>CM067336.1:94222500-94879166 GCA_034376525.1 Nicotiana benthamiana
GACAATCGATTGTGAAGAGACAGTGTCCATCAGATTTTTTAAAGTCACAAAATAATCGATTGTGAACTTATGACAATCGATTGTGTTGAGGCAGTGACTTCCAAACTTTTTCAAATTTATCAAATAATCGATTGTGAACTTATGACAATCGATTGTCAAGAGGCAGTGTCTAAATTGATTTTTAAGACTGATATATAATCGATTGTTAACTTAGTATAATCGATTGCATAACTGACCGTTGCCAAAATATTTTCAAATACCGTCAGGTAATCGATTATTGATTTCCTATAATCGATTGTTTTAATTAAAATCTGGAAAGGATTTTTTGAACGTCGCTGAGTAATCGATTGTAGATTGTTGACAATCGATTGTTTTACGTAAAATCTGGAAGGATTTTTTGAACGTTGCCAGTAATCGATTATTGATCTTATATAATCGATTGTTATGCGTAAAATCTGGGATTGATTTTTGGAAGAACTGGCAAACAATCGATTGTGGTAACTTGACAATCGATTGTCACTGAGTAATTTCAGCAACTCTTAATTGGCAATTAGGCAACGGTACTACAAGGTTTTTCAACTATAAATACAGCTTCAATTCAGTCTTTTAAGAACAACAACATACAAGAACTGATTATACAATTGCTAAAGCTTGCATACTTTATTGCTTATCATTTTATATTCATTACATAAATTTTTGAGAGCCAAATTATTGTCGAAAGTTGTTGTGATCTTAAGCGTATTCTTTTACTCATATCTACTCATTAAGGAGTGTCTTGTTTGAGTACTTAGTGTTTTGTACACTTGAAGAGAATTGTTATTCTCTTGTTGTAAGAAGGAACTTGTGTTTCCTTGGTTGAAGTCATGGAGTGTTGTATCTCGGAGCAAAGGTGTTGAGGCTTGTGTCCTCAAGTTGTAAAGGTTTGTTAAGCACCCGTAAGCTTGACAAGTTAGTGGAAATCTCGAGAGAATCTCTCGGGGACTGGACTAGCCACGGGTTGTGGTGAACCAGGATACATCGGTGCGTTCTTTCTTATTTATCGCACTTATTTATTTCCTGCAATTTTTAAATTCCGCAAGTTTACGCTAACTTTTATTATAACGCTATTCACCCCCCCCCCCCTCTAGCGTTAAGCGTATTATCTAACAATTGGTATCAGAGCCCAACTCTCTGAAGACTTAACAGTTTGAGAGAAACATCCATGGCTTCTACTCGTGACTCTTTTGCAGGAATAGATGAAGGACAATGCTCCACCCGACCACCACTATTCAACGGTACAAACTATACGTACTGGAAGGAGAGGATGAAAATCTTCGTTCAATCAAATAGCTTTCATCTTTGGAAGGTGATAATGAAGGGAAATCAAATTCCAACCAAAAAGGTTGATAACGAATGGGTTCCCAAGTCCGAAGAAGAATATGACGCGGATGATATCCGAAAGGTACAAAATAATGCCAAAGCAATTAATTTATTATATTGTGCTGTAAATGCTGATGATTACAGGAAAATATCTTGTTGCACAACGGTGAAAGAAATGTGGGACAAGCTGGAAATTACGTACGAAGGTACGGACCAGGTAAGGGAAGCAAAAATTGATTTCCTAACCCATGCATATGAACTGTTTCACATGAAGGAAGGTGAAAAGGTCGATGAGATGTTCGAACGATTCTCAATAATCGTAAATGACTTACATGCTCTCAAGAAGACATTCACGGATAGGGAACTTGTTCGAAAAATTCTTCGAAGTCTCACTCCGGCATGGCGATCCAAGGCCGACGCGATTCAAGAGTCCATCGGCGTTTCAAATGTCACCATCGACGCATTAAGAGGTAATCTTAAGACTTATGAATCTACTATACTTAACCCTCTTGTTGATGATCAAAGGAGGCAAAGAATCGCTCTTAAGGCAAGCACAAGCCAACCTCAAAACGATGAGGACGGAGACAACGAGTTTGGACTCGTTATCAAAAGATTTCAAAAGTTCATGCGAAAAGAGTATGAACGAAAGGGCAAAAAGCAAGGAGAAAAAATAAAGTGCTATGAATGCGGAGAAACCGGTCACATCAAATCAAATTTCCCAAATATCAAAAAGGAGACGAAACCTTTCAAGAAGCAACGTGCATATATATCTTGGGGAGGCGACTCCGGAGATGAGTCAAGCGAAGGAGAAGAAGACGAAGCCGCAAACCTTTGTCTTATGGCGCAAGAAGAAAAACAAGATGAGGTATGTCAAATCTCTTCTAAAAATTTCTTTTCCCTTGAAGAAATGCAAAATGCTTTTGATGAGTTATATAGTGAATTTATTAAAGCTTCAAAAACTGTTAGAAGCATAAAAGAAAATGCTTCTTTAAAAGAAAAAGATTTTCAAAAACAACTTTCTTTGAAAGAAAAGGTTTTGGAAAAACTAATTTTAGAAAATGAGAAGTTGAAAGAGGAAAACAAGTTTTTCGGAAAAAGAAGCGCCGACAAGCTCGAAAGTTCTATTAAACATTGTACTTCTTGCATGCATCTCAAAAATGAAGTAGAAAGGCTTAAAGGCACCTTAGATAAGTTTAATTTTTCTCACAAAAATTTGAATGAGGTTCATGTTAATTTGAAGTCAACCAAGCATGGCATAGGTTTTAAGAATGAGCCTAAAGAAAAGGTTGAAGTCAAACCCCAACCACCTAAGGCTCAACCTAGGATTAATAAAACAAATGCTCATCCTAGAAATAACAACTCTAGAACCAATATGCATGCTAGACCAAATGTTGAACACTTTAGGAGACCTAGAAATGACCTACCACCTAGAAATAACTACTCTAGAAATGATGCATATTCTTGGCCAAACACTAGAAGGAATTTTGAACCTTTTAGAACACCTAGAAATGAATTCCAACCTAGAAATAATTATTCTAGAAATGCTGTACATCCTAGAACAAATAGTAGGAGAAATGATGTTCATGAAATGCGCAATAGTTATAGTGTCGAAAATAGAGTAAACAATTTTCGTCCGTCCAATTACTATGAACCTAGAAGGATGCATAATCCTAACGTGACTTGTCATTATTGTAGACGAATTGGTCATATTGCTCCTGCTTGTTTTACACGACATAGACATAACACTCAAACGCATCATTATAATATGCCTAACCCCCAAGGACCCAAAATGGCATGGGTACCTAAAACTCATTAATTTGTTTTGTAGGTATGTTTGAAGGGATCAAGTGTACTATGGTACCTTGATAGTGGATGCTCCAAGCACATGACGGGAGACGAATCCAAATTCCTTCAACTATAACACAAGGAAAGGGGAAGTGTTATTTTTGGTGATAACAACAAAGGAAAGATTATCGGCATTGGATCGGTCGGTAAGGATGAAATTTCTTCCATTAAGCATATATTACTTGTTAAAGGTTTAAAGCATAATCTCTTGAGCATACGTCAATTATGTGACAAGGGAAATCTTGCCTTATTTGATTCGGATGAATGCTTAGAATTTAGACGTAGTGATTTTAAAATTATCCTTCGTGGTTTTAGAGTGGATAATATTTATATGGTTGATCTTGCTAATTCCTCACCCGAATATGTGGATTGTCTTATGAGCAAAGAGGATGATACTTGGCTATGGCATCGTAGAGTAGCACACATCAACATGCATCTTTTGAACAAATTGATTTCACAAAACTTAGTTATTGGTCTTCCCAACTTGAAATTTGAAAATGACTCTATTTGTGATTCTTGTCAAAAAGGGAAACAAACAAAAGCATCTTTCAAATCTAAAAATATTGATTCAACTACTAGACCATTGCAACTGCTTCACATGGATTTTTTTGGACCATCTCGCATTGAAAGTCTAGGTAGAAATCGTTATGCTTTTGTTATTGTTGATGATTATTCTAGATTTACTTGGACTTTATTTCTTGCCCATAAAAGTGATGCTTTTCAGAATTTTAAATATTTTCTTAAGCGTGTTCAAAACGAAAAGGAAACAACCGTCACTTCAATTAGAAGTGATCATGGGGGAGAGTTTGATCACAATCTCTTTGCGGACTTTTGTGACGAACTCGGGATCGAGCATACCTTTTCCGCTCCACGTACACCACAACAAAATGGGGTGGTGGAAAGGAAAAATAGGTGTCTCGAAGAGATGGCTAGAACCATGCTCGAAGAGGCTAAGATTCCCAAACTTTTTTGGGCGGATGCCGTGAGTACCGCATGCTACGTTTTAAATAGAGTAGTCATAAGGCCAATACTCATGAAAACCCCCTATGAACTCTATAAGGGAAGGAAGCCAAATATCTCCCATTTTAGAGTATTCGGTTGCAAATGTTTTATTCATAACAATGGAAAAGATCAATTGGGAAAATTTGATGCCAAGTCCGATGAGGGAATTTTTATTGGATATTCTTCACATAGCAAAGCATATAGGGTCTTTAATAAAAGAACCGAAACTGTGGAGGAATCCCCTCATGTTGTGTTTTCCGAAAATAATGCTCGCTTGGCGAGAAAGGATTCCGGTTTTGATCTTGCAGGTATTTTAAATAGCTTGAAAGGCAAAATACAAGAAGAAACTCCTAAGGAAAGTCAAGATGAAATCTTGGAACAATCAACGGAGGAAACGCCACAATTGGAGAAAGAAACGAAAATTCCTAACGAGTGGAGGACAATCAAAGATCACCCTCTCAAACAGGTAATTGGCGATGTCGGAAAAAAGGTAAGTACCCGAAACTCCCTTAAAAACACCTTAGGACACACTTCTTAATATCTCACGTTCTCATTGCATTATTTCGTTACAAATTACTAACTTGAGCGTCGGAGACGTCTAATTCTCTTTTGCAGGTATCGCCTAAAGGCTGGGGGAATTATAAAGAAATGGCATAGAACAATCGATTGTTACAGCAAATAATCGATTATTTTACTATGCGGACAATCGATTAGCAAGTATCACTAATCGATCATTTATATTTGATGCCTATTATGCATTTGTGTTTAATAATCGATTTTTTAACTGTATAATTGATTACCGTCTCAGCCATTCAGTACTGCTTTTCTAAAACAATCGGTTGTTTCATAAATATAATCGATTATTTTCCGAGTCTGAAAATCACCGTGCTCACTGTATCACAACAATCGATTATCATAATTCAACAATCGATTATTTTTTGTCAGAAATTCAAATATTTGTTACCGTTTGGGCCCTGCAATCGATTTTTTGTTAGTTTCAAGTTCAAGTCAAAATCTGCTCAAACAATCGATTATTTCGTGTCAACAATCGATTGTCTAACGGTCAGTGCAATTTATTTTTACCGTTTCTGACTGTTTTGGCTCATAAATGTCTGCAGAGTTTCATCATAAATGAAATACCATTCTTCCCATTATAAATAGGCATCATAAGTCTTCAAATTTTATTTACTCAAGCATCAATCTTTGCTCCCAAACCTTCAAAAATCTCTCAAGCTTCTTACAAGTTCATTACTATTTTTTGAAAATGTCGGGCAGACACTCTAAGCGTTCCCGTTCAGGTAGACAAGGTGCATCTTCTTCTGCTCCTCCACCTCCAACTTTCCCTTATCAAGATGGGTCTATTTTACAATTCACTACTGAAATCGAGCTTACTACATTTTTGACAAAATTCGAAAAGCGTGACATTCTTCCTCCTCGCTTTTCAACAAGCAAGTATCTTGAATCATATGCCCCAGCTGCAAACATGCTTAAGGAATGTCAACTTCTTGACTTCTTATATCTTACCTATCCTTATATTAATCCTCCATTAATTCAAGCATTTTACTCAAACCTTCATGAGGATGACGACGGTGAGCTTGTGTCAAATATTAATGGTGTTCAAATTCTTTTGTCCAATGAAAACTTGCATTCCATTGCCCATCTTCCTCGACGTGGCGAAAACATTTCTCGCTACATTAGAGAGGCTGGCGCCTTATTTGATGAGAAAACTCTCGTAAACCAAATAGGTCTTACATCTTATGATCCTAATCTATCTACTCGGCGCCCTACTATCACGGGAATGCTCCCCGAGTATCGTTTGATTTTCTATTTCATCACCCGAGTCCTCAAGCCTCGGAAGCATAATCATACCACTCTTTCCCAAGAGGACGCTAAGCACATGCATGCCATTATAACCGGAGCTCACATCAATTGGTGTAAGTTCGTCAAAATTCACATGCGTGATGCCATCGGAGATGATAGACCTCTTCCCTATGCCCTCCTTATTATGAATTTTCTTGAAGCTTCCGGATTCAACACTTCCATCGGTCCTCTCAAAAAGAGCACCAAGAAGTGGGAAATTTCAGAATCCTCCTTTCCCCATGACGGCGATCATGTAGCTCCTGCTCCTCCTCCAACTCGTCGATCGCGTCAGCCTCAAGAACCTTCTCTTCAATCCATTTCCGACCAAATTGCTTCATTGACCACCTCTGTGGTCAATTGACACATGAGATCCATGGATATTTTGACCATGTTCATTATCCATATGCCGGTCTTGTTCCCTATGAAGCAGTGCCGGATGATGAGGCGGGAAACGATGATGAATAATTTCTTTATTTGTTTTTCTATTTTATTGTTCTATGTTTTATTGTTCCCGTTATGTAACCGTTTTTTTAATAAATAAACAAGTTTTTCGATTAATCTATATTTTTTTTTTGCTAATGGCAAAAGGGGGAAGATAACGGGGTATGCACTCTCAATATTTATTAGCTTAAATTGAGGGGGAATTTATATATTGAGGGGGAACTAATTGCATACTTGTTGCATATCTTTACTTGTCTTGAATCGTCATTATGGATTGCTTAATTTGCATATCCCGCTTAAAGTTTGCCATTATCAAAAAGGGAGAAATTGTTGGAAACACGTTCTCAAGGCATTATACTAAACGTGTGTTTATATGTGTATGTTTTGATGAATGACAAACGATGCGCAAATTGATATATGACGAAGTTCAAGTACAAGCGCACAATTGATATACAACGAGATTCAAGCTCAAGACCAAGTTTTATTGTCTTACATGAGTCGTTCTTAATTGTGATCTTGATCCGACAACTTGACTCATGACATGGCTTCTCTCGTAAAAATACTTTTTACAAAATCATGCATATTTAATTTATAGCTAAATGATTTTAAATAATGCATATTTACTTTGTCAAAATAATTTTTAAACACGCCTCTAAAATCTGGACTAAGATAATCGATTATGTACTTATGATAATCGATTATGTTTAAGTTAGCTGCTTGACAATCGATTGTGAACTAATGACAATCGATTGTGTTAAGGCAGTGAGCATCAGATTTTTCAAATCTGCATGACAATCGATTGTGAACCTTATGACAATCGATTGTGATGAGGCAGTGTCCATCAAAGTTTTTCAAAGCTCAAAATAATCGATTGCGAAGCTAATGACAATCGATTGTGAAGAGACAGTGTCCATCAGATTTTTCAAAGTCACAAAATAATCGATTGTGAACTTATGACAATCGATTGTGTTGAGGCAGTGACTTCCAGACTTTTTCAAAGTTATCAAATAATCGATTGTGAACTTATGACAATCGATTGTCAAGAGGCAGTGTCTAAATTGATTTTTCAAGACTGATATATAATCGATTGTTAACTTAGTATAATCGATTGTATAACTGACCGTTGCCAAAATATTTTCAAATACCTTCAGGTAATCGATTATTGATTTCCTATCGATTGTTTTAATTAAAATGTGGAAAGGATTTTTTGAACTTTGCTGAGTAATCGATTATAGATTGTTGACAATCGATTGTTTTACGTAAAATCTGGAAAGGATTTTTTGAACGTTGCCAGTAATCGATTATTGATCTTATATAATCGATTGTTATGCGTAAAATCTGGGATTGATTTTTGGAAGAACTGGCAAACAATCGATTGTGGTTACTTGACAATCGATTGTCACTGAGTAATTTCAGCAACTCTTAATTGGCAATTAGGCAACGGTAATACAAGGTTTTTCAACTATAAATACAGCTTCAGTTCAGTCTTTTAAGAACAACAACATACAAGAACTGATTATACAATTGCTAAAGCTTGCATACTTTATTGCTTATCATTTTATATTCATTACATAAGTTTTTGAGAGCCAAGTTCTTGTCGAAAGTTGTTGTGATCTTGAGCGTATTCTTTTACTCATATCTACTCATTAAGGAGTGTCTTGTTTGAGTACTTAGTTGTTTGTACACTTGAAGAGAATTGTTATTCTCTTGTTGTAAGAAGGAACTTGTGTTTCCTTGGTTGAAGTCTTGGAGTGTTGTATCTCCGAGCAAAGGTGTTGAGGCTTGCGTCCTCAAGTTGTAAAGGTTTGTTAAGCACCCGTAAGCTTGACAAGTTAGTGGAAATCTCGAGAGAGTCTCTCGGGGACTGGACTAGCCACGGGTTGTGGTGAACCAGGATACATCGGTGCGTTCTTTCTTATTTATCGCACTTATTTATTTCCTGCAATTTTTAAATTCTGCAAGTTTACGCTAATTTTTATTATAACGCTATTCACCCCCCCCTGTAGCGTTAAGCGTATTATCTAACAATATCTAATCCTCGTACTTTTCACATCATGTAGAATTTATCAATTAATATGGAAGAGTCCCAAAATATCAGATAAGTGCAAACAAAGACCCACGGTCATGCTAGACACCGGTCTATATATACTCATCATCATGCCTATACATCGTACTCGATCATTTAGCAACTAGAAATTAAAACACGCTACTCGTATTCCCTCAAGCCAAAATTAGATCAAACACTTACCTCGATCCAAGAATAGCAATCAACTCTCTAATACCGCCTTTCCTCTACAATCCAACTCTGAAGCAATGTTATCTAGGCAGAATCAATTCAATAATATCAATACAGGCTCAAAAACAAATTCCCATAGCCTAGACATGAAATCCCTAGCATTCTTCCAAATACCAAAATTCGACCTCGGGCCCACATGGTCGAAACTTGAGGCTCAGACCAAAACCTGATCACCCATAACCCCACGGGTTCAAATATATAATTTGTTTGAAGATTCGACCCCAAATTGAGGTTGAATCACCTAAATTCCCCAAAGCCCTAACTTTACCGGAAACCCCTATTTTCTACCTTGAATTCATGGTTTAGGGCTAGGAAAGTAGTGATTAATGTAAGAAATCAAGACAGGATGAAGTTAAGAACACTTATCCAAGAAGCTATGCAGGAAAAGGAGCTTCAAAATCGTCTATGGAGGGTTTGAGGGATGAGTTCGTGTGGAAAAGTGGTTAAATCCCGAAATGAGTTCTATTTTTAAGCTTAAAACATTCGCTAGGAAAATTCCCTTCATGTTCGCGTGAATGGGACGCGTTCGCGAAGGGCGGATGGTTGAAAGCATTGCGAACGCGAGGGGCAAGTCACAAACGCGTAGAGGAAGGGAGCTGGGGTCTGGGACAAGCATATACGCGAACGCGAGGGAGGGCTCGCAAACGCGGAGAAGGGAGACTGTTGAAGCTACTCAAATGCGTGATTTGGACGCGAATGCGAAGAGGAAGTTTTCTGATAAAAAATTGCTGAAATTTCTGATGTGTTTTCTAATTGTAAAACACTTCACAGAAAGAGCTTAACGTGTATTTAAGACTTTTACCATGCGCCGGAACCAAAATATGGGCCTGATACCTATATTTTTAACTCATTTTTATTTTACATTTTCATATCATTTACAAAAAAATAATTTCTTTCAAAAATTCTTTAGTCGGGATTGGGACCTTGAATTTCAAATCCGGGAATACGCCCGAATCCCATATTTTTCCACGAACCCTCCGTGACCGTCACATCATGGGTCCAGGTTCATTTACCCAAAATGTTGACCGAAGTCAACTTTAACAATATTAATATCAACATTCTTCAAATTTATCAAAAAATTCACATATTTCAACATAAAAGCTTTCCGACTATGCGTTTGAAATGTGCACGTAAATTGAGGTAACTAAACTCGAGGTTTTGAAGGCCTTCAAAACACAAAAAAAGGAAGAATTACGGTGATGACCTTTTGGGTTGTCACATCCTCCACCTTTAAAACAATCATTCCTCCTCGAATGGACAAAATAAAGAAGTGCCTAAGTCGGGGAATAGATGAGGATAACGGCTTCGCATATTAGACTCGGACTCCCAGATCAATACCTCGGGAGGCTGACCTCTCCACTGAACAGGCACTGAAGGAAAACTCTTTGACCTCAACCGTCAAACCTGCCGGTCTAAAATAGCCATTGGATCCTCCTCATATGTCAGATCCTTGTCCAATTGGACAGTGCTGAAATCAAACATGTGGGCTAGATTGTCGTGATACCTCCGAAGCATGGATACATGAAAACCTGGATGCATGGCTGACAAGATAGGCGGCAAGGCAAGTCAATAAGCCACCTCTCCCACACAATCAAGAATCGCAAATGGGCCAATGAACCTAGGGCTAAGCTTTCCCTTCTTCCCGAAATCACATCACACCCTTCATAAGCGACACTCAGAGCAACACTCGCTCACCAATCATGAAATCAATATCTCGGACCTTGCGGTCTGCATAACTCTTCTGCCTAGACTATGCTGTCCAAAGTCTGTCCTGAATGATCTTGACCTTATCCAAGGCCTCCTGAACTAGATCTGTACCCAATAACCGAGCCTCTACCGGCTTAAACCATCCGATTGGAGACCGACACCACCTACCATATAATGCCTCATACGTAGCCATCTGAATGTTGGATAGGTAGCTGTTGTTGTAGGAAAATTCTGGTAAAGTCAAAAACTGGTCCCACGAGCCTCTAAAATCAATGACGCAGGCTCAGAACATATCCTCTAATTTCTGAATCATCTGCTAGGACTGTCTGTCCGTCTGAGAATGAAATATTGTGCTCAATGTAACCTGGTTGCCCAACTCCTGCTGCACTGCTATCCAGAAATGCGATATAAACTGCGGACTCCGATCCGAAATGATAGATATAGGCACCCCTTGAAGGCAAACGATCTCTATGATATAAATCTTAGCTAATCTCTCGGATGAATAAGTGGTGGCAACCAGAACAAAATGCACTGACTTGGTCAGCCTATCCACAATAACCCAAACCGCATCAAACTTCTTCCGAGTCATCGAAAGGCCAGTAATGAAATATATGGTAATCCCCTCCCACTTCCACTTGGAAAGCTTAATCCTATGAAATAAACCATCGGGCCTCTGATGCTCGTACTTAACCCGAAGACAGTTCAAACAACGAGCCACATATGCAACAATATCTTTCTTCATTCTGCGCCACCAATAGTGCTACCTCAAATCCTGATACATCTTTGCGGCGCTCGGGTGAATATAATACCAAGAACTATGGGCCTCCGCTAAGATCAACTCCCGAATACCATCAATATTGGGCACATAAACTCGCCCCTGCAATATCTATACAACATCATCTCCTAAGGTGTCACAACCCCAAACCCGGTCGTGACGGCGCCCGGCCGCGAGGCTAGGCAAGCCCGACCAAACCACAATCAAGAACGGCATTACAGCCAAAAGGAAACAATTTAAGATAACACAGCAAATTTTCTATGAAACTCCCAACGAGGGATAGATAACACCACTTAAAACATAGTTGAGAAAGAACAATAATTTTCCCAAAAACTGAGGAATCACGAGTACAGAGCTTCTAATAAAACAAGATATAAGTCTGAACGAAAGTGATACAAAAGTCAGACAGAATAACAAAAAGAAATAATTGATAGAGACAAAGTAGATGGTCCTGCGGACGCTGGGCAGCTACCTCAATACTCTGAACAACTCCGGAAAATCAACAGCTACAGCACTAGGTCTCTGGAGCACCTGAATCTGCACACAAGGTGCAGGGAGTATGGGGTGAGTCTACCAACTCAGCGAGTAATAAGTATGTATAAAAACCCGAAGATAAGAAATCACGAAATAACACAAAATGAAGCTATCTAGCAGTTCTATACGGTACAACCCTTAGAGATATGCATATAAAGCAACAATAATTAAATGCATGAGATGCAATGCAATGCATGACCACTACGGAACGTGCAGTCTGATCCACTTGGGTACCCGCGCTCACTGTGGGTTCAGACTCCGGAGGGGCTCCTACAGCCCAAGCGCAATATCATAGTAACATATGCTGCGGCGCGTAGCCCGATCCACTATCAGCCCAGCCATATGCATGCAAACCTCACCAACACATATATCTTACCTTTTTTAGTTCCGTTTATCAAAAATTATAGAATTAGGTGTCTAACTTCAATATTTTCCAAATCATGTTTAAATAGTGTTCTAGTGCAGGACTGATGTCATGAAAACATGCTAAAATTCATAGAAATTGTGATGACAATCCTCACGGGATCCAAATAACCGGCATGCAGCCCAAATATGTTCATAACCATCCATGTAGGAGGTTTACCGGCTCAATTATAGCCAACAACACAGTACAATGCCACACGGTTTGACTAACCCATAGTCCCTAATCATAATCAACACTGCACTCACAGTAGAGTACGTGTCTCACCTCAATACAATGTCACAATGTGATATACCAAGGTTTCAAACCCTCGGGTCATCATCTACTCCCATTACTCACCTCAAGCTGGCCGCAAACTAGCTCGCAATGCCATTCCCTCGAGAATCAACCTTCACGGATGCAAAATCTGTTCAAAACTAATAGGAACACATCAAAGTAGGCTAATGGAACATAAACCAATCAAAATAGATCGAAATACACCCAATAACACGAAGTTGGAAGAACCCGACCCCTGGGCATACTTCTCAAAAAATTACAAAATTCACATTTTCAGAATCCTCGTTTCGCTACAAGTCCTTACATATAAAATTTATCAAAATCGAAATCAATTTGCTCCTTCAAATCCCCAATTTACATCAAATCTCCAAGCCCTAGTTCTTCCCCAATTTAATTTGATTCCAAAATTTAAAGGGCTAATTTCATGTTTAAAAGATGTTTTGAGTCCACAAAACATATCTCTAGTTAATCCCTTCGAATCCCTCTTCAATTACTCAAAACGCTCTCTAAAATTTCCAATAATGGAGGAAATAGGATTGGGTTCGCGACTGAAATGTCATTTAAAACTCTCTGCCCAGCTGACGCCTCCTTCTTTGCATACACGAGGCCATTCCGTGTTCGCGATGCACAAAATCCTCCCCAAAATTTCTTATTCGCGGACGCGTAAGCCGAAAAATCCTGCTGCCCAACTTCCTCTTCGCAAACGCGTCCCCTTCTCGCGAACGCAAAGCACAGGTGAGGTCCTTCCCAAACTACCCTTACGCGAACGCGTGACCCATCAGCGAACGTGAAGGCCAACTTCCAGGCCTCCCATCTTTCCTCTATGCGAACGCATCCAGACTACGCGAATGCGAAGGCCATGGGACCCAGACCTACGCGAACGTTGGACTGACTCGCGAACGCGAAGGCCAATATGGGCCTGCAGCTGCTGATACATTTCTTCAGCACTACTCCACCTCCAAACTTCTCGTTTAAATCATCAGGAATCACCTCTAGTCCCATGGAACTTCAGCCAAAATCACCAACATGGCTTAATACCTCGTTCAAACTTGCTTGGGCCATGAAAACGCTATCTTTAACATCAGAATCACCTAAATGATTGAATTTCATTCTGAGTTATACTAGAACTTTCCAAATTTGCATTCGATCCAAAACCCAACCAAACAACGTCCCAATGACCTGAAAATTTTTAGACATATTAAAAATCACCTAACAAATCTATTGCAACTCTCGGAATTCCATTCCGACCCCGGAATCAAAATTTTACCAATCAACCGGAATTTGCCAAAATTCGAACTTAGCTAATTCAAGCCTAATTCTACACCGGACCTCCAAATTCTATTCTGATTTTTCTTCCAAGTCATAAATCACCGCCCGAAGCTAGTCGAATCATCGAAAATCCATTCCGAGCCCTCTAACTCACACGTCAACCTCCAGTTGACTTTTCCATCTTAAGCTTTCCTTAAAGACACTATTGGTCTCATTTCTAACCAAATTCAAACCAACGCACTTCAAACTCACCCAACACATATATCAACACATAGGGAAGCCTAATACGGGGATAACAGGGCTGAAATACAAAAGATGACGGGTCGGGCCGTCACATACTCCCAAACTAAAACGAATGCTCGTCCTCGAGCGGGTCAAGAAACATACCTGGAGTCTCAAACAAGCAGGGATATCTACTCTGCATCTCCTGCTCAGTCTCCCAAGTGGCCTCCTCTATGGGCCGACCCCTCCATTGCACCTTCACCGAAGCTATGTCTTTTAATCTCAACTTTCGAACCTGACGACCCAAAGTAGCCACTGGCTCCACATCATAGGTCAAGTCCCCATCCAATTGGATCGTGCTGAAGTCTAATACATGAGATGGGTTCCCAACGTACTTTCTGATCATAGAAGCAGGAAACACCGCGTGAACCCCTGATAAACTAGTTGGCAAAGCAAGCATATAGGCCACCTCCCCAATCCTCCTGAGAATCTCAAAAGGTCTGATAAAACACGGACTCAGCTTCCCTTTCTTTCCAAACCTCATCACGCCTTTCATAAGCGAGACCTTCAACAAAAACTTCTCACCAACCATATAAGATACATCCCGAACCTTCCGGTCCGCATAACGCTTCTGACCCGACTGGGCTGTACGAAGTCTCTCCTGGATAACTTTCACCTTCTCCAAAGCATCCTGAACTAACTTGGTCCCTAATAGTCTAGCCTCGCCAGGCAGAAACCAACCAACTGGAGATCTGCACCGTCTCCCATATAAAGTTCATACGTCACCATCTGAATGATGGATAGATAGCTATTATTATAAGCAAACTCAGCAAGCGGCAAGAACTCAGCCCAAGAACCTCAAAAATCAATAACACAAGCACGTAACATGTCCTCCAATATCTGAATAGTACACTCGGACTTTCCGTCTGTCTGAGGATTAAAGGTCTTCCAGAACTGAGAAGAAAATTGAGTACCCCTGTCTGAGACTATAGAAACTGGAACCCCATGCAACTACACAATCTCACGGATGAAAATCTCTGCCCTGAAGAATAGGTGGTACACACCGGATGAAATGCGCAGACTTGGTCAGTCTATCCACAGTCACCCTAATAGAATCAAAGTTCCTCGAGGTACGAGGGAGACCACTCACAAAGTCCATAGTAATATTCTTCAATTTGCACTCCGGAATATCCATCAGCTGAAGTACACCACTGGATCACTGGTGTTCATATTTGACCTACTGACAATTGAGACACCTAGCCAAAAAACTCACAATGTCCTTTTTCATTCTCCTCCACAAATAATGCTGCCTCAAGTCCCGGTACATCTTTGCAGCACCCGGATGAATAGAATACCGTGAGCTGTGGGCCTGCTCTTATATCATCTCTCGAAGCCCATCCACATTGGGCACGCAAATCCGGCCCTACATCCGCAACACACCATCACTGCCAATAGTCACATATCTGGCATCATCATGCCGGACCCTGTCCTTCAGGACAAGCAAATGCGGGTCATTATACTGGCGCTCCCTGATGCGATCATATAAAGAAGACTGGGAAACCACGCAAGCCAACACCCGGCTTGGCTCTGAAATAAATAATCTTTCCATCCGATTGGCCAAAGACTGAACATCAACTGAAATGGGCAACTCGCCAAATGGAATGTACGCCAAGCTACCCATACTCACCGCTTTTCTACTCAAAGCATCGGCCACCATTTGGCCTTCCCCGGGTGATACAATATGGTGATATCATAGTCTTTGAGTAACTCAAGCCATCTCTGTTGTCTCAAATTTAGAGCTTTCTGCTTGAACACGTGCTGAAGGCTGCGATGATCTGTATACACCTCACAGGATACACCATTATAGGTAGTGACTCCAAATCATCAAAGAGTGAACTATAGCAGCCAACTCCAGATCATGAACAGGGTAGTTCTTCTCATGGGGCTTCAACTGCCGAGAAGGATATGCAATCACTCTACCCTTCTGCATTAGAACACAAGCAACACAATTCCTCAAAGTATCACCATATATAGTATAAGAACCTGAAGTTGCTGGCAACACTAACACTAGAGCCGTAGTCAACAATGACTTGAGCCTTTGGAACCTCTCCCCGCACTCATAAGACCAGAAAAATGGTGCATTCTTCTGTGTCATCTTCGTCAAGGCGAATCAATAGATGAAAACCCAGAAAGAACCTACGGTAATAACCCTCCATATCAAAGAAACTCCGAATCTCAGAAGTCGAGGACGGTCTAGTCTAACTCTGCACCACCTCCATCTTCTTTGGGTCAACCTGAATACCATTACTGGACAGCACGTGTCCTAGAAAAGCCACAGAACGGAGCTAGAACTCACACTTAGAGAACTTTGCATACAACTTCTCCTCTCTCAACCTCTTTAACACTACCCTCAAATGCTGCGCGTGCTCCTCCTTGCTATATGAGTGAACGAGAATATCATCAATAAACACAATCACAAAAGAATCCAAATACGGCCGAAATACATTGTTCATCAAGTGCATGAATGTTGTTGTGGCATTAGTCAGCCCGAATAACATAACCAGAAACTCATAATGCCCATATCTCGTCCTGAAAGTTGTCTTCATGATGTCAGAATCTCTAATCTTCAGCTGGTGATAGCCTGAACGGAGATCAATATTCGAGAATACCTTTGCCCCCTGAAGCTGGTCAAACAAATCCTCAATACGAGGTAACGAATACTTGTTCTCCATTGTCACTTTGTTCAACTGTCTGTAATCAATGCACGTCCTTATTCTTAGCAAATAACACTGGTGCGCCCCACAATGACACACTCGGATGAATGAACCCCTTATCTAGGAGTTCCTGTAGCTGCTCTTTCAACTCCTTTAGCTCTGCTGATGCCATACGATAGGGAGGAGTAGAAATGGGCTGAGTGCCCGACATCAAATCGATACCAAAGTCAATATCCCTGTCCGGCGGCATGCCCGACAAGTCTGCTGGAAATACATCAGGAAACTCCATCACCACGGGAACCGAATCAAGACTAGGAGTCTCAGCTCTAACATCCCTCACCAATGCTAAATGTGATAAAAATCCTTTCCCAACCATCCCCTCGGCCTTCAAGAAAGAGATTACCCTGCTGGGTACATAATCCGTCGAACCACGCCACACGATCTTCGGGATACCCAACATAGCCAAAGTGACTTTCTTGGCGTGACAGTCTAAAATAGCATGGCACGGTGATCGTCAATCCATGCCTAGAATAACATCAAAATCAACCATGCTCAAGAGCAGCAAGTCAGCTCGGGTCTCCAGACCCTCAATAGTAACAAGACAGGACCGATACACGTGGTCCACAATAATAGTATCACCCACCAGGGTAGATACATGCATAGGAAATGCTAGACACCCTCGGGCAGTCCCCAAATGATTAGCAAAGTAAGTAGATACATAAGAATAAGTGGATTTGAGATCAAATAAAATTGAGGCATCCCTGTGTCATATTGAGATAATACATGTGATCACTGCGTCTGAACCAACAACATCTCTCGTATCTAGAAGTGCATAAGAACTAGCCTGACCACCGCTCGACTGCTGAACGCTCGTGGGGCGACCTCTAGATGACTGTGCCCCACCCTACTAGACTGGGATGGTGCTGAAGAAGATGGGGAAGAAGATGAAGGTCGATCCCTCTGCTGATACCTACCACCACGAAGTCGAGGACACTGCCTCCTCATGTGGCCCAATTCGCCACACTCATAACAACTACCCGGAGCTGGAAAAGGGGACCGAATGGAACCCATCGCCACAGATGAACCATGGGCTAACAAAACGGGTGCAAAACTCTGAGTTGGGTGGGCACTGAGTGAAGACTGGCCCAGCTGGTGACCCTAACGGCCACGACCGGAAGAAGCACCGCTGTGCTCTGGGCGACATAACTAAGGAGGTCTAAAAGAACGACCTTTGCCCTGATGAAACTGAACCCTAGATGGAGCGCCACTATAACTGCCCAAACCTCGAGGCCTCTTGGCCTCCATCTCCTCTCGCTCTCGGCAACGATCTGTCTCAATGTGGTGAGCCATGTCCACTACCTCCTCGAAGGATACTGCTACCACTCTCTCCCTGGTCAATAAGATACGAATAGAATAATTGAGGCCATCAATGAACCTCCTAATCCTTTCCCGACCTGTCGGGATCATCCATATTGCATGTCTGGCCAACTGAGTAAACCTTAACTCGTACTATGTCACCAACATCTCCCCTTGAACTAGCCACTCAAAGTTGCAGTGCAGCTCCTCTCTACGGGAACGTGACATATACATTGAAGGACGAATTGGTATCCGAACTTGATAAGTTTTGTATGGTTGAACTTGTATCAGAATGGGTGTTTGAATTTTATAAATTTTATCGAGTTTCGAGGTGCGGGCTCGAAGAGTTGACTTTTGTTGACTTTTTATAAATTGTATAAGGATCATAGCTTTATTAATTGAAATTATTTTCTCTTGCATTGTTTGGTGTTTTTGAGTCTTCTTTGGCTAGACTGAGCCGAGCGGAGGTGAATTTATAACGAAAAAGGTAATTTGAGTATTGAGTTAGCCGCACTGAAGCAAGTGTCTTACATAAATTTGTTTATAGAATTTTTCCCACTATTTGACATTGTTTGTTATATACGGGGTATTACATATATGAGGTGACAAGAATATATGTATGTATCACAGATAATAATGCTCGGGGGTAGATTATATTATAATTCTTGTAGAATTACGCGACCTTCTTGTTTCATGTCTCACTTGGCTCTTACATATTAAAATCATAGTATTAAATGTTAGGGACTAAGACTCAGCTTGTTATAACTTAATCAACTTCGATGGAATTTCTGAGAACACATATAATGTGTCTAATTTGGTCATCACTATGCATAACCTTTAATACATTGCTACGACTGATATTCTTGAGATACTAGACTTTATACTGGTGTAGTGGATCATTTGTGAGAATTGTTAGAATACCTGAATAACAAGGTTCTTGTGGATTATTGAAATATTATTGACTTGGAAAGTTGTGATTGGCAGTCATTTTGAATATTCGTTTAAACACTCTCCTTGACATTATAGTGCTTCCTGCCTTGTTGTTATTGATATACATACGCTTGGTAAGGAAGATCGCAAAGTACGGAGGGTGATGCCATGCCATTGTTTATACATTATCATTTGAAGAAGAATGTAAAGCACGAAGGGTGATGCGGTGCCATATTATATGAGAGTAAAAGCACGACGGGTGATGTCGTGCCATATTATTGAGAGTAAAAGCACCAAGGATGATGACGTGCCATATCATTTGTGAGTAAAAGCACGAAGGGTGATGACATGTCATATTATGTGAGTAAAAGCACAAAGGGTTATGTCGTGCCATTGCATTTATATTATCATGCTTTTGTGTTATTGCGAGTTCATGGCACGAAGGGTGTTTCCGTGCAAGTAACGACGAGGGGCATGCATTATGTTGTGATATCCTTTTCTTGCAGATATCTTCATGCCTTACCTTGATTTGTTACTGTTGTACTTATGGTTCTTATGTGATTTGTCGTCACTTTTTTGTCTTTATTCTCTATCTTAATAGTTGTTGTGTTACCCATGCCTTCTAGTTGCTTAACTTGAAAATATCATGCATATTTCCCAATTTTATGATTACAACCATGTCATATTTGTTTTGTTGCACTTAGGTCCACATCTTCTTCCATGTTACTCTTTCCTGTATCTACATGTTAAATTATAATGATCGTGGACCCCCTGTTTAATTTGTTATATCTAAATTCATGCCCCACCATGCTAATTAGTTGAAGTTATAATCCTTTTTCCTAATTGTTATTATTACCTCTATGCTTTTTGCTTAGTCTGTTGCTGACGTCTTTATGTACATTCATGTTCATGATTACTACTTGCGTATTTTCTTTCTTGTCATTTCTGTTATCGGTATTTCTACCATTTTGTTGGTACTGTTTTATGAATATATTGTGAGGATGAGATAAATGTATGAAGGGTGTTGTCGTGCCGTTGGATATGATGTTTTGAGTATTTCTCTCACACTAATAAAATTTTGAGGTGATTATTGTAGTTCATGGGTTTTTGGTCTAAGCAAAGATTGGTTGAGATATTTGGAAACTGGTGATTTATAATCTCTTTTAGTACTTGGTTATTGCTTTGTACATTCATCCGTGTGCTTCATTCCATTACATTACAGCATAGTTCAACTGTTAGTTTACTTTACAATGTTTATCAATAAGCGTCTTTTAATTAAAAAGCATCGCCATTACTTCGACGAGGTTAGACAAGATACATACCAACACATGGGATTGGTTGTACTGATACTATACTTCTGCTCATTGCGTGCAGATTTTTGGAGCGGAGCTGCTAGTGATGTCGGGAGCTGACCCTAATGATGTTCGTATATTCAGGATCGAAGTTGTCACTTGTCCTTGGTAGTTTTAGACTTTGATAATCTATTTATTTAGTTTTCAAACAGATCGTATTATTATTTGTATCAATTTTATAAATACTAAGTCTTAGAAGCTCATAATTTGTACTACCAATTCTTGGGTTAATATGTAAAAGTTCAGCTATTCCTTCTCTATTTTCCTATAATTCCATTTGACTTGCATTAACGGTTAGTTCGCTTACCTAGCGGGTCAAGTCAGGTTCCATAATTACTTGTGTTTTTTGGGTCGTAACATAATATTTATTAGTTAATAGTGTTTAAAATAAAAATCGCAATCTAGGAAATTGTTTGAACTTGTATTTCATGCCGATATTAAATAGTTGTAGCTAAGATATAGTAATTTTCTATGGTATTCGACTTTGCGTTTTAGACCAGATTATATTTTCAACGACCACTTATTTTTTTTAGGACTAGAGTTGGACACAATCAAGTATCTAAGGGATAGATGTATGGCCTAGTGGTCAGTGAAGTGAGTGGAGAACATGTGATTTCATGTTCAATCTCAGTGTATGTGCATATAGCAAGTACCCTTGGAATAATTTGGGAGTGCCGAGTGGGCCCGGGCACGACTCACATAAAAAATTAAAGAATCATACTTAGACGATGTTCAATACTTTTATTTATATAGAAGGCTACAACATTTTTAAAGCCAGAAAATTTGCATGTTGTTAAAAAATAAAAGTAGTTTAGTAAAACATGAATAAGAAATATAAGCAACTTAGTGAAACATGAACAAGAAATATAGAGAGAGAAGAAAGAGATTTTCTTCTTCAATTGTGTGTATTTTACTATCTATTACAAGGCCTTTATATAGGTATAAAAAATGAAGAAAATATGTCATGGAATATGTCATTGCACATACAAAATATGTCATTGAATATGCCATTAAGCATTTGAGATGAAGATCATGGAAGATGAGTAGACATCGAACATAATATGATATTTATCATAATACTCCCCCTTTGGATGTCCATAGATAATGTGCCTCATTAAAACCTTTCTAGGAATAAACCCTATGGGAAGGAAAAAGAGTACACATGTATAGAAATATACCTTTTTGTTGCCTCGTTAAAAACCTTGCAATGAAAACCCAGTGGGACAAAACCTTGTAAGGGAAAAAGAGTGCAACGCGCATTACTCCCCTTGAAGAGAGCATCAATTCACCTCATTGAGCCTTCGCATCCCAATATTGTGCACTAGCTTCTTGAAGTGTGACGTCGGTAGAGATTTTCTGAACAAATCAGCCATATTATCACTTGAAAGAATCCGTTGCACATTGATATCACCATTCTTTTGAAGATCATGTGTGAAAATTAACTTTGGTGAAATATGCTTTTTCCTATCTCCTTTTATGAATCCTCCCTTCAATTGATCTATGCATGCTACATTGTCTTCATTCAAAATCGTAGGTAGTTTGTCACATTTCAAACAACATTTTCCTCGAATATGATGTATTATTGACCTCAACCACATACACTCTCGACTTGCTTCATGAATAGCAATTATCTCAGCATGATTAGATGAAGTAGCCACAATTGATTGCTTAGTCGATCGCCAAGATATGGCAGTGCCTCCACAAATAAACACATAACATGTTTGAGATCGAACCTTGTGTGGGTCAGATAAATATCCAGCATCAGCATAACCAACAAGATCAGGACTGCAATTATTGCTATAAAATAAGCCCATATTGGTAGTCCCTTTTAGATACCGCAACATATGTTTGATTCATTCCAATGTCTCCTTGTAGGAGCAGAGCTATATCTTGCTAAGACAATAACTGAAAAAGTTATGTCAGTCCTTGTAGTATTTGCAAGATACATTAGTGCACTAATTGCACTAATATATGATACTTCAGGACCAAGTAGCTCTTCACTCTTTTCTTGAGTTCGGAATGGATCCTTATTCACATTAAGTGATCGAACAAACATCGGAGTACTTAAAGGATATGCTCCATCCATGTAAAACCGTTTCAATACCTTTTCTATATAGGCAGATTAATGAACAAAAATTCCGTTTGCCAAATGTTCAATTTTCAAACCAAGACATAATTTTTTCTTTCCGAGATCTTTCATCTCGAATTCCTTCTTTAAATAATCAATTGCCTTTTGGAGTTCTATGGGAGTTCCAATAAGGTTTATGTCATCAACATATACGGCAAGTACAACAAATTTCGATGTTGTTTTCTTTATAAAAACACATGGGCAAATGACATCATTTATATAGCCTTCCTTTAATAAATACTCACTAAGACTATTATACCACATTCGTCCTTATTGCTTTAGACCATACAAAGATCTTTGCAATTTGATTGAAAAGATTTCCCGGGACTTTGATTTATGTGTGTTTGGCATTTTGAATCCAGGAATTTTCATGTATATGTCATTATCAAGTGAGCCATAAAGGTAGGCGGTAACCACATCCATTAAATGCATTTCAAGCTTTTCAAGGACATCAAAACTAATGAGATAACGGAATGATATGGAATCCATAACGGGTGAATATGTCTCTTCATAATCGACACCAGGCCTTTGTGAAAATCCTTGAGCAACAAGGCGTGCCTTTTATCTTTGTACCTCGTTTTTCTCATTTCTCTTGCGTACAAAGACCCATTTAAAGCTAACAGGCTTAACAACATTAGGTGTTTGAACTATAGGCTCAAAAACTTCACATTTTGCAAGTTAATTCAATTTTTATTGGATTGCTTCTTGCCATTTTGCCCAATCAAGTCTTTGTCGACATTCTCCAACAGATTGAGGTTCAAGATCCTCACTTTCTTGCATAATTCTAGATTCAACATTATATGCGAAGACATAATCCAACACTATATCCACTCGATTAAAATTTGCCTCAATATCGATTGGATTTATTGATAGTTCCTTATTTTCTTGAGTCTCGGCTCAATGGATTCTTCATGAATCTCAGAATTTATTAAATCATGAATTTCCTCATGAGATTCTTTCGTAGTGTCATTTGATCATTTGGTTTCCTTTTTCTAGGATTTCGATCTTTCGAACCTAATGGTTTGCCACGTTTTAGGCGTGCTTTCGACTCATTAGCTATGAAACTAGAAAATTGTCCAATAGGGACATCAATACGGATTGGAACATTATCTGCGAGGATATGTGTATTTGTTATCCTTTTTAAGTCTGTAAATGCGTCTGGCATTTGATTTGCTATTCTTTGCAAATAGATAATCTTTTGCACTTTTTTGCACAAATAGAGGCAAGTGGATCAAGATGAGATAATGATGAATTTTTCCACAAAATTTCCCATTTGGTTTCACCAACTTCGCCCCCTAATTTTAGGAAAAATGTCTCATCGAATCGACAGTTTGCAAATCGTGTAGTAAACAAATTCCCTGTCAATATTTCGAGGTAGCAAAAATGGAGGGCGATTCAAACCCAACATATATTCCTAACCTTCTTTGCGGACCCATTTGGTGCGATATGGCGGTGCTACATGCACGTATACTGCGCATCCAAAAATTCTTAAATGGGATATATTAGGTTCATGACCCAAAACTAATTGCAACGGGAAATATTTATGATAATTTTGTCGGTCTGAGACGAAATAGCATTGCTGCATGCAAAATGGCGTGACCCCAAACCGAAGTGGGCACCCTCGTTTTCATGTGTAACAGTCTTTTTATCAATTGTAGATATTTAATTAAAGACTTTGCAAGACCATTTTGAGTGTGAACATGAGCTACATGATGTTCCACTTTTATCCCAATTGATAAGCAATAATCATTAAATGCTTGGGATGAAAACTCAGCAGCATTATCTAGTCTAATAGACTTAATTGAATTATCGGGAAATTGTGCCCATAATCGAATTATTTGTGCCACTAATTCTGCAAACGCAAGATTGCAAGATGACAATAGGCGCACTTGAGACCATCTAGAAGATGCGTCTATTAAGACCATAAAATATCTAAACAACCCACTAGGTGGGTGAATAGGTCCACAAATGTCCCCTTGTATACATTCCTAAAACGCAAGTGACTCAATTCCAACCTTTGTTGGTGATGGTCTAATAATAACTTGCCTTGATAACAAGAAGTGCAAGAAAATTCATTTATTTAAAAGATCTTTAAATTCTTTAATGGATGCCTATTTGTGTTTTCTATAATCCGTCTCATCATAATTGATCCACGATGTCCCAATCGATCATGCCAAAGTACGAATGTATTGGAATCAGTGACCTTTTGGTTTACAGTAGGATGTGCCTCAATTTCACTAATTCTTGTCCAATACAGGCCACAAGATAAAGATGGGAACTTCTCATTAACCCTCTTTTGGCAAGAGACATTCTTTGTAATGATGAGATATTCAAGATTATTCTCATCTATCGTCTCAATATGATATCCATTTTGACGGACATCTTTTAAACTCAACAAGTTCCTCTTGGAGTTGGAGGAGAACATTGCATTCTCTATGATAAATATTGTTCCTTTAGGCAGAGTTATAGTAGCTCTTCCAGAGCCTTCAATTAATTTACTACTACCAGTAACAATTTTAAGTAACCTCATTATTACAAACAAGTTTTATTTCTACACAGAAGAAGATGAATAAACAATAAAAGCTTCATGGATTTAGTCAACGTAGGATGTAATATTTTAATGATGCAAACACTATTTATATTCATATTTTGAATACGTACTACTGTCAAGAAAATATTATTGTTATCTAAGTCTATTGTTGATTACTTCTATTTATATTTTAATAATGCTAATCAATTAAGAAGCAGTTTATTAAAATCATTACATCTTTATTCATAAATAACGAGATCATGGTGAAGTATGAGTATCTTTGTCTTTCTATTTTTGTTTTTAAACATAATTTAGAAAAACTAAGTATCCAACAAAATATATCATTATTCTTACAAAAGAGAGAAACATGATGTACCTTAAATTTTAAATCAGAGTCGAGAACTTTAAAAGAAGATAACCTACCGTGATGGTTAGAGACTCGTGCTGGTAACGTGTAATAAAATGAAAGTAATTTAGTAAAACATGAACAAGAAATATAAGCAACTTAGTGAAACATGAACAAGAAATGTTGATAGAGAGAAAGAAGAGATTTTCTTCTTCAATTGTGTGTATTTTCCTATCTATTACAAGGCCTTTATATAGGTATAAAAAATGAAGAAAATATATCATGAAATATGTCATTGAACATACAAAATATGTCATTGAATATATCATTAGGCATTTGAGATGAAGATTATGAAAGATGAGTAAATATCCAACATAATATCATATTTATCATAATACCTGTAGTATTTTTGAAATTTATCAAGTTTAGATGTAAAAAGAACAAGTCTGATTGTAGAAGTATTGGTCTCACTCTCCACTTTCTGTGCTCTCCTATTACTTAATAAATTTCATTTATTTAACAAAATAAGAATACAAATCAATTTACCTATTACGTTCTCTACAATATAATCAATTGGTTCTTGAACTCAACAAACGATTCAAATAACGTAAATTAAAATGAATAAATTGAAGGTAATATAAGCTTTAGTTTATATCAATTTAAAGTTTATGGGGAACTTACATACATATTCATAACAGGAAACATGTGTTAATAATTTAGGACATAGAACATTAGATAGTGCATTAATTATTTAAACTACAGATAAATCAAAAATTACTCTTTTTGTCCACGGAAGACACCGATGAAACAACGTTCATAGGAACCTCTACAGGAAAAATTTAAATTAGGAGTCAACTACATTAAATGAGTGGTTACAGTAATAGGATTTTTTTCGTTACATCCAATGAATATATACTCAAGATAGAAAAAATTTCAAATCATAATATAATACTACAACTAATTGAGAAAAAAATCAATGAATGCAATTTGAGTTTCTTCAGGATAATAATTAATTCATTTTCCTGCCAAAACAAAAATTTGTATGCCATTTCCCAAATTTGAACGTTTTGTCAAATCTATAATTAACAGGATTAATGAAAGAACATCAGCACAAAAATACAGAGGTAGAATTGTTATCTGCGGTCTTCTAATTAAAATGGCGAGGTAAATAAAAGTTCCCCTTTCTCTTTCTTTTTTGTTTTTTTTTTTATATTATTCTATAGAGTTTATTCAATCTGTGGCAAATTCGTCTTTGATTTTCTCTGTAAGAATGGTTTTTTTTTTTAAAAAGTTTTGAATGTTTTATGTAACATTCGCTAAGAAGTTTACTAATCTAAGTCAATTAATGCATGTTTCGGTATAGAATTCTCCTTTGACTTCCCTCATGAATTTTTGTGCTAAACCTAAAGAAATTCAGGTCATGGCTAATTAGGTTTAGAGCAAAAGATCACTTTTTATTGATCGATTTTTATGTGTGTTGAAATTTTATAGAGCAAAACGTATCTTATAAATGATTAGGAAATAAAAGGGTTGTTGCTATTGGTATAACTAAGTTTTATGTAGAGTTTAAATCCAGATTGTATTATGTTTTAGGGCAAAAATTAAACTCTCCCGCGGTCAGTATTTATATCAAATTGTATCTTCAAATTGACATAGACACGAAGGTTGTTGTTCGCCTATAACCATTGTGATTATGAAAGAGGGTTGTTGCAATAGAGTAAGAGTTTTGTAGATCGTTCAAATCCAGATTAAATTATGTTTTAGTGAAAAAACTTACCGCACTTTGTATTAATACTAAATCGTATTAGTTTACGATAGATAAGTCATAAATAAAGGTACAAATGTGCATTAATTAATTTATAGTTTAATGATAAGAGTGTATATGAAGACATGTCACCATCGTTGTAGTGGATGGGCTGCTCATCCCTTAACCAGAGGTCTCGAGTTCGAGTCCTGGGTATGGTAAAATCCTTGATAGAAAGCCCTACCCACTGAATGGGGCCTTATCCGGGGCGAATCCAGATATAGTCAGGCTCCAATACGTGTACCGAACACCGGGTGAGAAACCCCAAAAAAAAGACGTGTCATATATTCATCGAAAAAATGGTGTAAGTTAATTTTTATCTATTTTTGACTCTATCCCGTGTTTATTATTATGCCGTTTCATTTATGTGAATCTCACTTTAGAAATTCATTCAATTATCGTTGTTCTAACTACTAGCTTTACAGTAACCTTTATAAAAAAAAATTCCAAAATCATTGACCGTTAATTTAACTTACCCTCAACAAAAGATAATGAAAGAACTCATTCTTGTTTTTCCACAACTTATATGTGCTAATAAAATTTGAATTTTTTTGTAATCAGATTATTAATAAAGAATGGTGGCAGTAGAAAGAAGAATCATTACAGTGACGGAGTTGGCCGTATAGACAGGATATCCGACTTACCGAGCAACGTTATCGATGAAATTTTATGCCGGATGACTATCAAAGAAATAGCACAAATGAGTGTTTTATCCAAAACATGGTACCAAATCTGGTCCACCCATCCAGTTATTGTGTTTGATCGCCAATTCCATGAGGACATAAACGAAGAAGATTCATCAGTCACTTATGGCGGATTCAAAAACATCGTCAACAAAATATTGTTGCAACACAATGGCCCTATTGTCAAGTTTTTCCTTGACGTATCAAGTGCTGATTTAGACGATTGGGACATCGATCATTGGCTACGTTATGTCTCTAACAAAGGTGTTAACGAACTCACCCTCGATAACTCATTTCAGTTTCCATATAATTTGCCGCATTTCTTGTTCAAGTGTGCGAAATTGAGTTATTTGAACGTTACCAATTGCAACTTCAAGTTGCCACTTGCCTCAGCATCATTTCAGAATCTTGTTAGGCTTGATCTAAAGCTAATGTCTTTTAATCAAAAGTTGGCGCAAAACATCCTTGAGGCTCCACTTCTGTTGATCTTGATGATTACTGGTTGTGATGGTATCCAATTCCTTAATATCTCTGCGCCTCGGCTACTTTGCTTGCACATTGTTGATAGTCATTATGTGGATTTGAAGCTTCTCAAAGCCTGTCCTGAGCTGAAAGTGGTGACTATTGTGACATGCAACAGAATCTATACCTATGAATTTTGGAGAAAGTTTACCTTGTTTCAGATGATTGCTTCATTCCCTAAACTTACAGGGTTTTGCTTGGATGGACTTTTTTTCAAGGTAAACTGCATATATACTTATTGTTTTATTCTATTTAATTCATAGTTTAATTTATAGTTGTATTGAAATCATGTACTTAATTAAAATTGTTCCCCTCTCATGTTTTTTATGGTTTTCTTTTAAAGTTTGTAGTTCCAACTGTTGTTCCAAAGATGCTTGAGGCTCCACTGGATCATTTGGTGGTTCTTAAATTAGGGTTTTGTTTTGCTGATAAAGCTCAGATTTCAGCAGTTATCTGCTTACTTCAAAGTGCTCCTCATTTGCATACACTTGAAATCCAGGTAATTAATTAAACATTTGAACTTAAATATATCCTTATATTACTCATGAATATCATTGAAGTATTTATATATCATGTTGAAGTTACATTATAATTCCTTTTTGCAAGTAGTACAAAATCATTATTGAGAGACATGTTTCCTTTTATTTTTTAAACATTTATTATACCTAGAAATTTGCACATGACCTATTTATGGGATAGGGAATTATTTGGAGCACAATAAATAAACCACATGCATGCCTTGATCGCGCCGTCACTGTATATTGTTAAAAATTGTGGTGGAAATATTTATTGTTCCATCAACCAAAAACTGCTAATAGTACCTATTCGACTTAACTCATTACGCACTTAATATATGGTCAAGTGATGCACTTCATTTATCATATGAACGGTAGCTAACTTGGCATGGATCTCTGGACAAATTATATTTGCTACTCAACATTTTTAATTCACATTATAACTTTTCTATTATATAGAAGAGCAAAGCAAGACTTTCGACATGTCTGCTTAGGTGTCATTTAAAGTAAAGATGAGGGTATTTCGGACTTTATACCATTCTTAATTGACACCTAACTTTTAACCTTAAAATGTGACTTTTAATCTGCATAAGAATAGCCACATAGTATCATTTTTCATAGCTGGTATGCACTGATGAGACTTCTTTTTCCTTGATGATAATAACCTTTACGCCTTTTTTGCTGGTTTAAGTTCTGCTTAATAGGTTTTGCTAATTTGTTCTTATAAAATTCATTTATTGGTGTAAAATAAAGGTATTCAGGCGATGGCAAATTTTTGCTTATGAATAAACTTTAGATTTGTCACATATTATATAGTATATAAACTGCACATCAAAAAACTTTTACGTATTATTAAATCACCTAAAAAATAATTATGTGTAAATATCTATAAAAATGAGATCTATAACATATAAAATAAGATTGGTTAGCTACTACAAGTAGCTCCCCCACCCTTGTTCAAGATTGACATTATTTTCCCTGAAAAATATACTGTGTAGTTAGACAGTTTTTGTTTTTCCTTTCCTTCACTGAGCCGAGGGTCAATTGGAAACAGTCTCTCTGCCCTTTCGGGTAGGGATAAGGCTCGTCTACATATTACCATCCCCAGATCCCACTTTGTGGGACTATACTGGATAGTTATTATTGTTGTTTAGCTAGGCTTTTTTATGTATATGTTGAGTAATACTCTTAGCTTTTAGGTGTTGTTACTTCTTTATGTTTTGACTATTCCCAAGAGAATATCCTAGCACCACCTAGTACTAGGTTAAAATACCTGGTCGGTGTATATAATTTAAAACTAGTTAACTTGAAATATATATGATACATGTATGTACAGGAAGAACTCTCAGATGCTGAGGATATCAACGTAGACGCAGTTACAGAGTTTCTAACAGCAGCAAACTGTGTAGAACAAGATCTCATGTCACTTCAGAAAATAAAGTTGGAAGGTTATGTGAACAACACAATTGAACGTCATTTCATGAAGCTTTTGCTTGCTCGTTGTCCTTCACTTGTTGAGGTGATAGTTGTGCCTTCGACATTTATTGAACATAATGGAATTTGGCTCTTCTTCTTCGAGTTGTTGGAGTACCCTCGAGCATCGCAAAATGTCAGTATTCTGCTTGGATAGACACCATTTCTCCTCTAGCATGCAGACACATTATTATCATTTCATTCTTTTGCTGATAAACATTTAGTTTTCGTTGACCCTATGTTTTGTTACATTTTGTCAATTGGAACGAGTATTATATACTCGTTCTAAAATATTTCAGTTTTTCTTTAGCTTGATGGTCAGGATAATGTCGACATCTTTTTTAAATTAAGCTTAAGTTCCATAGCTTTGGCTATTTGTTTTAGAAATGATGATAAATGGCGAGGTTTTGTAGCAACTTGAATCACTTCCTGTTATGTTGAATCATTTGATCTTCTTAATTAGTTCCATTCAAGCATTCTCTTTCATAGCCTCGACACAGGTTGAGATGTTGGGTCATTTCTTGTCTTAGCTTTTCATGTCATATTATTTTAATTGAACCATATACTCTTTAAGAGATTTTTTTCTTCCTTTGAAACAAGAAAAGGAAAAAGCCTTGCACGGTCATATTCAGCTTTAAATTATACTAGTACTACTTATCGTTCATGTCAGGGTAACAATTCTTATGAAACTTATAATTAATCTAAAAAATTTATAAACATTTCTGTAATCATCTCATTAAGAATAAAATGATAACATAAAAATTTAATTATTTATAAAAAAAGTGTCATTCTTATTTGGAATAAATAAAAAAGAAAATTCTCCCCCATATATAGCATGAGACAGATCGACTACTATCTGTTTTGGTTTAAGAGAGAGTCATATGATTGTTTAACCAAAAAATGTAATTTGGTCAAAGCTTGAATTTTAGAGAGAAGAAATCGGGTTGCTAATAATCAAAAGAGACCGTAATATAATTGTCTTTCAAAGAATAATAATAAAGCAATTTGAAGTTTATATTTCACTATGATGTCAAGGATATTGTGTCCTACAAATGATGGAACTTCCTCCTATTATAGTTGACAAGGAGTAACGTAGTAATCTAAATAATAAAATAGCATTTAATGAGACTTTACGTAATCATTGCTATTAAATACTGAATAACTAACATATGAAGTATTTAATAATGAATGTGTACTGCTTTTTGTCATCAGATTCTTGTCTCCAATGTCCTTTTTATCCGCTGATATTGAATGACTTGAATAGACACGTCTATGTGTTCAACTTCTTCTACTTACGAAGTGATGATTATCTTTAATATAGGCTTCCCATCATTACTCCCCGTAATTCTGACGGTTGTTCCCATATAGACTTTTAATTCACACTTTTTTTGTCTTCTTCTTCACCAATTTTCATCAAGCATTTGCATTTCCTCTCTTTCTTTTACTTCTACTTACACTACTAGAAAATGAACCTATTGCAGCGGTTATTTAGCAACAATTATATAACCCTTGCAATAGATAGTCTATTGCAAGGGTTACAACCGTCGCAATAGCCGCTTAAGCCTGTTAAGACATAATTACAATGAGAACTTCGCAATAGAATTAAAAACCGTTGCCAAATACGTCTCTATGGAGATAGTTTTGTAAAAAAACTCTTTGGGGGCGGTTCTGTGAGGGTTTCATTTCCCTCCGCTTATTTCCCTCCACTATTTCACAAAACCGCGAATGTTTTGTTTTATAATTGAAAAAAAGAAAATTATATCAAATAAAGTAAAAGAGACTGAGAGAATTGTCTTCTTTTATTCATTAGATATAAGTAAAGGAAAGAGACCAGAGCTTTTGCAAAATCGACCAAAATCGACCAAAATCAAAAAGCTAGAAAGCTTCTTCAAGAGTGAAAATCGGTTCGACAGAATTCGACCAGTCATTGTAAAAGCTTTTCTATTTAGTTCATTGAGAAAAACCCTCCATTGAAACTTCTTCAAGAGCAAAAAGCAACTCCAAATCCAGCGAGATTTCAACCAGCAAAGGCTTCGACCAATATTTCTCTCTACCCCAATAGGTCTGCATGCACTCCTCCATGGCTTATAAGTTCCCTATCTCTAGATTTCTGGTCAAGTGTTTTTGGAAAAGATTATAAAATACCCAAATATGTTTCTATGAAGTTACTATCTATTATTCTAATTTATATTTGGTTTTTAATTTTTGTGTGGTTTGAAATTTGTATCTCAAATTTGATGTAAATTTGAGTTTTCTAGGAAATTATTCTAACACATAAATAGGGAAATTAAAGTTGGTAGATTTGGAGAAAATTGTTGTTTATATATGAGGATTTTTCTTTTTGTGTTTGTTTTTTGTTTTGTTGGCTCTTGTGTTCTTAAATGGGTGTTCTACTTATATATTAGGATACAATTAGCCAAGAAATTTAAGAAAATCAATATTATGGATAGTCGCATTACCACCTTCATCTGCAATTCAACTTCATCTTCTGGTTCATTTGCTATGTGTCTGACTTTTACGTGCAAATTCTTCGTTTGTTCATCATCAAAATAGTCAAGAAGTTCATGAAGAGAATCAACCTTCTCGTAGAGTAAATTCAAAATTTCCACATGAGTGTCCAATAGATGTAAGTTTGATTGAAAAAGCTGAAGCTGTTGTATTGTTCCCATTAGTGAAGTCACTGCAACATATGCAACCATCTCTCTCTGTACTTCTGTTGTAAAGGAATGAACTATTGGACTAGGTAGACATTTAAAATGACAGATATGGAAAACAATTACATAAAAGTTATCATTGTTTTAATAATTGATAGTCTCGGTCCAGCATATACATACAGATGTGAATTAATCGTGTTGGTTATACCTAAAATCATATCTAAGTATCTAACATATTTAACAAGTCCCTCATTTTAATGCATGCCTTTCTAATTACTCGGGACGCCCCAACCATGAAATGGTGTGCTCGTCCATACATTATACAAAAAATAAGCTACTTATCACCAAGGAAAATTGGAGGAAAAGGTACAAAATAGCCAATTACAATCCGAACAGAAGAAAATCATCATACAAAGATATTTTGTGTCTTATATTACATGTTAAGTTGATTCTATGCTCACATAGCTGTTTATGTTTTGAATTGTAGGATCCATGTTATGTCCTCATTGTTCTTATTATGATATTCTCATCATTTTAGTATCTGAATCAGTGGACAAGATATAATCAGGTAAAGTATTTTTCTCGTGCACGACTTCAGTTTCTTCAACTTGCTTGGAATTGAGACATAGTTCTTGTGGTTGTACTGCTTCTGTTTCTTCTATTATCGGAGCTTCCTTTTCTTGGTTTCTTCCTTCATATTCCTCTATCAATTCTTGAAATGATACATTTATAATTTCTTCTTCGTTTTCCTTCTCTGAATTAGTTTCATTAGGCTCATTGCTGATTTTTTAGTGGTCTCTAGCAGGTGATCACACCATAATTTACTCTTCTGCTAGAGTTAAACTGAAATGTTAATAACAAAAATCTGTTTATTGGGATTGCTGGGATGGTAAATTCTGTCTATATATATCATGTTCAGTGAAAGCTCAGTTTCAACATGTTATACTACGTACGGTACTTACAGCAAGTCAGCAACACTTGGTTTTTGCAATGAACTGTCTGTAAATGTGATTAGTGTAATTAAGTTGATATAAATTCTATGAGGTAATTCTAGTGTGGAGTGGACTCTTGTTAAAATATACGTCATTAATATGAACTTTCTGGCAGAAGTTTTGTTTTTTCTCAGTTGTATTTGATGTAGTTGTCTTGATTCAGTTTTGTTGTTTGAGCTGTTTTTTTGAGTTGTGACTATAATGTGTCTGTGTCTAGTGTAATGTCCTTTATTTCGTTGTTAATGAAGGTTTGCTTTCAGTTTTTTTGCCTTTATTTCATTGTGAATGTTGTACACATTCATTGCTACCTGCCTCAGCAATCATTATATGTGTTACTTCGTTTCTAATCCTATTTGAAGCATGTTGCAAGTATCATTTTGTGTATTCTGTTTAAAACTGAGGTAAATGCACTTTTGAATGTGTACTATTAATTACTTTTGAATGTGTACTGTTAATTGGAAAGTAAAACATTTTCAGCTATTTATCTTACCATAATCTGATCTTCCTGCCATTGCCCTCCTTCAGTTATCTTTTTTTTATAAAGTCCCACCTCTAATTGGTTTCGATAGTGCAACTACATATGAAGTACTCACTGGTTTAGTGCACCAGTGATATATGATCAGCATTCACTGACGATATAAACTTAAAGCTGCTTCCTCTACTGAAATTTAATTCTTTTTTCAGAATACGCAACTTAGTAAGTTTGGTAGTCATGTTGCATATGCACTAGATTTGTTTAATTTACTTAGTTTGCATTACTTACGACCATACAATTTTTGGATTATGGTGAACATTGTTGTAAAAAGCGTGTGCTTCTTGCTTAAAGTGCTGAAGCAATGTGAGGCGAGGCTAGCTCTCTTTTCTGCCATAAAATTGACTCACATGAAAAAAGTGCACGTGAGGTTAAACATGTGTTAGGTTCTTTTTTAAAGAACTTGGTAGAAACATAAAACAAACAAACACTTCTTCTCCAAGAGACTTCAACGACTGCTTCAGTGCTTCATCACTATAAGTTTCTTCTTCTCTCCTTCTGTTCTTCTCCTTCTCCTCCTCCATCTTCTCCTTCTCTTCTTCTCCTTCTCCTCCTCCTCTTTCTCCTCCTCCTCCTCCTCCTTCTCCTTCTCCTTCTCCTTCTCCTTCTCCTTCTTCTCCTTCTCCTTCTTCTTCTTCTTTTTCTTTTTCTTCTTCTCTTCTTCTTCTTCTTCTTCTTCTTCTTCTCGTCTCTTCCTCTTCATATGATTTTCTTTCATTCCTGTTTGACTCCTTTTCTATTCTTTTTTCTATTTTTTTCCACTTTGTATAGCTCTGTTCTTTTGCGGTTGTGCCCTAATTTCTGCTCTATTCTTTCAATGCTATGTTTTTCTCTTCTTCTTTCTAGCTTATTGAAACAATTACTAATTGTTGATTTACTTATGTGTCTCATAGGATATTCAATGAGTAATGAAGATAAAAGTTTGATTGGTCTTCGAAGATCCACCGATGATTATATCCGTGGAGTAAATGATTTTCTTGATAAAGCGTTTGAATGATCTTCCCAAGGAAATGAAATATTATGCCCCTGTAAAAAGTGCTTTAGTCGTTACTAGCATTATAGAAATATGGTGGAGGATCACTTCGTTTCTTATGGGTACACATATGAATACACCGAATGGGTTTTCTACGGAGAAGGGTTTTCCTCCAGAGATTTGCCACGTCCAACTAATGATGATGATAGTTAGGATATGCATGACAATATTAATGGACTGCTTCGTGATACTTTTATAAATGTAGACGGTGACTTGAGCCATGAAGGAGTGAGAGAGTGACCATCTGAAGATGCAAAGAGATTTTTTAAATTAGTGGATGAAGGAAAAGAAGAGCAGTATCCAGGGTGTGGAAGTTTCTCTAAACTGGATTTCACCATTCGGTTGTTCATGTTTAAATGCATTCATGGGTTGAGTAATGTTGCATTTTCTGACTTGTTAGACTTGATAAAAGAGGCTTTTCCATTCACTAAGTTACCTGAATCTTTTCACAAGGCAAAACATGTGATAAAAAATTTAGGTCTTCATTATGATAAAATACATGCATGCCCGAACGATTGTATCTTATTTTGGAAAGAGAATGAGGAGGAAGATAATTGCTATGTGTGTGGATCTTCTAGATAGAAGAGTGTGCGTTATCGCTTGACTAATAGGAGCACCAAAGTTGTTGCAAAGGTTTTAAGGTACTTTCCTTCAAAGCCAAGGCTTCAGAGGATATTCATGTGTTCTAAAACGGCTGTAGAAAAGAGATGGCATGCTACTGAACGACCCAATGATGGAAATATATGAGATCCTATTGATGGGGAAGCTTGGAAGGATTTTGACTTGTTGCACCAGGACTTCTCTAAAGATCCTCGTAATGTTAGATTGGGTCTTTAAAGCGATGGTTTTAACACATTTCGAACCATGAGTATTTCCCATAGTACATGGCCAGTCATGTTAATGAACCATAATTTATCACCATGGATTTGCATAAAGCTGGAGTATATAATGTTATCAATGATCATTCCAGGTCCATCGTCTCCAGGAAAGGATATAGGTGTACCTACAACCACTAATTGCTGAGTAGAAGGAACTGTGGAAAAGGGATTAAAAACATATGATGCTGAAACTAAGAGCACCAAAGGGAGATGGGTATGCCCCACTTGTAATTATGATACTTGCTCTCAATATCTCAAACATAGTCATAGAATGTGTTACTTGGGGCATCAGGCATTTTTACCGCACGATCATCCATTTTGGAAAGATAAGAAATCATTCAATGGTGAAGAGGAGCATCGAGCCATGCCTACTCATCAGAGGTAGTAGTGCTCGAAGAAATGCGTGAAATCAATAATATCTTTCGAAAAGGAAAAAATAAAAGGCCTCGGTGTAATGATGGTTAGTGGAAGAAAAGATCCATCTTTTTTGAATTACCGTATTGGGCACATAGTAATTTGAGGTACAATATTGACAATATTCATATAGAGAAGAACATATGTGATAGTTTGCTTGGGATTTTGTTAGATATACCTGGAAAGTCCAAGGATCACGTAAATTCTCGCTATGACTTGCAAGAAATGGGGATACGCATGGAGCTTCAACCACTACAAGATGACAAAAATGGAAAAGTTCATGTTGCTAAAGCTTGTTACTCCATGAAGCCGGAAGAAAAAAGATTATTTTGCATCGTCTTAAAGAATGCCAAGTTACCAAAAGGGTGTGCCTCAAATATATCACATCGAGTGCAAGTGGAGGACATGAAAATATCACGATAGAAGAGCCATGATGCTCATTTCATAATGCATTACTTGCTCCAAGTTGCGGTTATAAAAGTGTTACCCAAGAATGTCTCTTTGGCCTTGATTAGGTTGGAAAATTATTTTAGAACCATATCAAGTAAGGTTATAAGGTAAAGTGATCTTGATAAAATGCAGTCTGAAATTATAGAGATATCACGTGACCTCGAAACCATTTTCCCACCAACCTTTTTTGATATAATGACACATTTGCCTATCCGTTTAGTGAATGAAATTAAGCTTGGCGGTCCGACAGATTTGCATTGGATGTATCCCTTAGAGACAAACCCGTGTAAGTACAAAGCATTTGTTCGTAATCGAGCTCATCTAGAAGCATCAATAGCAGAGAGATTTTTTGAAGAAGAGTGCTTGAACTTTTGTTCGAGATACATGATGTGGTGAAGACAAGATTCAGTCGCTATCAAACTGAAGATGATGAAGGCATTGAGGGACATGATTCTTCGCCTATATTTCCTAATATAGGCCATCAAATCAGAAGTAAGAATAAAAGGAAAGGCAAGACTTTTGACATGGATTTATAGTTATGGTCTGAAGCACATCGATATGTTTTGTTCAATACTGGAGATGAACAAGTTGAGGCATTTATCAAGTAAGATATAATATATAACTGTCATTTGTAGTTTAAACTTTATCTTTTTCATCATAAGATATTTTTAACAGTATCTCCTATGGTCTAATGATTAAATTTTATATTTATACTTACATGGAACAAACGAATTTCATCGACACTCATACTAAAGGAAATTCATGGCTAAAAGCAGGAATTCATAGTCGAGAATTCGAAAATTGGCTTAGAGAGAAAGTCAAAAATGTTGAAGTGCCCAATTATTTAAGATGGCTAGAAAAAGGGCCTAACACATTGGCTAAAAGATATACTGCTTATTTCATTAATGGATATCGATTTCATACAATGGAACGAGATGCTCCATGCAAGACTCAAAATAATGGAGTGACTTTGTCAGCAACAACTGATAGTTTTGCTAGTGCTAGGGACCAAAATCCCATCGGTGGAACGGTTATCTACTATGGAGCTATTAAGGATATAACTGAAATTGATTATTGGGGCTGTTTTAGTGTTGTACTATTTAGATGTGATTGGTTTCATAACGAAATGATGGATATGGATTAACGCGGGTGTACTTCAACAAAAAATGTAGTACAGATGATACTTTTGTACTAGCATCTCAAGTACATCAAGTTTTCTATGTGGAGAATTCAATTGAGAAAGATTTTTATATGCAAGAAATAAAGTCCCTGTTGATTTGCATGATCTGGAAGAAAAGAATTGTCCTAACATTGGAGAAAATTTTTGGAGAGAACCTAATGATGATATTGGTGCATCAAATATATTACTCGACGTGGATGCCAAATGGTCGGGAGAAGATATAGATGCTGATATCATTGATATGCCTACTCAATCACAAGATACAACTATGGAAACATCCGAAGAGGAGGATGAGTATGATGATACTGACTGGGATTGGATGGAGGCTGATGATTGATAAATGATCTTCTGAACTTCTGTAAATATATAGTCGTCATTGTTTCTTAGTGAGTAATAATGCCATTTTTTAGAAATAATGTGTGATTGTTTTTCTTGATTGTTTGCTGTTAGACTTTTTGCCTTTGTTTTTTCCTTACAACTCTATATTGAATTGCTTCCATTTTACATGTTTTATACCAGAAATTGTTACTTATTGTAGATTCAAGCAAGTTGCATAAAGTTATTCTTTCAAGTAAGTGGCACAAAATTTCTCTTTCATGCCTTTTCTTCCTTTTTTTATTTTGTTATGTTCCATTGTCTAACCTGATTAGCTTTGTTTTTGTTAAACTTACACAGATTGGATGTCATGGGTCAAGAAAGGTCTTCAAGAAAAAATAAAAAAGGAAAAAACCTTTCATATGTTCAAGCTAGAATTTTATCATATTTAGCAACAAAAAAAAGGATGTCATTGACAACAAAAGAAATTGTTTAAGAAATAGAGTCAGAGAAAAAACATGTGCTAAAATTAATTAAAGAAAAACCAACAATAGAAGAACGATTTGAAGCAAATAACGACATGTGGAGGAGCAATTTGTAGAGGGGCACATTGTAGATGAGCAGATGCAAATGTCCTACAAGTAATGAAAGATCTGAAGAAAGTAAGTCTACATAACTTAGTATCTTACTGTATTCATCCATCACCTCTGATTTTTTATATTTTCTTGTAGCTTCTGGTCCTGTAACTCAAAAAAAAAGAAGACGCAGGACACAAATGCGTAGTGTCCATTGCCAAAAGACGCGTAAGGTGATCACACTTAACCATTTGAATCAGCACATTGGTCCTACTAAAAAAGATGTAAGAGAGTTTGGTAGTTTCCTCGGTACAATGGCATGGACTGCAACTCTTTGGCCGCTGGATATATTGGATTGGAAGAAAATGGACACAAAAGACGATTTATGGACATATACCAAGGTTTGAAGTTCCTATCCAAATGTTCAGTTATTTGTTAAAAGTATGTTACAATTTCTGCTAATAAAATGAAATCAAATTATAGTTGAAGTATGATACTCCCGATGCTGCAAAAACATGGACTTTATTTTCAATTGGAAATGCTTGGATAAGGCATAAAAGTCAACTGAAGAAAGATCATTATGATATCTATCCAAATAATAAAGTTCTAATGCAAGAAGGCCCGATTATATACCAGAATATCAGTATAAAGAGCTCATGAAATATTGGAATTTTGATAAACTAAAGGTAAATATAAACTACATGATGGTTAACAGATTTCTACTTCATAAATATAAACTAACAGATGGTTAATAGAATATCAGCTAACATAATTCTACTTCAACAGACGGTTCACATATTTATACTACCTGGAATGTATAAGTTTAACAAATTGCTAGTTTTAGCATTCCTTATTTTGGGAAAGTTAATATTATCATTCAATCGTTAGGCACTAAACTCGGTACTGAGTTGGAAATGACCAACTAATTGCATTTCTTCCTGGTATTGTTTGTTTGCTGAGAATGTAAAGAACATTGTCTTCTCTACCATTCGCTTTTACCCTCAAACTGAAGAGTTCCTGAAATACACACAAATCAAGTAATAAAGCAACTGAACATTTCAATTCCTTAATTACGTTAGAAACAGATATAAGATTATATTTGAACTGAGGAATGTAAAACACATTAGTTATTGTGTTTTTACATGATAAAGTACTAGTTCCAATATGAGTAACGTGAGTAGTTTCTCCATTAGGCAGATGTACTTTCTTTGACTGGCTTGTTTGAACTAAGGAAGCCTTATTAAATAGCTCTAAATTTAGATTGTGGCCCATGTATCTATTATCTACTCGTAGTGTATTGATTCATTTTATTTGCAGAGATCATCCAAAATCAACAATGAGAATCGAGAAAAGTAGCAGGATCCACACACGGCTGGAAAAACCAGTTTTGATGTAATCCGTAATGAATTGGTGTGTGCTATTATTTATTGTTATATCTATTATATTTTTTTAAAGATCTCTTATATCCATTTTCGTGCAACTAGGAAAAAACAAAGGAATATGTATCACTTAAGGAGATGTTTGTAGCCACAAGAGCAAGAAATCCTGGGCGTGTGTACAATGACTCAGACGAAGGTACAACTAGTAAAATTGTATACATATTATCTATATGCAAGTTGTAGATGATATTATTTTATTTATTCTTCTTCCTTATTTTTTATTTACTTTAATTCTTTTGTTGAATTTGCTTTGTTAGGCTGAAATGGAAAAAATTAAAACACAACAAAGTGTAGATGGCACTCAGTCTGTTGATGCATTTTCATCTGTCATGGGTCCTGAACATCCAGGACATTTAAGATTATATGAACGGGGGGTTACAAAGACTACTTTAAAAGGAAAATTTGGCCATTTCGAGCCGACTTCAAATGCCACAAATTGCAAGAAATGCAAGAAAGGATTCCAAAGATGGAGGAACAAATGGAGGAACAAAGGAGAACTATGCCGCAAGAAATTACTGCAGATGTAGTTGCCCAACTTCAGCGTGCAGAGTTATTTAATCCAAATGTACTAGCAACATTGTCTGTTTCGTCACCCGTTGAAGCTTCCTCTGCACCACAAGATTCTAATCAACTGATCCGTCGATAATCTGAAGGTAGCAACAGTCAAGGTTAGTATCAATGTATTCCCCGGATAAAATTCATATTTTAGTAACTGTAGAGCTGCTGATATTGGAGTCAGATTGCTGTTGATTCTTCTTCTCGTTTTCTTTTTCTTTCTAAATATCCAAAAAGCGCCAACATTCTGGCGAATTGTTTTAGAATATTTCTTTCCAATTTTTCCAGTTTCCACCCAGAAGAATTTTAGTTCTAATTTCTTGTTGTTTGAATGTTTGAGTCGCAGCTTGTTTGAATTTTTGAGTCCCAACTTGTTTGAATGTTTGAATATCTGGTTGTTTGAATGTTTGAATCGCAATTTTTGTTCTTCCGCCCAGCGTGTTTGTCATTCTCTATTAAAATCGAAGCTTGGAGTTTCTTGTTTATTGCTGATTTTTTCAGCATTGTTTGTCTGCTGGTTTTTTCAGCATTGTATTTGAAGCATCATTGGATGAAAGTATGTTGGTCATTTGGTACTAGATTGTTTGGTCAACAGTGACATTAACAATTGATGTTGAATTAAATATACAACCTAGTCTATTCCATTTATAGCCTCGATCTGCCGTATTGCGAAATTGTTTGCCAAGTGTGCCTGTCTCCTTGTGGTTCTCTCCAGTTGTGTGTCCCTTTCCCTTAGAATTTTTGTACTCCATTGAGCTGCATCCACTTGTTGTGTCCTCCTGTATCAAGCAGCTTTGTATGCTCGTTTGAATACGTGCCCAGTTCCACGCTTCTATATTGCATGTTATAGCCGCATTAATGGATATATGGCCAAGCTCAAACGTATAAGTGTTTTAGTGACCTGTCTAAGCACTTGCTGACTTTGGGCTAATGAATGGAAGAGTGATAATCTTGATGCATACTGATCAGATAAAAAGTTTCATTAATTTTTTTTTCACTAACCAATCTCAGTTTAAAAAGTGATGGTATTTAGGGGGAATAAGGAATTGATATTAGATAGAACCAAATAACTAAAATTGGTGGGATTGAGTGCTGAGAAGGTTAGTATGATCCCTTGTGATATTTAAAGTTTGAAATGACTTATTTTAGATGGGGTAAATGCATTAGCAAGCTTATTGAATGACCTGCAGATCTTCATCTTTTCTTCGAATTATTATACATCATTATTCTGCATACAAACTGCAGCCCTTGTCTTGGAAAAATGAAAGAGCTACTATTGTCAGAATTGATGCATTAGAGAGTTACACCTTTAGGATCACAATCAATAGTAAGTGAGAAGATAAATAGTGCAGTACTTGTGGAAATGATCCAGTTTTATCTATCAACTCAGTTAAAGGAATATGGCTTAATGCTAAGCCATTTGCTTCTAGTATGTGTTCTTCTTTTTCCCCTGTGAAAATGAATATTTCTCTTATTCTTCGGAATTCAGTCTTCTGAGGAATCATTAAAAGATTTACTCATATAATAAGCACAAAATGAAAACTTTTAGTCATGCAAAATACACCCAGAATAGCAAAGGAAGGAAATCTCTGTAGAAAGACACAGAAACATCACAAGAAAGGCCGTAAAACAAGGCAACCAAATATTTATGTTGATATATCTGCAAGAAAGGACGAAAAATGAGAAGGGACTGTTTGAACACCGTGTAGAGTCATCTTTTGTTTCTTCTGGTATTTGTTTAGAGGGGGGGGGGGGTTTCGGGATTTACCATATATTTTTTGCTTATGCTTTTTGAGTGAGTTTCTGTTGTATTAGTTACCTTTTCCCCTAGATATATTGGTGGTGATGCAATTTGCAAATTTATATGTATATGTTGTTGTCCTTGTGAATGTACAAGAAGTCATACCTGGGATTCCCATAACATTAGAAAATATTTCCTTCATGGACTCATTCTGGAGATGCGGGACAGTATATTGTTTTGTAATAAATGTTACATATACGAGTTTGATATTTTAGCAAACAACAAAACATACTTGTTTTCATTTTGTTTCTATCCTAGTATTTACTATCATTTGCTTTCTGGATTTGGTTGGATTGTCCTTGCACTTGAAATTGGTTTTTTGTCAATCTGCTAGAATGTTAAATTCCTTTATGTGTTTGATTGAATTATCCATGCACTTGCAAACAGTTTCTTTTTTGTGGTCAATTTGCTGTAATGTTAAATTCCTTTTCTGGGTTTTGTGGAATTGTGCCTGCACTTGAAATTGCTTTGCTCTTATCAATATGCAGCTGATAATGTTGTGGAAAATTCTATTAGTGTCATGACATTAATATACACATATATATGTAAATGAAACTCTTTTATAAAACTTTTGCTAAGTTGTTTGTTTTTTTATTATTTGTAGGTGGAGAACTTCAAGTAAGAGACAAAAGTGCTGAAGATCTTACTTAGTAGAATTAGGTTGATTCATGACGAAAACTTCATATATGGTGTAGAAATATTTCATTTTTGTAAACTTTGGAAACTCATGTGTTCCAATTCATTGGCAGTGTTATATAATTGCTTATATGGATAACACTCCTGTTATGGATCCGTATTTTGTTTATATATATATTTCAAGCAATGTTACATTGTTGGATTGTTTTACTGTTGCAAAGGATGTATGATAGGCATTGCAGTAGCCCAGAAATAACCGTTGCAATATATCAATATATATGTTGCAATAGCAGGAGCCCAAAATCGCATAAGCCAAAAATTACATTGCAATAGTATATCGTAATCGTCTCATTAGCATTAATTAACCGTTGCAATAGTAGAAAGTAACTGTCTCATTAGAATAATTAACCGTTGCAATAGCATAACATAACTGTAGCAATACGTTTACAGCAGATTATAACGAATTGTATTGCAACAGTTATTTACCGTTCTAACAGAATACAAAAACGCCGCACAATCAATCAAAGAATAACCGTTGCAATAGACCTTCTTTTGCAACGGTTTGGAAACCGTCACACAGAACCGTTGCCATAGAGCTATTGCGACGATAGGTGTTGTAGCGGTCGTGAAACTATTGCAACATCTCTATGACAACGATTTTGAAGCCTATAGCAACGGTTTTGTAACCGCCACAATAGGTTCTTTTTCTAGTGGTATTACTTCAAGATTATCTAACAATGGCATCTTCAAACCCTAACCCCAAAAAGGTTTTACTTCTCGACCAATTCCCTAATGCACCTGCTCCTATCAAACATTTAAGAGGCAGAGGAGGACGATTCCGAAGTATGGGATCTACACGTGGAGGTTCAACTGGTTCTGTACCTCCTTCTTCTGGTTCTGGAATCAAAGGTTCTTATTCAAAAATTCAGTCTTCGAAAGGTAAAGAAATTTCAAACCCTTCTACAGAACCCATTGTTGAAGAAATTATACCAAATGATTTATCTTTTGCAAGTGATAAAGCATCCCTTCAGAAACAAATCGAAAAATTGGAAAAGATTGATCCTTATGCTTCTCTTATAACTGAACTCACAATCCACTATTAGGAAAGATTGCAACTGGAAATAGAGTATTCGTTTATCAGTCCCCTCTATAAACCATAGAATTTCATCTTACAGAAATGGATTTTCCTATGTTTATACCAACCCCTTCACTTTAGGGTGTAAACCTGCCATAGATCTAGTTGTCCTCGATTTTTGTACATTTTTCAACATTTTCTTAGCCCATACTGTACCTTTAGTTTGGAGGGCTGTATCTTGTTTAAGATTCTTGTCTTCTAAGGCAAAAATCAATTTTACCTTTTCCCACACTAGTTTAATGCACCATGGGATTTTTACCTTGACAGCAAGGAGTAAGAGAGTTTTGATAAATGCCGATGACGATAAGGATCGTGGGTGGTATCTGCGTTACATTTCCATTCGTAGAGTGGATTTCCTGGGTGAATCAAATATTACCTTCCCTGAGAAGTGAAATTTTGCACGTAAGTTTCTAGTTACTTATCCCGTATCTATTTTCCAAGATTTTGATTTTAACTTTAAGCTTATCCCTTTTTTGGTTTTTTGTAGCAACCATGAGGGATGTGGAACCTATTCTCAACTTGCGTGGTTGGAGTAGATTCAATTCTGAAAATTGCTTCTAAGGAAGATAGGACTTGGAAGTCTATTTCCTCCTTACACGGATGGATTGTAAAAACACACGGTATGTTTCTCCTTTCCTATATGTTTTCTAGGTTCAAATATTGAATAATAAATCCAAACATTTATTTTTATCAGGATTTGGAATAAAAGGGATGGCAGCGGATGTTAGCTATGCACACTACTACCAACACCTCCCTTGATTTTGACAAGGCTAAAGCACTTTTATCCCAAAGAAAAGCCATAGTATTGGAAATTGTGAATGAAGAAGAATGTAATAACCCTTTGGTATCTAGACCAATCCAGACCCCACCTGGTGGGAATGTACTGGGTAGTTGTTGTTATCTAGACCAAGGGCTAGGAGATGTGTTGTTATGGATGAAGAAATTGAAGATTCTCCTGCTCGTACCTCTTCTGCAATTACTTCTTCTGCAGTAACTTCCATTACCGAGCCCGTTTTAATCCAATCCGATGAAGATCTCGCACCTAGAGAAATGAGTGAATCTGTTCACAGTCTCTTTGAGAGTGGTTTTGAAAGTGGGGAACTTGGCCCTGTTCTTAATGAAATTCCCTTGTCTACTACCTTTTCTATTTCTCCAGTTTCTTCTATTTCTCCTTCAACCATACCTGCTTCTTTCCCTTTGATATCTTCCACCATTCTTACAACTTCTTCTCCTATTCTTTTTTTAGCCCCCAGTGCCTATTCCTTCAGCTCCTGGTTTGGTTTCTGCCGCTCCTATTGTTTTCACTTCTTCCACTACTCCTCCTTCCACTATTCCTTTTTCCTCTATTCCTCTTCTGAATCTGGCCTAAATAACAGAGGTATGGCTATGAAAAAGGTTACACTTGAAGTACTTGCTACTCATAGTCTATTAAGGAAGACTGGTGGAGCGTATGTCTGGCTCGAGCCTCTTATTGGAGATGTGGAGAGAACAAAAATGCAGAGCCACACCTCTTATACCTTGATGAATGACATAGTTCATTCAACACTGAAGGTAACTTCCTTACCCCTGATTATTTACTTTTCCTTGACTTTAAGTTCTTATTTTTATGCCATATGTTTGTAGGAATACTTGATCGGAACTAAGTTGATGGGGAGGATCTCTATTTTAAAGGAAATGGCACGTGAGTCTACTAAGGCTACTGATGATGCTAAAAGAATATCTGAAGAAGCATAGATTGAGGCTCAATATTGGAAAGAACAATTTGAAGGTGCTTTAGGGAGCATTGATGAGTTGCAGTCTACTAAATTTCAACTTGAACCGCAAAATCGAGCTTTATCCTCGGAATTAGGGATTGCCGGCTTCTACGAGCCAAGTAAAAAAGGATAAAGAGATTTTGAAGGATTCTTTGTCAAAGGCTAATGAAGAAATCAAAGAACTCAAAGCACTATTGGAGAAAGAAGAAGAATATGCCAAGGAAATAGTGCAAACTTTTAACCAGACTCGGGCTGATTTGAGGATTTCTTCAGATAAGTTTTGTGTTGGAGAGCTCTTGTGTCAATCTTCAGACTTACCTTGAGTCCCACTTAGCTGAGAAAGAAACAATGAAGAATACCTTAGCTACGTGGGGAAGGGATTATGAAAACGTGGAGAAGGATTACAATTCCTTAGCAGAGAATTTCAATTACGAGGTTAATTGGGCTTTCTTGAAATCTCGTCGTGATGCTTTAATGGAGGCTTCTCAAGAAAATTTTGACTTGCAACCTGAGTTGGCCAAAGGTTTAGACGTGATTGAGAAGAATGAGAAACCTATTGAAATTCCTTCTCCTGATCAGGTAATTGACATCTCCTTTCCATCAGTTGGAACTCCCGGGGTAGAAGAGCCTTTGAACTTAGAGTCAACAGCTGAAGTTATGTAAGTTACAATTCCAGTGACCGAGGGTAATTTATCTATTGCACAATCTTTTGGAATGGAAGTCCCCGTGTCTAATGCTTCTATCGAGAATGTTGATACTTCAACTTCACCTGAGATTGCTTCTGTTGCTGCTCCTTTAGAAGTGATTACCGAGCCTAATGAGGCTGCGATTTCTAATGTTCCAATTTCCTCATTGACCAGTGAAAATGTTTAATCTTACCTTTTTTTTATGATGTAATTTCTTAGTAAAGTTATCTGTTTTGGAAAACAATTGTACTGTAATAGCTAAGATTTTCCCCTTAGCTTTTTATGCTGAAAAGTTTGGATAATACCTCTTTATTTTATCCTTGTCTTTGTTCTAGACTTTACAGAATAACTTTATATTTACCTTAGTCTTGCCTTTTTTAGGACTTAGAGAATAAGTTAGCATCTTTATCCTTTCAGAAAATGCTTTCATAATTCTTCTCACGTGTTATCACAATGAGGAAAATAAAAGAGGGCCTTTTTATTTATCGACACTTAATGAAGAAGACATCTCAACTTCATAATGGTGTTTATCATACGATGAAAGAAATAGGAATATACATGTTTCGTATAAAACAACTTTTGTTAAGTTTTTATTCATGAACTTTGATAAGTTTCTTGAGTATTACATGTATTGAAGCACATCTACAACTTTCTCACAACTGTTTTCTTTTAACAAATTTATAAAATATACAAGTTTTTTCATAACCTGTTTTTGATACATAGTCATGTCCCTGGCTTTACATACTTAGGAAGGGCTTAAGCAGTGACTTCGTTGTTCTAAAGAGGAAAGAACACTAAGATGAGTGATTTTGGATTGATACTTGACTTCTCGTAACTTGATTTGATTTTTAAATCTTGAATATTGCTCTCTTGTATCTATTTTTCTGCACATACTGGTGTGTATATAGTATAGTACCCCAAGTGTTTGTGCGGCGAAGTATGAAGCCTCGAACACTTGTGTATTTGCTTCCAATTTTTGGTCTTTTTCCTGAAACACAAAAATGTACGGGACTTGGAGATGCGATTATAGATGAAGACTACCTAACTCGTGTGTATTTCCATCAGATTAATGTAACCTTGGGCTAGGAATTTAAGAGTATTCCACTTTTCCGTACAGGCCGTGACTCATCTTTTGGCACGAGTTAGGGTTTTTCCCTAGAATGTAAAATTGTTAGTATAATTTTAATAATTCAAAGGAAAATTTTAACATGGTGATACCTCACTGTGGGTACTTCCCTAGAAGTAATACCTCTTTAAATAAACGACATTCCAATGTGAAGGAAAAATCTTTCCCTCATTTTTCTATAGCTCGTATGTTACTTTGCCCGCAATTTCACAAATTCTATAAGGTCCTTCCCATGTTGGACTTAGCTTTCCTGAATTAGCTGACTTTGTAGATTGGAAAACCTTTTTCAACACGAAGTCCCTAATTTTAAAAAAACCTGAGGCGTGCTTTCCTATTGTAATATCACTCAATTACTTGCTTCTGAGCCGCCATCATTATCAATGCAACTTCTCTTCTCCCTTCAAGTAAATCCAGATTTACTCGTAACTCTCTGTTGTTCGAGTTTTCCTCTGCTTTAAAACGTCGTTTACTAGGTTCACCTATCTCAACTGGTATCAAAGCTTCCGCACCATAAACCATTGAAAATGGTGTTTCTCATGTACTTGTTTTTTCGTCGTTCGATATGCCCATAATACCGCTGGTAATACTTCAGGCCAATTACCTTTTCATTCTTGTTACCTTTTCTTTAGGTTGTTAATAATTACTTTTTTTGTAGACTCTGCTTTCCCATTACCCACTAGATGATATGGTGTCGACGTAATTCTGTTGATTTGCCAACTTTGAAAGAATTCTGTCACTTGAGCTCCTATAAACTGTTGTCCATTATCACATACTATCTCCTTTGGAACACCAAAGCGGCGAAGTATATTCCTCCAAATTAAGTCCTTAACTTCTTTCTCTCGTACCTGTTTAAATGCTCCTGCTTCTACCCATTTAGTGAAATAATCAGTAAGTACGAGTATAAACTTTACCTGACCTTTTACTTGGGTTAATGGTCCTACGATGTCCATTCCCCATTTCATGAAGGGCCACGGAGCTATGACAGGGTCTAAAAACTCAGCTCATCTATGTATGTTATTCCCATAGCTTTGACATTTGTCACACTTAGATACGAAGTCACTCGCTTCTTCTTCCATTTTAGGCAAGTAATATCCTGCTCGAATCAATGTCTTTACAAGTGCTCTACCTCTTGCATGGTTCCCACAATGTCCTTCATGTACTTCTCTCATCACATATTCTATTTGAGAAGGCCCGAGGAATATGGCTAATGGTCCACCAAACATTTTACGGTAAAGGTTTCCTTGATATAGGCAATATCGAGCAACTTTCTTTCATAGTGCATGAGCCTTCACCTTGTCTTTAGCTACGATTCCGTTCTGCAAAAAAAAACAGGATTTCATTTCTCAAATTCCAAGTTCAGTGATTAAAGTTTACCTAATTTTTATCAGGGTCGAGAACGGAGTGGAACAAAGTATGATTGAAGCATTCCCATCTTTCGCTATATCTGTTGTTGATGCGAGATTGGACAAAGCATGCGCTTCAAAATTTTCTTCTCTTGGAATTTGTATCACTATCCAAGTTTGGAACAGTCTTATTTATTCCCGTACCTTTGCGAGATACTCTTGCATTGAAGTTTCTCAAGCCATGTAAGTCCCATCATTTGATTTACTACGAGCTGTGAGTCGCTTTTGATTACGATTCGTATAATACCCAGTTCTAATTCTAGCTCTAAACCTGCAATCATAGCTTCATACTCTGCTTCGTTATTAATTACAGGGTGACATTTTATAGCTTGTCTAATTATTTTACATGTAGGTGGTATAAGAACAATTCCTAATCCTTCCCCCTTTACATTAGATGATCCATCCGTAAATAATAGCCAAGTCCCCGGATTAGCACCATTAATAACTTGTAGTTCCTTTCTGCTTCTAAATGCATGCTTTGACTAAAATCAACTACGAAATCGACGAGTACTTAGGATTTAATAGCATTTCGAGGTTGGTAAATTATTTCGTATTCACTTAGTTCTATAGCCCATTTTGCTAATATCCCCGATAATTCATGTTTATGCAAGATATTTCGTAAAGGAAAAGAAATAACAACAACAATAGGATGACACTGAAAATTAGTTCGTAATTTTCTAGATGCTATGATGAGGGCTAATGCTAATTTCTCCAGTTGTGGATATCTTGTCTCTGCATCTAATAAAGTTTTACTCACATAATAAATTGGAGGTTGCTTACCTTGGTCCTCACGAACTAAGACTGCACTTACCGCCACTTCTGAAACTGCTAAACAAATGAGTAACTTCTCACCTTCCTTAGGTTATTCCAGTAAAGGAGGATTTGATAAGCTTTCAAATCTCTCAATGCTTGTTGACAATTTTCATTCCACTTGAAATGATCTTGATTTTTGAGCGTAGAGAAAAATTTGAAGCATTTTTTTGAAGATTTTGAAATAAATCTACCCAAGGCCGCTAACCTTCCCGTCAATCTTTGAACTTCGTTTTTTTGGCAAGCACATCAGGTATTTCTTCAATTGCATTAATCTGGGAAGGATTTACCTCAATACCACGGTTAGAAACAAGAAAACCCAAAACTTTACCTGAAGCAACTCCAAATGCACATTTTTCAGGTTTGAGTTTCATATTAAATTTTCGCAAGATTTCAAAGGTAATAGTTAAATGGGAAATATGTTCATGGGAATGCTTTGTTTTGACGAGTATATCGTCTATATATACCTCAATTGTTTTTCCCAAATGTTCTTGAAACACTTTGGTGACTAACCTTTGATAGGTTGCTCCAGCATTTTATAGACGGAAAGGCATTAGTTTGTAACAGTAAGTCCCCCGGTCAGTGATGAAAGAAGTCTTTTCCTCATCATCGGGGTCCATTTTGATTTAGTTGTACCCCGAATATGCATCTGAAAAACTTAAAAGTTCATGACCTGCAGTTGCATCAATCAATTGATCTATATGGGGTAAAGGAAAAGAATCTTTTGGGCAAGCTTTGTTTAGATCAGTGTAATCTACACAAACTCGCCACTTACCATTCTTCTTAGGTACGACCACCGTGTTAGCTAACCAATCAAGATTTTACCCTACGAATCGACCCAATTTTCAACAACTTTTGGACCTCATCCCGGATTACTTGATTTTTGAAAGCCCCTTGATTTCTTTTCTTTAGCTTGATCGGAGTAAAATATGGGTCTTCGTTAGGCTTATGAGTCATCACATCTGGTGGAATACCTGTCATATCAGCATGGGACCAGGCAAAACAATCCACATTAGCTTTTAAAAATTCAACTATCTTACCTCGCATGTCAGGATTTAGATTGGATCCTACGTAAACTTTTTCCTCTGGCCATTGTTCAAATAACACCACAGCCTCGAGTTCTTCTATTGTTGTTTTGATGTTCTCGTTTTCTTCAGGTTCTTGAATTACATCAGGCCTCGAATCTAAATACATTTTTTCAGTTGAAGTCTGGTTGCTGACACCTTCAACTATTTACGGTAATTGCTATTTCTCTTTACTTGCGGTACTCGTATCTGCTATTGCGTTGATACTCTTGGCTTTATGTTGATCCCCTCGAATTTGACATATTCCCCAAGGTGACAGACATTTAATGACTTGATGTAAGGTTGATGGAACATCATCCATATCATGGATCCATGGTCTTGTCATAATTATATTGTATGCCATTTCCATGTTAACTACCTTAATCTTGGTTTCTTTAATAACACCTACAGCATAAGTCGTCAGAATTACCTTACCTTTTGTTACCACACTTGAATTGTCGAACCCTGATAAAGCGTGCGCCATTGGTATCATTCAATATTCAGGTTGCATTTCCCGTAGCACTCTTAGTAGAGCGATATTTACAGAACTAGCTGGATCAATCAAAACTCTTTTACTTTTTTTTCAAGTATAATTAGAGATATTACCAGAGCGTCATTATGGGGGTAGTCAATCCTTCCGTATCTACATCGTCAAAGATTATACTTTCATGTTCTAAGGTTTGCCATACTCGCTTGCCGTGTGCGATTGTCATTATGGAAACTTTGTTTGAGGCCGTGTACGTTACTCCATATATATCTTTCCCTCCTCTGATGACATTTACTATCCTCTTAGGTGAATGTATTTTGGTGGCTCCTGCCTATTTTTCATGTAGGCTTGCTTTCCCTTTTTACTTAATAGCTCCGTGAGAAATCCTTGCTTCAACAAATGTTCTACTTCACTCTGTAGAAATCTACATTCTGATGTTTTATGTCCATGGTCGTTATGAAATTCTCACCAATGGTCTGGGTTACGTCTATTTGGATTCGACCGCATCTCTTTTGGCAATCGTACCTTATCTCCCATACTTCTTAGAACATCTTCAAGTTTGGAGTTAGTTACAATGATACTATGACCAGCAAATCCTGCCATTAAATTCCTATCATCCTCTCATGACTCTTTGTTGTTTCGATTGCCTTTGAACATGAATGAAGATCCGGTTCCCCTGTCTCTTGCCCTTTGATCACAATGTTGGATGTTCTGCCTATAACGTGAGTCTTTTACTGCAGGTCCCATATATGGATCGTACTTGTTCTTACCTGACCTTTTGTCGGCTTCAGTTCTTCTGGACCGCTCCTATCCTCTTGTTATTGTTGAGATACGGTGTCTTCTTCAATTCTGAGCTTCGTACTATACCTGTTATAAACATCGTTCCAAGTAGTTGAGGGAAATTCACGAAGGCTTTCTTTAAGTCTTCTTGTTGTTTCTGAACTTTTGTTATTCAAATTACTTGCAAAGGCTATTGTTGCCCAATTATCCGGTACACAGGGTAGCATCATTCTTTGACGTTGGAATCCATCAACGAAATCTCTAAGCAATTCAGAGTTCCGTTGCTTGATTTTGAAGATATCCTCCATTCTATTTTCAACCTTCTGAGCTCCGAGTGTGCTTTTTAAAAGAATCTGCAAGCTTAGCAAAAGAATTTATATAATTTTCAGGTAAAAGAGAATACCAGGTTAATGCACCCTTGGTGAGCGTCTCCCCAAACTTTATAACCAACACCGACTCAATTTCTTGTTTGGTCAAATCGTTGCCTTTCACTCATGTTGTAAATGCAGTTACATGGTCATGAGGGTCCGTTGTACCATCATATTTTGCGATGTCAGGCATTTTGAATTTATTTGGAATTGGTAAATGAGCAGCACTAGGTTTTCACGGTTGTTGCGAGTATTTATCCACATCACTCCTTTTATCACATGTGGAACTCCAGGGATTTGCTTGATACGCTTGATATGCTCCTTGAGTTGTTTCTGTAAGGTTAGTACCAAATTTTGAAGATAAGAATTATCTGCATTACCTGGTTCTTCTTTTTGCTAGTCATGGGGAGTTGCTCCATTGCAAGAATTAACTAGACCAGAGCGAGGGTTTTCCAACGTGTTGTTGTTTGGCGTTGCTGGTGTAGCAGGCAATCGACTAACTAAAGCTTGCAGGGCTCTATCAATTCGTGAGTCGATTATTTACTTTAAAATTTCATCTCTTGTTTCAGCTCCTCCGTCAACATGATCAGACATATCATTTGGAGTTCCTTCTCAAGATGCACGTGGAGAAGTTTGGGGGTTAGCGTTGTTGAGTTCATCATCATCAATTTGATGGTTCTGATTTTCTTGGTTGTTGTTGTCATTGTTGTTTGATATATTGACAATAGGTTGAGTGTTAATTTAGAAGGAACGGATTATCAGATTCCTGGTAACGGAACCAATTTTTTAACAAAAAAATATAATTTGGTCAAAGCTTGAATTTTAGATAGAAGAAATCGAGTTACTGATAGTCAAAAGAGGCCGTAATATAATTGGCTTTCAAAGAATAAGAATAAAGCGATAAGAAGTTTATATTTTACTATGATGTCAAGAATATTGTGTCCCTACAAATGATGAAACTTTATTCTTTTATAGTTGACAAGGAGTAACGTATTAATCTAAATAATAAAAGAACATTTAATGAGACGTTACATAATCATTGCTATTAAATACTGAATAACTAACATATCAGGTATTTACTAATGAATATAGGCTACTTTTTGCCATCAGATTCTTGTCTTCAATGCCCTTTTTATCCATTGATATTGAATGACTTGAATAGACACGAGACTCGCATCTAAGATTCTCTCTCGTGTCTGTTTTCTTTTCTTTCCCCGCGCCTGTTATCTTCCGTGTATTTTACTCATTTATTGTTTGTTTACTGTTTGACCAGTCCACGTGTCAAGCCACGTCATCTTCAATTTAAATTATGTTTTTCCCCAATACAATGATTACGTGAGTGTACGTTATTCCTTAAAATCAATTCACGCGTATAAGGGCAAATAGATCCATTTATCAGCTGACTACAAGTATAGTTACAACTCTGCAATTTAAACAGTTGGAGGTTTATGCAGTTTCGGGAAAAATGATCATGGACGTGATCTTTGTATTAAGTCAGACACCTGGAAAGATATAAGTAACTCCGTCAATTAATAATCTCAATAAAACTTGTAACCGTCATTTTTTTATTATTATTATTTATATTTGCCAGCAGTGTTCAATTTGAATATTCGCTTATATATCAACTGTTAACTTAGTACTGTTGGAGCCCAAACCCAAAGTTCAGCCACCTACCTTAAGAAGACCCGCGTTTACTTGTATTTATTTGTATTTGTAGCCTTCTTCTTTCCAGTGTAGCCAGCCTTAGTTTGTATACAAAAATACCTTGTCTCCAGAATATTCTTTAGATGAGAGACTCATATTCATTTTTCAGTTCAACAAAAATGGATCTCTTCTCTCTCGCGTATATCTATTACCTAGGGTTTGTTTGATTTCTTCATCAATTCTGCTTCGATTTCTTGAATGTAACAAGTACTATTATGAGAAATTTTAATTACCTTCCAACAGTAATTGCATGATCCCAATTGCATATCGATGAATGTGATGTACAGTCGAACACTTCGCCGTACTGATTGTATACGGTCAAAATCTTATGCCTCCGATTTTATAGGCTTGAGAGGTCGTATTGAGGACAAAAGTTTGATATAAACCAAGCTCGGGCTCGAAGGCAAATAAGAGGCCCAAAGATCAAAGTGCTCGAAGAACATCAGTACCAAGTACGACCGACTACGAGATGGTGTCGTTATGAGTTTATTACATAAGGATAAGATTCCCGCCACGTCCTCAAGATCATGGCGTAAATCCCGGAATAGAATTATACGAATCCGTACTAGATAGTTAGACAATTATCCTAGTAAGATTCTTTCTCTAAATAGAGATGTACCTTATTTAGGGTTCCTTTATTATATAAATGAGACCGCAATCATTTGTAAACATCATCGATCATTGGCAAAGAATATACTCTCTTACTGTCTCGCTCATTGTTCATCAGAATTGCCTTTTAGCTCTATTATTCTTGTTTTACTATTCTTGATCCATCTCGAGGTCACTTTGGCTCGAGGTCGAGACTAGCCTACATTCTGATTTGGTTTTACTTATTCCTTTAACTTATACATAAAATTTCTTGGTTATTAATTAGTATTGAACTAAATCATGTATCTTTAAAATCATAAATAAAATTTAATTGTTACTCGTATTTTCGAGATAAACAGTTTGGCGCCCACCGTGGGGCTAAAGATAATATTGATTATTTAAGTACTGATTCTATTAGCAAATGTTATTTTCACGCTTGTTTTTGTCAAGAATTTTTGTTGTCAGATATAAAAATATGTCAAACTCGCAAAACGCACCTGTACACAACAACGATGGTCTTGGATTTCATGAGGAAAACAATAATGTAGGGGTCGTTATATCACCAACAAATCATGGGGAAGTACCAAATGTGGAACCAGCTGATGTTATTTTACACATTGCTTTGAATACGGATCTAGCTGCAGACCTTGGAGGAATTATACGGAGGAATGCCCGATCTGGGGGCCAAAAAACACAGGGCGTAGGAGATGGATGAATCAGTCTCCAAGTAATATTCGAGATGCTATAAGCTAAACAGATTTCCATCGCTCAACTTCAAAGTCAGAATAAAACTCCAAGTATAGTCGAACAAGAAAATACTCAACGTACTAAGTCGGTGCTAGAGAGATCAAACGTCTATGGCTCGGGGACTGACCCCACAATTATGAGGATGCTCGAGGAACTCACCAAGAAAATCGAGTCAGGGGAAAAGAAGATTGAGGATAATGATAAAAAAAGTGGAGACTTATAACTCTTGTGTTGATCAAATATTGTGAGCACCCCTGGTCTTGAAAAGTTTGGATACCAAAAAGTACATGCAAAAGTCGTTCCCTCCGAGGGAGGCTCTTATGCCCATTCCAAAAAGGTTTCGCATGCCTGATATACCTAAGTACAACGGAATAGCCGATCCTAACAAACACAATACCTCGTATACTTGCGGGATTAAAGGAAATAACTTGAACGATAATGAGATCAAATTAGTATTGTTGTAAAATTTTAGGGAAACTTTGTCTACTAGATTCATGATTTTGTATCACAAATTTCCCCCGAACTCTATCGGTTTGTTTGATATGTTAGCATACACATTAGTGAAAGTACATGCCGGGGCTATAAATGTTGCGACAAGGAAATCAGACAATTTAAAGATAAAACAAAGGAATAATGAGATGTTAAGGGAGTTGGTATTCTAATTTCAAATGAAGCACATGGAATTACCACCAGTCTCGGATGATTCGGCAGTACAAGATTTTATTCAGTGGTTGAACGAATGAAGTTTGATCACATCTCGGCAATTGAAGCAAAGTCTGATCGAGTACCCAGCTGTAACTTGGTCAGAGGTATATAATTGTTATTAGTCAATGATCAGAGTCCAAGATGGCCATTTGGGAGCCCCTCGGGTTCAGTTCATCCTAATTGATTGGAGTTTAAGGCCCCAAGGGATATAGACAGGGAACCGAGATCAAACAAGGAACAATATCAGCCATATGTCGATTGGAGAAACAATGGTTCAGGGCATAACATTCCTCAGAGCGATCGAAGAAATGATCGAGGCCAAAGAACTCGGGGACTTATGAGTAAGAATGGTTTTGATAAACATACCGACACCGTTGAAGCACCTTGGCTGTCGGAGTATAAGTTCAGTTGGATGCATCAAGGATAGTGTCAGCTATTGCAAGAATCAAAGACGCTAGGTTGCCCAGGCATATCCAAACTGATCCTTCTCAAAGGAATCCAAACTTGATGTGTAAATATCATGGAACGCATGTCCATAGGACTGAAGACTAAAGGAATCTCAGAGAGGAAGTAGCTTGGTTGTTCAACGAGGGTCATCTTCGAGAGTTCTTCTGTGATCGAGCTAAGAACCACTTCAGGGAATGAGATGCAAACACAAAAATTAGCAGGAAGAACCACAACATGTAGTCCATATGATCATTGGCGGTGTCGATGTTCCAAAGTTGCCCGTGTTCAAATGCACCAAGGTGTCGATCACAAAAGAAAAACAGACTCGGAGCTATGTGCTCGAGGGCGTCTCATCAATCAATGACGAGGAAGGGGAAGTCATATTTCATCTCCACAATGATGCCTTGGTAATTTCTATTATGTTATATACAGTTCAAGTTAAATGTGTTCTAGTAGATCGGGGTAGCTAATCAAACATAATCAGATAGAGGGCCGTAGAGCAGCTCGACCTATATGACCAAATTGTTCCGGCCTCTCGAGTCCTGAATGGCTTCAGCATGGCAATAGAAACAACGGAGGGGGAGATATTCCTATTAGTGAACGTGGCTGGAACCATCCAAAAAACAAAATTCCATGCCATTGAAGGCGACATGAGATACAATGCACTAATCGAGAGGCCATGGATTCACAATATGAGGGTGGTACCTTCGACCCTTCAGCAGATGATGAAATTCCCAATAGAATATGGGGTAAAAACGGTTAACAGAGAACAACAAACCGCAAGAGAGATATTTATAGTAGAGGAAGTGACTCCGGCACCAGTGTCTTCGAACTCGGAAAAATTGAGCATGAAAGATAAGCAGACAGCCAAATAGAAAACACTGACCCCAGCCTCGACCGAACCAGAGGAATGGGTAACAGAAGAAGAAGAAGAAGAAGAGGATTTCGTTACTCCTCGAACTTTCATCATTCCCAAAGAGTCAGATGCAACCAAGTCAATGGTCGAGGAATTGGAACAGGTCATACTGACCGAGTAAATTCCCCAAAAAGGTATACCTGGAAATGGTGCTAACCCCCGAATTTAGGAAAAAATTCATTCGATTTCCTATCGATAATATGGATTGTTTTGCATGGTCCCATTTAGACATGGCAGGGATCCCTGAAAAATAACTACACACTTACTAAGGATCAACCCCAGATTCAAATCAGTGAAGCAAAAGAGAAGGCCACAGTCCGAGGTAAAGCATGTATTCATGAAAATTAAGGTAACTAAACTGCTTAAAATAGGATCCATTCGGGAGGTAAAATACCCCTAGTGGTTAGCAAATGTAGTTATATTCCCTAGAAAAGGGAACAAACTTACGATATGCGTAGATTACAAGGATTTAAATATGGCATGCCCTAAAGTCTCTTTTCTACTTCCTAACATTGACCGTATGATCGATGTCACGGCCGGCCATGAGATCCTTACCTTTCTCGATGTCTACTCCAGGTAGAATTAGATTCAGATGAACCTGGGGGACCAGGAGAAGACTTTGTTTATCACTAATTTTTTAACTTATTGTTACAATTTAATGCCTTTCGGGTTGAAAAATATAAAAGATACATACCAACGCCCAGTTAATAAAATGTTTGAGGAACGGATAGGTAAATCGATATATTGGTTAATTTCCTGCACACAGAGGACCATTTAACCCATTTGCAGGAAATATTCAAAATCTTGAGAAAGTACAACATAAAGCTTAACCCAAAATAATATGCCTTAGAAGTCGGCTCGAGTAAATTCCTCGGCTTCATGGTATCGAATAGGGGGCTTGAAATCAACCCCGACAAGATCAAGGTCATCGAAGATATCAAAATCGTGGATAGTGTGAAAGTCTTGCAAAGGCTTATAAGAATAATAACCGCCTTAGGTTGATTCCTTTTGAGGTCATCAGATCGAAGTCATAGGTTATATTCCTTGCTCAAAAATAAAAATGATTTTGCATGGACCCCGAAATGCCAGCAAACCTTAGAAGAATTGAAGCGGATACTTATCGAGCCCACCTTTGATTCACACCCTGAAGGTATATGAAAAGCTTTACTTATATTTGGTTGTGTTCAAAGGGGGCACTAGTTTGAGAAGAGAAAGGTATGCAATTCCTTGTTTATTATGTTAACTGAACTCTAGGAGATGCTGAAACTTGATACCCTCACTTAGAAAAATTAGCACTTACATTAATAAGCGCATCTAGAAAGTTAAATCCATATTTCAATGTCATCACATATGTGTATTAACCACCTATCCTCTCCGAAATGTTTTGCATCAGCCCAAACTAGAAGGCCGATTGGCCAAATAGGCAGGCGAACTTGGCGGGTACCATATCAAATATCAACCTCGAACGGCTATCAAGTCTCAAATCTTAGCTGACTTATTGGCTGATTTTACGCCGACTCTAGTGCCCGAAGTGGAGAAAGAACTTCTATAAAAATAGGGTACATTGTTAGGTGTATGGACCCTTTATACATAAGGAACTCGAATGTGAAACAGATCGAGCTCGGCATTGTTTTGATGCCACCAACACGTGGTACAATTAGACAATCTATTAAAACTTCTAGGTTGACTAATAATGAGGTTGTGTATGAGGCCATGATTGCAGGTCTCGAGCTAGCTGAAGACCGGGGGGAAGAAGTCATCGAAGCCAAGTGTGATTCCCTAATGGTTGTAAATAACAAAAGCTTTGAAATTCGAGAGGATATGATGAAAATATATTTGGATAAATTATAAGTATCCATTTATCACTTCATGGTGGACTCTAGATCATGTGCCTCGAGAAAAAAACATTGAGTCCAATGCACTCGCCAACTAAGGATCATCAGTTTAAGACGATGATATTGTCTCGGGGACCGTCGTCCAGTTATCGAGATTTGTGGTCAAAGAGGGTCATGTTGAGTTAAATTATACAAGTTTGATTTGGCATTTGAGGAATAAGTATATCGAGTATTTTGAAAAATGGAAAACTCCCATCAGATTACAAAGAGTCGAGGGCTTTGCGTTCCGAGGCTGCTAGGTTCATGATAAATGAAGATGGAACATTATACAGAAGGATTTTTGATTGACCATTGGCAGTATGTTTAGGACCGGGGGACACCGATTATGTTCTACGGAAAGTCCATGAATGTACTTTTGGGAATCACTCTGACGCTGAGTCTTCGATTCGCAAAATTATTACAGCAGGGTATTACTGGGATATCATGGAAAAACACACTAAAGAGTTTGTCAAAACTTGTGATAAAAGCAAAAGGTTTCCACCGATGATTCATCAACCTGGAGAAGAACTTCACTTAGTTATGTCCTCATGGACTTTCATGAAATGGGAATAGATGTCGTCAGCCCCCTACCGATGGCCCCAAGCAAAGCTAAGTTCATTTCGTTTATGACTACTACTTTTCTAAATGGGTAAATTCATAGGCCTTTGAGAGAGTCAGAGAAAAAGAAGTTATTGACTTTATTTGGGACCATATCATGTATCGATTTGGGATACCAGCCGAAATCGTATGCAACAACAGCAAGAAATTCATCGACAGCAAGGTAATGAAATTCCTTGAAGCACACAAAATAAATAGGATCTTATCAATAGCATACCACCCAATTGGGAATGGACGAGCCGAGTCAACGAACAAAACTATCATCCAAAACCTAAAGAAAAGGTTGGACGATGTAAAAGGAAAATGGAAAGAATTTCTACTCGAGGTCATCTGGGCATATCGAACGACATCGAACTCCAGCACGGGGGCTACTCCGTTACCTTTTGTATATGGCTTTGAGGCCTTAATCTCGATCGAGGTCGGAGAACCCAGTACTAGGTTTCGACATGCATCGGAGGAGTTAAATCACAATGCAATGAATATTATCCTCGAGCTATTAGATGAAAAGTGAGACGCCGCACTTATTCGAATGGCGGTGCAGAAACAAAGAATCGTGAGATATTATAACAGAAGGACTAACCTTTGACACTTACGAATCAGGGACTTGGTTCTACGGAAGGTCACTCTCAATACTCGAAAGCTGAACAAAGGAAACTGGGCCCAAATTGGGAAGGATCGTGCCAAGTCATCGGAGTTGTCGGTAAAAGGATCTTACAAACTAAACAAGATGGGAGGCGAACGACTACCAAACATTTGGAACATATCACCACTCAAATGATACTAGTGGTAAGATACGACTTTCTTCTTCTATTCATTTGAATTTAAAACTAACTCATTGCAGGTGTTAGATCGAAGACATGGAGGGCACCTTTTTTACATGAAGACCTTCGGTTTTAGAACATGGGTTGCACTCTTTTTTCATTAGATGGGATTTTGTCCCAATTGGGTTTTACCGGTAAGGTTTTTAACGGGGGGAAAATTACATTCTACCTAACGAAAACTCAACAGTATCCAAGGTTTGTTTTCAATCAACCTCGAATTCTAGGGTCATCGCCCTTGGAGATTATATTTTCGAGAAAATACTTCACGCCAAAGAGGGTCTCGATAGGAAGATTTTGTAATGGACCTAAGATTCAGATGAATTGTGTCCATATAGAATAGTCGAGCCATAACGGCAAAACATGTACGCATGTATCAATTACTCAACGAAGCATTCTTTTTATATCAAAACACTTTGTGTCTCAAAGAAATTTGCTACTATGCGAACGTCATGCTTGTGATTTTGCATGAAATGGCCCAAGGAACAAAACACGAATACACCTCAAATACTCGGGGATTGTCAACAATAGTCAACGTATTTGAGTCACCTAAAATCGAACTCATAAGACCTCAAAGAGGAATCCCCTCGACATCACGGCCAAGGCCTTCATACCCGGGGACTAACCTTTTGAATAAGTTCAAAGGGTTATCGGAAAAGAAGTCCAAGATATGCACCCGAAGGCTACGACCATATTAAATTCTACGACCACGTTAAAGACTATGGTCATATAAGAAAAGGCTATGTCCGAAATAATATGCTGGGAGACGTCCAACTTCCACTATAAGTTAAAGGCCTTCAAGTACTTTCAAAAACCAATTAAACTAGGCTACCCTCATCAAAATCCAATAAGATAGGGCTTCGATAAAATCATCCCATCAAATTGTTTGAAGGCTTCGATAATATTAGCCTTCGAAAAGACCTCAAGACGTGTTAAATTATCATAACACAAACGGACGGCAAACAGGGTTCCGATCGATTGAGCCCTCGAAAAACCCAATGGGTACAAAAATACATCCTAAGGCATAAAGAAATTTTCACTAAGTCTTTTAGACGTAAAGAGGGAAAAAATTATAGCCGTCTTAGAGGCTGAATTGGCCCAGCGTACAGACCCTAAGGGCTGACCTAAAAGAGTCTAAAGGCCAAATTAAAAGATCATAAAGACCAAAACATGTAGAGCTTGAGACCGTACTCTCACTTATCTCAGAGTCAAGAGTCCCATCATCCCAAACTCACATCAAATCGACTTTATATTAGCTCGAGGATTAACAAAAACTTAAAGAGGTATTCTATTATAAGTTCAAATATAGCCCATTGATCATTAAAAACCTAAGGTTTTTTTCTATTCAGAATCCAAGCAAAGGAAGTTATCAAAATTTTTCACAAAATAAAGACAAAGCAGGATTCACACATCGGAAATAAAAGAAAGAAGAAAGGGAATTCCTTATATTCACATAGAGTATTTACAATACCCACAAAAGGCTTTACACAAAAACAAACAAAAAGAACCTAATCTACTTCGAGCCCATATCCCCGGGAACCACATCTCCGGAAGCCACATCCTTACGAACTACATCATCGGGAGTCGTATCTTCGGGAACCTCATCTTTGGGAATTTTATCCTCATCTCCCCCGCTCTCAGAGCCACTAGCGGACTCCTCATAATTGCAGAGCAAAAGAACAACTCTTCCTCAAAAGTTTTTGCTTTTTCAATATCAGCTGAAAGGTCAAAGCCACGAGCGTGGACCTCCTCGGGAGTTTCTCTCCAGGACTGTCACCTAGCATGGTCGAGAGCACATGATAACTTAACTTCAGCCGCAATGCAGATATCCTATGTTTGAGTGTTGGAAGCTTCAGAGTCAGCTCGGTATGAGGACACAAATACCTCTGCCTCAGAATTAGCATTTGCAAGATCAACAGCTGATTTATCTTCAAGCTCACTCATTTTGCGACTTCGGGCCAAGCTTTCCTGCTTTGCATTTTGAAGCTAGAATTCCATTGAAGTCAATTGTTCTCAAAGAATATCTTTCTCTAAGGCAGGATGGTCCATCTGTTGCTTCTACCCTAGGGTGGTCTCGACCTCTTTCATCTTGGGCTCTTCTCGAAGCTGCTCCACCTGCTCGCCTTTCTACAAGGCCTACAAAGCTGAAGCATTAATAGCCTAATAGAATAAATTCATAACAATTCCTCATAGGCTATATTACCTTTTCAATAAGCTCAGTATGTTCTTGACGAGCCTTCGCCAGCTCGACTCGAAGATCGCTGACCTCCTCTTCTTTCTATACATAAAGGCGTTTAAGGCCGTCCCTCCCTTCCACCAGCTTCTTGAGTTCGTCTTCACATCGGGCAAGCTTGGCCCGAGATTTGGGAAATGCTTGTCGATGAAGCGACATGATCTTCACAAAAAGAAAAGAGGTTAGCCTTAGAAAGATTAGAATTAAACTTGAGCGTAATTATGAAGACAAAAACTTACTTGTTTGAGAAGACTTTGGGCTTCATAACAAAATAAATGTGGCGTGAGGATCGGGATCATCTTTGATCCCCGCAAGACTCTCCCGAAAAATTTCACTCCTTTTATGGGTCGTTCCCACATCAGGAGTCCTCATGGCCCGGGCATCTCGGAATTCCCCTTCGGAGAACACCGAGCCCGATGACAAATCATCTACATTGATTATGCCAAGTTATTCACTTGGGATATTATACTTCCTTTGAAGAGCCTTAGAATTACTCTCTTCAAGCTCGCCCACCAAATGTCCCCGCGATGAGATGCACTTTCTCCACGTAATGGCTCAAGACTTTGCTCGATCTCACCACAAAAATTTCTTCGGTTCGAAATTGAACTGCATCGACAACCATTGATTTAGATGTCTTTGAAGCATCAGCGCCTTGTCTTTTTTGAGCTACCAATAAGTAGTTGTCATCTTCTCCCTCTTGGTCTTCATCCCGAATGTGTTGGGCCATTTTTGGAGATAGGGCTACGATATCGGCCTTAGGCTTTTGAGCCTTACTTTTCTTTGGCTTCTGGGAACTTGCGTGCGACCCCCTTTTCCTCTTCTTTTCCTTGGTGGGATTTTGGATTTATTCTTCACCGGGAGGGGGCGCTCGCATAGCAATGGTGTCTCTGATTCCTGCATAATGATAAAATGATTATTTTACTAAGAAACACAAATATGTGAACAAGAGAACTCACCATGATTTTTAGCTTCCCATCGACCCTTGGGAAAGTTACGCCAACTGTGTTCTATACGTGAAGAGGTTGAGGTGGAGGCCAGTGGTCAGACCCAACCAGCGAGGTCCAGGACCGCACTAGGAAACCATGAAACAGCTGCAACATCATAAAATGATTAGATCCAGAAATTGATGAGATCGAGATAGAGTAGGGAAAGCATAATATTAAGTCACCAACAATAAATTTGTACTTACATTTCATGTTCTACTCTTGTGGAGTGGCATCCTCTCAGTAGGAATCATATCGGAGGTCCTAAGTTGGTCAAACCGGCTCATCCATCCTCGGTCCTTATCATTATGGATGCTGGAAAAAAGAGAGTTAAAGGATTGGCGTTGCAGCTTTATCAGACCACCTCGATAAAGGTGAGGGTTGTATAGCCTGATCAGGTGGTCGAGGGTAAAGGACATCCCCTCGACGGGCCCAAGAAATATCTAATCATATTGATGATGCAATGAAAGAAGGATAGATCTGGCCAAGCGTCGCCTGGTATTGATGGAAAAAATCAAGAATGGCTGGATCTACAGGGGCCAGTGGTGGATCTATGGGACCCAATGTAAAAAGGAAGGTGTACACGCTTAAGTATCCTACCTTATGGGTGGTAATACTCTTCAGGGGAGGGGATCATAATGTCCTTATTCTCCCAATTGCAATCCTTTTTTATCGGCTCAAGGTCATCTTAAGTGATCAAATAGATGTATCGAGACATGGGCTCACATCCTCTTGGTGCCGATGCAGGTTAATCAACTTTGAAATTAGAAGTTATCTTGCATGGCCGGGGAATGCACTCCTCGATACGAGGTGGCACCACTGTTCTACTTCTGGCCGACCGCGATGATGAGGAAACTTTCTCTTTATGAGAAACGTTCTTAGATGTTTTAACCATTATTGTTGAGAAATTCAAAATAAGAGAAGGGGTTGATGTTGTAGTAAGAACAAGTTGAGAAAGGGGTGAACTCAGTGAAGATGAAAAAGCTAGTGAAGTTTTAAGAGTGATTTGAAAAGTAAAAGATGTAAAAATTGTAAGATTGGCCTATTTATAGAGGTCGCCTTAATGGTTTGGGGAAACCAACAGCCAAATATTAATCGCCTTCAATTGATGGCCCTGGGAACTATGCAGACACGACCTTTTAGTCACTTCAGTAATTGACATCATGAGATCGGCATCATGATCGAGACATCAAAGGGTCGAGAATCAAATCGTTTCTTATAATTTTATTCTAAGAAATGCGGGGACTATTTGTATATGGTCTAAATCATATGCCTCCAAATTTTTAGATGTAGGAAAAATGTTAGGTGTAGTCCAAGCTCGGGCTCTAAGGAAGAATAAGAGGATTGAAGATCTAAGTGCTCGAGGAACATCACAGCCAAGTACGACCGACTTCGAGATGGTGCCGTTATGAGTTTGTTATAGAAGGACAAGATTCTCGCTATGTCCTCGAGATCATGGGGTACTTATTGGAACAGATGTCTACGAATCCATACTAGGCGGTTAGACAGCTGTCCCAGTAAGATTCTTTACTATAAATATAAATGTACCTTATTTAGGGTTCCCCTATTATATTAAGGGAAACCACAATCATTTGTAAACATCATCAATCATTAGCAACGAATATACTCTCTTACTTTCTTGGTCAAGTTTCATCAGAATTGTCTTTTAGGTTTGTTATTCTTGCTTTACTGTTCTAGATCCATCTCAAGGGCTCGAAGTCAAGATTGGCCTACTTCCGGTTTGGTTTTACTTATTCCTTTCACATATACATCAAATTTCTTTGCTATTTATTAGTATTAAACTAAATCACGTATCTTTAAAATCATTGTGAGCACGTAATTTTGCCCCACTTGAATTGCTCCTATAGAATTTTTAAAACTAGGAATTTTTTCTTTTATTATCTGAATTCCAGGATTTAATTGTGTAATTTTGTATGCATTTTTCATATGTGTGTGCATGATAATTCATAAAATAAAAAAAATGGCATGGCCATTTAGGATATAATTTTACTTTTTTTAGACTAATTAGTATTTAGGCTTTTACAAAACAAAAAAAATCATAAAGAAACCTTGATTTATTTTGATTGATTTTAATTTTGCTATTAGGTTTGTTAATTTCTTTTACATTGATGTTAGACTAATTATATATTAATAAGGTAGGTTGAATTAATTGTGAGATTTAATTTTAGTTTTAAAAATTAAAACCAAAAAAAATATAAAAGAGGAAAAACAAATAATAGAAATGAAATAAATAATTGAAATGAAAAAAAAAGCTGCCATGTTACGTTTTTGGCCAGTATTTAAACAATTACCAGCCCAAGCATTTAAACCCTTTCAAATACCCATTTAAAATACTCCAACCCGGCCCAAAACTTGCTTTTGTCCAGTCCAGCCCTCTTAAATAAAAATGACGTCGTTTTGACTCTGTGAGATCTGAGCCGTCGAGATTACATGATCCAACGACTCAGAAGTTGGGGTCCATAAGTATAGAAGTGTCTGAACATTTGCCCCTATCCCTCACTCATCTCCCTCACAACCCCTCTCCTCAAACCCTAAACGACCGCCACCCTGAGACTCTCTCACCACTGGTGGTGGCGCCACCATAAATCGGCCTCCAATTAATACCAAACCACCCTCGTAACTCCAGTGCTTCTCGAATTTGCAAAACCTCCAATTAACAGCAGGTATGATACGCCTCCTAACTCTTAGCCTAGAAACTATCCTCATCCTATTCTTCCTCAGAATAATCTCCAGTGATCTTTTTCTTCACCAGAGTACCTTGAAGTGAAGAGAAAGATCACTGGAGATGATTCTTAGAACGAAAAGGATGAGGATAGTTCTTTCATTTTTAGGCCAAGAGCTACGAGGCGTATCATATCTGATGTTAATTGGCTAGTATGCCCGGCTTGTTGTTGTACCCACGGTGGGTTTGGTGGGTAAAGAAATATTCCCTTTACCGAAAAGTGGAACCTTGCTCGTAAGTCTTCTTCTTCTTTTGTACCTCTTTTCTTAAAATTAATACCTTTTCTAATTTTATTTCCTTCTGATTTTTTATAGAAACCATGGGAATTGTGGATCCCATCTCCGATTTTCATGGTTGGATAGTTATGTTATCGAAGATCGTGCCTAAGAGGCTAGGTCTTGGAAGTCTATTTCCAATCTTCACGGTTGGAAAGTAAAAACGCATGGTAAGAGTTCTTTTTGTCCATTTTTGTATCTTCCCGTATGTAAAATTCTCCATTTATTTGATTTGATCTTCATCCTTTTTATCAGTATTATCAATTCGAGGGATTTATGATGAAGCTGTTGTAGCCACTCGTGCCTCTTCAGAAAATTACCTTACTTTAGGTAGAGCTCAAGGTACTCTGGTGAAGAAAGACCACTGGAGATGATTCTGAGGAAGAATAGGATGAGGATAGTTCTTTGATTTCTAGGCCAAGAGTTAGGAGGCGTATCACTTTCCTTTAGATCCCACCAGAGCTTCTCAAATCTGCAAAACCCTAGCGCCGCCACAGTTTCTCCGGTGGAGACGCCGCCTCCAAATCACTTCAAAACAGCGCCCCAGAATCCTCATGCCTCCCCCAGGCCTAATATGTCACTGGTGTCCTTCCTTTGTTCTTCGAGATTATGAGTTGGCTCAATATAAGTTGATGTTGTTCATTCACGATTAGCATCAATTTCACACGAATCAGAACATAAAGTAGAGTTTCAGGTTTAATAAGTGAGTTGTTCTAAAATCGCTTTCCTTCGTTATTTGTAGATTTTTTCTTTAATGTGTAGTTTTCTGCTTTATTTTCTTTCGATTCATATTCAGTATGTGTTTCGTTTTTTTAGGATTGATTTAGGGTTTTAATTTGATTTTGTTTTTGTTCTTTACTATGTTTTGATTTTGGTTGATCTTATTTTGTTTGAGTTTGAACTTTCTACTGATTTGATGAATGAAAATCAATTGTTGTTCTTTTCATTTTGTTGTTTGATTTCGATGGAACTTTTTTTTTACTTACTTCAGTCTCAATTTAGCCTTAGGGCTTTAGTGTTATTTAGAGTTATTTTCAGTTTGGTTACTTAGTTCGATTATTAGGTGTTCTTATTATAATTGGTGATGTTTAGTTATAGCTGAAACTTTTCATCCCCTTTGTTTGGTTAACCATGGTCATTTCACTAAGTTTAATAGGGGCTGGGTTAGTTGACATAGGGTTGGTAATTTTAGATTAAATAAAAGGTTAGTATAGGTATTTTTTCTAAGGAATTTGTTAATAACTGAAACTGGAACCTCCAAGAATCTTCCAGAAGAGGGTCTAGTTAGATTTTCAGGAACTTAGTAATGTAACTTGGGCAATAAGTCAATAAATAAGGGACTAAAGGCGTAAAGTAAAAATTCAAAAGAGCCTTTAGTTTTGCCTATAAAAGGCTTGCCTTCTGTCTTATTTCACAAGTCTAGATACCAAAATTCATCAAAGATTCAAATCCGTTTCATAGAAGTTTTGAAGGCTGAAAATTTAAAAAAAAAATTCAAATCCAAAAGAAGAGTTTGAAATCTGAGAGTAAAATTTCATTCTATATCTAGATTCCCAAAAAATATAACACGAAAACTCCAAAACATACTATTCTATTAAAGTCTCTTAGATCATTTTCGAGTTCCAGCTCTTGCATTCGAGTTTATAGCGTAGATAAATAGGAAAATGACATGAAAATTCCTTCGGTCTGGTTGCTGAAACATTTGAAGTTTCCTAGGTTCAATTTCGAGTTTTTTTTTTGTTCAATCAAGGCTGTTTTGGTTATATATTGGTGTTATTCTTCTGTGGTTCATTCTTGGGCTTTTGTGAGCTGCTTGCAGCTGGATATAAGTATTGTGTTACTTTGCTGATTCACTTTGTTTTCCTTCCTTATTTCCATCTCCAGGTACACATCGTGTAACTTCCAAGTTTGTGGACATGAATTGAAGTGCATCATAGTTTTCTGTTTATTTTCGTATTGTGCTTCATGTAATGTCATGAGTTTCCATAGATCTTCATTTTTAATTGATAACTGGACTGTCTGGACTGCATAAGACTTTAAAACTAATTCCATCTCCTTCTCATGATCATAAAATCGCAACTAGAAGTGTTAGATTCAAATTATTTTATATTTAATGTACGTTGTCATGTGTTAGTCCTAAATCAGAGATTTAAAAGTACTTTGTTGATTCGAAAGTAGTGTGTTAATTTGAAATCGTAAGTTAATCATGTTTTGCATATGAAGCTGGAAATTCTAGTTGATTAAGCCTAGGAAGGTAATACCCTTCTTCGAATTTCATGTTATTAGCCTATTAGTCTATCAGGTTTACATGACTCATATTTTATTGTGTACTTATATGTGATGTTTTATCTCAAACATGCGTTATCAATTCCTCTTTCCAATTTTAAGTTGTGTTTCTAGTTAAAACTAAAATTAAAGCCTGACATAGGCTTATAAATTGAATCTGAATTTTCTCTATTCGTTACATATGCTTAATATTTTCTGTCTTGGCCAAATAATTAGTAGATATGTTTAGTTAAAGCAAATTTGAATTAAAAAAATGCTTATTGAACAAGATTTTTCTTCTTAGTTAACTTGTGCATAGGATTTGAATGAATTATAACTGGATTGTGCCCCTTTTTTGCACTATTTTCAAGTGCGAGGCCCAGATAAAGTAATCAGCTTCACAACTGAAATTCGTACCCCAACACATATTGGGGCCAGTTCCTTCAACAATAGGCCTAGTCATATATTCAGTGTGAGACAGTGGGGTCTTAATCTAGACTTACTGAATCCACCTCATTTTGACTTGGGCCCATGAACAGGCCCACAACCTGGTAGATTGTCAGTAATGGTTCATTGCAATGCTAATTAATTAGGCCCTCTAGAGACAATACTTAATAAAAAAATAATAGTTTATTTAGGATGACTTTTAAAATAAAACGAGTTGCGCCGTGCTAAATAAAATTGTAAATTGTGTGGCCCTCTTTAATTACTTATTTTAAAAAATATTTTGAATTCGGGACGTTCCATTTAGTGAATTTTTATGGCCTCCCGCAAGGTTAATAACATGATATTTGCTCTATGCCCGTCATTTAAATAATATTACCTTGTTAAACTCGGGTGCACATTTATGTGACCCAATAAAAAAACTCAACGGTGTTAGAATATGACAAAAACCACGGGTGCATTTATGTGACATGGTTCGAGATGTATTATAACAATGTTGCAAAATCCATTAAATTAAATCATAGCAGTAAGTACTTTAAATTATACTATAATTTGAAATATGTATTAAAATAAAATATTTAGCCATTTATAATAGTTTAAATGACCGTTCTAGAACCATGGGATCCAGGAGTGCTTAACACCTTTCCTCGGGTCAACATAATTCCTTATTTAGAATTTCTAGTTCGCATACTTCACTTGAAAAGTTGAATATTTTAATCGAATTGGGTTTCAAGATAAACTGGTGACTTGGGACACTAAAAGCCAAACATTTCCCAAGTGGCGACTCTGAATTGAATAAATAATCCCGTTTCGAATAATATCACTTAAATTGGAAAAATTTCCGTATACACTATCCTTCGGGGTAGGTGTATAAAAAGGAGGTGTGATAGCTCTCACGATCTGCTGGGGATACAAACCTAGAACTTCGGTTCAATGGATTTATTTGATTTTCCTACATGTTTCATGCTAAATGTTATAAATGCTATACCGCTTTGATATTTGATGAATTGTATATAAACTGTGACGAAACCCTTCTCTTCTCATTTTCGCGGATGTGGTCGCTGGTCGAGACTCCCTATTCTCTTAGTGTCATACCTTAAAATAAGAAAGAGGCCGGACCGGATGTCCTTTTGGTTCCCAATACGTAGCCCTGTCCTCGACTCGAGTTGTCCGTTCGGGTACACAGTCTAGAACATATTCCTCGGCTTTGAACCTAGAATAACTCGACCTCATGTCGGATCCCTTGTAGGAATGTTTTCTTGCATCACATGCATTTGACATAGGGGACTCAACACTTGAGTTGGGTCCGTCTAGGACAGGTAACCTGATATAAAAAGATTATCCCGATGCATCGTACATGTATTTATGCATTTATTTTCTTCGGATCTGCATGTTGACCGGCTTGAAAATAATGGGAGAAATCTAGAAAAAGAAAGAAAAATGGATAATAATGTTAGGTTTGAGTGAGTTGGTCACCTGTTTGAAAAGACCAATGCACAAATGGTATCGAAACTCTGCCGGATTTTTTTTAGAAAACAAAAGAAAAGAAAGTGTTTTCAAATATAGTTGGTTTAGTCAACACTGCCCGAACTACGCTAGTTTGATTCTCACCGGATGTGGGGTACGTAGGCAACCCCCATCGGATCCAACTTATCTGTTACAAAAATAACCAAAAATAACAAAACCTTTAGTTTTTGTCAAAAATAAGTCGGGTGATGCCATTCTTGCTTAAACAAGCCGAATGTCCCTAAAAGTACGCCGAAAGGTTGATTTTGAAAGAACATCCACCTTGGGTCATTTTCAACGGTTAGCGGGCACAAACTTAAAATCTTCTTCCCCAAGTGCTAAAAGGCTGAATATGCAAAATCTCTTGTTTGTTTTAAAAATAAATTTTAGGAAAGAGTATCATTTTTTCTTTTAGGTCAAAATAAGTGATTAAGTCACGTTAATAAATGTGCAGTATGAGCACGATTCAAAATGAACCATTCTAAATCATGAACAAAATCTCGTTGGCGTTGCGTCTGTGGTGGAACGATCTAGGTAGAGAGGGGCAAGATAAAGTCAAAAAATATTTAAAAGGTCTTACCGGTTTGTTGGAGATTATGTCTCGAGGGGACTTCATAAGTGCATTAGTCACATGCTAGGACCCGACGCACAACGTGTTCCATTTTCAGATTTTGAGCTCATCCCGACCTTAGAAGAAATAGACGGGTACATTGGGAGTGCTGAGGTTCCTTTAAGATACAAGTACTTGATTGGATGAAGATAAGCAGGATGGTCCAGAATCCTTATATGGCAAAGGTTTTTTGTATTCCACACTTCATATAATAGAGATATGGCCACATAGGAGGGTTCAACAACCCGAAAAACAAGATATGTAGCAAAGGAAAACCCCAAAAATTTTGGAAGAACATAGGCGTTTTGCTTTTATAGTGGTCTTTTAGGGGCTTTTGGTATTCCAGAGGAAAGATGGAAATATTGACATAAAAAAAGTCGGGGTCGTCAGCACTTTACTCACTCAAGCCAAATGCACTCTTGCGCCCATGATAGTAGCTTAAATCTTCCGCGCTCTTACAGCGAGCAAAGCCCGAGGAAAAGTTTTTGAGGGGTGCAATTTGTTGTTGCAAATGTGGATGACGAAACACCTATGCCACCGTCCCAAGTTCATGAGTTTTGGGTCAACAAAGAAAACCTGCATATAGGGATTTTATACGAGGATTAATGGGCTCAGCTTGCCTGAAGAAGTCATGGGATGGACATCATACTTTTGGTCCCTCACTATCAGTCAAATAGAGTGAACATTTCGATGGTTACTCATGGATGAAATCATATATATGCCAGCAACAAGGCAGCACTTCCTCTTGATGGGTCTAAAGAGCATTCAGCCTTATGCTGCGTATCAAGTTTTGAGACAGCTAGGGAGGTGCCAAATAGTGCCAAAAGAGGACGATCTTAGTATCCAAGTAGTTGAGATTGGTCCTGATGGCCAGTTTCCTAAAATAAGAGTTCGCTAGATCTGGAGCGAATGTCAATACTTGGCAGCGAATACCTATACGGGATCAATCTAAAGGAGAAGTGTCACATAGGTATCATGCTTCATATAGAAAGGAAGTTGCATTTGGGAGGCCGGCCAAAACATCTCACCTCCAGGATTTTTTCGAATCATCACAAGAATACTGGGTCTGGTTAGCTAAGGAGAATGAATATAGGGCTAGAATAGGAGAGCTGGAACAACAAGTCTAGGATCTTTAGTTTGAAAATAGCCTGCAAGCCGCAGCCAATGAGGGTGACAAGAAGAAATTGACACAAGAAAATGAGGCTCTTAAGGCACAGATCTGGCAGATGAAAACAGCCGCTAACAATTAAGAAAGAAGTTGGGCTGATGAAAGGTTGATAAGCGGACTAGAAAAGAAATTTCTCGAGTGCCAAGAAGACTTTGAAAAATTCGAAGAGAGCATAGCAAAAGTTTGGGCGCAGTGGGAAAATAAAGCAGAAGAACGGGCACAATTTGTGCGACAAATGAAAAGAACTTATGAAGTGACCATTACTAATCTGAGACAAAAATGGACTATCCTTGAGGGCGAGGCAACCAAGCAAGCCAAAGATTTCAAAGCCGACAGGGAATATTTCTATGACTTGATTGCCCGAATGGAGGAGGAAATACAACAATTACAAAGTCAACACCTTCGTGACTCCCAGGTTTTTGGAATCCATGAGTGATCAGATAGGATGGTTGCCTCATGAAAAAGGCATAATTAGAGAGAGGATCTTAAGCATTGCTCACGACATCACTATAAAATGCCAATTGAGCGAGAACATGACTCGCACCACCTTTCTTGTGGTAGTTATGACATTTGTGAAATAGATAATGAATGATTTGGAGAAAATATAAAGGGGTCTTGCACATAGGCCCGCGGCAAGGCCGAATGACGCCCCGCGGGTCCCACTAATTGAAGCTTTAATGTATTCTTGATCTTTTTAAGCATCGAGTCTGTATTTTGTTTTATTTTGAGTCTGTAGTTTTCCTTTACAAGAAGACAAGTAGCTAAGCATATTTTGTAATAGATGTTTTCGTTAATGAAAATTGAAATTAGCAAAATTATTTCTTTACTTTTCGCATTTGTTTTTCACGAACTACGCTTGGTCAGATTAATACGGAGTCATGATACGTAGGTAATCTCCATAAGATTCGATCATAACCCTAAGATAAAAAAAAAGGGAAGAAAATAAAAGAAAACAAGAGAGGAAAGAAATAAAAAAAGAGAGAAAATAAGAAACCAAGAGAAAGAAACTGTAGCAAAAGCAAAGACAAGAATGAAGGAAAAGAAAAGAAAGAAAGAAAGAAGAGAAAAATGAGAAAAAGAAAGAAAAGAAAAGAGAGTGGAAATCAAATGGATATGGAAGGTCGGGATGACGCATGAAACCATTGAAAACATGTAAAAACCCATTTAACTGCATATGTGCATCATACCCCAACGTGTGATTATCTATCCGTTATTTGTGTGAAGATAACCATTTGTTGTTGTCACAATCCAGTCCATGTTTTATTAGAAACGGTTGTTGATTTACGTGGTAAAATGGCTTCATCTATTTTACCATATCAAAGGGTAGCACAGAAATATCTTTGGAAATGATCTTGCCAGCAATTCCCATCTCAGAAGATAGCCCAATCTCGGGCGTGCCGGCCTCAGAGTCTACAGCAGCCGAGGAAAATAAGATCTTACGTATCCGGGTCATGGAGATGTGGGATGCATGAATGAATGGAAAGGAGCCTCCAAGTTCCATCCTTGGATTTGTCGAACCTTTCCCTGGATCAGGGGGTACCTCCAATATTCCCATCAGTCATCCAAACATCTCACTAGGACATCCTACCATACAAGCTCATTTCGTAAGAGCAGCTTTTGAGGTCCGGCCCTATCTGTTCATGATCGGAACAACTTCTAATATCTTTGCCGCTCCCCTATGCTGGGCCACAACACAGCCTGCTCTGCCTAGACCCACTTTTGATCCCTCGGCTTTCACTTTCCAAAATCCTATTTTTCAAGAAGAGCCTCCTTAATAGCCCACATACACTTACTCTCAGCCACCCCAATTTGAGATCACACCCGAACAAGATAAACTCTTACAGCTCCCGAACAGGATGAGATGGTAAAAAGGATGAGGATCCTGGAGCAAATCCTAAAGAACATGCAAGGTTTAAGCGGCAGAAGAGTGTTTCCTATACTGATCCGTGCATGTTCTCTCACTTGCACCTGCCCTTGGGATTCAAAATGCTGAAGTTTGAGAAGTATGATGGGCATGGAGATTCCATTGCTCACCTTTAGAAGTACTGCAATCAATTGCGCGAGGCTGGCAGACAAGAACAATTGTTAATGGCTTACTTTGGAAAAGCTTGGTAGGTATTGCCTCAGAATGGTATCTGGATCAGGACATCTCTCGATGGCACATCTGGGATGACCTCGCTAGAGATTTTGTGAGACACTTTCAGTACAACATAGACATTGCGCCAGACAGGAACTCTTTGGTGAATCTGAATAAGAAATCCTCAGAAAGTTTTCGGGAATATACGATTAAGTGACGTGAGCAAGCATCGAGGGTAAACCCTCTAATGGATGAAGAGGGAATGGTCATTGTATTTCTTCAAGCTCAAAATGCTTATAATTTCCAAAATATGATGTCAGCTATGAGAAAACCGTTCGCTGAGGCTATTGAAATTGGTGAAATATTGGAGAATGGACTGAAAACAGGTAGAATTCTGAGCCAATAGGCTATTAGAGCAACCTCCCAAGCCATCCAAGGTGGGTCTGGAGGAATGGCAAAGGTTAGGAAGAAAGAGGAAATGTCCACAATGGCTTCGGGTACGAGAAGACACCGCGCTCCTGAACCAATGTTTTCAGAAAGAAACCCTCAGCATTGCTACCCTCATCAAGAAATGTCCTATGTTCCTCAATCGTATGCGGTCAGCAATGCTCAACCTTTTACACGACCGCAGCAACATGCCAATAGAAACCAAGCTCCATTTCTAAGAAATCAGCCTCCTCACCAAAACCCCAACAATCCCCATCCTCCACAGAATAATTTTCCACCCTGCGAGCCACCTAGGAGGCAAACTTTCACACCAATCGGTGAGTCATACTCCAATCTGCTCTCAAATCTTGTTCAAATGAATTTGATGCAGCCCATACCTCCAAACAGGCAAAACCCAAAATCACCCTCCTATCAGTGGGGTGTCCGATGTGCTTATTACTCAGGAGTTGAGGGGCATGATACTAAAAATTGTTGGACCTTAAAAGCCATGGAAGACTTGATAGAACAATAAAAGATTGTGATATGGGATGAGGATGTCCCCAACGTGACTAATGACCCGCTTCCAGCCCACATTAATGGTGTAGTGATTTGAATGATTTGCGAACATAAAGAATTTGAACCGGCACTAAAGGCCATAATTTCCATTGCTGATGCTGAGAGAAAGCCAAAAGTTGCCCCGAAGCAAGATAAAGGGGAAAAAAGAAAAAAGTCATCAAGATAGAACTAGAAAAGAAAGTTGAAATGCGAACAAAGGTAACTCCTCCTAAAGAGGGAATTCTCTATGTCACACGGAGCCGTGAAGAAAAGGAGTAGACTTTGAGTCCACCAAAGAGATTTGAACTAAGAATAGGAGCTAATATAAGTTCCCAAAGGAACTTATGTGGTGCGAGGGACAATTAAGCCATCGAGGCCGAACAAGCCCATGGAATTGGACGCGCTCCATATAAGCCTATGACAGATCCTACTGCGGTGCAATGGAATTACCAAAAGATTGTGGTTTCATATAAAGGCAAAGAGATCTCGGGGGCGCCACAAGAAAATCACCATGTTAAGAAGTATACTAATGTGGAAGAAGTTAATAATGCCACCAGAAAATGATTCCCTTCTAAGAAAACGGTAAGTGCCGAAGAGGCGGAGGTTTTATTTCAAAAAATGAAGATGGCCGACTATGAAGTGGTAGATCAACTGCGAAAGTATCCTGAACGAGTGTCGTTTCTGTCATTTTTGATGAAGTCCCCTGAAAATTAGAAAGTTTTAATGAAGATCCTGAATGAAGCATACGTGCCATCTAAAACATCGGTGGAACAGTTAGAAAGAATGGCAGAAAGATTGTTCTCTATCAATCAGATTTCATTCAACAAAAATAATTTGCCTCCGCAAGGGGATGTTCAAAATAAGGCTTTGCACTTAACTGTTAAATATGAGGGATACTATGTGAAGCGGTTCATGGTAGACGGAGGTTCTGGAGTAGTCATTTGCCCACTCTCTACATTGCAGCGCATCAAAATCAGAATTGAAATGATTCATCCCAACATTTATGCGTGCTGGCTTTCGATGAAACTAAAAGAGACACAATTGGAGAAATTGACATGATTTTTATCATTGGCCCGATGGACTTCGAGGTGACTTTCCAAGTGGTAGAGATGGACACGTCCTATAATTTTCTTCTGGGAAGGCCCTAGATCCATGCCGCAGAAGCTGCCCTCTACCCTCTATCAGATGGTAAAGTTTGAATATGAGGACTAGGAGATTGTGGTCCATGGATGAACAGTAAATCTATCGAGACCCATCTATCCCATGCCTGGAAGTGAGGGAGGGCAATGAACACATAGTTTATCAAGCTTTAAAAGTTGTAATGGCGGACCAACATGAAGAGGGAAATACATGGACCGAACCTTTCTTATCCAACGGCTCGATTATGGTCGCCAAGGAAATGATCAGACATGGTTTCATGCCAAGAAATGGACTTGGAAAATCTTTGCAAGGAGTATCTGAGCTACTGACTCTGCATACAACTGAGAAGTTCTTCGGGATAGGTTTCCTGCCTACCCTAGACGATACAAAGTGGGAGATGAGAGAAAGAAAGAGGGATGGGTCCTACCACAGCCTCTGCCAAAATTTGTATGAGATCTTTGTCAAGACAAAGTACAGTGAGGAAAAGGATGATGAGGCCTTCATGGCCAAAGATATTGAAGAAATATGTGGGGAAATGAGGAAGATATTCTAGGAAACCCACATGGTTCAGCCGGGAGAGGGCACAAGCACTGCGGAGGTGCTATATATGGGACCAAATTCCCAGCTACATAATTGGAAGGATACGCCATTACCAATCAGGCGTGAGTCACGGTAGACCTATCCTACCACTCTTTCTCTATCTCGAGTTATCCGAGGGAGTACCTCGTATGTTTTTTTTAGTTTCTTGTCTTTGAATTTCAAGATGTAAACCCTGTTATCTTCATATTCGAAGAAATAAAATCAATATTTCATTGTTTATTATTCTTTCTGATTTTTCTATTTTTTCTCTTTCATTTCTTCTTTTCAGTTCTAATATAATATGACATGCTTGCAGACTTCACGCCCAGATCCAAACACGGTGTATAATTGTGAAATATTGAACCAAGAACTAGAATATGATGAAGAAGATGATTTTAGGGAAATAAATCGAGAATTGGAGCAATTTGAGAATAAACCTAATCCAAACTTGAATGATACTAAACCGGTTAACTAGGGAACTTCTGAAGAAATCTGGGAATTAAAAATAAGCATTCACATCAATGAGAAAACTTGGGATGCAATGATCCAACTCCTGCTTGAGTTTAAAGATGTATTTGCTTGGTCTTATGACAATATGTCAGGGTTGAGCGATGATCTAGTGGTTTATTAGTTGTCAATTTACCCCGATTTCCCTCCAGTACAACAAAAGCAGAGAAAGTTAAAAACTGACATCAGTGATAAGATCAAGGAAGAGATCATGAAATAGTTGAAAGCATGGGTAATTCGGGTGGTCAGGTATACCATATGGTTGGCTAATGTAGTTCCAGTTCCAAAGAAAGATGGGTAGACTCGGGTGTGTGTGTATTACAGTGATTTGAACAAGGCGGGTCCTAAGGAAAATTTCAAATTGCCCAATATCCACATCCTTGTTGATAATTGCGCCAAGCATGAGATACAGTCCTTTGTGGATTGTTACGTAGGACATCACCAGGTGCTGATGGATAAAGAAGATGTAGAAAAGACAGCCTTCACTATGCCTTGGGATATATATTATCACCGAGTTATACCGTTTGGTCTGAAGAATGATGGGGCAACCTACATGAGGGCCATGACTGCAATCTTCAATGATATGATGCTTAGGAGATAGAGGTATATGTGGACGATCTAATCATCAAGTCTCGAACTTAGGATGACCACGTTCGAGATTTGAGAAAGTTCTTCGTACGGTTGCATAAATATGATATGAAGCTGAACACATCTAAATGTGCATTCACAGTCCCATCGGGCAAACTTCTAGGTTTCATAGTCAGCAGGAGAGGTATTGAGTTAGACCCAACAAAGATAAAGTCTATCCGGGATCTGCCTCCTCCGAGAACTAAGAAAGTTATGATGAGCTTTTTGGGCAGATTAAACTATATCAGCCAGTTCATTGCTCAGCTGACTTCCACGTGTGAGCTTATATTCAGGTTACTAAAGAAAGATGCAGCAGTCAAGTGGACAGATGAATGTCAAGAAACGTTCGACAAGATCAAAGGCTAACTATCAAATCTGCAAATCTTGGTCCCACTAGATCCAGGGAGGCCTCTTCTCCTGTGGCTAACGGTTTTAGAAAACTCTTTTGATTGTGAAGCTGGGGAGAAAGAACAGGTGATCTATTACTTGAGCAAGAAGTTCACCGGTTATGAAACTAAATATACTTTGTTAGAGAGAACCTGTTGTTCTTTGACTTGGATTGCTCCGAAGCTAAGACATTATCTGCAAGCCCACACCACATATCTCACAACTCGAATGGATCCTTTTAAATACATATTCCAAAATCCAATGCCCACAAGGTGGTTAGCAAAATGGTAGATTCTACTCATTGAGTTTGACATAGTTTATGTCACTCGCACGGTGATGAAAGCCCAGGCATTGGCAGATCATTTGGCTGAATATCCAGTTGACGAGGAAAAGCAATCGTTGAGCAGTTACTTCCCAGATGATGAGGTAAATTCAAAAAAATCAATCTCAGAAGATACTCATGCTTGAAAAATGTTCTTTGATGGGGCAATAAACGCTAAAGGAGTAGGAACTGGGGCAATCTTGATCTGAACCACCGGCCAGCACTACTCGGCCATGCTAGGCTTCAATTTTTCTGTACAAACAATAAAGCTGAGTATGAATCCTACATCATAGGTATGAATATGGCGATCGACCAAGACGTTGAAGAGTTATTAAAAATTGGATATTCAGATTTGATTATCCGGCAAGCCCAAGGAGAATGAGAAACTCGAGATGTTAAACTTATTGCCTATCGCCAACATGTGGAGGATCTCAGCAAGAGGCTTAGGTTGATAGAGTTTAGGTACAACCCTCGGTGTCACAATGAACTAGTTGATGCACTTTCTACTCTAGCCTCGATGTTGCCCTACCCATGCATTGCCTACATTGATCCCTTGGAAATCCAAATTAGGGAAAGGCATGGCTATTATAGAATGGTTGAGGCAGAACCAATCATTCATCCAAGGTACCATGACACTAAAAGGTTTTTGAAAACACAAGAATACCCCGAGAAAACCACTGGAGATCAAAGGAGAACCATTAGACGACATGCAAGTGGTTTTTTCTTGAGTGGTGATATCCTGTACAAAAACCCCGGATCTTAATTTGTTACGATATATTGAAGCCGAGGAAGCTGGAAAAATTATGCATGATGTGCACGCAAGAGTATGTAGACCATACATTAATGGTTACATTTTGGCAAAAAAATCTTTCGAGCAGGGTATTACTGGATAACTATGGAAAAGGAATGCTTTAGTTTTGTCCGGAAGTGCCATTTGTGTCAGGTGCACAGTGATTTGATTCATGCATCTCCAACAGAACCGCATCCTATGTTAGCACCTTGACCATTTGTCGCTTGGGACATGTACGTCATTGGGCCGATCGTGCTGAAAGCCTCAAATGTGTATAGATTCATATTGGTTTCCATTGACTATTTCAGGAAGAGTGTCGAGGCCATCACTCTCAAATCAGTCACCAAGAAAGCTATGGTAGATTTTGTGCATTCTAATATTATCTGTCATTTTTGCATTCCTGCAACTCTCATCACGGATAATGTTGCAAACCTGAATATTCGTTTGATGGAGGAAGTATGCAAACAATTCAAAATAATACATAGAAACTCCACGTCGCATCGACCCAAAGCCAATGGTGTCATTGAAGTAGAAAACAAGAATATCAAGAAGATTTTAATAAAGATGATTCAGATTTCCAGGCAATAGCATGAAAAGCTGCCTTTTGAATTACTTGGATAACCCACTACAGTGCGCACCTCGGTAGGAGCAACCCCCATACCTGGTTGTTATGGAACTAAAGTTGTTATACCCGCAGAGGTAGAAATCCCTTCGCTCCGGATAACTGTTAAAGCAGATATTGAGGATAGTGAGTGGGTCAAGACTCGGCTGGAACAATTGTCTTTAATTGACGAAGAATGGATGGTCGCGGTTTGTCGCGTGCAGTTGTACCAACAAAAAATGGCTCGCGCTTATACCAATAATGTGCGACCCGGGAATTTTGAAGTGGGACAGCTGGTTTTAAGGCGTATTCTTCCTAATCACCAGGAGGCAAAAGGAAAGTTTGCTCCTAATTGGAAGGTTCCATACATTATTAGAAAGATATTACCAAGAGGAGAATTGTATAGGGGTGACATCAAAGGAATGATCCTGAGGCAGCCGTGAATGCGGATGCAGTAAAAAGGTACCATGTCTAAGTGTTCTGAGATAATGACTTTTGTGCAGTTGAGATGACGAAGGCTTCATTCCTATTACCCAAACACTAGCAACCCTTCGAAAACCCTTTGAGCAAGTTACCCTTCTTTGATTACCCTCTTTGGAACCCTTCACAAAACAAAAATAACAAAAACAAATGTTTCCCTGAACTATGTTCCACTTGATTGCGAAAGAATACGTAAGCAGCCTCTCTCTAGGGTTCAGTCACTCCAAAACAAAAATCCAATTTTTTCCAAAAGTGAAACTGGGAAAGATGACATCATGGTCGGCCATGATCCCACCAAATGATTCCAAAGTTGTAGTTCTATCCAAAATTCTTTTTACGCAAACCCTTGTACAAGTCATTCCGATCAATTGGCAAAGGCGTGGGAATTGAAAACGTCATTATTGAAATTTGATGCATTCTAAATTGAGATAAATAAAATAAGAGAGTCTTATCGGTTAAAACCTTCAGGCACCATAAGGAGATGGGAGTAGAGAAATTGAAAACGAGAGAGTCTGTTTGGTGAAACCTCGTAAAGAGCACCATCGGGCGACGGTGAAAAGAGAAATGAGAGAGGTCGATTGGAGAAAATCCGCAAAGGGTGCCGTTGGCTGAAAGGAAGACATTTCCCACCATCGAAACAGTCCTGGAAAGGTTCCCTGGTTTTTGAAATATGGTCCAGTGAGCTTACGAGAAGTTGGGAAAGCTTGTGCGGGCGGGACATCCAGTCCAAGAAGCATATCATGTCCATTGGAAGCCTGCATGAGTGTTTCTCTTCCCCCGAAAGGGACGCTTCCATTTAAATTCATTCTCTTGCTCTCTGTTTGTTTTTTTCCTTGAATCCCTTTCGGCTTAACTCTGATTCTGAAACTGTACAAAGAAAAGCTGGCATGACTAGTTGCTACAGGGCTCTGCCTAACGAAAGCTAAAAGAATGTACTCAGCTTTAGCGGGTGCGTCAAGCCAATCCCGACTAGCCATGATTGTTAATGCTTTCAGAGAAAAAATAATGGAAAGGAAAGAAAGTCAAAGAAAAAGGTCTTAAGAGCAGAATAAAGTGAAAAGGCTAGAGCCCCACTTGGGTGAGCATCATGAGATCGTAAAAGTTGAGTCATGTTTCTTGGAAAGAGATTCGTCCTCAAAAACAGTAAGCAGCAAAGTCCTCAACAGAAACTAAGCCGGGATCGAGCAATTGAGATGATCAAGGACATAAAACCAACCATTGTTTCAAACTAACAAATTGTTCTTTGTTTGAAAACTTGAAACAGGTGTAATCCTAGCAACCGTGTAAAAGCAGGTGCAACCAAAAAGGAAAAGAAATGTGCAAGCACTGAAACAGCTTTGCAGTATGGAACCGACCAAAAGCGAATCCCCCCCCCCCCAAATTCTTTCATGCATTTTCACTAAATAAAAAATGAAAAATTTGTGAAAAGGAAAATCCCGAAAAATCATGATACCATAGGGCCTCATTCCTTAGATATCCCGCAATTAACCCGTGGACCTCCCTGGTATAACCCAAGGGCCTTTTCTTTTATCTCGGTATAACCCGTGCACCTCCCTAGCATAACCCAAGGACCATTTCCTTTATCCCAGCATAATCCGTGGACCTCCCAGGGATAACCCAAGGACCTTTTCCTTTATCACGGCATAACCCGTGGACCTCTTTGGCATAACCCAATGACCTTTCACCTTTTATCCCGGCATAGCCCGTGGACCTCCCTGGCATAACCCAATGACCTTTTTCTTTTATTCCGGCATAAATTGTGGACCTCCATGGCATAACTCAAGGACTTGTCTTTTTTTTTTCCGGCATAACCCGTGGACCACCCTGGCATAACCCAATGAGCTTTTTCTTTTATCCCGGCTTAACCCGTGGACCTTCCTGACATAAACAAAGGACCTCTTTTTCATTTATCCCGGCATAACCCATGGACCTCCCCGGCATCCGAGGACTTTTTTCTTTTCCAACATAACCCGTGGACTTTTCCAGCATAACTCGATGACTTTCCCAGCATATCCTATGGGCTTTTTTGCATAACTCAATGATTTTCCCAGCATAACAACTGATGACATTACCAACATAACCCGTGGACCTTTCTGGCATAACTCGATGACTTTCCCGACATAATTCGTGGACCTCCGGGCATAACCCAAGGACCCTTTAAATTTTTTGGCATAACCCGGCCATTTCCCAGCATAACCTGTTTTCATTTTCAAGGATACACAATCCTAATTTTACCGCTTAGATATGCGTCACAACAAACTTATGAAATTTTCCTAGTGAAAATTGGGGCAGAAAATTTTGTTCGTTTGTTTGCTTTGGTGTCTTAAGCATGTTTGACCTCGAGGCACAGGATTCGAGATGATAAAAGAATGAGTCTTAATACAGAATAAAGAAAAATAAATGAAAAGCACAAAAGAAGTGAATTCAAAATGATGAAGCAAATAGATGCGGACAGCTCAAAATTTGATCGAAGTCACAAGCTTCGCCTATCCCGTTTTGGCACAATGTGAAAGAAACAACCAACATCTACAGCTGGAGAGCATCAACATTCACTGTAACTCATAGTTGATTAGGCATAGCTAGCTTGGCTTTGATTTTCCTTTTTGTGTAATAAGGAGGCCAGCAAGCAGTAGCAGCAGCAGCAGTGAAATCACAGCTCCTGCTAGTCCCAGCTACCAACACTTCATGAACTACACTGGCCTGATTTCTTTATAGCCAAGAATATGTAGGCAACCTTTGAAGCATGGTTCGGTCAGACGGTTTTTTTCAAAAGTGCTTCTCACGGAGTGCCAAGCAGGCAAATATCTCCCATGACTGCTCATTTATCTTTGCCCAAAAACCCTTCGTGTCTCGGAGCAAAGAGATACAGTTGTCAGTACGCAATTTTTGCCCCCCTTGAATTACTCCTATAGAATTCTTAAAACTAGGATTTTGTCATTTATTATTTGAATTCTAGGATTTAATTGTATAATTTTGTGTGCATTTTTTCATCTGTATGTGCATGATAATTGATAAAAATTAAAAAAATGGCATGAGATTTTAGAACTTAATATTACATTTTTAAGCTAATAATTAGGCTTTTATAAAAATAAAAAAAATCATAAAGAAACCTTGATTTATTTTGTTTGATTTTAATTTTGGTCTTAAGTTTGTTAATTTCTTTTACATTGATATTAGACAAATTATAGCTTAATTAGGAGGTTTAAATTAATTGTGAGGTTCACTTTTAGTTTTAAAAATTAAAACAAAAAAAAAATAAAAGAGGATAAACAAATAAAAGAAATTAAATAAATAATTAAAATGAAAAAAAAGAGAAAAAGTTGGAATGTTACGTTTTGGGCCAGTATTTAAACAAATTACTAGCCCAAGCATTTAACCCCTTTCAGAAATACCTATTTAAAACACCCCAAACTCGGCCCAAAACTCGCCTTAGTCCGGTCCAGCCCTTTTAAGTAAAAATGACGTCGTTTTGACTCTGTGAGATATGAAACGTCGAGGTTACATGATTCAACGGCTCAGAAGCTGGGGTCTATAAGTATAAAAGTGTCAAAACATCCTCCCTAACCCTCGCTTATCTCCCTCACAACCCCTCTCCTCAAACCCTAAATGACCGCCGCCCAGAGACTCTCTCACCACCGGTAGCGGCGCCACCATAAACTGGCCTCAAATTAAAACCAAGCCACCCTCTTCCATCCCTCATTATGAACCCCAATAATTTTCCCTCAAATTCCACCATAGCTCCTTCAATTTGCAAAACCCTAGCGCCGCCACAGTTTCTTCGGTGGCGACGCTGCCTCCAAATCACTTTGAACAGCACCCCATAATCCTCATGCCTCCATCACACCTAATATTCAGTGGTTTCCTTCAAACTTGTCCAGAAATACTCAAATTTCTGATCTAAGTTCGAGTTTCAATGGTTCAAATCAGTCGACTCAAGCCTTTGTTCTTCGAGATTAGGAGTTGATTCACTACAAGTTGATGATGTTCGTTTGCGATTAGCATCAGAGTTTCAAGTTTATTCAGTGAGTTGTTCTTGAACCGCTTTCCTTCATTATTTTTAGATATGTCTTTCATTTTGTTTTAGGATTCAATTAGGTTTTTAATTTTATTTTGTTCTATTGATTTTGTTTTTGTTCTTTAGTATGTTTTGATTGTGGTTGATCTTATTTGGTTTGAGTTTAAAATTTTATGACTGAAAACAAAATATTGTTCTTTTAGTTTTTTTGTTTGATTTTGATGGCATGTTTTTACTTACTTCAGTTTCAATTTCGCCTTAGGGAATTAGTGTTAGTTAGAGTTATTTTTAATCTGGTTTAATTAGTTCGATTATTAGGTGTTCTTATTATAATTGGTGATATTTGGTTATAGCTGAAAGTTCCCAGCCCCTTTGTTTGGTTAACCATGGTAATTTCACCAAGCTTAAGAGGGGCTGGGTTAGTTGACATAGGGTTTGTAATTTAAGATTAAATAAAAGGTTAGTATAGGCATTTTACCTAAGGAATTTGTTAATAACTGAAACTAGAACCTCCTAGAATCTTCCAGAAGAGGGTCTAGTTAGATTTCCAGGAACTTAGTAATGTAACTTGGGCAATAAGTTAGTAAATAAGGGACCAAAGATGTAAAGTAAAAATCTGAAAGAGCCTTTAGGTTTTCCTACAAAAGACATGCCTTCTGCCTTATTTCACAAGTCTAGATCCCAAAATTAAAAATTCAAAAATTCAAATCACTTTCTTAGAAGCTTTGAAGGCTGAAAATTTTGAAATTCAAATCCAAAAGAAGAGTTTGAAATATGAGAGTAACATTTCATTCTAGATCTAGATTGCCAAAAACCCAAAAAATATAACACGAAAGCTCTAAAAAAATACAATTCTATTGAATTCTCTTAGATCAATTTCGAGTTCCACCTCTTGCATTCGAGTTTATAGATTAGATAATATGAAAATAACTTGAAAATTCCTTCTGTCTGGTTACTGAAACTTCAGAAGTTTTCTGGGTTCAATTTCGAGTTTGTTTAGGTTAAATTAAGCTTGTTTTGGTTATCTGTTGATGTTGTTCTTCTGTAGTTCATTCCTGGGGTTTTGTGAGTTGTTTGCTGCTTGATTTAAGTGTTGTGTTACTTTGTTGATTCACTTTATTTTTCTTCCTTATTTTTTCATCTCCAGGTACATATCGTGTAACTTCCAAGTTTGTGGACATGAAGTGCAGCATAGTTTTCTATTGATTTTCGTATTGTGTTTTATGTAATTCATGGGTTTCAATAGATCTTCATTTGTAATAGATAACTGGACTGTATAAGACTTTAAATTGATTCCATTTCCTTCTCCTGATCATATAAAATTGCATTTAGAAGTGTTAGATTCGAATAAGTTTATGTTTGATGTATGTTGTCATGTGTTAGTCCGAAATCGGAGATTTAAAAGTACTGTGCTGATTCGAAATTGTGTGTTAATTTGAAATCAGAATTTAAACATGTTTGCATTTGACGACGGAAATTCTAGTTGTTTAAGCCTGGAAAGGTAATAGCCTTGTTCGAATTCCATGTTATTAGTCTATTAGTCTATTAGGTTTACATGATTCATATTTTATTGTGTACTTATATGTGATATTTTATCTCTAACGTGTTTCATCAATTCTTCTTTCCAATTTTCACTCGCGTTGCCAGATGAATCCGTAATTAAAACCTCACATAGGTTTATAAACTGAATCTGAATTAAAGTCATTCGTCACTTATGCTTAATATTTTACGTTTTGGCCAAATAATTAGTATTGATGTTTAGTTAAAGCAAATTTGAATTTAAAATTGCTTTTTGAACCAGATTTGTCTTCTTAGTTAACTTGTGACGTAGGATTTGAATGAATTATAACTGGACTGTGCCCCTTTTCCGCACTGGTTTCAAGTGCGAGGCCTAGATAATAGTAATCAGCTTCACATCTGAAATTCGTACCTCAACACATATTGGGGCCAGTTCCTTCAACAATAGGCCAAGTCATATATTCAGTGTGAGATCGTGGGGTCTTGATCCAGACTTATTGAATCCACCTCATTTTCACTTGGGCCCATGAACATGCCCACGACCTGGTAGATTGTTAGTAATAGTTCATTGCAATGCTAACTAATTAGGCCCTCTAGAGACAATACATAATAGAAAAATAATAATTCCTTTAGGATGGCCTTTAAAATAAAACGAGGTGTGACGTGCCAAGTAAAATAGCAAATTGTGGGGCCCTCATTATTTACTTCTTTTAAAAAAATTTAGAATTCGGTAAGCTCCATTTAACGAATTTTCATAGCCTTCCGCAAAGTTAATAACACGCTAGTCGCTCTAGGCCCGTCATTTGAATAATCTTACCTTCTTAATCTCAGGTGCACATTTATGCGACCTAAATTCAAATCTCAAGGTGTTATAATATGTCAAAAACTACGGGTGCATTTATATGACGTGGTTCGAGACGTATTTCAACAATATTGCAAATTTTTAAAAAAATAATTCAAAGCGGTAAGTAATTTAATATTTCACTATAAATTGAAACATGTATTAAAATCATATATTTAGCCATTTATAATAGTTTAAGCGACTGTGCTAGAACCACGAGATCCTGGGGTGCCTAACACCTTCTCTCGGGTCAACAGAATTTCTTAGTCAGAATTTCTCGTTCGTAGACTTCACTTGGAAAGTTGAATATATTTCTTGAATTGGGATTCAAGTTAAACCGGTCACTTAGGACACCAATAGTCGAACAATTCCCGAGTGGCGACTCGGAATTGAATAAATAATATCGTTTCGAATAATGTCACTTAAATTGGAAAAACTCTTGTATACACTATCTTTCGGGGTAGGTGTATAAAAAGGAGGTATGACAATCATATATCAAATTTAACTGTTACTCGTATTTTCGAGTTAAACACCGATAATAATACAGGATACGGAGCACTACTTTTGTATAATATGAACTACGTATGTGTTTTCCATAGGAAACATATACTAATTATTTTGAACATGAGGGTAAGGAGATAATAGTTAAACAGGAGGAAAACCTATTAGCACCAGGTTGGGGTGTCTTAACTAATTATGGCTCAGGGGAAAAAGGCAGAGTATGGATCTTATGGAATCCAAAGATTTTCATAGTCACTAGTGTTTTGGAGGAAAGCCAGTTGATCCACAACAGGGTTTCCAGCAGAGCAGGGGACCTGGAATGTTTCCTCACTGTGGTCTATGGATTCAATGGACTGGATCAGAGAAGAACTTTATGGAGCAGTTTACAAAATTTGGCAAAAGGAATTAAAGAACCATGGGTTGTAGCAGGGGATTTCAATGCAGTCTTGTGTGACAGAGATAGACAATCATGTAAGTCAGTCAGATTACCAGAAACAGTGGAGTTCAAAAATTGCCTACAGCTTACTGGACTGACAGAATTACCCTGGAGAGGTGACTACTACACATGGACAAATAAGCAAACTGGTGTGGACAGAGTATGCAGCAGGCTTGACAGAGTGCTTGGCAATTATGAATGGAGGATCAACTGGAACCAGGTGGTCACTGAGTATGATGTACCATTAGTTTCAGACCAAATCCCAATGATACTAACATTGAAAGCATCCACTTGGAAAGGAAAGAGGCACTTCAAATTCTTTAATGTATGGGCTGAACACAAAGATTTCCAACACATTGTGACAACAGTATGGCAGGATGGGAAGACAGATACCAAGAGAACAACATGGGACAGACTCAAAGCCCTGAAGACTCCTTTGAAGACATTGAATAACAAGGAGTTCAAAACTATTACACTTAGAATTGAGCAGAGTCGACAGGAACTGGGAATCATACAAAAGCAATTGACTCAAGCCTACAATGATGCACTACAACAGAAGGAGAAGGAACTGATATTGCAACTGGAAAAATGGTCACTGATCGAGGAGAGTGTCCTGCAACAGAAGGCAAGAGCAAAGTGGATACAACTGGGGGACTCCAACACCAAATATTTTACTGCAGTAATGAAGGAGAGAAGTCAGCAGAAGCAGATTAATGAAATTACGAATGCACAGGGAATCAAGCTGACTACACCAACAGAAATTAAAGAGCAAATCCTGGGCTTCTACAAAGCACTGATGGGCAGTGATGAACCAACACTACCTGCTATCAATCAACTGTATATGTCCAATGGCCCAAAACTGAACCAACAGCAAAGAAAGGAACTGTGTGCTCCAGTTACTGAAACAGAAATCACAGAAAGCCTCAAAGCTATTGGAGATTACAAAACACCAGGAATAGATGGATACAATGCAGTCTTCTTCAAAAAGAGCTGGAGCATCATTGGTAACCAAGTCACTAATGCCATTAAGCAGTTCTTCAACTCAGCAAAGATGTGCAGACCAATCAACTGTGCAACTATTACTCTCATCCCTAAAATGTCAAAACCAGCTTCAATCAAAGAGCATAGACCTATAGCTTGTTGTACTGTCCTCTACAAACTCATCTCCAAAGTACTGGCTAATAGGCTGCAGAAGATGATGGCAAGCATCATCAATGAAGCTCAGGCAGGTTTCATTCCAGGTAGGAAAATTAAGGACAACATAATCCTAGCCCATGAGCTTGTTAAAAGCTATACTATAAAGCATGTCTCCCCCAGATGCATGATTAAGATAGACCTTCAGAAAGCATAAGATTCAGTGGAATGGGTGTTTTTACAGCAAGTCATGGAACGGATAGGATTCCCTAGCACTTTCACCAAATGGATTATGGAGTGTATATCAACAGTGAGCTACTCAGTTTTGGTTAATGGAGAGCCAACAGTTCCATTTGCTGCAGCCAGAGGATTGAGGCAAGGGGACCCCATGTCCCCATTTCTTTTTGCCTTGGTCATGGCATATTTAAGCAGGTCCTGCACTGAATTACAAGCTGATCCAGCATATCAATTCCACCCCATATGTAAACAACTGGTTATTACACATATGTGCTTCGCAGATGACTTGTTGTTGTTTGCTAAGGGAGACCTCAAATCTGTCAAGGCATTATCCAACTGCTTTTCTCAATTCTCAGCAGCCTTAGGTCTCAAGGCCAACTTGAACAAAAGCTCAGTCTATTTTGGAGGCGTACCAATACCTGTGCAGAAGAAGATCCTTGACCATCTTGGCTATGAACAAGGCCAACTGCCTTTCAAGTATCTGGGAGTACCACTGAGCACCAAGAAAATTACTCTACTACAATGGCAACCTTTAGTGGAAAAAATCACAGCTAGGATCACTTCTTGGACTGCTAGAACACTGTCCTATTCTGGAAGACTTCAACTGGTGCAATCTGTCATCTTTAGTATTCAAGCTTACTGGGCTCAGTTGTTTATCTTCCCAGTGAAAGTTCTTAAAATGATTGAAAGTATTTGCAGGAGCTTCATTTGGTCTGGGATGAATACTGTAACTAAGAAAGCATACATCTCAATGTGCACTGAAAAGTCAGTAGGGGAATGAACCTAACCAACCTCAAACTGTGGAACAAGGCTGCCATTTCAAAGACCTGTTGGGACATAGCACATAAGAAGGATAAGATGTGGATCTGGTGGATCACAGTTCAAAGACAGGCCATTAAAATGCATGCCAATCCCTGCCCAAGCCAGCTGGATGGTTAAGAAGATCATCCAATCCGGGGATACCCTACAAAGGATCCAGAACTGGAGACATCAGAAATGCACTACTAAACAGTTGTACCAGTTGCAGTTGTAAGAAGTGCCAACAGTCCCATGGAAGAACCTAATTTTAGAAAACCAAGCCAGACCAAAAGCAGTGTTCAACCTGTGGCTATTCCTACAGGACAGACTACCAACCAAGGATAGACTACATAGCTGGGGAATGGGTATTGATCAACAATGCCCTCTATGCCAAATCCAACCTGAAACAAGAGATCATCTCCTCACGAAATGCCCTGTTACTGTGGATCTATGGGGAAGAGTAATGCATTGGCTACAGGAACAATACCTACCTAGTTGCAGTTGGAACTAGAAAGTGCAATGGTTGATTACCAAAGCCAAGGGACGAAAATGTCGTGCAGCCATTTTTAAAATGGTCACAGCTGAAGTTGCATATGCTATCTGGCTGGAAAGGAATGCAAGAGTATTCAACAAGACTTTTCGATGTAATACTGCTATAGTGAGAGACATAGTGTACAAATGTAATGTTAGAGGCACCCCTACAATTAGACAACAATTACAACACCTTAGCATATTGTAGAAGCTAGATAGTTAGGACAGTAAGTGTAGTTATTATGTTAGCTTTTAGACAGTCGGCTGAGTTGAAGCTCGACTGTGGTTTTATAATGCAACTTCATTGGTGATTAATGAAAAACCTTAATTACCAAAAAAAAATATGATGAAAACTAACTAATGATTTCAATAGTATTAATCATTGGCGTAAATACTTGTTTAGCAAGTGATCTTAGTTTCTCGAACAATAATTCACAAGCGACTAGGAATTTTAAGAGTGAATAGCAACGCACCAACACAAATGCTTTGTCCTTGGTCCATTTAGTGCCAAATTAAAAAGGTCAAATCATGTGAAATTTTCTTGTTGGTTCAAAACTCATCTTCACTAACTCTAAAGAAAACCTTCAATAAGCTTTTACCGACATGACATTAGTCCATGCAACATTTTTGTAAGATATGTCTAATGTCTATATGTATATATGGATTCTACAAAGATAACATTTATTGTAGTATATTATGAAGTTTAAGCTCAATGTATTGACATTGTATAAATACTTTAAACTATAAAGCTAAGTTGATTTGTATTAGCAAGTGGCTCTTCATAGAAAACCAGATATAGTAACATAAATAAACATATAGAAGAATATAACTTTTAGAATAGTATCATAAGAATTTTTTACAGTAATATCGACTAATATAACTTAAAATATATTAGTCAGTAGTCAGTACGATCGTGCTCTTTCCATATGTGGGTTCTATATACAATATATATTGTTAAAGTCATCATATATATATATATATATATATATATATATATATATATATATATATATATATATATATATATATATATATATATATATATTATCAAGCTCCGAGCACTGCATAAATATTCTTATTCCAATTTGTGTAATTTGCAGTTTCCTTCTGATAACTTTAACATTACTGTGGAGTCAGTGCACCATGGAATTTTATTTTATCTAATTATCTATCATTATTATTAAGCAGTGCTAATATTTTTACAGGTACACATCGTGTAACTTTCAAGTTTGTGGACATGAAGTGCAACATAGTTTTGTGTTGATTTTCGTATTGTGTTTTATGTAATTTCATGAGTTTCAATATATCTTCATTTGTAATTGATAACTGAACTGTCTGGACTGTATAAGACTTTAAAATTGGTTCCATTTCCTTCTCGCGATCATATAAAATTGCATTTAGAAGTGTTAGATTCGAATTAGTTTATGTTTGATGTATGTTGTCATGTGTTAGTCTGAAACCGGAAATTTAAAAGTACTGTGCTGATTCGAAATCGTGTGTTAATTTGAAATCAGAAGTTAAACATGTTTTGCATATGACGACGGAAATTCTAGTTGTTTAAGCCTGGGAAGGTAATAGCCTTGTTCGAATTTCATGTTATTAGTCTACTAATCTATCAGGTTTACGTAATTCTTATTTTGTTGTGTACTTATATGTGATATTTTATCTCTAACTTGTTTCATCAATTCTTCTTTCCAATTTTAAGTCGTGTTGCCAGTTGAAACCGAAATAAAAACCTGACATAGGTTTATAAATTGAATCTAAATTTAAGTCATTCGTCATTTATGCTTAATATTTTACGTTTTGGCCAAATAATTAGTATTGGTGTTTAGTTAAAGTAAATTTGAATTAAAAATGCTTATTGAACCAAATTTGTCTTCTTAGTTAACTTGTGACGTAGGATTTGAATGAATTATAACTGGATTGTTCCCCTTTTCCGCACTGGTTTCAAGTGCGAGGCCCAGATAATAGTAATCAGCTTCACAGCTAAAATTCGTACCTCAACACATATTGGGCGGCCCATTCATATATTCAGTGTGAGATCGTGGGGTGTTGATCCAGACTTATTGAATCCACCTCATTTTGACTTTGGCCCATGAACAGGCCCACGACCTGGTAGATTGTTAGTAATAGTTCATTACAATGCTAATTAATTAGGCCCTCTAGAGACAATGAGAAAAATAATAGTTAATTTAGAATGGCCTTTAAATTAAAACGAGATGCGTCGCGCCAAATAAAATCGCAAATTGGGGGCCCTCTTTAATTACTTCTTTTAAAAAATGTTTAGAATTCGGGACGTGTCATTTAACGAATTTTCATAGCCTCCTCCAGAGTTGATAACGTGCTAGTCGCTCTAGGCCCGTCATTTAAATAATATTACCTTCTTAATCTCAGGTGCACATTTATGTGACCTAAATTCAAATCTCAACGGTGTTTGAATATGTCAAAAACTACGGATGCATTTATATGATGTGGTTCGAAACGTATATTAACAATATTGCAAATTTTTTTAAAAACTAATTCAAAGCGGTAAGTAATTTAAAATTGCACTATAAATTGAAACATGTATTAAAAAATAAAATATTTAGCCATTTATAATAGTTTAAGCGACCGTGCTAGAACCACTAGATCCGGGGGTGCCTAACACCTTCCCTCGTAACACCTTCCCTCGGGTCAACAGAATTTCTTAGTTAGAATTTATGGTTCGCAGACTTCACTTGGAAAGTTGAATATTTTTCTCGAATTGGAATTCAAGTTAAACCGGTGATTTGGGACACCAAAAGTCAAATCTTTCCCGAGTGGCGACTCTGAATTGAATAAATAATATCATTTCGAATAATGTCACTTAAATTGGAAAAACTCCCTTATACACTATCCTTTGGGGTAGGTGTATAAAAAAAGGTATGACAATCATATATCAAATTTAACAGGTACTCGTATTTTCTAGGTAAACACTGATCATAATTCAACATATCGAGCACTACTTTTGCAAAATATGAACTACGTGTAGGAACCAAAAAAATTAATTAATGATTCCCAAAATAATTTATGGAGACAAAAGAATACCGAAAATGGATTTATTAATACAACTCGGAAACTCTCAAATACAAAAGTATTTCTTACAAACACTCCTTACACTCAAGCTATTGATCACTCAATACTTGCTTGAAAACTTGATAATAACCAAATGAATTACAAGGCCTATTTATACTACTTAACCCCTAGTGTGAACAACTAATGTGAAACAAAGAACCAAAAATCTAACACACCGTGGACGGTACCTAACCTTGGTAGGTGAAGTTTATTTTAAAATCTCATTTTAACAACTAAAACATGTGTTTCAAAAGACATGCCCGGTGGTCAATTTTTTTGGATAAATTATTATTTCAACAGCCTCACTTAATTTATCAAAAATTATCTATACCAAGCACTGACTTCAGATTCTCGAACAATTCTGCTCTCAGCAGTTTTGTAAGGATATCCGCTATTTGATCTTCAGATCTGCAGAACTCAAGTTCGATTTCACCATCCTTAACAAGATCCCGTATGTAGTGATACTTAATTCCGATATGCTTAATCCTGCCATGAAATACCGGATTCCTAGATAATGCAGTTGTTTACCTGTTATCACACATAATTCTTGTCGGACCAATCTGCTCGTGTTTCAGCTATCCAAGCATCCTTCAAAGCCAAACTGCTTGACAAGCCGCAGAAGTTGTTGCCATGTACTCTACTTCTGCTGTAGAAAGAGCAACTACTTGTTGCTTCTTTGATGACCATGAAAATAATCCTTTCCTAATAAATAAAGCATTATCTGAAGTACTCTTTCGAGTCTCCATATCACCTGCCCAATCACTGTCCGTATATCCTACTAGACTGCAGTTGTCATAGTAGGTATAGAAAATTCCATGATCATGGGTACCTTTAATATACCTCAAAATCCTTTTTTCCGCTTGCAAATGTGACTGATGTGGTGTCTCCATGAATCGACTGATAATTCCCACGCCATAAACAATATGCCGAGTTGAAGCCAAATAACGCAGACTTCCAACTATGCTTTTGAAATAAGTGGGATCAACCAGCTCACCGCTTCCTTCTTTCTTCATTTCCAGGCGTTCAGCAGCTGGAGTTCGGATTGGAGTCGTAGATTCCCTCTTGAATTTCTTCAAGACATCATTGGCATATTTCTTTTGCGAAATGAAAATGCCATCTTTACGTTGTTGTACTTCTATGCCCAAGAAGTAAGACATAAGCCTCATGTCTGTCATTTCGAACTGACTAATCATGGCCTCCCTGAATTCTGCAAACATTGATTCACAATTGCCTGTGGAAATCAAATCATCAACATAAAGACATACAAACATCATGTCGCCATTCTCTTTTGACTTGATGTATAATGTATGCTCATAAAGACACTTCTGGAATCCTGCCTGCAACATGTACGTATCAATGCGCGTATACCAAGCTCGTGGTGCCTGTTTCAGTCCGTATAATGCCTTCTTCAATTTGTAGACCTAATTCTCCTGTCCTTTTCTTACAAAATATGGTGGTTGCTCAACATAGACCTCGTCCTCAAGAAATCCATTCAGGAAAGCTGACTTGACATCCATTTGATGGATCTTCCACCTGTTATGAGCTGCAAGTGCTACTATCATGCGAATAGTATCTATTCTGGCCACTGGTGCAAAGACTTCATAGTAATCAATTCCAGGCTTTTGCAGATAGACTTTGACTACCAGTCTTGCTTTGAATCGGTCCACCTGACCGTCGGGTCGATACTTGGTCTTGTACACCCACTTGACACTGATAGGCTTCTTTTCGGCTGGCAAAGAAGTTAATTCTCATGCGTCATTTTTTCCAATGGAATGAATTTGTTCATTCATTGCCTTGATCCACCTTTCATTATCAGCAGCATCCTCGAACGAAACTGGATCACAATCTGCAAAAAGACAAAAATTTACCAATGTTTCTTCGGTAAAGTCAGGACTGTTGTCATTGTCAACACCTTCTTCATTTCTCCTCATACCAAAATCCTTGAAATGTGGTGGCATTTTTGTTTGTCGACGAGGCCACTCTTCTAGTTCAACTTCTTCTTCTAATTGTGAAGATTGAATCTCTACTGCCTACAGAGATGTAATTTCTACTGGCTCCAGAGATGGAATATCTTCTGATGGTTCTGGGGTTAAGATATTTTACTCATCTGCCTCTTCTATTTTCATCAGCACACCTCTTCCAGTGTCATCTTTTCTGCTCCAGTTCCAATCTTTATCTTCTACGTACTGCACATCTCTGCTTACGATGACTTCTCTACTGACAGGATTATAAAGTCTATAACCTTAGTCCCTTCGTTGTAGCCAATAAAGTTGCACTTTTGACTTTTATCCTCTAGCTTCTTCCTACGTTTGTCTGGTACATGGGGATATGCAATACACCCAAATACCCTCAGCAAAGAAACATCAGGTTTGTTGCCACTCCATGCTTCTTGCGGAGTCCTCTCGAGCACAGCTTTTGTCGGACACCGATTAAACAGCACGAACACTGCACAAGCAACAGCTTCCGCCCAAAATTCCTTTGGTAAGCCTTTCCCCTTCAACATGCTTCGTGCCATCTCAAAGATCGTCCTATTCTTTCTTTCTGCCACACCATTTTGTTGCGGTGTATAACTGGAAGTTAACTGACGAAGAATTCCTTGGGACTTGCAGTAATTATGAAATTCGTTAGAGGTAAATTCACAGCCTCTATCGGATCTCAGAGTCTTCATGCTAATGTTGTTTTGCTTTTCAATAAAGGCTTTAAACTCTTTAAACTTTCCGAATGCTTCAGATTTTTCACGCTGAAAATAAACCCAAGTTTTTCTTGTAAAATCATCTACGAAAACAAGCATGTACTTTTTGTTTCCAAAATATTCTACCTCAACTGGGCCACACAAATCCGTGTGTACTAGCTCCAATTGTTTCTCTACCCGTATGGATTTCCTTGTTGGAAATGCATCTCTGTGCTGCTTCCCAAGTAGACATCCTTCGCACGTTCGATCTGGAACATCAATCACTGGTAAACCTGTCACTATCTTCTTTTGCGCCAACAACTTCAAGCCTCTGAAGTGTAAGTGACCAAACCGAATATGCCATAGCCAATTTCTATCCATTTCCACGGCTTGAAAATTCATTACTCCCTTCGTATTAAGAGTAAGAGCGAACATTCGTTTTTTGGCCATTTCTACCTGCGTGATTAACTTGTAGTTCTTGCTCCGGATCGTGCAGAATCCGTCTTGGAAAAGAATCTTGTGCCCCTTTTCTGAAAGCTACCCAATGCTTAATAATATCCAGAAAAGCCCAGGTACAAAAAAAAACATCGGCGATAGTAACATCCATACCATCCTTTGACTGGATTTTGATATCACCCTTACCTTTGACACTCACCTTCGTCTTGTTGCCAAAGTTGACTTCACCACCTTCGTACTCCTCTAGCTTCATAAACAGGTCCTTGTGTCCGCACATATGATTCGAGCAACCGCTATCAAGAAACGAAATATCTGAGTGATTTTTATTTGGTTCTCCAGCGTTGCATGCTAGAACCATATTGTCACTTGCCTCTGCAACATGCGCCTGCTGCGTTCGTCCGTGTCGGTTGCCATGTGGACATTCCCTTTTGTAATGCCCAAATTGTTGACACCGGTAACATTTGACTTTGGACTTGTCAATTTTACCAGAAGAATTATTTTTCCAATTTCCTCCACCTTGCCCGCTACCTTGTCCGCCACCGCGTCCATGGCTGTTGTTGCCTTGACTGCCACCGTGATTTCCTGGGACATAGCTGCTTTGCAAAGCTTGTTCTTGGTTACTGCTACTCGCCGTCTGGTTCATTCTCTGCTCATGAGAACTTAACGAACCCAACAACTGGTCTGCCGACATAGTTGTTGTATCTTGATCTTCTTCGATTGCAGCTAATACGTAGTTAAATCTTGTGCTCAAAGAGCGTAAGATTTTTTCTACCACCCTCTACTCGTCCAACGATTCACCGTTAGCCCGCAATTGGTTTACGACTGACTGCATACGGTCAAAGTAGCTTGCAACATTTTCCGAGTCCTTCATGCGCAAGAACTCAAAATCTTCACGGAGTGTTTGTAACCGGACCCGCTTCACTCGATCGTCACCTTTGTAGGCTTTCTGCAAAATAACCCACGCTTGGTTTGACGTCTCTGCCGCTGATATTTTTTCGAATACCAGTTTATCGACAGCCTGAATGATAGCGTACAATGCCTTCTGGTCCTTTTTCCGAGTTTCAATTAAAGCGTCTTTTTCCTCCTTCTTCAACGCCTCGAACGCTTTGGCGTCTGGAACTTCGCTATAGCCATTTTCCACCACTTTCCATAAGCGTGTGATCGGAAAAATACTTTCAATAGGATAGCCCAATTGTAGTAATTTTTACCGTTGAGTTTTGGGAGTTGAAACTGAATCGAGTTATTGCCTGACATGACTCAATTTCCTAACACCTCACAAGACTCAAACTAGCTCTGATACCAAATGTAGGAACTAAAAAAATAAATTAATGATTCCCAAAACAATTTATGGAGACAAAAGAATACCGAAAATGGATTTATTAATACAACTCGGAAACTCTCAAATACAAAAGTATTTCTTACAAACACTCCTTACGCTCAAGCTATTGGTCACTCAACACTTGCTTGAAAACTTGATAATAACCAAATGAATTACAATGCCTATTTATACTAGTTAACCCCTAGTGTGAACAAATAATGTGAAACAAAAAATAAAAAATCTAACACACCATGGCCGGTGCCTAACCTTGGTAGGTGAAGTTTATTTTAAAATTTCATTTTAACAACTAAAATATGTGTTTCAAAAGACATGGTCGGTGATCAATTTTTTTTAAATAAAATTATTATTTCAACACTACGTATGTGTTTTCCATAAGAAACATATATTGCTATTCAGACGTCTTGGGAATTACTTTCGAAAGACAAGTCTCTGATAGATGTAGTAATTTTGTAAAATTGCTGACGATACTAATTATTTTGAACAGGAGGGTAAGGAGATAATAGTTAACAGGAGGAAAACTAACTAATGATTTCAATAGTATTAATCATTGGCGTAAATACTTGTTTGCAAGTGATCTTAGTTTCTCGCACAATAATTCACAAGCGACTAGGAATTTTAAGAGTGAATAGCAACTCACCAACACAAATGCTTTGTCCTTGGTCCATTTAGTGCCAAATTAAAAACGTCAAATCATGTGAAATTTTGTTGTTGGTTCAAAACTCATCTTCACTAACTCTAAAGAATACCTTCAATAAGCTTTTACCGACATGACATTAGTCCATGCAACATTTTTGTAAGATATGTCTAATGTCTATATGTATATATGGATTCTACAAAGATAACATTAATTGCAGTATATTATGAAGTTTAAGCTCAATGTATTGACATTGTATAAATACTTTAAACTATAAAGCTAAGTTGATTTGTATTAGCAAGTAGCTCTTCATAGAAAACAAGATATAGTAACATAAATAAACATATAGAAGAATATAACTTTTAGAATAGTATCATAAGAATTATTTACAGTACTATCGATTAATATAACTTAAAATATATTACTCAGTACTCAGTACAATCGTCCTCTTTCCATATATGGGTTCTATATACAATATATATTGTTAAAGTCCGAGCACTGCATAAATATTCTTATTCCAATTTGTGTAATTAGCAGTTTCCTTCTGATCACTTAAACATTACTGTGGAGTCAGTGCACCATGGAATTTTATTTTATCTAATTATCTATCATAATTATTAAGCAGTGCTAATATTTTCTCCACCATATAAAAAGCCAAATCTTAAAGTTATATCTGTGGTACAACCAAACATACTTGAATCCTTGATTTTCCAATGAAGAAACATGGGATGACGTGATTTATTGCATACTCGGGTACTACCGAGGGTTCCCCAGATCAGAGCCCGGGGACAAATGACACACCAAGATTCGGATATGGATGAACATGAAAGCAATCGAGCTCGAGCAAAACGAAGAATCGAGGTTAAGGAAAGACGGTTAGAAAGAATAAACAAGAGGCCGAAATACCTGCCTTCAACCGGATTTTACGGCATAATTCTTGTCCAGTGTCAGCTGTGTATCGTGACTTACAAGAAGAAAAAATATTTTTACCTTATTTAGACTTATACTAGAATTGAAATTCCCTATTGTGGTAGAGCCTCTTTATTTTTTCACATACTATTGATAAGCATATCAAAGAAATAAAGTTTATTTTTCTTCTCTAGCTACTGTTCAAAGTGTTCTTCGGCTACTTATTTATTTAGTTGTAACCGCACAAGTCTCGAGGGCTCGACCGGAGTCAATTTTCAGTGTTCATCTTAAACTGAGGCTTAATTGTCCATCACGTTTGGTTTGATTGTTTTGTTCTCTTTAATTTAATTATTTGTTGTTCATAGATCATTCGTGGTAATCATGTATCTTTTAAATCGTGTTCAAATTCAATTCTTACTCATTTTAAAGGTAAACAGTTTAATGTCCATCGTGAGGCTAAGGATATTAGTGGTGATTTAATACAAATCTCCGAAATACACCCTATTTTACACCTGCCCTTTGAAGTTTGATTTCAGGTCTATTTAAAATGTCAAATTCTCAGCCTGCTCACTTGAACGTTGATGCCGAGTCAAGCCACCATTGTGAAAATAATAACGTGGTAGCAAGCAATGACATACCCCATGTTGATCCTATTAGTTTCCCAATAACTGATCCAGTCAATGCCAACTCAAAAGTTGTCATCGATATCAATCTGCCAACTGATCCCGAAAATAGCATTCGCAGGTCACCCCCGCTATCAGCTCGAGAAGCGCCCGAAGGGGAAGGTGATAGAGTTATCTTACGATTGGTAATAGCACAAATGCAGAATTAAAATTACACACAGAACATGGCCGAACCGGAGTGGGTTAGAGAAGATGCTTAGAGAGACGACTGGATTGTCGTAGAACCAAATGGGTTTGGACTCAAAGAGACTTACGAGGTAAGGAAGATGTTCAAAGTACTAACAAAATGGGTGGAGTATGGTGAAAAGAAGATAGAGGCAAATGACAAGAAGGTGAAAACTAACAATTCAAGGGTCGATCAGATCCCGGGAGTGCCTCCAATATAGAAAGGACCGGATTCCAAAAACTTCATTCAGAAATCATTTCTCCCAAGTGTGGCACCGAAGCCAATTTCAAAGAGGTTTTGAATTCCTCAAATATAATAGGTCCACAGATCTAACGGAGCATATAACCTCCTACACATTCACAATAAAAGGCAATGACCTAGACGACGACGAGCTCAAGTCGATGTTGTTGAAGAAATTTGGGGAAACCTTATCCAAAAGGGAAATGATTTGGTACGATAACTTACCTCCAAATTCTATTGATTCATTTTCTATGCTTGTAGATGCCTTCATTAAAGCCCATGTCGGTGCTATCAAGTTTGAGACCAGAAAATCATACCTTTTCAAACTCAAGCAAAGGGACAACGAGGTTCTTAGGAAGTTCGTGTCGAGGTTCCAGATGGAATGGATGGACCTTCTCCCAGTTGTAGATTACTGGTCGTTCAAGCATTTACTATAGGGCTCAAACCCCATAGTTTCATTGCTTCTCAGCCATTAAAACAAAACATAATAGAGTACCTGGAGGTTACTTGGGCCGATGTTCATAACAGGTATCAGTCAAATATTAGAGTTGAGGACGACCAGTGTGGGGGGATTGAGAACTGTTTACCCTAGTAGAGTGAATGATACGTCTAAAATAAATATGGATCAGGAGATAGGGCCGACTCGAGATAAGTATCAGCCCAAATAGAAAGGGAAATGGACACGGTTGCCACCCAATCAGGAATGACAGAAAAAGCAACCAAGGTTCTAGCAACTGAGGTTTAACAGAAACGATTTCGATATATCACGTGGGGGCAAAGAAGCCTTGAGACTATCAGAATATAACTTCAACGTAGATGCAGTGAATATAATGTCAGCCATCAGCCGCATCAAGGATACCAAATGGCCAAGGCCACTCTAGTCTGATCCCGCAGAGAGGGATCACAACTTGATATGTAAATACCATGGCACTCACGTACACAAGATCGAGGATTGACAATAGCTATGGGAAGAAGTGGCTCGTCTATTCAACAATTGGGCATCTTCAGGTATTCCTAAGTGAGCCAGCCAAAAATCATTTCAAAAATAGGGACGCCAAACAAATAAATTGAGTATGAAGAACCTCAACACGTGATCAACATGATCATTGGGGGACTAGATCTTCCACAAGGGCAAATGATAAAGCGCACCAAAGTTTCTATCATAAGGGAAAAATGCACTAGGGACTACGTTCAAGAAGGGTCCATCTCGTTCAATAACGAGGACGCTGAGGGCACCATTGAATCTCACCACGATGCATTGATAATATTCGTACTTATTAATAAATCTTGAGTTAAACATGTGTTAATTAATCAAGGTAGCTCGGCCAACATTATGCAATGGAGAGTCGTAGAACAACTGAGGTTATTGGACCAAATAGTACTGCAGTACAAGTATAGAATGTGTCCAACATTGCATGTGAGACAGCGAAGGGTGAAATAACCCTATTGGTAAACACTGCCAGGACTACCCAGGAAACAATATTTTATTTAGTCGAGGGGAACAAGAGATATAATGCCTTGTTTGGGAGTCCATGGGTCCACATCATGAGAGTGGTGCCTTCGACCTTGCATCAGGCGTTGAAGTTTCCCACCCAGGCGTAATCTAAACGATCTACAAGGAACAACCGGCTAAAAAGGATATATTCGATGTCGAGGAGGCGATCCTGGGGCCTGCAATTACTGCATCAATAGGCGTGGGACTGATCGACGAGAAAGGCACCAAATAGCAATCACCGGAGTCGACTCTGACCGAGTCGGAGAAATAAGGGAAAACTCGATGAATGAGGAAGATAATTTCGAGGTCCCGAGATCCTTTATAGAACACAATTATACCGATGCCACAAAATTGACAATCAAGGAATTTGAACAGGTCATACTCATCGAGTATCTACTTACAGAAAGGTATACCTAGGCACGGGGTTAACCCCCGAGCTCAGGAAAAAACTTACTGATTTTTTTACCTTGTCCCACTTAGATATGGCGTGGAACCCACCAGAGCTGACAACTCACAAATTAAGCTTGGATCCAAATTTCACCAGGTCAAACAGAAGAGGAGGTTGTAGCCCGAAATTAAACACGCGTTCATCGAAGACAAGGTATCTAATCTCCTGAAAATAAGTTTCATTCGGCAAATTAAATACATGTATTGGCTATCTAACGTAGTGGTCATGCCTAAAAAAGGAAACAATATTAGAACATGTGTAGATAATAAGGACTTGAACAAGGCACGTGCGAAGGATTCTTTTCCTTTGCCTAACATCGACAGAATGATCGATGCAACGACCAGACATGAGACGCTAAGTTTTATCGATGCCCATTCCGGGTATAAAAAAATACGGATGGACCCGAGTGACCAAGATAAGACTTTTTATAACTAAATTTGGCAGCTATTATTATAACATAATGTCGTTTGGATTGAAAATACCAGTTCCACGTATCAACGCCTAGTAAACCTAATATTCGAGGAACAAATAGGAAAATCAATTGAGGTTTATATTAACAATATGTTAGTTAAGTCCTTCCGTGTAGAGGATCATTTGAAACATTTCTAGGAAACCTTCGACATACTCATAAAATACAACATAAAGCTAAACCCGTAGAAGTGTGCCTTCAAAGTTGGCTTGGGATTGTTATTGGTTTCATGGTGTCTAATAAGGGAATAGAGATTAACCCGGACAAGATAAAAGCCATAGAAGATATCAATGTAGTTGACAATGTCAAGTCAGTACAAAGACTGACGAGGCGCATAGCCGCATTGTGCTGGTTTATTTCGAGGTCATCATATAAAAGCCATCGATTTTTCTCATAACTAAAGAAGAAAAATAACTTCTCTTCGACCATGAAATGTAAACATGATTTAGAATAACTCAAAAGATACATATCAAGCCCTTATTTGTTGCACACCGTGAAAGTGAACGAGCAGTTATACCTCTACTTGGCATCTATTAGGTAGCAGTAAGTGGTGTCCCGGATAGGAAAGAAGAAGGTATATAGTTTCCTATCTATTATGTTTGTAGTACCTAGGTGATGCCGAAATAAGGTACACGCACTTAGGGAAATTGGCGCTCGCCTTATTAAGCTCATCTAAGAAACTAAAACCATACTTTTAGTGTCACCACATATGTTCCATGACCTCGTATCCACTAAGGAATATTATGCATAAACCCAAGAACTCGGGGTCAAATAGGCCGTAAAGGTTAGCGGGTGTGATATTGAGTTCAAATCCCAAACTACTTTAAAGTCTCAGATTTTAGCAGACTATGTGTTGTATTTACACTGACCTTGATCCCCAAGGTCGAGAGAGATTTATTGCTCGCCTCGGGGACTAGCTCAGGGGGTCTTGAACCTATTCATGGATGGTGCTTCTAATGCAAAAGGGTTGGTGTTGGTAACCATATCAAAACCACCTACGGGTAACATAATAATGCAATCTATTTGAACTATGAAATTGATAAAAAAACAAAGCCGAAAATAAGCCTATAATTGCACATCTCGAACTGGCTAAGAGACTGGGGGATGAGGCAATCAAAGCCTAGTGTGACTCCCTCCTCGTTGTTAACCAAGTCAATGGGACAATTGAACTAAAAGAGGACCAGATGCGTATTATTGCATATGTTCAAGGAATGGACACTACAACATGTACCCCAAGATCAAAATAATAAGGTCGATGTGTTGGCTAATATTGGGTCGTCAGCCAACACTGATGATTTCAATTATGGAGAGGTAGTACAATTAATGAAATTAGTTTTTGAGGAAGGTCACACTGTGGCAAACTCAACAAAATTCAGTTGGCATTGGAGAAACAAATACATAGACTACCTTCATAAATGGAAATTGCTGCTAGATCCAACAAAATCGAGCGCCCTACAAACTAACGTTGTCTGGTTTAACTTGGTCAGTGGAAAACTGTACCGAAGGTTGTTCTTCGGGCCATTATCAAGGTTCTTAGGTCCCAGGGAGACCGATTATGTGATGAGGGAAGTCCACAAGGGTACTTGTGGAAACCATTCAAGAGTAGAATCTCTAGTTCAAAAATTGATCAGAGCCGATTATTGCTAGAACGAGATGGAAAAGGATGCAAAAGACTTTGTTCAAAAGTGTGAAGAATGTCAAAGGGATGAACCGATGATCTACCAACCGAGGGATATGTTTTACCCGATCCTTTCCCCTTGGTCCTCGTGAAATATGGAATGGACATCGTTGGTCCCTTGTCATGGGCACCCAACAAAGCCTAGTGCAACTTACTTTTGAGTGATTACTTCTCCAATTTGGTGGAAGCATAAGCGTTCGAGATATTTAGGGAAAAAGAGGTCATCAAATTCATTTGGGATCATATAATAAGCCGATTCGGGGAATCGGCTAAGATCACGTGTGACAGCGGGAGACAGTTCATTGGTGTCAAGATTAATAAGCTTTTGAAGATCATAAAATCAAGAAGATTTAATCAACACCTCACCACCCAAGTGGGAATGGTCAATCAGAGTCGACAAAAAAACTATACTATAGAACCTAACGAAGAGATTGATCGACACAAAACGTAAATGGAAAGAAATTTAGCCCGAGGTCCTATGGGCATATTGAACAACTTCGAAGCCGAGTACCAATGAAACACTGTTCTCTCTACTCTAAGATGCAGAAGCTCTAATTTTGGTAGAGGTAGGAGAACTGAGCTTAAGTTTCCAATACGCTACGGAGACTTCAAATGACGAATCCATAACCACAAGCTTAAATTTAGCATACGAAATGAGAGAAGTCGCCCTAGTCCCATTAGCAGCCGAAAAGAAACGAATGGGGAGATACTACAACTAAAGGGAAAATCTTTGACACTTCCAAGTTAAGCACTTGGAACTGAGGGAAGTTACAGTACATATCAAGAATCCGAACGTTGGGAACTGGGGAAGACAATTTAGAGTCACCAGTATAACCAGGAAAGGCTCATAGTAGCTCGAGTCTGGAAATGGGGTATAACTACACAACAATTGGAATAAGGAACACTTATAGTGGTACTACTACTAAATAATGAACACAATCTTTTTATGGCTTATTACGTTTTAAACTAACCCGTGTAGGTACTCAGCCGAAGTCAAATCTAAGGATTAGGTTTGAAAGCACGTGTTGTACTTTTTTCCCTTGGACTGATTTATTGCTCAATCTTTCCATATCCAAACCAAATAAGTGATCAACTTTCCTCAATATTCGTGTGTACACCATTTAGAGAGAAACATGAGAGGGTGACCCTAGGGATGGATCTATCTCCATGTGAAACCACGGCCAATTCAATATGCTATAGCAGGCTCAATACTATAATCTGTCTGGCGTGGTCACAGGTATAACAGTACAATCTGCCCTGCATGGTCATAGGCATAAAAAAATAATCCACCTGCCATTGTCACAAGTGTAACAATATGATCCATCCGGCGTGGTCACGGGCATAACAACACAATCTGCTCAGCACTGTCATAGGAATCAAGTCCAAATCATATCACACAGAAGCAAATATATAAGAATACATGTATATGATAAATGAATAACATATATCATGCTCCTAGACCGGTGTAAGTGACATACTAAAGTTTAGGCATGTTCATAGTGTGCTATCATAGCTCAAATCCGCTATTTCATTACAGAAATAACAATTATCAAGATCGATCAGGGATTAAGCCTCTATGTAACCTCGAACATGGCTCAAATAGTTCACAAGAATATTACAAATATGAGAAACATCAAAGCTTAAAGCTTAGCAATCAATTCTAGTCATAACATAGCCTAAGTACAGCCCAAGCATGAAATGATAACCCGGTGTTAGCACATGGCCTCAAACCCCTCACATGTGCGCACCCATAGCACGTAGCTATTAAAAATAGTTGAGTCAACTAGGGCCTCAAGCAAGCCAAATACTCCCCCAACAAGCCCTTACCGCGTGTATCAACCTCTGGAAGGCTCGAATATAGCCAAAATACGTAATACTATCAACAAAAACAATCAAAACTGATCCCAAAAGGCAAACCTAAGATCTTTAACACAATTCAAAAAGCCAAACCCAGGCTCGCGCCTCGAAACTTGACAAAATTTAAAAATTTTGAATACCCATTCAAATACGAGTCCAACCAAACCAAAATCCTCCAGTTCCAACCACAAATCGACCCTAAAATCATCAAATTTCACTCTCAAATAATACAGTCCAAAAAATCCAAAATTCTAACTTAAATTATGAAAATTAGGTGTAATAACAATTGGGTATTATATATTTATAGACAAAAGTGATTAAAAGTAACTAACCTCTTCAATCTAGGTGGTAATCTCTCCAAATATTTCCCTTGTTCGAACTTCAAAATCCCAAAAATGAGCAAAATAACTAAACCCTTCAAGTTAAATAACTGCCCACCGATCTCGCTTCTGCGGCCCTCAGAGTCCCACCTGTGATGCCACACCTGCGGATTTAACCATTGCAGGTGCAAGATTTCATCAATTCCCCAACCTAGTACACTTGCGATCAAACTCCGCACCTGCGAGACGGCCTCTTGACCGCTCCTGCATATCCGCACCTACGAATCAACCATCTCATCTGCATCTATGGCCAGACCATTGTCGCTATGCATCTGCAGACTTCTCATTGCAGAAGGGCATCCGCTCCTGCTGAAATGCACATGTACCTGCATCTACCATCTTCCAAGTCTTCACTCCTCTTCACATATATGACCATCTCACCAAACATGTCGTGCCACATCTATGGCCATTTCCACTGCATGTGCAAATGCACCAAATGCCTGAAACTTCAGGCAACACTCCAATAGCACAACTAATCCGAATACCATCCAAAACACATTTAGAGGGGCCCTGGACCCCATCCAAACATACCAACAAGTCGTATAACACAATACGAACTTGCTCGAAGCTTCAATTGACATCAAACAATACCAAAACCATCCATCGCACATATATTCAAGCCTAAAGAACAAATGAACTTCCATCTTTTGAAACTAATGCTGAATTATATCAAACCAACTCCAAGACCTCAAATTTTGCACGCAAGTCATAAATCAAACAACAGACCTATTCCAACTTTTGGAAACAAAAATCAAACCCAATAACCACTAGGTCAACTCTCGATTAGACCTCTCATCCTTCCAAATCTTCGACTTTCCAATTTTCGCCAAAATGCACCAAATCAACTTACAGACCTCCAAATCTAATTCTGGACATAAGCCTAAGTCTTGAATCATCATATAACCTAACAGAACCATCAAAACTCTATTCTGGATTCATTCACACAAAAGTCAAAGTTTCAATCAACTCTTTAAACTTATGTTTTCAACCTTGAAACTAAATGTCCCAATTCACTTCAAAACATTCCTGAAACCAAACCAACCATCCCTATGAGTTACATAGCTGTAAATGAACAAATAATAAGCAATAAATAGGGGAATGGAGATACAATACATAAAATGACCGGCTAGGTCGCCACAATGTGAAATGGCAATCCCGGCAGAATTATCCATTCTGGAGCAACATGAAGGTCTTTCTCATGCTTGAAATCAAGACCATTTTTGTAGCCACATTTACCTTCACTCAATTTCAATTACCCTTTTATACTACATCATCTGCCAATCTTCCTCATTAAATATATTAATGAAAATATTATAAATTGTCATAAACTCTTATTCTAGCAGATCCTTTAAGACAGGTGAGCCCCTTAAACCTTGTCCTAATTCTATCAATTTGGGGGTGGGGTTTAAGAAATCAACGAATGCTAGTTTATAGCATTTGCATGGAACTTTCGACATATTGAGAAAATACAAACATAAAGTTGAACCCAGAGAAGTGAGCCTTCAGAGTCTGTTAGGGCAAGTTTCTCGATTTCATGGTGTCTAGCCAATAAATAGAGATCAACCCGAACAAGATAAAATCCATAGATGATATCACCATAGTTGATCATATCAAGGAAGTAAAAAGACTGACTGGGCGAATAGCCGCATTGGGTTGGTTATTTTTAAGCTCATCATACAAAACCACCGATTTTTCTCATTGCTGAAGAAGAAGAAAGACTTCTCTTAGAACTTGAAATATCAACAGGCTTTAGAAGAACTCAAATGATACCTATCAAGCCATCCTTTGTTGCACACCCCGAAGGTGAACGAGTAGTCATACCTCTACTTGGCAGTCTCCGAGGTAGCAGTAAGTGGTGTCTTGGTCCGTAAAGAAGAAGGTACATAGTTTCCTATCTATTCTGTTAGTAGAACCCTAGGCAATGTCGAAACAAGGTATTCGCATTCAGAGAGATTAACGCTCACCTTATTAAGCACATCTAGGGAACTAAAACTGTACTTCAATGTCACCCCATATGTGCCATGACCTCTTGTCCACAAAGGAATGTTATGCATAACCTGATCTCTCGGGTCGACTGCCCAAATGGGCCTCATAATAGGTGAATTAAACCATAATTAGGCCCTAAATAGCCACTGCCTTGTAAAGTTTTGATGATAAAAGTGATAACAAAATGCTCTGATTAGCACTTTTCATGCTTTGCATGTTATATATGTCAAGAGAAGGCTAGGGAGTACTTTTGGGATCAAATATGGAGAAAAAGAGGCCAATCATAAAATTCCGCCAAGTGAACCACGCGAACAGCTCAAACCAGGCCTGAAGAGGGAATATCGCGGTTCCACCGCGATCGCGGCAGAACTACGGTAGAAGATGGTCGCGGACAGATTGAGAATCAGATAGCATGTTTGGCTCTATTTTGACCGCGACCGCGGAAGAACCATTGTAGGGCCTAAAAGTTTAGCTGGTACGATATAGAGTACAAACCCCGAAATACTATAAAGTCATATTTTGGTAGACTTCGTGGGTAACTTTACGCTGGCCTTGATCCTCGAGGTCGATACAGAATTATTTCTCACCTCGAGGACTAGCTCACGAGTTTTAACTCTATTCACGGATGGTTCTTCTAACACGAAAGGGTGCGAGTTGGAAATTGTATCAAAACTACCTAGGGGTAATATAATAAGGCAATCCATTAGAACTGTGAAATTGATTAACAATGAAGCCAAATATGATGGTATGATTGCATGTCTAGAACTGGCTAAGAGTTTGGGGGCTGAGAAGATCGAAGCCAAGTGCGACTCCCACCTTGTTGTTAATAAAGTCAAGTGGACATTTGAAGTAAAAGATGACTGGATGCAGAAATACTAGGATAAGTGTCAAGTGACTTACATCAGTTCAAGGAATGGACACTACAACATGTACCCCATGATCAAAATAACGAGGCCGATGCGTCGGTTAATCTAAGGTCATCAGTTGACTCCTATGAATTCATTATGGAGCGGTGGTGGAATTAATGAACTCGGTGATAGAGGAAGGTCATGATGAGGTAAACTCAACAAGCTTGACTTGGAATTGGAGAACAAATACATAGACTGCCTTGAGAAAGGGAAACTGAATCCAGATCCAAAAGAATTAAGGGCCATAAGAACTAATCCTACCAGGTTTAGGTTGGTTAGAGGAAAGTTTTACCGAAAATCATTCTTCGGACCATTATCAGGATGTTTGGGTCCCAAGGAGACCGATTATGTAATTTAGGAAGTCCCTGAGGGTACTTCTGGAAACCATTCTAGAGCATAATCCTTGGTTCCAAAATTGATCAGAGTCGGTTATTACTGGAATGAGATGGAAAATAATGCACAAAACGTTGTTCAAAAGTGTGACGAACGTCAGAGGCATACCCCTACGATCAACCAACCGGGGGAGATATTTCACCAGGCCCTTTCCCTTAAGTTGTCTATTAAAAAGGGAATGGACATCGTCGGTCCCTTTCTGTGGCACCCGGCTAAGCCCAATACATCTTACTTATGAATAATTACTTCTCCAAATGGGTCAAAGCACATGCTTTCAAGAAAGTTAGGGAAAAGAGATCATCGACTTCATCTGGGATCATATAATATTCCTGTTTGGGGTACCGGCTAAGATCACGTGTGACAACGGGAGTCAGTTCATTGCCAGCAAGATTAGTAAGTTTTTTTAAGATCACAAAGTTAAGAAGATTTCATCAATACCTTACCACCTAAGTGGTAACGATCAAGCAGAGTCAATAAACAAAACTATAATACAGAACTTAAAGATGATATTAGCCGACTCAAAATGAAAATGGAAAGAAATTTCACCTAAGGTTCTATGGGCATATCGAACAACTTTGAAGTCGAGTACCGGTGAAACACAGTTCTCTTTAGTCTACAGTGTTGAAGCTCTAATTCCGATAGAGGTAGGAGAACCAAGCCTAAGGTTCCAATACGATATGGAGACATAAAATTAAGAGGCCATGGCCACAAGCTTAAATTTAGTGGACGAAAGGCGAGAAACCGCCCTAGTCCGATTTGCGGCCTAAAAGCAACGAATGGGGAGATACTACAATCGAAGGGCAAAAATTTGACACTTTCAAGTTAGGAACTTGGTACGAGGAAAGTTACACTGCACACCACGAACCCAAATGACGGGACACTAGGTCTGAACTTAGTAGGACCATACAGAGTCACCGGTATAACCTGGAAAGGATCAAACCAGCTCGAGTCTAAAAATGGTTTACAACTACCCAACAATTGAAATTTGGCACACCTAAAGTAGCATTACTGCTAAAGTATGAACACAATCTTCTTTATGGCTTAATACAATTTAAACTAACTCGTGCATGTACTCAATCGAAGTTAAATCTAAGGATTAGGTTTGAAAGAACGTGTTACATTTTGTTTCCATTGGACCAATTTTTTCCCAAAGTGGGTTTTACAGCAAGGTTTTTAATAAAGCAATAGTAAAGTGTGCTACCCTAGTTTTGAAGACCGTTCAAAGACCTGGGACTACGGATCGTCCTTATCAGATCAATAGTTTTTGAGCCATCAATAGAAGCCAACATATTCGATATTAGAAGCAAAGGCTTGAATATTAGGATTAATTTTAATGGTCAAACGGTCAAAAGAACTGTTCCACATAGCTCATTCTCACTATGGCAAATATCTATTGTACCATCGATTATTTACACGACATTCAAAGTAATAATAGATACTTGCCTTCTATGTTTTATCGGTTCACATTTCCACAAGCAATATTATTGCTAAATACTTAGAATGAATACTAGGTTAAAAACCCTTAAGCCTACGGGCTCCCTGAAATAAGGACTGCTACCCGTTAATAAAATCGGGAAACTAAGGTCACTTAATCCGGAGGCACCGAGACTACTAGCCAGGGCCCTAAAACAAAAGGATATGGCCAACTTAAACGGTTCAGAGACGTCTGAGTCCATATATAAAAGTAAGGTCCTTACATATTTCTATTCTATGAAAGATTACTTCAGACCCGGTCAAGGTACTCGATCTCAAATTACAGCTATAAAAAGAGCTAGATTCGATAAAGAATAATTGTGTCGGATTAAGACGCTCAAATATTTTAACAAATACTTCATTTTTTATCAGGTCCTCCGAAGTCAAAGCAACTCAGAGTTGATACTTAACCTGTGACTCATCCGGGATTTGGGAGAATGAAAAGTCTAAGTGATGTCAAATTCTATGCTAAGGCATCGATGGTATTTTTTGAAGACCAAAGCATAGGTCATAAGTCTTAGACATAAGAAAATACGGAAAAGTAAAGGACATGGTGTATTGCCAAAGAGTATATATATATATATATATATATATATATATATATATATATATATATATATATATATATATATATATATATATATATATATATATATATATACCAAAAAAGTATTTACAAAGGTGCTATGATTAGCCCCAAAATACAAAATAGCTACAACAAAAAATAAAAATAAACGAAGGCATTTCCTACCGGATAACGACTTGATGTCCGAACCATCGGGATGGTTTCTCGCTCTGTCCTCGGCTTCAAGCCTGTCTTCAAGTTTGATCTCGGCCGCTAGGTCAATCCCTCAGGCGTGTATCTCCTAAAGGGTCTCTCTCCAAGACATCCACTTCACATACTCGACCTTCGATATTACACGGGCTTTGGCTCTATTGTACTGGGACAACATGTACTAAAGTTCGGAGGCCTCATTCGAAGTCGCATCCAATATGGACTTCAATGCAGTGTATTCTTCGTCGAGAGTATCCCATTCTATAAAGGACGAGTCAAGTTTACATGGAGTTCCTCATTTAGCTGATACCACTAGTTGGCTTTTTATTTTATCACCCGAAGATGTACTTTGGTCGATTCCAAATCCTCTTTGGTGGCATCCTGCTCCGAGGCTAGGAGATCAATTTTTATCTTTAACTTCTCAGTTGAGGCTTTGACCTTGTCCATCTCAGCCCTAAGATGGTTGATCAAGTCTATATTCTCTTGGACCTACAAGGTTGCGGCGTTAGCACTTGTGCTTGACCTCTCGTTGTTAATCTCAAAAACTCTTACCTTTTCAACTAGAAGGGTGTGTTCCTATTTTGCCTTCGTGGCCTCCTTTTGAACCCTTTCCAGCTTGTCTTGAAAGATGGAATTGTCCTTGAGGACTTCATCTTTTTGCTCATAAAGAGCTTTGTACATGTACTTTTGTCGGACCTTCTCCTTGATCTCAAGCTCGTGGTGACTAACCTCCATTCAAGACCAGTTGAAGATCCTATGATAAATCATAAAGTCTCGAGGCATAAAAGAAGAAAAATCGTTAAAACCAGCTAAGGCAAACTGAACTTTTTAAAAGATATGAGGGGACGAAAGCACCTCCGGGCCTACTAGCTCTTGGGCGGCATCTATCAGCTCATGACGGATGAACTCCAAGTCATCATCCTTGAGGTAATCCATGAGCTGATAAAGAGACTTAGTGTCTGGGACCTTGACATGTACGTTTCTTGTTACTCTTTCTGGCCCTGACTACGATCCTATTCTACTTGGCCTCGGTGGGAGCAATCGAGGATTCAAGGGACATTTTCTTCTTTCATGTTTTCTCATCCTTCTTCGCTACAGCCTTGGCAGTAGGTTGTACCAAAGTGGAGGGTTTTTTATATAGGGATAAGGCCACAGCCTCAATTTGCCCGAAGTTTGGTGGTCTTGGGAAAACCTGGGACAAGAACGAACTTAGTCAAAATGGCAATAAAATGAAAATGACTTTGAGGGATATTCAGCCAAGAGAAGAGGGACATTCAGCATGGGAATGATCCTCCCATTTTCTTTTGTAAACTTTGCACCATTCGCGCTCGGAATATGTTAGTTGTTTGCGTATGCCCTCGACCCACTCCCTAAAGCGAGGGATTGCATTGGAGACTCGGACAATAACTGCATATCAAGAAAAGCTAAAAGAAGGATAGATTCAAAGGAGTAGTAAACTAAAAAGGAAACGGCCTTGTGTTTTGAGTTGTATTTCTCGAGGAACGGTAGGAACTCTGAGGCAATGTGACGACACAAATGGTCATTGCCGTATTTCTTCCTTTTTCCGTGCTTCCGAGACTTTAAAAACCTCGCTTTTAGTTACCTCGATTTGTGTGCACATTCCGAGCACGTAGCCGGGAAAGATTTTATATTTGAATCTGTGAAAAAAAATTGATGAATTTTGATGTTAATATTGTTAAAGTTGACTTTGGTCAATATTTTGGGTAAACGGACCTGGACCCATGATGTGCCGGTTCCGAAGGGTCCGTAGAAAAAGATGGGACTCGGACGTATTTCCGGAATCGGAATACAAGGTCCCGAGCCCTAGTAATGAATTTTTGAATGAATATTTTTCTGAAAATGAGATAAAATTTTGAAATAAAAATGAGTTAGAAAACATACGTATCAGGCTTGTATTTAGTTCCAGCACCTAGTACATGACTTAAATATGCGCTAAGCGGCTATCTATGAAATTTGGTTGAAATCGGACGTCGTTTGACGTGTTTCGGACCTAAATAGCTAAAGTTAGAAATTTAAGAAGTTTGAAATGAAAATGATTATTTTGGGGCTTAATTCATTGATTTTGATGTTGTTTTAGCGGTTTGATTGCTCGAGTAAGTTCGTGGGATGTTATTGAGTTAGTGTATGTGTTTGGTTAGGAGCCCTGGAGGCTCGGGAGTGATCCGGAGGTGGTTCGGGGTGGTTTTTGCACTTAGAATCATAGCAGATTTTCTGTATATTTTACCCAGAAAATCCCTTCTTTGCGTTCGCACTCCTGTCCCGCATTCGCGTAGCTTCAGTGTTTCCCTTCTTCGTGTTCACGGACAAGTCCCCGCATTCGTGTAGCCCAGGTTTTACCTTCACCGCGTTTGCGAGCCCCCTCTCGCATTCGCGTACAAGCCAGTCCCAAAACCCAGCCCCTTCTTCTATGCGTTCACGATCAACATCTCGCGTTCGCAGTGCTTTCACCATTCCACCCTTCGCAAACGTGGCCCCATTCCCACGAACGCGAAGGGCATTTTTGCCTAGCAAATTTTTAAGTTCAAAATAGAACAGTAGCTCAGGATTTAGCCATTATTTCACACGAGCTCTTCACTCCAACACCCCATAGACAATTCTGAAACTCCTTTTCCTCCATAGCTTCTTGGGTAAGTGTTCTCATCTTCATTCTCTCGTAATTTATTCATGTAATCACTAATTTTCTAGCCCTAAATCATGAAATCAAAGTAGAAATTGAAGGTTTTGGGTAGAGCTAGGGCTTTGGAAATTTTGGGGAATTCAACCTCAATTTGGGGTCGAATCTTAAAAAAAATTATATATTTGAACTCGTGGGGTTATGGGTGATTGTGTTTGAGTCTGAGCCTCGAGCTTGGACCATGTGGGTCCGGGGTCGGATGCTGGTATTTTTGAAAGAATGCTAGGGACTTCATATCTAGGCTATGGATTTTGTTTTTGAGTCTTTATTGATATTATTGAATTGATTATGCCTAGATATTATTGTTTTGGAGTTAGATTGTAAAGGTAATGCGGTATTAGAGAGTTAATTACTATACTTGGACCGAGTTAAGTGTTTATTCTAACTTTGGTTAAAGGAAATAGGATTATGATATTATTTGCTTATTGCTAAATGAGGAGTACGGTGCACAGGCATGGTGACAGTTACCTATACACCGGAGTCTAGCATGACCATGGGTCTTAAATGTGTTTGATCTAGACATTATGAAATATATTTCTTGTCTAATTGCTAAATTTCATACAATGTGAACGATTGAGGAAGAATTGCGACTCGTATATTATTGGAGCGTTGTCTCGAACTAGAATTTGATAATTGCGAAAAAAGTGATTAAAAGAGAAAGTGTTGTGATTTTTTCCTTGCCGGAACACGTAGTCTATTATTGTTGTTGCTCCCTTGCCGAGATATTTGGGTTGTTAGTTGTACCCCTGTCGGGTTAAATAATTAGGTTGTTGAATTTCCCTAATGGTTCCTCCTTTAGAAAGATAATATGTATTATTCACTATGAAATGGGATCGTGTGGCACACCATCCACTTATGAGTTATGATATGGGATCGTGTGGCGTGCCTACCACTTATGAATACATACTATGGGATCATGTGGCATCTCGTCCACTTATGAATTATGAAATGGGATCGTGTAGCACACCGTCGACTTATGAACTATGAAATGGGATTGTGTGGCGCGCCGACCACTTATATATGAGTTATGGTATTGATGTATTTTCATCGTTTTATCCATTGATCTATTTTTACTGTATTCCCCCGAGCATGCCCCTACCCCTTTTTAGTTAATTTTCTCTTTGTTATTTTCGTTGCTTTTGTATATATATCTACGCCGGTTATTTTTGGTAGGTCCGGTCTAGCCTCGTCACTACTTCGCCGGAGTTAGGCCAGGCACTTACCAACACATGGGGTCGGTTGTGCTAATGCTATACTTCTGTGCTTTTTGCACTGATTATGGTACCAGAGCAGCTTTTGGACCACAACAGTAGCGTACTGATTGGGAGTTGACTTCAGTCAAGGGACTCATAAGGTAGCCTAGCTGGCGTTCGCATGCTAAAGTCCCTTTCCATGTGTTTTAGTTTGTTTTCATTGTACCGAGACAAACATTATGTATTTTCTATTCAGACTTGTTTGTATCACTTTTTTGTAGTCCATGAGCTAGTGACACCAGACTCCGGGTACAGACATGTTTTAAACTTCCACATTTTTATTTTAGTTATATAAGCTTAAGGTCTTCCGCCTTGATTTACTTGCTTTCGTATATTTATATAGTCGAAAGTTATCAGAGAATGTTTAAAGTTTGGCTGGCCTAGCTTCATTAGTAGGTGTCATCACGACTCCCGATGGTGGAAAATTTGGGTCGTGACAGGAAATAAGGTCTTCGGTATTCACCCAAAAAACATCCTCTGCAAACCTCAGTCCCTGTCCTCATCGATGCCATATAACGGAGCCTTTTTTGCCCTTCGAGAAAGCTTGATTAACCCCCATCAGATGATTTAAGGAATGCAGATATGGAGTAGATAGTCGATCATGAACCAGGGCTCCTCCATGTTATTGGCAAAGTAACGCAGGAGGGACGCGATCCTCCAAAAATACGAATAGATCTTCCCGAGACAGACCTTGTACCTCTTACAAAAATCGAGCAGCCTCATGTCCATCGAATCAAGCGTGAAGGGATACGAATAAATGCTTATGTATCCCTCCGCATATGTCGTGATGTCCTCATCAGGGTCGGAATGACTACGTCTTTACCTTCCCATTTGAAATCCTCCTAAACTGATTGGAGAATTTTCTCGGTGAAATAGCATATATATCTCCTCACCTTGATCTCCTTATTTGAAGTCTTTTTCGACCTTAAAGTCATTATCTATGGAGCATCCTCCGGGGATAAAATTATTAAGAAGAGGTTCCAGGGTTGCTACTGGAAGGGTTGCCTCGGTATGTGCAGCCGAGGTAGACGTTGAAGCAGTAGTCTTTTGAGGCATAGATTTTGAAGTTTTTTCCATCTCGACCTGAGAATATGAAGGTTTGCAGGTTGGTATGACATTTTGAAGGTTGATATGAAGATTTAAAGATCTTGGACAAAGATTTGAAGATGAAATATAATGGTTTGAAGATTAAAGATAAAGAAAAGAAGATGTGGAGAGTAATTTGTGAAGATATGAGGGAGTGATGAACAATTAAAAACTTCGAGGGTAACTCAAGAAGTTTTGAAATCAGAAAGTAAAAAAGTTTTAAAAAAATGGAGCTTTTATAGGAAAGAAGTAATAAATTTGTGACGTTTCACATTCGGTGCGTACCGAGGATGGTCAACTCGCGGCTGATACGTGTCCGAAGACAGAAAGACACGATTGATGGGATCTTTCGGTGACTTGTCAACTTGCTTGTGGCATACGAAGGGAGGAACCGGGGTCAATTAATCACTTCTAGTCATTTCTATAAATCTACTCTCTGAAAAGTGAGGGGACTATTTGTGTACGGGTAAGATCGAACCGATTTCTCGAGTAAGAAACAGGGGAAGACGTGATTCATTGTAGGCTACGGTACAACCGAGAGTTCCCCAGGATCTGGGAATGAATGATACACTGAGATTCCAACATGGTCAAACATGAAAGGAATCGAGTTCAAGCAAAACAAAGAATCGAGGCTAATTGAAAAATGATTAGAAAGGACAAACAAGGGGCAAAAATATCCTCCATCAACCGGATATTACGGTACAAAATCTCGTCCGATGTTAGTAGTGTATCGTGACTTACTAGAAGAGAAAATATTTTTACCTTATTTAGACTTGTACTAAAGATTTAAACTGCCCTAATATAAAAGGGAGAACCTGTTCCTTTTTTCACATACTGTTGACATGCATATCAACGCAATAAAGTTTATTCCTTTTTTCAAAGAGTTCTTCAACTGCTTATTTATTTAGTCGCAACCCAGGCCGTCTCGAGGGCTCGACCGGAGTCAATTATCAATTCATCTTAAAGCCAAGCTTAATTGTCTGTCACGTTTGGCTTGATCGTTTTGTTTATCTTTAATTTAATTATTTATTGTTCATAGATCATTCGTATTAAATTAAATCACGTATTCATTAAACTGCGTACAAATTTATTTATTATTTATTTTAAGGGCAAACAACTATGTCAGCCATTCTTCATGCTGAACAGGCTATAGGGGTCTGAATCTAGCACTACCACTGGAGCCGCCCTTCCCAACAAAAGCTTTCATCCTACCTGTTCATAGACCAATAGAAATTCTTTTTAGTAAGTGTTGATGGTCCATTAACCAAAGAGTTAGTTCATAATTAGTTCAAGATTTATAACTACGATTTATGGTGTCACGATGTGTGTTTTTCACTGTTCGTCCCCGTTTGGGAGAGGGTTTGGGCATTCCATTGAAAGCATACGGAATAGAGAAAATTAATTAAGTAGATTTTATCATTTTATTGTAGCATATTGTTTTCTCCTCGCAGAATACCTAAAGAAAATCTTAAATTTGGCACTAATTATTATTTATAGACCCAAACTATTCGTAATTTTAGTTACCCCTTGAATTTGGCCATTTGAGAGCTATTATCCCCTGGACGATAATGTGGTAGAAAATTTGGGCATCACGACCCTAGTTCACCCTCCGTGGACATGTCGTGACGGCACCTAGTCCCTATGAATAGGTAAGCATAACATTTGCGGAAAAACAACATAATTTGCAAAATTTAAATAATTAAACTAAACAACTAGAAGAACATAATGTATATAAGTGTCGCTCGGCATATACAACTCAATATCACCAAAATCTAAATTATATCCCAAAATCAGGAAACTCTCAGGCAACACAGGCTAATGGAAACGCAATACATTGCTCTAACTCCAGAATGTCTAAACAACACAAGGAAAAGAAAGCTAAATACTAAAGATAGGATGAAGAGGGAGACTCTTCGGTCTGCGGACGAGGAAGATCTACCTCGAAGTCTCTGTAGCTTCCCCCCCCCCCCCCCCGCTCATGGATAGTGCGCCTTAGTGGAAGTACCTGGATTTCATATGAAAAACATGCGCAAAAGAGAGGTGAGCACACCACAGCGGTACTTAGTAAGTGTCAAGCCTAACCTCGGTCGGGTAGTGATGAGGAAGGTCAGGGCCCTACTGAGATATAACATAATAAATAATAAGATAATGGAAATAGTTTAAATAAAGTCTACATTGAGGATCTAAACATGATAAATACGTAGATACAGCAATACAAAGCCGAAGCAAAACAAATCAAGAGAATACTACTCGCAACATGGATAATAACCGGTGATCTCTTGGTATCCTCATCTTTTATACAAGGGATCTCTTGGTATCCTCATTTTATACTCAAGGGATCTCTTGGTATCCTCGGTATATATATATATATATAATATCTATGCCACGGATCTCTTGGTATCCCGCACTCTCAATCCAGAACATAACACGTACAGTGGATCTCCCGGGATGCCGTCACGTAGTCCCAAATTTAAATACACAATAACAACTCCTATTCTTAGAATAAATGCTAAAGTCAAAACACGTAATAATAAATTCTAGATTAACATGCTTCACGGAGTACAAATAATACAGTTTTAAACAAATAAGCAAGTCAACTAAACATGCTTCTCTAAGCTAGCACAAGCTAAACTTACAATCTAATATGAACAAGTAAGCAGGAATCTCTAACTACTTCAAGTAGAAACGGATTTTCAACAGTTAACAAGTATGCGCTCGTCACCTCACGTACGAGGCACTCAAATATCAAATATACATTTCCTAAGGGGAAAGGTCCCCCACACAAGGTTAAACAAGCCACTTACCTCGAACCGGCTCAATAATCAACTAGAAACATGCCTTTGCCACGAGTATCCGACTCCAAATTGCCCAAATCTATTCAATGCAATTACATATCGTAAATAGCTTTGCAAGCAACAGATTCCACTGTTAAATTTAAAGCAAAGGCACGAAAATAGGTAAAATAACCAAAACGCCCCTCATGACAATGCCTTGGAATCAGTTAATTTTCAGATTTTCACAACCCTCGTAATCTCATGAATATAACCATATAAAAATCTCCCAAATCGGAGGTCAAATGCCCACTCAAAACTCAATAGTTTGGTCAAAGAAGTTTGCCCCAAGTTGGATCCCAAATTAGAAATTAGATGGTGGATTTAACTATATATTGATGGAATACAACTAGAAAGGATTAAGGAAATGTTACTCAATAATCTTCTCTTCAAAACCCACTCACAATTGCCCTCTCCCGAGCACTCAATTGATTTTTTCAATTTTGAAACTCAACCCTCAAAATTCCTATTTCTGACCAGTGATTACCCCTTTTGCGGACAAGGGACCAATTCTGTGGTCCCGCTTATGTGGAAAATCGACCGCTTCTGTGACTCCTTTAAAAATCTGGAATTCCGCTTCTGCGGTTCTCATCTCGCAGGAGCGCCTTAGCTTCTGCGAAATTTCTACTGCTTATACGGTTCGTGAGGGGTATGCCCATACTCTCTTCTGCGATGGACAAGGCCACATCTGTGACTCCGCTTCTGCGGTTCCCAAACCGCAGAAGCAAAAATTCCAGAAAGCAGAACATTTCAGCTGCTACAATACTTTTTCAACACCAAAAATGCCCCGTTGGGCATCCGAAACACACCCGAGGCCCCCAGGACGTCAACCAAACCCACGGACACGTCCCATTACATCATTTAAACTTGCGTCAATCCTTATAATACCTAAAACAACACTGGGAACTCGAATTAATCAATGATTTAAGCCTAAGAACTTCAAATTTCATCAAAATACGCTTTCGATCAAAAACCTAATCAAAACACGTCTGAATGATTTGAAATTTTTCACACACATCCCAAATGAGATGACGAAGCTACTGCAACTTCTGGAATCCTATTCCGACCCTTGGATCAAAAAACTCACTATCGGATCGGAAACTTCAAAAATTCAAACTTCAGCATTTCAAGCCTAAATGACCTACGGACTTCCAAAATACATTCCGAACATGGTTCCAACCCCGAAATCACCTAACGGAGCTAACGGAACCATCAGTTTTCCATTTCAAGGTCGTCTTCACACTGTTCCGACTACAGACTACTTTCTAATACTTAAGCGCTCATTTAGGGACTAAGTGTCCTAAAACTCTACGAAACCCAATATTGAACGTCTCGACAAACCAAAATAGCAGAAATAAACTTGGGGAAGTAGTTAATGGGGGATCGGGGTGTAAATTCTAAAAACGACCGGTCGGGTCGTTAAATTCTCCTACACTTAAATATTCATTCGTCCTCAAACGAGCATACCGAACATACCTGAAGTAGTGAAAAGATGAGGGTATCAGCTGTGCATATCCCGCTTGGTCTCCCAAGTTTCTGTTAGATCATATTTTAATGATGCGATTAATATACATGTGCATGCATTCAAAAGAGGAAGCGGAAATTGGAACTGATGTATCAAATAAGGAAAGAGCTAAAAGAGAAGTTGTCGTTGTGTTCAAACATGGAAGCAAAATTGCTGTAGCAAATAAGGAGTGAAATCTTCCTTAAAGGAAGTTGTGGACGCTCAAGGAAAATATCAGCATCTCATAAGCTAATCAGGAAGTCTTCCATAATTGTGGGTAAATCATATCTACCCAGATACAACAAAAGACTCAACGCTAATCTCTGGTGACTCATAATAATTGAAAGATAATGACGAAAATCAAGACTGGAAGGTCCCAATCAAAGACAACATGTGTTCAATAATATCTCTAGCCAAAGGATGAAATCAGGTATGCGACCACATTTGGAAACACCAACAATCAAGGAACAATCAAGGAAAGCAGTGACTCAATCCTTATTCTTGGAAAGAATCAATTCTTTGTAAGGATAAAATCTCTTTTGTCAAACCTCTACCATCCATCAAAGTATTTATACCTCGTTGTAAACCCAAGATTAGATATACTTTGATCGAACCAAATAGCTCTCTTCAATTTACTGCAAACAAGCATACTAGTCTAGATAGATTAAATGTGTAACAAGTCAGAGATAGAAAGAGGATTCTCAATTGGTGAGGCATTGCATCAAACGAGTGAAAGAAGACTATGCAAAAAATATCATATCTGTACTCAAAAGAAAATCATTGATCCGAAGAGAAATTTCTTGTAACCAAAGTGGATGGATTAGGATTCACATTGAATCCGAACTAGTATAAAATTCTCGGAGTCTTTATATTCCTGCACTTTCTTTCTGCATAATTATCTTTAAATATCTTCATCTGGAGTATCGTCACATTAAATCGACAAACAAGTTTTTAAGTATACTTAATTACGATTATGTTTAAATTATTCACAATATAGCCCCCCCCCCCCCCCCCCCACACACACACCTCTTGTGCTTTCAGTCGTCTCATCGGCCAGCTGACCACGCTACAGAACCTTTACTGAAGCAATGTTCTTTGGCCTCAACTTTCTAATCTGCCTGTCCAAAATAGTCACTTGCTACTTAACATAGGATAGATCCTTGTCAAACTGGACTGAAGTAAAATCCGACACGTGTGATGGATCACCGTGGTACCTCCAGAGAATCGAAACATGAAATACCGGATGAACCCCGGCCAAACTGGAAGGGAAGGTAAGTTCATAAGAAACCTCCCCAACTCTCCTCAAAATCTTTAATGGACAAATAAATCTCGGACTCAACTTCCCTTTCTTCCCAAATCTCATGACGCCTTTCATGGTCGAAACCTAAAGCAGAACCCACCTCATCAACCATATAGGAACTATCACGAACCTTCCAGTCCGCGTAACTCTTCTGTCTGGACTGGGCTTTATAGAGTCTGTCCTGAATCACCTTAACCTTGTCCACCGCATCCTGAACTAATTTTATGCCCAATAGTCTCGCCTCACCCGGCTCAAACCAACCCACCCGAGATCTCTTTCTCCTAACATATAAAGCCTCATATGGTCTCAAATGAATGCTTGACTGATAACTATTATTGTAAGCGAATTGTTCCAATAGTAAGAACTGATCTCAAGACCCTCCAAACTCAATCACACACGCACGGAGCATATGCTCAAGAATCTGAATGGTGCACGCGGACTATCCGTCCATCTGGGGGTGAAATGTACCCGAGTACCTAACTCCTGCTGAACGGCTCTCCAAAACCGCAATGTAAATTGAGTACCTCTACCCAAAATAATAGAAACTGGAATTCATGCAGACGAACAATCTCCCTGATATAAATCTCTGCCAACCGCTCTGATGAATAAGTAGTACACACAGGAATGAAGTTCACGGACTTGGTCAGCTGATCTACAACAACTCAAATGGAATTTAATTTCTTCGGAGTCTGAGGGAGTCCAACTACAAAATCCATGGTGATCCTCTCCTTTTTCCACTCCGAAATCTCCATCTGCTGAAGCAACCCACCCGGTCTCTGGTGCTCAGCCTTTACCTACTAGCAGTTAAGGTATTTAGCTACAAAATCCACTATGTCATTCTTCATCCGCCTCCACTAGTAGTGCTGTTTCAAGTCCTGATACATCTTTGCTGCACCCGAATGGATGGAATACTGCGAACTATGAGCCTTTACCAATATCAACTCCCGAATATCATCAATATTGGGTACACTGATCCAACCATGCATCCTCAATACCCCATCATCTCCAATGGTCATATCTTTGGCATCGCCATGCTGAACCGTGTCCCTCAGGACAAGTAAATGAGGGTCATCATAGTGCCGCTCCCTAATACGATCAAACAATGAAGACCGAGAAACCACACGGGCTAGAACCCGACTGGGCTCCGAAAGATGCAATCTCACAAACTGGTTGGCTAAGTCCAGAACATCCATTGTCATAGACCTCTCAAAAGCTAGTAAATATGCCAAACTCTCCACCCGCTGACTCATGGCATAGGCTACCATATTGGCCTTGCCCGGGTGACAAAGAATAGTAATATCATAATCCTTCAGTAACTCCAACAACCTCCTCTGGCGCAAGTTTAAATCTTTTTTTTAACAAGTGCTATAAACTCCGATGATCCGTGTAAATCTCACAAGGCACGCCGTATAAATAATGACACCAGATCTTCAAGGCATGAACAATAGTAGCTAAATCAAGATCGTGGACGAGGTAATTCTTCTCATGTATCTTCTACAGTTCGGACATGTAGGCAATCACCCAACTGTCCTGCATCAACACCGCTCCAAGGATAACCCGTGAGGCATCATAATAAACTGTATAGGACCCCGAACCAGTAGGAAATATCAAAATAGGAGTTGTAGTCAAAGCTGTCTTGAGTTTCTAAAAGCTCGCCTGACACTCCTTTGTCCACTGAAATAGAGCACCCTTCTGGGTCAATCTAGTCATAGGGACTGCAATCGATGAAAACCCCTCTGCAAAACGACAGTAATAATCCGCCAAGCTGAGGAAACTGCGAATCTCTATAGTGGTGGACGGCCTGGGCCAACTCTGTACGGCCTCTACCTTCTTTGGATCCACCTGAATGCCCCTCACTCGATACTACATGGCCCAAGGATGCCATAGAACTCAGCCATAACTCACATTTTGAGAACATTGCATATAGCTTCCTCTCTCTCAGGGTCTGAAGCATGGTCTTTAGGTGTTTCTCATGATCTTCCCGACTCTGGGAGTATACAAGAATATCATCTATGAAAATAATAGCCAACGAGTCAAGATAGGGACTGAATACACTATGCACCAAATGCATAAAAGCTGCTGAGGTATTGGTCAAAACTAGGAGGAGCCATTATCGAGCAGTTCCAAGGTGAAACATTGGGTCGAATAAAACCTTTATCGAGCAATTCATGTAACTGATCCTTCAACTTAGGAGGAGCCATACCATACAGGGGAATGGAAATGGGCTGAGTGCCTGGCAACAAGTCGATGATGAAATTAATGTCTCTATCAGGTAACATACCTAGAAGATCAGCTGGGAACACATTGGGATAACCCGGTACCACTGGGACCGAATTAACAGAAGAGGTATCAACACTGACAACTATCACATAGGCTAAATACGCCGCACACCCTTCTCAACCATACATTGAGCTCTAAGGAAAGATATAACTCTACTGGGAGTGTGATCTAAAGTACCACTCCACTTAATACGCGGAATACCTGGCATAGCCAGTGTTATAGTCTTGGCGTGACAATCAAGAATAGCATGATGGGGCGACAACAATCCATGCCCAAAATAATATCAAAGTCAACCATACCGAGTAACAATAGATCAGCTATGGTATCAAAACACAAATAGTAACTAAACACGACAGATAAACGTGGTCCACAATAAGAGAATCTGCCACAGGAGTGGAAACACGAACAGGGGAACTCACGAAATCTCGAGCTATACCCAAACGCGGAGAAAAATAAGAAGACACATAAGAATAGGTGGAGCCTAGATCGAATAAAACTGATGCATCTCTATGAGAAACCAGTATAATACTTGTAATAACATAATCGGAGGCAACAGCCTCGGTACGAGCAAGGATGGCACAATATCTGGCATGACCACCCGTTCGAGGGCGACCTCTACCTCCCCGACCTCCGCCCCTAGCTGGCTGGGCAGATGGTGTGGCAGTAATCGATACCAACTCAATGTTACACGAATGTAGGTAGAGCGGGTCTCTACATATTTTACCTGAATAGTAGTTCGGGATAGAATTTCCACATGGAACTTGGAATGGAGTTGTAATTTCGGTTTAGCCTAGTATCGCGTTTGTACTTCTAACTGTACTCCTAACATATTTGTGTTTTCTTTGTATTAACAACTACTATTATGAACTAAATATTAAGATTGAATTATGCTAAATAAATATTGCTTGGTTGTAACTAATAGGGAGAAAGGCACTAGGGTTGTGGCATCACCTAGGTGGTTAACTAATGGGTAGAAACTACTAAGAATTGATTAACATATTTTGGATTTATGTTATAATTGTTGCATAGTTTTACAACTCTCACACCTCCCGGTAGAGAGAGCGATTTTTCCCAATTAACTCTCTCGAAACCAATTAGGTAGGCCAATAAGACCAAGCAACTAGGTTTCAAGTAAGGTGATTACTCTCCCGAGATTTAACCCATTAATTAGAATTACCTTTTCTCATGGGTCCATCCCAATTCTTTGTTGGGTAAATTGTCATAGACTCTCTTTCTAAAGAAGAGTCAAAACTCATTAAGCTAGAATCAATTTTTGCAACCATCAATTTTTAATTAAAGCATAAAATTAACCCAAATAACTTATACCCAATATCAATATATCATTAGAAAGCAACACCTATCAATTACCCATACTAGGGTTGAGCCACAACCCTAGCTAATGGGTTTAGCTAGACATAATTAAAGGAGAAACAGAAGAAGAAATAACCATACTAGTTAATAATTAAAGTAAAACTACAAGAACCTATGGAGAAATTAATGCTAAAATGCCAAAATAAGCTAAAACATTAGTCCTCACGAGCACAGCTCCCTTCAGTACATAAAACTTATCCTAAAAATGGTAAAATATTCTATTTATAGTGGGCTGTAAAAACTGGACAAAATTGCTCCTGCAAGGTCAGTGCGGGCCGCACAATTATAATTACAGCCGCACTAGCTCTTTAACTTCCATTGTTAGGCTCTTTGAAGATTCTAGCATAGACCGCATAAAGGTGTGGCGCGATCGCATAAAGGTGTGGCACGATCGCATAAGGTTCTGGCACAGGCCGCGTGAACGCTGCCGCATGGCTTTCAATTCCCCGAATATCCATCTTCTGTGAACCTCTTGGCACAGACCGCATGGTACAATGGCGCGGCCGCGTGAGCTGAACACGGGCCGCCTAAATCCAACTGCGGTCGAGTGGTTTAAGCCTTGACTGTGCACTACTCTGAACTCTCCCGGTGCGGTCGCATGCATAATTGTGCAGTGCGCATTAGGCTCCTATTCCACCACTTCACTTGGCCTTTGATACTTGAGCAGGTTTCACTCTATTTTGAGTTGATCATTGATATTTCGTCACTTTGTTACTCAAACCTGCAATCAAGCACAACCTGTAAGCATTTTGAGACTATTTTGTAGCAAACTATACTCAAATCTTAGGCAAATAAGGGCATAAAACACGTTAAAATACTACTTAACAACTCCCCCAAACATAAACCTTTGATTGTCCTCAAGCAAAAAAAATAAGACCCACCCCTTAAAGGAAACATTCAAGTAATTACAGCTATCCTGAAGTAACTTCAACAAGCATCAATTGGGACTAACAATTGCCCTCATTATGAATGCATCATTAACACATTTAAACTTTGAAAACTTGTGGATCAAGTGTGACACAAGAATATCAAGAGTTGAAACATTTTATCAAGGAACTTCTCTCAATTACATTGGTCATTGTGGAACCCAAACTCACACATCCTCAACCCTCACTAAGCAAACCTCACCTTTTAGAATATTGACACAAAAACGGAGGTTGATGGACTTTCACTCATCTCACTCAAGAAAAAGGTCACAAGTCCGGCTCTAAGTATCATATGCTTTCCGCTTATGCAAGTATCCACTAATGTAAGTTCCCTTAAACTCAAGATCATATAGGGCTTTTGTGGAGTCCTTGCGAAGGCTTTTTGGTAATAGTACAATATGTTTTTGTTCAAGTGGGTTCAATCTTCTCTTAAGCACTTCTTTTGATTCATTTTGGAATACTTTCTTGACTCATTGGAGTATCACTTCTTTTCAAGGGGTTAGAGAGATACATTGTCACTCTTTCTTGTGTAATTCAAAATATTTCTCCTTTGTCTACATTTTCCACTATTGTTTTCCTAGAATGCCTTTTTTGTTCTTATTCACATTGGCTTTCTTTTTGTCTTTTTCTTTTATTTCTTTTTCATTGCCTTCCTTTTCTTTTGCTTTTTTACCTTTTTACCACATTGCCTTTCTTGTCTCTCCCCCCAAACTTAGAAATTCGCCATTTACTAAAGGGAAGATTTGGGTGCCAAGAGAGGATATTGGGATGAACCGACCCGTTGTCTCAAGTATTTCCATCCCGTTTTCTCCGTTTTATGCTTCTACACGTTTCATTATATGTGTTTGGTGAATTTGAAGTAATTCGGATAGAGTTTGGTTGGAAATGAGACAATTAGTCTCTTTAGGGAGATTTTGGTTTGGAATAGTCAACTGGATGTTGAGTTGTGAGTTAGAGGGCTCAGAATGGATTCCTGATGATTCAATTAGTTTCATGGGATGAATTAAGGCCTAGGAGAGCAATCGAAAGTGAATTTGGAGGTTCGGTGTAGAAGTTAGCCTATTTTGGTGAAGTGAGAATTTTGGCGAAATCCGGTTGATATGTGAAATTTTTATCTGAGGGTTAGAATGGAATATTGAGAGTTGTAGTAGCTTCGTTAGGTGATTTTGGATGTATGTGCAAAATTTAGTTGATTCGGGGTTATTTAGGTTGGGTTTTTTATCGAATGCAAGTTTCGGAAGTATTAGTTTATCTTAGTCTTGAATTCATTGTGATTTGATGACTGTTGTATTATTAGATGTGCTTTTAGTATTGGAACAAGTTTGAACGAGGTTTTAGAATGTGTTGGTGCTTTTGGTTAAGGTCCCGGTGGCTTTGTCGATCCGAGAACTAAATTCTGTTATTATATTCTCTCACACATGGTGAGAACACGCGCTACCGGAGGAGACTGACGACCACCAGTACCACCTGCTACGGGCACCAGAGGCCGTGGACGCGGTCATGATCGTGGTTGAGGTAGGGCCGCAGGGGCAGCATCTATTGACCCAGTAGTTGCCTCGGCTCAGGATCACACACCGGCTGGAGTGACGCCAGCAGCAACTGCTCAGGCACCAGCTGTGCCTATTGTGGTTCCGGGTCATCAAGAGGCCCTAGCTCAGATTCTGTCAATTTGCACTGGCCTGGCTCAGGCAGTCTCAGCTACTACTGCGGCAGCTACTTCATAGGCCGGGGGAAGAAATCAGACCCCCGCTGCTCACACACCTGAGTAGAGAGTGCGGGGCTTGCTGACACCAGAGACACCACCAGTTCAGCAGGTTGCCCAGTTCAGTCGGTTGCCCCGGTTCAGGATTTTGTGGTTCCAGATATGCCAGATGATGAGCAGCTTCGTCTTTAGACGTTTAGTAGGCTTTCACCTCCTACTTTCAGTGGTGCTCGAGGCAAGGATGACCAGGGTTTTCTTGGCAAGTGTCGATGTATGCTTCGGATAGCGGGGATTTTAGTGTACATTCCAGTTGGGGAGTGGCCCTTTGAAGTTGATGTTCAGGCTTTGGCCAATCAGTTAGTTCGGTTAGATATTTTAGAGCCCGGTCGAGTATTAGCTTGCGTGGTTTCTCGGTCTTCTTTATATGATCGCATCAGAGTGAGCCAGTATAATGATCCGTATTTGCTTGTCCTCAAGGATAGAGTTCAGTATGGAGATGCTAGAGATGTGACTATAGGTGATGATGGTGTGTTGAGGATGCACGACCGGATTTGTGTGCCCAATATGGATGGGCTTAGAGATTTGATACTTGAGGAGGCCCATAGCTCGCAGTATTCCATCCATTCAGGTGCCGCCAAGATGTACCAAGACTTGATACAACATTACTGGTGGAGCAGAATAAAGAAAGACATTGTTGGATTTGTCAGTAGATGAAGTATGAGCATTAGAGATCGGGCGGTTTGCTTCTATATGGTTATTCCTGAGTAAAAATGGGAAATAGTTACTATAGATTTCGTGAGTGGTCTTCCTCGGACTTTGAAGAAGTTTGATTCGATTTGGATCATTGTGGATTGGCTGACCAAGTCTGCGCATTTAATTCCAGTGTGTACCACATATTCATCGGAACGGTTGGTAGGGATCTTTATTCGAGAGATCGTTCGGTTGCAATGTGTTCCGATTTCTATTGTATCGGATATAGGTGCTAAGTTCACTTCTCAGTTTTGGAGGAATCTTTAACACGAGTTGGGTACTCAGGTGGAGCTGAGTTCAGTATTTCATCCTCGGACGGACAGACAGTCCGATCATACCATTCAGATACTGGAGGATATGTTGCATGCCTACATGATTGATTTTGGAGGTCCTTGGGATGAGTTTCTATCTCTTGCAAAGTTTGCCTACAACAACAGCTATCAGTCTAGTATTTAGATAGCACCATATGAGGCCTTGTATGGTAGGTGGTGTAGATCTCCAGTCGGTTGGTTCGAGCCCGGCGAGGCTAGGTTGTTGGGGACAGATTTGGTCCAGGATGCCTTAGAGAAAGTGAAGGTATTTCAAGAGAGACTTCATATAGCTCAGTCACATCAGAAGAGTTATACGGACCGGAAGGTTCGAGATGTATCTTATTCGGTGGGTGAGAAGGTCTTGCTGAAGGTTTCACCCATGAAGGGTGTGATAAGGTTTAGAAAGAAAGGGAAGCTGAGTGCGCGGTTCATCGGACCTTATAAGGTGCTTTGAAGGATTGGGGAGGTGGCCTATATGCTTGCTTTTCCACCCAGCTTGTCGGGCGTTCATCCGGTATTCCACGTTTCCATGCCCCGGAAATATGTTGGGACCCCTCTCATGTTTTGGATTTCACCATGGTTCAGTTGGATGATGATTTGACATATGATATGGAGCAGTGGTTATTTTCGGTCGTCAAGTTTGAAAAGTGAAATCAAAGGATATAGATTTGGCGAAGGTACGGTGGAGAGGTCGGCCCGTGGAAGAGGCTACTTGGGAGACCGAGAAGGAGGTGCGGAGCAGATACTCTCATATATTTGAGATTTCAGGTATGTTTCTTGACTAGCTCGAGGATGAGCGTTTGTTTTAGTTGGGGAGGATGTGATGACCGACACGTCATCCTATGTATTTCCATTTCGTTTTCTCCGTTTTATGCTTCTACACGTTTCATTATATGTGTTTGGTGAATTTGAAGCAATTCTAATAGAGCTTGGTTGGAAATGAGACATTTAGTCTCTTTAGGGAGAGTGTGGTTTGCAATAGTCAACCGGATGTTGACTTGTGAATTAAAGGGCTCGAAATGGATTCCCGATGATTCGGTTAGTTTTGGGGGATGATTTAAGGCCTAGAAGAGCAATTGGAAGTGAATTTGGAGGTACGGTGTAGAATTTAGCCTATTTTGGCGAAGTTAGTTGGTATGCGAAATTTTGATCTGAGGGTCGGATTGGAATTCTGAGAGTTGCAGTAGCTTTGTTAGGCGATTTTGGATGTGTGCACAAAATTTCGGTAGATTCGGAGGTGTTTAGTTTGGGTTTTTGATCGAATGCAAGTTTTAGAAGTTTTAGTTTAACTTAGGCTTGAATCCATTTTTATTTGATGATTGTTGTGTTGTTGGATGTGTTTTTTGGATTGGAAATAGTTTGAATGAGGTTTTAGGAGGTATTGGTGCTTTTGGTTGAGGTCCCAGGGGCCTCGGGGTGAATTCGGCTGGGTAACGGAGAGTTTGGAGTTTATTGCATAGAAGAGGTTTTGATGGTTCTGTTGTTTCCACATCTGCAAAAAAGGGACCGTATAAGCGGTTTCGCAGATGCAGCTAAGTGATCACAAAAGCGGTCCTTGAAGGACCTAGGTGTTCTGCAGAAGCGGATGTGGGTCCGCATGGGCAGCGATCGCAGAAGCGGTTTGTGACTGCAAAAGCGGTCTCTGTGAGTTATTTTAGACCATAGAAGTGGTCAAATGGGCGCATAAGAGATGACTGCAGGAGCGGTAAAGTAACCACAGAAGGGGAAATCAACTTGGGTATAAGTGAAAAGTGTTTCACGAATTTGAAAGAGAATGAAAATATTTTGGACTTCGGCTTGGGCGATTCTTGGGCGATTTTCGAGAGGATTCGAATGGGTTACTTCAGGTATGAATTATTGGACTCGGATTATGTTCATATAGTGTAAAATCATATATTAAATACTGAAATTCAAGAGATTAAATGTTGAAAATGGAGGTTAGAGCTTGAAACCTAAGAGAGCTTAAATTGATTATTTGAGGGGCCAAATGGACCCCGATTCTTGTGAAATTGGTATGTATTGACTCGTGGTGAGACAAGGATCGTTTTGATGTAAAATTTTCTGGATTTTGAGAAGTGGGCCCGGGGCTCGGATTTTACTAATTTTGAGATTTTCGATATTTTCAAGTCTTTTCGATTGGTTTATATTCGCTTAGCCTATTGCAATGTATTCGTTGTTGTTTTGGCCAGATTCGACGAGCGAGGAGGTTGATTTGAGCAGAAAGGGCATTGCGGGCTACTCTTCGGCCAGCTTGAGGTGAGTAAGGCTTGTAAATGCTGTTCTGAGGGTTTGAAACCCTGGACTTTCACATCATAGCGCTATATTGAGGCGTGAAACACACTCCATGATGAGTGCAGGGTCAGTTACTATTGGGGATTGTGACTTGGTCCATCCCGAGTGTGATTACACTGTATTTACGATTGATACACAATACTGTGCTGATATTTTTTGGGCTTGTTGCCATGTTAGGGGCCTCGTGCCGACTTGTAGAATTCTTCGGGTATTGATAATGTGGTTTCTGCATACACTTGCATATCATTTGGCTCATCCACAGCCTTTAAACACTGTTTTGCAAACTAAGACATATTTTCTAAGTTTTGAAACTAAAATGATATTTTAAATGATATTCCGGGCTGAGAACAACTGTTTTATAAATGCCCATAGGTCTTGTAATGATTTATGTACTATGCATTGATCGGGCTGCGCGCCGCAGCAATATTATGCTGAGATGAGCATGGATCGGGCTGCGCGTCGCAGTAGTGTGTGTGTGTGTATATATATATATATATATATATATATATATATATATTGGATCGGGCTGCACGCCGTAGTAACATTGTATTTGGGCTGTAGGAGCCCCTCCAGAGTCTGTCCATACCCTAGTGAGATCCATCGTCACTAAGTAAATGGATCTAACTGCACGCCGCAGTGGGTACTGGATTGTACCATCATATGCGTTGCATTCATACATTCGCACATTTACTTGTTGTTCAGCTGTTATGTTTCACACATCACTGTATCATTGGATTTTAGCTTATCTTGTGTATTTCTGTGTTTTGCTATCATTAGACTGTATTTACTTTTATTACTCACTGGGTCGTAGTACTCACTTTACTCCCTGCACCTTGTGTGTAGATCCAGAGTATTATCAAGTTGAGTAGATCCAGCAGTTTAGCATATTCAGCTTTTCGGGAGTGTTAAGGTAGTTGCTCGGCGTTTGCACCCATTGATCTCCTCCTTTCTATCCTATCATTTTATTTATGCATTATCGGACTTTAGATATACTATGTATTAGGATGGCATTCTATATTCTAGAGCCTCAAGTTCGCGACACCGGGCGCTAATGGGACTATTTCATGTTTTTTTGTAATTTACGCACTTGTTAATAAATTCAGACCCCTATTATATTGTGTTATTGCTTCTGAAATCTATTTATGTTTGTGGGAATTATGGTAACAAAGTCGGGCTTGTCTAGTAGTGTGCTGGGCACCATCACAACCGAGTTGGGGTCGTGACAAGTTGGTATCAAAGTCTAGGTTACTCGGTCTCGCGAATCGATACGTAGACATCCATACCTATACTGGGGAGGCTGCAGAACCTTTAGGAAAAACTTCACACTCTTGAAATTCTTATCGTGTGACTTTGTCGATCCGAGAACTAAATTCTGTTACTCCATTCTCTCATCGATGGTGAGAACACGCGCTACCAGAGGAGACGGACAACCACCAGTACCACCTGCTACGGGCACCAGAGGTCGTGGATGCGGTCATGGTCGTAGTCGGGGCAGGGCTGCAGGGGCAGCACTTATTTACCCACCAGTTGCCCCGGCTCAGGATCAAACTCCGGCTGGAGAGACTCTAGCAGCACCTGCTCAGGCACCAACTGTGCCTATTATGGTTCCGGGTCTTTAAGAGGCCCTAGCTCAGATTCTATCAATTTGCACTGGCCTGGCTCATGCATTCTTAGCTACTACTGCGGCAGCTACTTCACAGGTCGGGGGAGGAAATCAGACCCCCGCTGCTCACACACCTCAGTAGGGAGTACAGGGCTTGTAGACACTAGAGGTACCACCAGTTCAGCAGGTTTCCTAGTTTAGCCGGTTGCCCCGGTTTAGGATTTTGTGGTTCCAGCTATGCCAGATGATGAGCAGTATCGTCTTGAGTGGCTCAGCAGGCTTTCACCTCCTACTTTCAGTGGTGTTTAGGGCGAGGATGCCCAGGGTTTTCTCGGCAAGTGTCGATGTATGCTTCGGATAGCGGGGATTTTAGCGTACATTCCAGTTGGGGAGAGGCCCTTTGCAGTTGATGTTCAGGCTTTGGCCAATCAGTTGGTTCGGTTAGATATTTTAGAGCCCAGTCGAGTGTTGGCTTGCATGGTTTCTCGGTCTACTTTATATGATCGCATCAGAGAGTGCCGTTATGATGACTGTATTTGTTTGTCCTCAAGGACGGAGTTCAGCACGGAGATTCTAGAGATGTGACAATAGGTGATGATGGCATGTTGAGGATGCACGGCCAGATTTGTGTGCCCAATGTGGATGGGCTTAGAGATTTGATACTTTAGGAGGCCCATATCTCGCGGTATTCCATCCATCCAGGTGCCGCGGAGATGTAGCGGGACTTGATACATCATTACTGGTGGAGGAGAATGAAGAAAGGCATTGTTGGATTTGTGGCTCGGTGTCTCAACTGTCATTAGATGAAATATGAGCATTAGAGATCGGGTTGTTTGCTTCAGCAGATGGTTATTCCTGAGTAAAAATGGGAGAGAGTTACAATTGATTTCGTGAGTGGTCTTCCTCGGACTTTGAAGAAGTTTGATTCGATTTAGATCATTGTGGATCGGCTGACCAAGTCCGTGCATTTCATTCTAGTGTGTACCACATATTCATCGGAACGGATGGTAGGGATCTTTATTCGAGAGATCGTTCGGTTGCATTGTGTTCCGATTTCTATTGTACCGGATATAGGTGCTCAGTACACTTCTCAGTTTTGGAGGACTTTTCAACACGAGTTGGGTACTCGGGTGGAGCTGAGTTCAGTATGTCATTCTCAGACGGACGGACAGTTCGAGCATGCCATTCAGATACTGGAGGATATGTTGCATGCCTATGTGATTGATTTCGGAGGTTCTTGGCTCATCCACAGCCTTTAAAAACTATTTTGCTAACTAAGCCATATTTTCTATGTTTTGAAACTCAACTGATATTTTGGATGATACTCAGGGCTGAGAACTACTATTTATAAATGCCCATGGGGCTTATGATGATTTTTGGACTATGGATGGATCGGGTTGTACGCCGCAGCAGTATTATAGTGAGATGACCATGGATCGGTCTATGCGCCACAGCTATATATATATATATATATATATATATATATATATATATATATTTGATCAGACTGCACGCTACAGTACCACTGCACTTGGGTTGTAGGAGCCCCTACGGAGTCTGTACACACCCCCAGTGAGCGCCGTCAACGATAAATAAATTGATCGGACTACACGCCGCAGTGGGTACTAGATTGTACCATCATATGCATTACATTACATTCATACATTTTCACCTTTACTTGTTGTTCAACTGTTAAGTTTCGCACGTCACTGTATCATTAGACTTGTGTATTTCTATGTTTCCCTATCTTTGGACTGTATTTACTTTTATTACTCACTGGGTCGGAGTACTCACTTTACTGCCTGCACCTTGTGTGCAGATCCAGAGCAGTCTCAGGCAGAATATATCCAGCAGTTCAGCAGATTCAGCTTTTTGGGAGTGTCAAGGTAGTTGCACGATGTTCGCAGCCATTGATCTCCTCATTTCTATCCTATCCTTGTATTTTCGCATTATCGAACTTTAGATATAGTATTTATTAGGATGACATTCTATATTCTAGAGGCTCATATTTGCGACCCCAGGTCCTAGTGAGACTATTTAATGTATTTTGTTATTCCCCCACTTTTCAGTAAATTCAGACTCCTATTATATAATTATTGCTTCTGAAATCTATCTATGTTTGTGGAAATTGTGGTAACAAGTTCGGGCTTGCCTAGTAGTATGTTGGGCGGCATCACGACCGGTTGGGGACGTGACATGTATCATTAAGAACGGGTATAGGCTTGTAGCTTTTGTTCTTGAAAGAAAAAGGTTCAAGGCTCAAAAGGTTTAACTAGGGAATCATTTCATTGGTAGGCTATGGAATTGTTCAACTTAACATTTGGATCAAGGAGTTCCTATAGTCACTTCTCAAGTCATATTTCATCTAGGATTTCACCTCAACAAACATTCAGGGCAAGTGCTAGACCATCAGCTCGGGACTTGGACTCACAATTCGAATTCTCAGCACACACACTCAAGGATTTCTAAAGACATCGAGTCGAGGGCGCACAACGACCTTAGATACGGTTCAAGCACGCAATGGTCAAAAACGATAATATAATGATTGTTTGGTCAACACAAGAGTCTCAAGGCCACGACTTTCACCATCTTAAACACAACATTATGTCTTTGATCATGGGATCAAAGGAAAATATGTTAGACTCAAGTGAAGCTTTGCCTGAGGCACCCTTAATTACGAAGTATGAAAATCAAAAGAAAAAAATCAAAAACGTACTCAACCCCTTAATAAGGTTGTCACTCCATCTATCATTGGGAAGAGCCACCCGGTTTGCACAACACTTCACCCTTGAAAAGAACCGTGGCATTAAGAAAATTAAGGGCTTATTGAAAACGCCAAAAAACAAAACAAAGGGCTATGAGCCTATCTACTAAGCTAAAAAATTGAAATTGTTTTGCGAAAATAGAAAAACTGAATGAACATGTACAATGGGGAAGTAGAATATACAACGGGGGATAAATATATACATAAAGTAACTTTATATACAGACCAAGAGATAATAAAAAGTTCGAGAAAAGTATCTAAAATGTAAAGTTATGTACATACCAACTAAAAAATCAAATCAAAAACATAAGCGGAGTATCTAATATATACAATCATCCAAATAGATAAAAGTAAGGCGTACCCCCACGAATAAGAGATTGCATTGTCCCTAATGCCAACTACCAAAATAAGGATAAAATATCAAAGGGAAAGACATAGAGGGCTCCCTGGACTTGGTCCGTCTGCATGGGATCCTCAATGGTCCCCTGATCCTCTGTATGGGCGGGAACCTCAGACTAGATCCCGGCCTGTTGTTGCTCTGCTACTGGGATAGGGTCATGCTGTTGGACCAGCTGAATATCGGGTACCTCACCGGAGGGAGTCTCCCGAATCTCTACCAGCTCAATCACTACACCCTCAATGCCGGGCAGCTTCCTCTTCTTCCTCGGGGGCCTGGGTGCCTGCTCCTACTGTGGCTCTGGCACTAGTGCTACTGCTGGAGGGGCTAACTCCTTAAATAACAAGTCTAAAGGTAGTTGATCCGCCAATATCTTGTTCATATCTTCTTTAAGCATCTTCACTGACTCCTTGGATGTCCTCGACTTTCTCATCTTTTTGTGCTACCTGGCAAGCTCCTTCAGAGCTATGCCATGTGCATCTACTGCCTTAGTCAAGGCACCCTGAGTCTCTATTATCTTTTCCAGGTTGGCCATGAGCTTCTTTAATGTTTCCTCAATAGACTGAGGAATCTGGATAGTGGCTGGTGCAAATGAGCCTCAACTGAAGTGGCCAATATGGACAACTTGGATGTCAGAACTGATATCCAGTTGTTTAAACTGGTCAAGGTCATTGCTAATGGCTGGGGTTGTCAAAGGGTTGGTCCAGGAAGAGGGGACTATTGGGCCAGCTGAAGAACTAGGACCTGCATAGGAGGATGGAACATCAACTAGAGCAGAGACAACCAGAATGGAGGGAAGCTCAGTAGAAGGCTCGACAGTAGACTCCACCGCAACTAACTCCTCAGACTGGCCAGTCGGGGACGAGGTGGATCCCTTGTGCTTTTTGTCCTTTGGGTTGTCTGGCCCCTTAATGTTGAACCATGAGAACGGGGACAGTGCACTGATACATCATGGTTTCTTCTTCACCTTCAAGTCCCAAAAAGACATAGTGAGGGTGTTGGGGTATGGGTAGTTCCAAATGCTGTCAACCCCCATTGAAGTGATCTCCTTGTACGTTACATTCCTAACATTGATAGAGAAGCCAGCCATGATGGATGTAATCAACACAGCCGGGGGGAGTGGGATAGTATGGTCATGGGAAGTAGGGTCAAGCTGGTTGCATACAAAAGTGAGCCACCCTCTAGCCTCGAAATTCAAGTTCTTCCTCAAAATCTTTGCCCCGACCTGTATCCAATTCGGAACACCACCCGTATGAACCAAATACTTTGATAACAATGGGTGAAAATCCTCCTTCATCTCCAACTTCTCATTGTATTGGGTCTTTTCTTCATCATCAAAACCCAAATATTCATTCAACGCCTTCCCTGAAAACATTACATTTTTGTCTCGCACTTTGGTCACAGTTGAGTCCTTTTTGGTGTAGGCTACGTTGAAATAGAACTCCTTGACCATGTGATCATTTGCATCAATAAAATAATCATTAAAATTCTCCCACCCAACTCTAGTTTGAAATTGCTCGTGTACATTGGAGAGTAATGGAAATTAGTCTCCCGTGATTATGCTCCTCTCCGTGATCAGTTTTTTTTTAGGCCACATTTCACAGAATTAGTGGAAGGCCACTTGACTAACAAAGCGGTCCTCCTACACTTCCGCTTTTCTTGTTCATTCTACACCACCAACCTCGGGCACCTCACTACTCGGAACCTCATCATCACTGTTGTCACCACCTGCTGCACTCTCCCCAAATACTGAAGCTGTGGGAGAGGTGGAGTATTCGTCATTACCCACTGCTTAGTCATCAGACGGTTCAAATTGTACAACCTGTGGAGCATGCGCTGAAGGTGGAACTAGGACTGAGGGGGCTTGACCCGAGTCAACTGAGATGTCCTGAGAGGGAAGGTACTCACTCCCCGACTACTCATCTTCACTAACAACCTATTTCCTTGTTTTCAGCTTTGGTCAGGGAGTGAGTTTGGTTTGCTCATCTTTTCCTCCCCGGGAGGGGTCACCTCGTCCGGGTTGTTTGGCACCTCGTCCTCTTTGTTTTACCATGTTCTACAAGCAAACACGTCTAACTTTGTTAGTTGAAGCACAATCAGTGTATCAATAGATGAAAAACATTGCAGAATAACAGCAAGAAAATTTCAGGCATCCTCTCAGACTAGGTCAACGTGGACCGTGCAATCTAGTGTGCAGTCATGTGAGAGGCACCACAGGTCGCGTGTTCATGATCGCGTGCCACACTGAACAACCATCAAAAAGTCACCTTCTCTGAATTCCACCAACGCGGGCCGCGTGAAAAGTGGGCGCGGACGCGTGGGGCCAGTGTGGACCGCACAAATACGGACTTGGCTGCGCTGGAGATCTTTTAACATATAGGACCAAGGCCACCGGGGGCCGTTTGAAGAAAGGGAGCAGCCGCATCAGGTCCACGCGGACCGCGTGATCATGACCACGGGCCGCACTGGTTCAAGAGTCAGGGACGACTAGGGTTTTACACATTTGCCCATTTTGTTCAAGTTTTACATTCTAATTTGTTCCTACTCGATTATCCATTATAGAAAATCATGCCCCGCACTTAAAAATAACAAATAAACTAACCTAAACATTAAACAAAGAAGAAACTGAAAAACGAAGAAGCTAAGACTACTGGGAAATAAATGAAATTGAAATTAACAACTAAGTAATAATCAATGCGAGAACTTGTTACCAGGAACATGAAGAATCAACTCTTGATGCAAGCACAAAATACGGTCTCAGGTGAACAGTAAAATTTTAGGGCTCTGGTAATCGATTTGGAAAACAGTTTAAACTGAGGACCTAAGTCCCTATTTATAGAAAAAAATGGGACCATGTCACTTACTCTCAAGCGCGGCCGCGTAAACCTGACTGCGGACTGCGTTGGGCCTTACCCTACACCTTTGCAGAAAGTACCCCACGTGGGCCGCACAAAAATGGGCGCGGCTGCATGAGACCACCGCAAACCGCGCAATAATGATTTGGTAAGCTTAAGAGTCCAGACTTGTTCCTCTTGTGCCAGTGCTGATCGCACAATCTAGAACACGTCCGCACTGGCATTCTTTAGAGACTCTGCATTTTACACTTTGTTTTGCATTGCTTCAACACAATTTTTGTAACATATCACAAAAAATTAGCTCAAAAATCCTAATCTACAAAGAAAATCAAAGAGAAAGAAAAAATATAGGTTGCCTCCAAAGAAGCGCCGAATTTAACGTTGAGGCACGACGCATGTTACCGTCAATATCACTTCAAATATATGAGAGCCACCATGTGCATGTCATCAAACTTCCCCAGATAATGCTTGACACGATGCCCATCAACTCGGGAAACTTCACCATTTTTGTTCTTGAGATCTATAGCACCAATTGGGGTTACACCAACAACTTCAAATGGATCACTCCACTTAGACTTGAGCTTTCTCGGGAATAACCTCAACTTCGGGAGTTGAAAAGAAGAACAATATCACCAACCTTGAACTATTTTCCCCGGGCATACTTGTCGTAAAGATACTTAAGCTTGTCCTTGTACAGGGATGAGCTGGAGTAGGCATGAAATTTAAACTCGTCAAGCTCATTGAGTTGCTAAACCCGGAGATTTGCTGCGACATCCCATTCTAAGTTCAACTTCCTCAAGACCCACATAGCCTTATGCTCCAATTCCACCAGAAGATAACAAGCTTTCCCAAACACCAACCGGTACGGAGACATACCAATTAGGGTCTTCTAAGACGTTTGATAGGCCCAAAGAGCATCATCTAACTTCTTCGACCAATCGGTCCTATTGGAATTGATAGTTTTGGACAAGATACTCTTAATTTCTCGGTTGGAAACTTCCACCTGACCACTAGCTTGACGATGATAGGGGTGGTCACTTTGTGATTTACTCCATACTTGTCAAGCAATGAATCAAAAGACTTGGTGTAAAAGTAAGATTCCCCATCACTAATGATAGCAAAGGGGATGCCAAACCTTGTGAAGATACATTTTTTCAAAAATGCTACAACACTTCGGGCTTCATTGTTGGGCAAAGCCAATGCTTCAACCCATTTTGAACCATAATCCACCACCACCAAAAAATAAGTGTTCCCACACGAGCTCACGAAAGGACCCATAAAGTCCACACCACAAACATAAAAAATGTCCACCTCTAGAATTGTGTTTAGAGGCATCTCATCCTTTTTAGAAATCCCACCGACTCGTTGGCATTCATCACACCTCTTAACAAAATTAGTGGCATCTTTGAACCAGGAGGGCCAATAGAATCTGCAACTAAGCACCTTAGAAGCCGTCCTCACCCCGCCATGATGGCCACCATGGGAGAGGAATGACAAGCCCAAAAAATACTCGACTGTTCTTCTTCCGGGACGCATCAACGAATCACACCATCGGTGCAAATCTTGCATAAATATGGCACATCCCAATAATAATCCAAACAATCCCACTTGAGCTTCTTCCTTTGGTTAGAAGAGAACTTATACAGGATTATACCGGTCACAAGATAGTTGGCGATATAGGCAAACCACGGCATATCATGCATTGACACCGCGAGGAGTTGTTCATCCAGAAATGCATCATTGATCTCAAGGCCTCCTCTCTTCCTCCAAGCAAGAAAATTTGTCTGCCACTTGATTTTCACTCCCTTTCCGGTCCATAATTTCTAGATCAAATTCTTGAAGAAGTAACACACATCTCATCAACCTTTTCTTGGAGTCTTTCTTGGTCATCAAATACCTAAGGGTGGCATGATCGTTGTAGATAATCACTTTTTCCCCCATATGGTATGGTCGGAACTTTTCCATGGCAAAAACAATAGCTAGCAACTCCTTCTTGGTGATTGTATAATTTCTTTGAGCTTCATTTATAGTCTTACTTGAGTAGTACACCGGATGGAACATCTTGTTGATTCTTTGTCCCAAGACCTCCCCTACTGCAACATCATTCATCGCACATGAGCTCGAAAGGCAAGTGCCAATTTGGTGCGGCAATGATAAGGGTAAGCTCGAAAGCCTCCATGCATTTGTCATCAAAAAAAAATTGGCCTCCTTCTATTAAAAATTTGCACAATGTGTTAACTACCTTAGAGAAATCTTTGATGAACCTTCAGTAGAAACCTGTGTGCCCAAGAAAACTCTTCACCCCTTTGGCAGAAGTAGGGGGAGGTAGCCTTGAAATAACTTTGATCTTTGCTTTATCAACTTATATTCCCCGCCTTGAAATCTTGTCACCTAACACAATACCCTCTTCAACCATAAAATGGCATTTTCTTCAATTGAGAACTAGGTTCGTGTCTTCACATCGGGCCAACACTCAATCCAGATCTACTAAACATTCCTCAAACGAATCTCCAACCATGATAAAATCATCCATGAAGACCTCCAATATATCTTCCACCACATCGGTGAAAATAGCCATCATACATCGCTAGAAGCTCGTCTGGGTATTACATAATCCAAATTGCATCCTCGAGAATGCGAATGTGACATAAGACATGTAAAGGTCATCGTTTCTTGCTCTTCCAGGGTAATGAGAATTTGATTATACCTCGAGTAACCATCTAACAAGCAATAAAACAACCAGTCCACAAGAAGATCAAGCATTTGGTCAAGGAGCGGCAACGGGAAATGATCTTTTCGAGTCACCTTGTTAAGCCTTCTGTAATCCATACATACTCTCCATCCCATCACCATACGAGTAGTAATAAGATCATTATTGGCATTGGTCACCAGAGTTATCCTGCCCTTCTTCGGTACGCATCGCTCCGGAGAAGTTCATGAACTGTTAGAAATGAGATATCCCACACCAGCGTCAAGCCACTTGATAACTTCTTTCTTAACCACTTCTTACATAGCTTAGTTGAATCTCCTTTAGTGTTCAAGTGAAGGCCTCGCATCCTCCACCAAAATGATCATATGGATGCAAAAGGCGGGGCTTATACCCCGAATATCGGTCAATGTCCATCCAATCACCCTCTTGCTCTTTTGTAGAACAGCCAAGGTGGCGTCAACCTGCACGTTAGTTAAGCAAGATGAAATAGTAATAGGCAAAGTGAAATTAGGGCCCAAGTATTCATACCTGAGGTAAGGAGGAAGTGGTTTCAACTCCAACACAATGGCTCCTCAATAGATGGCTTGGTTGGTGGAGTTTTGCGATTCTCAAGATCCAAGGATAACTTCCTAGGCTCATAAGAATACGAGCCCATACCATGCAATGCGTTTACACACTCGACTCTCCCGGCATCATTATTAACATCCATGTTCAAAAGTACGGCCTCAAGTGGATCTTCAACATTAATCATTGCGCTTGTGTCCTCCACTATCACCGCCGTGACAATGTCAACAAACTAAATCAACTCGGTGCTATTTGGTTGCCTCATAGACTTGCACACATGGAACACCACCTTTTCATCACCAACCCGGAAGGTCAACTCTCCCGCCTTAATATCAACCAAGGCCTTCCTCGTAGCTAGGAAAGGTCTTCCAAGAATAATTGGGACTTCAAAGTCCACCTCACAATCTAATATCACGAAGTCGGCCAGCAAGATGAATTTATCAACATGAAGAAGGACGTCATCAATTATACACAAAGGATGCTTATTGACTGATCCACCATTTGGAGCCTCATTAAAGTGGGGCGAGGTTTTCCCATTCTCAAGGTCTTGAAGACCGAATATGGCATTAAGTTTATACTCGCCTCCAAGTCAAAAAGGGCTTTTGCAAAGTCGGCACTTCCAATGGTACATGGGATAGTGAATGCACCGGGGTCCTCAAGTTTTGGAGCAATGGATGGTACATAAAACTCACTTGATGCATCATCTTGATTGTCTCACACTCCATTGACCTCTTTTTCATAACCAAATCCTTCGTGAACGTTGCGTATCCTGGCATTTTCTCGAATGCCTCCACTAAAGGCACGTTGATAGTTAAACTCTTCACCATCTTGATGAATTTCTTGAATTGGTTGTCACCCTTTTTCTTGGCCAATCGTTGAGGATAGGGCGGAGGAGGCCTAGGCAAGGGTGCCTTAGCTTTGGGCACCATTGGCTCGGGCATATCAATTACATGTTCCCTAGATGGGTTCATGGCCTCTTCTGTCTCCTCCTCACCCTCATTAATATCAATACGCACATCATTGTTCACATTGGGTTCAGCTACATCTTCAACCACCAAAGGCATATCATCATCTCGCAACTCGTTTCATCAACCATAACTTGATTTCCTCTTGAGGCATGCAGATCACCACCTCTTCCACTTCATGTTGTCACCGCCATCACATGATTGTTGTGCCCACCTAGGGTTTACTACCGTATCACTTGGTAGAGCACCCTTTGGGCAAGTATTTAAAGATTGAGAAATTTGGCCAAGTTGCACCTTCAAGTTACGGATAGAAGAATTATGGGAAGACAATTAAGCATTGGAGTCTTGGTTCTTCTTCATCATTTGCTCAAACATAACTTCAATTATACCAAAATCATTTCCCAAAGAACTAGACCCTTGAGATTGAAACGGCGGTGGATTGTTCGGTTGTTGATACATCGGAGGCCTTTGAAATACTTTCCCCCGATTACCTTGACCACCATTATTATTCCATACACCTTGACCATTGTTGTTGTTCCAATTTTTTTGTTGTTAGCATTCCTATTTCCTCGATTACCCAAATTGTTGTTCCCCCAATTTCCACCTTGGTTGTTGTTATTGTTCCAATTACCACCTTGTTGATTTCCCCAATTTCCTTGGAGTCGCCATTGTTGATTCCCTTGATTTTCTCTATTCCCTTGGTAATTGTTGAGGTATTGGAGTTCCTCACTTTGATCATCATAGCATTCATTCGAATAACCACCACCACTCATAGCTATCACCATTTCCTTGAGGTTGTTGCCCTCTTTGCCTTCTTTTCATCATATTCACTCCTTTCATGGCATTGACTTGGCACGGGTTTTGTACTTGTTGTAATTACGTCTTCACCAATTGATTCATTGTTGTTGTCAGTTTTGCAATGGCTTGTCCATGATCGTGCAACTCCTTATGCAAATGTATGACATTATGGTCACCTTGAGGAATGCTTGCCCGGCTTTGCCATGCCAAAGATGTATCGGTTGTTTCATCTAACACATCACAAGCTTCATTGTAAGGAGGCTTCATAAAATTTCCTCCCGCCAATTGGTTAACAATACATTGGTAGGTTATGTTGATGCCCCAATAGAATGTTTGTTGAATCATCACATCATTCATGTCATTGTTAGGGCACTCTTTCACTATAGTTCTAAATCTTTCCCATATCTCGTGTAACGATTTAGTTGGCTCTTGCTTGAAAGCTAGAATCTCATCCTGTAGAACTACCATATGACTTGGAGAGAAAAACTTAGCGATGAACTTGTCCGCCAATTCATTGCATGTGGTGATAGAATGATTGGGGGGCCTCTTTAACCAATCCAACGCATTTCTCTAGAGAGAGAACATGAAAAGACTCAGTCTCGATGCATCTTTCGAGACGTTTGTCTGCTTGCTACCCCCAACAAGTATCCACGAACCCCTTCAAATATTGGTACGCATTCTGATCGGAGGCGCCCGTGAAATAACCTCGTTGTTCAAGGAAGGTTAGCATAACATTTGTAATATGGAAGTTCCCTGCCCGAATTCGGGGAGGAACTATTGCACTCCCATACCCTTGATTACGGAGAACCCTTGGGGCCACTCTTGGTGGAGGCAGGGGAGGGTCTGGTATGTTTTAATTTGCGTTTGCATTGGCATTTTGACCTCTCCTCGGCGCTTGAAGCAAATCATCTTCCTGTTCTTGATACTCAACCTCCTACCCGCGACCACGTTGCCAAGAGGGTCATTTGCATTTAAAGCCATGTGTACCTGAGTGATTGACATAAATAAAGTTAGTAAAATGAAGGAAAGAGAAGCAAAACACAAAACTAGCTACACCATAAGCTCCTTGACAACGGCACCAAAAAGTAATCACTGCCAACTCGACGCTACACGAATGTAAGGAAAGCGGGTCCCTACAGCTTTTACCCGAATAGTGGTTCCGGATCGAATTTCCACAGGGAGCTTGGAATGGAGTTGTATTGTCTGTTTAGCCTAGAATCGCATTTGTACTTCTATTGCACTCCTAACATTTTTACGTTTTCTTTGTATTAACAACTACTATTATGACCTAAAGATTAAGACTGAGTTATGCTAAAGAGATATTTCTTGGTTGTAACTAATAGGGAGAAAGGCACTAAGGTCGTGGCATCACCTAGGTGGTTAACTAACGGGCAGAAACTACTAAGAATAGATTGACATAAGTGGAAATTATGTTACAACCGTTGCACAATTATATCCACTTTCACACCTCTCGATAGAGAGAGCAATTTAGCCAATTGACTCTCGAGAGACCAATTGGGTAGGCCAATTAGACCAAGCAACTAGGGTTCAAGTAGGGTGTTTACTCTCATAAGACTTAACCCGTTAATTGGGACTACCATTTCTCTTATGTTCATCCCAATTCCTTGTTGGGTAAATTTTGGGGTCATAGACTCTCTTTCTCAAGAAGAGTCAAAACACACTAAGCTAGAATGAATGTTTGCAACTACCAATCCTTAACTAAAGCATAAAATTAACCCAAATAACAAATACTCAACATCAATCTATCATTAGAAAGTAGCACCCATCAATTACCCACGCTAGGGTTGAGCCACAACCCTAGCTAATGGGTTTAGCTAGACATAATTGAAGAAGAAACAAAATAAATAGAAGAAGAAACAACCATATTAATTTATAACTAAAGTAAAACTACTAGAATCTATGGAGAAATTAATGCTAAAATACAAAAATATGCTAAAATGTTGGTCCTCATGAGTGCAGGTCTCTTCAGTACATAAAACTTAACCTAAAATGGTAAAATTTTCTATTTATAGTGGGCTAGAAAAACTGAAAAATTGCCCATGTGGGGTCAGTGTGGGCCGCACATTAATGACAGGGGCCGCACTGGCTATTTAACTTCCATTGACAGGCTCTCCGAAGTGTCTGGCCTGGATCACGTAAAGGTGTGGCGCGACCGCGTGAAGTTCTGGCGCGGGCCGCATGATAGTGACTGCAGCTGCATGGCTTTGAATTCCACAAATCTCCATCTTTTCTGAACCTCTTGGCACAAACCGCATGGTATAATGGTGCGACCGCATGAGCTGAATGCGGGCCGCCTAAATCCAACCACATCCGCATGGCTTAAGCCTTGATTGTGCATTACTCTGAACTCTCCTGGTGCAGCTGTATGCACAATTGTGCAGTCCGCATCAGGCTCCTATTCCACCAGTTCACATGGCCTTTGATACTTGGGCAGGTTTCACTCTGTTTTGAGCCGATCTTTAACATATTCGTCACTTTGTTGCTCAATCCTGCAATCAAGCATAACCTGTAAGTATTTTGGGACTATTTGTAGCAAATTATACTCAAAGAATAGGCAATTAAGGACATAAAACACGTTAAAATCCTACTTATCAAGCAGCTGGAGCTGTGATCACAGCCTTAGAACTTTGAGGAGCACGCTGTGGCTGAGCAGTCTGTGGAGGTGCACTCCTCCCAAGTCTAGGTCAATCCATCACCAAATGGCGGGTGTCACCACACTTAAAATAAGCTCTGAGAGGGCATGGTTATTGTGACTAGATAGGGACAGGCCTGCTAGACTGACCTCTGAAAGAACCCCGTGCAGGAGGCGTGCTAGAAACTGGAGGGCATAGTAAGGCTCCTGGGGTCCAGGAGGAGTTGGAGCACTGCTGGATAATGGAAGAGCTAAATGAATGGGGTGAACCATATACCCCTTTCATGTCGACCTGCTGCTGGGGTACGGGCACCAGAGTATTGGCCCGACTCTCGAGACCTCTTAGCCTCTCTCTCCTCTCGCTCCCTAGCGAGCATACCCTCGATCCTCTTAGCAATACTCACTACCAGCTGATAAGCAATGTCCATCTCCAACTCTCGAGCCATACTAGATTTGATTGGTGGAATAAGGCCCTCAATGAACTAGCGAACCCTCACACGGACAGTGGCAACCAAAGCTAGTGCATGCCATGCTAATCTGGTGTAACGGATGGCATACTCTAAAATTGTCATAGCACCCTGGCGCAAATGCTCAAACTCTCCGCGCCATGCGTCCCTGAGGCTCTGGGGAACAAACTCTCTCAGAAACATATCCGAAAACTAGGTCCAAGTCAGTGAAGTAGCCTCGTCCGGGCTGTCTATCTCATAAGTGCGCCCCCAATCATAGACAGCTCCCTGAAGCCGAAAGGCAGTAAAGGAAACCCCGTTGGACTCTACTATACCCATAGTGTGAACAATGCGATGGCACTCTTCTAGAAATTCCAAGGCATTGTCTAATGATAAACCGTTGAAGACAGGAGGCTTGTATTTCTTAAACCTCTCAAGCCTCAGCTGCTCGTCCTCTGAAACAGCTGACCCATCCTCGGGCTGAACTAGCGCTGTATGCGGTACAGGAATGATCTTTGTGGCCTGCTCCATATGCACTCTCTACTCAGGAGTGCAGGCTACGGGAGTCTAGGCCTCTCCCCCCACCTAATATGTGGCTGCAGCGAGGGAAAGCAACCCCGCTTGAGCCAAGGTGGTGTACATACACATGAACTGAGCTAATGTCTCCTGAAGGAAAACCCGAAAACTCACGGGCAACACAGGCTAATGGAAACGCAATATGCTGCTCTAACTATAGAATGTCTAAACAATAGAAGGAAAATAAAGCTAAATACTAAAGATAGGATAAAGAGGGAGACTCTTCGGTGTGCGTACACGACAGATCTACCTCTAAGTCTCCGTAGCTCTCCCCGCCTCACGCATAATGCGCCTGAGTGGAGGTACCTGGATCTGCACATAAGAAATGCGCAAAAGAGGCGGGAGTACACCATAGCGGTACTCCGTAAATGACAAATCTAACCTCGGTTGGGTAGTGACGAGGAAGGTCAGGGCCCTACTGAGATAAAATATAATAAATAATAAGATAACAAAAACAGTTTAAATAAAGTCTACAGCGAGGATCTAAATAGGATAAATAAGTAAGTGCAGTAATAGAAAGCAGAAACAAGACAAATCAAGGGGAATACTGCTCGCAACATGGATAATAACCAGGGATCTCTTGGTATCCCAAGTATCTCTTGGTATCCTCATCTTATACACGAGGGATCTCTTGATATCCCGAGGATCTATTGGTATCTCCATTTTATACTTGAGGGATCCCTTGGTATTCCGAGGATTTCTAGGTATCCTCGATATATATATATATATATATATATATATATAACATCTGTGTCAGGGATCTCTTGGCATCCCGTACACTCTCAGTCCAGAACATAACACGTACAAGGGATCTCTCGGGATGCCGTCCCATAGTCCCAAATTTAAACACACAATAAAAACTCCTATTTTCATAATAATGCTAAAGTCATAACACGTAAAAGTAAATTCGAGCCTACCATGCTTCATGGAGTACAAATAATAAAGTTTTAAACAAATAAGCAAGTAAGTCAAATAAACATGCTTCTCTAAGCTAGCACAAGTTAAACTTACAATCTAATATGAACAAGTGAGCAGGAATCTCAATTTAATTACTTCAAGTAGAAACGGATTTTTAATAATTAGCTCAAGTATGCGCTTGTCACCTTACATATGAGGCATTCTAATATCAAATATCATGTCCTAAAGGGAAAGGTCCCCCATACAAGGTTAGACAAGCCACTTGCCTCGAATCGGCTCAATAATCAACTAGAAACCACGCCTTTTCCACAGGTATCCTGTTGGAAACACGTTCTCAAGGCCTTATACTAAAACGTGTGTTCTTATGTGTAGGTATTGATGAATGACAAACAGGCGCAAATTGATATATGACGAAGTTCAAGTACAAGTGCACAATTGGTGGATAACGAGATTCAAGCACAAGACAAAGTTCTATAGTTTAAATGAGTCGTTCTTAATTGTGATCTTGATCCGACAACTTGACTCATGACATGGCTTCTCTCGTAAAACTATTTTTTACAAAATCATGCATATTTAATTTAATGCTAAATAATTTTAAATCATGCATATTTACTTCAGTCAAAATGATTTTTAAACATGCCTCTAAAATCTGGACTAAGATAATTGATTATGTACTTATGATAATCGATTATGTTAAGCCAAGACTGCATGACAATCAATTGTGAACTAATGATAATCGATTGTGTTAAGGCAGTGAGAGGTTTTTCAAAACCTGCATGACAATCGATTGTGAACCTTATGACAATCGATTGTGATGAGGCAGTGTCCATCAAAGTTTTTCAAAAATCAGAATAATCGATTGTGAAGCTAATGACAATCGATTGTGAAGAGACAGTGTCCATCAGATTTTTAAAAGACACAAAATAATCGATTGTGAACATATGACAATCGATTGTGTTGAGGCAGTGTCCTCCAGACTTTTTCAAAGTTATTAAATAATCGATTGTGAGTATATAACAATCGATTGTCACGAGGCAGTGTCTAAAATGATTTTCAAAGTCTGATAAATAATCAATTGTTAACATTGCACAATCGATTGTGAAGCTGACCGTTGTCGTAAAGTTTTCAAATACCGTCAGGTAATCGATTGTTGATTTTGTACAATCGATTGTTGATATTAAAATCTGGAAAAGATTTTTTAAACGTTGCTGAATAATCGATTGTTGATTTTGTACAATCGATTGTTGAAATTAAAATCTGGAAAGGAGTTTTTGAACGTTGCTGAATAATCGATTATTGATTTGGTATAATCGATTGTTTTACGTAAAATCTGGAAATGATTTTTTGAACGTTGCCAATAATCGATTGTTGATCTTGGACAATCGATTGTTAAGCGTAAAATCTGGGATTGATTTTTGGTACGATTGGCAAACAATCGATTGTGGCTTCCTGACAATCGATTGTCACAGAGTAAAATCAGCAACTCTTAATTGGCAATTAGGCAACGGTAATGCCAAGTTTTTCAACTATAAATACAGCTTCATTTCAGTGTTCTAAACACAACAACACACAACAACTGATCATTCTATTGCTATAAGCTTGCATACTATTGTTTATCATTTTATATTCATTCCATAAAGCTTTTGAGAGCCAAAGTCTTGTCCATAGTTGTTGCGATCTTGAGCTTACTTTTTTTACTCATATCTACTCATTAAGGAGTGTTTTGTTTGAGTGTTTAGTGTTTTGTACACTTGTAAGAGAATTGTGATTCTCTTTTTGTATGGAACTTGTGTTTCCTTGGTTGAAGTCTTGGAGAGTTGTATCTCCGAGCAAAGGTGTTAAGGCTTGTGTCCTTAAGTTGTAAAGGTTTGTTGAGCACCCGTAAGCTTGACAAGTTAGTGGAAAATCTCGAGAGAGTCTCTCGGGGACTGGACTAGCCACGTGTTGTGGTGAACCAGAATACATCGGTGCGTTCTTTCCTTTTGTTTATTTAACGCACTTAATTATTTCCTGCATATTTTAATTTCCGCAAGTTTACGCTAAATTTTATTATAACGCTATTCACCCCCCCCCCTCTAGCGTTAAGCGTATTATCTAACAATTGGTATCAGAGCCTAACTCTCTGAAAGCCTTAACCGGTTGAGAGCAATATATATTTTTTCTGTTGAGATTATTGAACGCAGGAACGATGAATGAAGGACAATCCACCACTTGCCCTCCATTTTGCGATGGAACGAATTACTCATATTGGAAGGAGCGAATGATAATCTTCGTCAAATCAAACAACTTTCGTATATGGCAAATCATCATGCATGGTGAACAAATGACGACATAAGTTGGGAAAGCCATGGTAAGTGAATACAACACCAAGGCAATCAATATGTTGTGTAGCGCTTTGAATCAGGAAGACTATCGGAAAATTTCCCACTGCAAAACTGCCAAAGAGATGTGGGATAAGCTTGAGGTAACGCATGAAAGCACGTCTCAAAAAGCGGACAGCTCATGTGATGAATCGACTGCCCAATGCCTCATGGCCAACAAAGAAGAAGAGGTAAGTACTTCCAACTCTCACTCATTTGAAGAAATGCAAAATGCTTATAATGAATTACAGTAAGTTTGTTAATGTTTCCAAAACTATTAAAGATTTTCAGAAAACACTTTCTTTGCAAGAAAAAGGGTTTGAAAAATTGACTTGTGAAAATGAGAAGCTGAAAGAAGAAAATAAGTGTTTTAAAAATGACAATGGTTTTCTGAAAAATAAGATTGAAGTTTTGGAAAAAGAAAATAAATTTTTGAAAAATGACATTGTTGATTTCAAAATTAAAATCAAGGAATTGAATGAAGTCTCTTCAATTGATAAATGTTCCAGTTGTTCTTCTTGTAGTTCTTTAAAATTAGAGAACATAGAAATTAGGAACGCACTAGAAAAACGTAGTGTTGATAGTCCTAAAATTGAAGTTATCAAAAAGGATGATAGTAATGAGGTCGGACCACCTAGAAAGAATTCTAGGAACCTCGCTAATGAGTCTAAGATTAATTGTTTTAGACCACCTAGAAACGACTCTAGGAATTTTGTTAATAAGTCTAAAACTAATCATTTTAGACCACCTAGACACAATTCTAGGAATTTTATGAATGAGTCTAGAAGGAATAATTTTAGACCACCTAGACACAATTCTAGGATGTTTATAAATGAGTCTAGAATAAATGTTTTTAGACCACCTAGAAATGATTCTAGAAATTTCAACGATTCTAGGAAAAACAAATTTAGATCACCTAGAACACATTTGGCTCAACCTAGACATATGCACAATCCTAATGTTATATGTCATTATTATAATCTGGTAGGACACATTGCACCCGTTTGTTTTGCTAAACATAGAGATTTATGTGTTGATTACGATTCTTATTATCCTAACCCCCAAGGACCCAAAAGAAGTTGGGTACTAAAAACCTATTTTTAGGTTCCTTTTGCAGGTGTGCTTGAAGACTACAATATTGTAGTGGATGCACCAAGCACGAAACCTTAATGCATTAAGGGGGAACGTCGGTTAGTTATCGTATTTTGAATAAAAACGCAATAAGTTGATATATGCTAATAATCATTAATTATTTTTGGTTGATACATGTTTTAATAAGTTTTATTATTGAAAAACAATTAGTATCAATTAGTTTTATAATAAGTGATTGATTCATGTTTTGATGAATATTTTTAGGTTAAATAACAATTGATAAATTTGCGAAAAATGACCGTTATTATGGTGTTACTAATATTTGGAATTATTTGATTTTGTTTATAACAATTGATATCGTCAATGGTTTAAATAACTTTTGGTATACTCTTTTTGCTAATTCCAAAAGGGGGAAGAATATAGGCGATATGCATACCTTAATTGAGGGGGAATAGTCAATTAAGGGGGTATTTTATTAAATTGATTATATTGAATTGTTTGCATAAATTGTATGTTGAGATATAGCATGAATTTAGGGGGAATTCAATATACATATCTTCCGTTGTTTGTCATTATCAAAAAGGGGGAAATTGTAGAAAATCACTCTATCTATGATATGTGCGCTTTGGTTGTATGAGCATGATTTTCAGGTATAGGTTTTGATGAATGACAAACAATGAAGTCAAGTGTCAAACAACGTTATAATATGACAAACAAGCATATGGCGAGAAGCATACTGATGACGAAATTGCTTGAACGAGCCAAAGAGTTCAAGACCGAAGACCCAAGACGTAGGCCGTTTGGTAGAACCAATGTAAGGACAACGTTTAAGTTATCTTATCCTTTGGCTCAACATTACGTCATCATAAATATGCATAAAATCATTTTATTAAATAAAATCATTTTATTAAATCATATATAAATATTTTTAATATACTTCAAACAAAATGATTTTAACGTTTTCAGTTTTAACCAAAATGGGTTTTGAAGTAAGTTTTCAACTCTGGTATACACAGTGTATATCAATGGTATATAATCGATCCGTTGCCAATAATCTTTCCTTTATTGTTATACCCAAAAATCACACTTCCTTCTTCTTTGTGTTCTAGTTGAAGGAATTTGGATTCGTCTCCCGTCGTATGTTTGGAGCATCCACTATCAAGGTACCATAGTACACTTGATCCCTTCAAGCACACCTACAAAACAAATTAATGCGTTTTAGGTACCCATGCCATTTTGGGTCCTTGAGGGTTAGGCATATCATAATGATGCGATTGAGTAATATGTCTATGTCGTGTAAAACATGCAGGGGCAATATGACCAATGCGTCTACAATAATGACAAGTCACGTTGGGGTTATGCATTGGTTATTCCTCACGTAGCAAAGCATATAGGGTTTTTAATAAAAGAACCGAAACTGTGGAGGAATCCCCTCATGTTATATTTGCCGAAAATAATGCTCGCTTGGCGAGAAAGGATACCGGTTTTGATCTTGCAGGTATTTTAGATAGCTTGAAAGACAAAATACAAGAGGAAACGCCTAAAGAAAATCAAGACGAAATTTTGAAACAACCAACGGAGGAAGCGCCACAATTGGAGAATGAAACGAAAATGCCTAACGAGTGGAGGACAATTAAAGATCACCCTCTCGAACAGGTAATTGGCGACGTCGGAGAAAAGGTAAGTACCCGAAACTCCCCTAAGAACACCTTAGGACATACTGCTTTTGTGTCTCAAATTGAACCAACAACCATCTCCGAAGCAATTGGGGATGAATTTTGGACCTTGGCAATGCAAGAGGAGCTTAACCAATTCAAACGGAATGACGTTTGGGATTTGGTGCCAAGACCCGAAAATCATACCATAATTGGTACGAAATGGGTTTTTCGAAACAAACTAGATGAAAATGGTGTAATCACTAGAAACAAAGCTAGGCTTGTAGCAAAAGGATATAATCAAGAAGAGGGTATTGACTATGAAGAAACATATGCTCCCGTAGCTAGATTAGAAGCTATTCGTCTATTGCTCGCTTTTGCCTCTTCTATGAATTTCAATTTATATCAAATGGATGTGAAAAGTGCTTTTCTAAATAGTGTTATACAAGAAGAAGTTTATGTTGAACAACCCCCCGGTTTTGAAGATTTTAAATCTCCCGATCATGTTTCAAACTCAAAAAGGCTCTCTATGGTTTAAAACAAGCTCCCCGAGCTTGGTATGAAAGATTGAGTAAATTTCTATTGGAAAATGATTTCATTTCATTAGGGGGAAAGTTGACACCACCCTTTTTGTTAAGCATAAAAACAATGATATTTTATTAGTTCAAATATATGTGGATGATATCATATTTGGTGCTACTAACAATGTCTTATGCAAGGAATTTTCCGATTTAATGACAAGCGAATTTGAGATGTCTATGATGGGTGAGTTAACATTCTTTTTGGGATTACAAGTAAAGCAAATGAAAGAAGGTACGTTCATTTGCCAAGCCAAATATTGCAAAGAATTGCTGAAACGATTTGAAATGAACAATGCAAAAGCAATGGCGACTCCCATGAGCACATCTGATCATCTAGACAAAGATGAGAAAGGTAAGGAAGTCGACACTAAGAAGTATCGAGGTATGATCGGCTCTCTTCTCTATCTTACTGCTAGTCGTCCGGACATCATGTTTAGCGTGTGCTTATGCGCCCGTTATCAATCGTGTCCGAAGGAGTCTCACCTTACTGCGGTAAAACGGATTTTGAAGTACCTTGTTGGTACTACAAATGTGGGTTTATGGTACCCCAAAGGTTCTTCATGCCAACTCGTTGGCTATTCCGACTCCGATTTTGCTGGATGCAAATTGGACCGCAAGAGCACTAGTGGCACTTGCCATTTTCTCGGTAGCTCTCTCGTTTCTTGGTTTAGCAAGAAACAAGTAAGTGTTGCGTTGTCCACAACTGAGGCTGAATATGTAGCCGCGGGGAGTTGTTGCGCTCAAATCCTATGGATGAAACAACAACTCTTGGACTATGGCCTAAGTCTTGATCATATCCCTCTTAGATGTGATAATACTAGTGCCATATGCTTGACGAAGAACCCCGTTCTTCATTCGCGAACAAAACACATTGAAATTAGACATCATTTTATAAGAGATCACGTTCTCAAGGGCGATGTCGAAATCGAATTTGTTGAAACCAAAGACCAATTGGCCGGCATCTTTACTAAGCCCTTAGAGAAAGAGTCCTTCTTCAGAATTCGTAGTGAACTCGGGATTCTCGACTCCACGTTGATCTAAGTCATGCATTGCATCTTTTTATCTTACATGATTTCTAACTTGAGTGTCGGAGACGTCTAACGAATTTTTGCAGGTATCGTCCTAAAGGTAGGGGGAATTATAAAGCATGACGTGCAATAATCAAGTCTTCTTCAGAAAAATCGGTCTCTGTCGTCTAAATAATCGATTATCTCGTATTAATAATCGATTGTTCTGCTATTACTTGAGTTACTGTACTCTCTTTAAGTAATCACGTTTTCTTTCCAAGAAATAAACAAGTTTTATTTACATCTTTGGCATCTTCTTATATTATTTTTGCTAATGGCAAAAGGGGGAAGATAACGGGTATGCACTCTCAATATTCATAAGCTTAAATTGAGGGGGAATTCATATATTAAGGGGGAACTAATCGCATACTTATTGCATATCTTTACTTGTCTTGAATCGTCACTATAAATTGTTTAAGTTGCATATCCCGCTTAAAGTTTGCCATTATCAAAAAGGGGGAAATTGTTGGAAACACGTTCTCAAGGCCTTATACTAAAACATGTGTTCTTATGTGTAGGTTTTGATGAATGACAAACAAGCGCAAATTGATATATGACGAAGTTCAAGTACAAGCGCACAATTGGTGGATAACGAGATTCAAGCAAAAGACAAAGTTCTATAGTTTAAATGAGTCGTTCTTAATTGTGATCTTGATCCGACAACTTGACTCATGACATGGCTTCTCTCGTAAAACTATTTTTTACAAAATCATGCATATTTAATTTAATGCTAAATGATTTTAAATCATGCATATTTACTTCAGTCAAAATGATTTTTAAACATGCCTCTAAAATCTGGACTAAGATAATCGATTATGTACTTATGATAATCGATTATGTTAAGCCAAGACTGCATGACAATCGATTGTGAACTAATGATAATCGATTGTGTTAAGGCAGTGAGCATCAGGTTTTTCAAAACCTGCATGACAATCGATTGTGAACCTTATGACAATCGATTGTGATGAGGCAGTGTCCATCAAAGTTTTTCAAAATTCAGAATAATCGATTGTGAAGCTAATGACAATCAATTGTGAAGAGACAGTGTCCATCAGATTTTTAAAAGACACAAAATAATCGATTGTGAACATATGACAATCGATTGTGTTGAGGCAGTGTCTTCCAGACTTTTTCAAAGTTATTAAATAATCGATTGTGAGTATATAGCAATCGATTGTCACGAGGCAGTGTCTAAAATGATTTTCAAAGTCTGATAAATAATCGATTGTTAACATTGCACAATCGATTGTGAAGCTGGCCGTTGTCGTAAAGTTTTCAAATACCGTCAGGTAATCGATTGTTGATTTTGTACAATCGATTGTTGATATTAAAATCTGGATAAGATTTTTTGAACGTTGCTGAATAATCGATTGTTGATTTTGTACAATCGATTGTTGAAATTAAAATCTGGAAAGGATTTTTTGAACGTTGCTGAATAATCGATTATTGATTTGGTATAATCGACTGTTTTACGTAAAATCTGGAAATGATTTTTTGAACGTTGCCAATAATAGATTGTTGATCTTGGACAATCGATTGTTAAGCGTAAAATCTGGGATTGATTTTTGGTACGATTGGCAAACAATCGATTGTGGCTTCCTGACAATCGATTGTCACAGAGTAAAATCAGCAACACTTAATTGGCAATTAGGCAACGGTAATGCCAAGTTTTTCAACTATAAATACAGCTTGATTTCAGTGTTTTAAACACAACAACACACAACAACTGATCATTCTATTGCTATAAGCTTGTATACTATTGTTTATCATTTTATATTCATTCTATAAAGCTTTTGAGAGCCAAAGTCTTGTCCATAGTTGTTGTGATCTTGAGCTTACTTCTTTTACTCATATCTACTCATTAAGGAGTGTTTGTTTGAGTGTTTAGTGTTTTGTACACTTGTAAGAGAATTGTGATTCTCTTGTTGTAAGGAACTTGTGTTTCCTTGGTTGAAGTCTTGGAGTGTTGTATCTCCGAGCAAAGGTGTTAAGGCTTGTGTCCTTAAGTTGTAAAGGTTTGTTGAGCACCCGTAAGCTTGACAAGTTAGTGGAAAATCTCGAGAGAGTCTCTCGGGGACTGGACTAGCCACGTGTTGTGATGAACCAGAATACATCGGTGCGTTCTTTCCTTTTGTTTATTTAACGCACTTAATTATTTCCTGCAAATTTTAATTTCCGCAAGTTTACGCTAAATTTTATTATAACGCTATTCACCCCCCTCTAGCGTTAAGCGTATTATCTAACATATCCGACTTCAAGTGGCTCAAATCTATTCAATTCAATTACATATCATAAATAACATTACAAGTAACTGATTTCACTAATAAATTTAAAGCAAATGCGTGAAAATAGGTAAAATGACCAAAACGTCCCTCGCGAAAATTCTCGAAATCAGTTAATTTTTATATTTTTAGAACCCTCGTACTCTCACGAGTCTAACAATATAAAAATCTCCCAAATCGGAGGTCAACTGCGCACTCAAAACCCAATAGTTTGGTCTAAGAAGCATTCCCAATTTTGATCCCAAATTCGAAATTAGATGATGGATTCAACTATATATTGATGGAATACAACTAAAAAGGATTAAGGAAATGTTACCCAATGATCTTCACTTCAAACCCCACTCAGAATCGCCCTCTCCCGAGCTCTTAATTGATTTTTCCAACTTTTGAAACTCAACCCTCAAAATTTCTATTTCTCACCAGTGATTACTGCTTCTACGGTCCCGCTTATGCGGAACATTGGCTGCTTCTGCGACTTCTTTAAAAATCTGGAACTCCGCTTCTGCGGTTCTCATCTCGCAGGAGCGGCTCCGCTTCTGCGGAATTTCTACCACTTCTGCGGTTCCTGAGGGGTATACCCAAACCTGCTTCTACAATGGCCAAGGTCGCTTCTGCGGTTCCCAAGCTTCTTCTGCGGTTCCCAAGTTGCCTCTATTTATTTTAATTGTGTATTTTTATTTTCGAGTCAAATCAATAAAAAAATTGCTACAGCTCCACTATTTTTTTCTAAATAAAAAGAGTATTGCCAAAATAATAAACTTGAAATTGTAGCCTCTTTTTACTTCTTCTTTTGATGCAATGACTACTTATTTTATTTTTACTTTTTCAGGAAAAATTTGCAAAAAAAAAAAAGTAGAGTATCATAATTTAGAGCTATATAAAAAACTATAGCCAAAATAAGAAAGTTCAAATTATGTATCTTTTAAAGCTTTTTAGATGCCTTGATTATTTATTTCAATCCTATATTATTTTCAAGTCAAATTCAAAAAAGAATAGCTAAAAGTTTATTATACCAAATAAAATAAATAGCTTAAATAATATAGCTCTTGCCAAGTTTTATTATAAATTTTATTCGAAAAAAATTATCTAAAAAAGTAATATACTTAAAAAGGTAAAAAATATATATATTATTTTTAAGAATAATACCATATAGATAGAAAAATTCGCATGACAGACAAATGTATGCCATTTTCCTGGTATGAGATCGTCCAGCGAAGTAACAATTATCGAATAATCAAATATATGGAATAATTAAAACTATAAATAATTTAAGAATATAATTTAATGTGTGCCAAGTTTGCTGCTCTACACAATCCAAAAAGGTCTGGGACGTTAAAGGTTCTTATTAAAATAAGGAAAATTATTAATTATGCCATTAGAAGTAGCTCATTAAAAAATTATCAAATTGATAAAATATTACTAATATTAGTTAAAATGGCCAATCAACTATTTGTACCAAAAAATCAAATTTTTACTTACTTTTGAGTGGGTGCTATTAGAATAGATTGGGTATATCTTAAGGAGCTTGAATCTCAGTTTTGGGATGATTTGGTGAAGTTTTGAGGCGGTTTGAATTGAAAATTCGAAGTAAAAACTGAATATGAAAAAAAATGATACGTGTATCACACTGTGTATCACCTGTGTATCATATTTGTATCGATTGTGTATCACATGTATATCCATGTATATATGTGTGTGAGATACATGCATGATACATGTTTGATACATGTATCACAGAAGAATTTTTGACATCGATTTAATTATGAATTTTGATACAAAACCAGTCCAAATCACCTCCAATCTTCCTCAAATTTTGTATATTGACTTATCTATATATTTTCAATGAATTTAGACTATACCCATTAAAAAAATTTCTTATTTATTTCAATTTTTGAAATATTGGCTAGAGATTAATAAGTTGAAATTTAATAAGACATTTTTGTGAAACATGCTGTTGTTGAGCAATCTGATCTTGTGGAGCCTATTAACAGTGCAGACGTACAGCTAATGCAGGAATATCATATGATGATTGACACTCTCTCAAGTATGGCTCAGCAAAATACTCATACTGGTTCTGATGCTATGGTCAGTTCAGAAGGTACAATCACTAATGTTGATGCTGCTACTGAGAATAGTGAACAGCAGATTGTGTATGGTAATAAAGGTAAAGCTATCATGAATGAGATTGGAAGTAGAGGCTACAAAATTGATCCTGGTCCATCCTGTAGGGGAGAACCTTATTCCAAATGATCATAGTAACTTGGAATATAAGGGGGCTTAATCAGCCTCACAAGCAAAAGGAGTTGAAAAACTTCTTAGCTATTAATAAAGTAGATGTCATAGGAATACTTGAAACCAGGGTTAAGGAGCCTAAATCAAGGAAAATATTGGGAAAGATTGCAATGAACTGGATGGTACAGTGTAATTACTTACATGCTACTAATGGAAGAATATGGTTGATTCGGAAGCCTCATATCCAACTTCATATACTAGCTATGTCTGATCAGCTTATTCATTGCTGGTTGGAAGATACTAGGAGCCAGATTAATCTTCATTCAACTGTCATATATGGCCATAATACTGCCTTACTTAAGAAACAATTATGGAGTGACCTTAGATCAATCCAGATCCCTAATCAATCTGCTTGGCTGATTAGTGGTGACTTTAATAGTGTACTTAGTTCTGATGACAGAATCAGATCTATTGTAACTGATGCTGAAGTGAAGGATTTCAAAGAGGTTGTTTCTGACCTCCAGCTGACTGCCATCAGAGCTAAAGGGTGGCATTTCACATGGTCTAATAAGCAATACACATCTACTAGAGTATACAGCAAAATTGATTGGGCACTGGGCAACTTTCAGTGGTTGCAGCAGTTTGGTCACTTGGAAGCAGACTACTTGAACCCTTTTATTTCTGATCACTCTCCTATTCTTATTAAATTTGGTGTGCATAAGCCTCTGCATCCTAAACCTTTTCGATTGTACAATGTTGTTATGGAACATCCTCAATTTTTCAACATAGTCCATCAGGTATGGCAGCAGGAGTATGTGGGCAAACCCATGCAGCAGATATGGCAGAAATTGAAGAGTCTAAAACAACAATTAAAGGAGATCACCTCTTACATGGCAGCTTACAAGCAGAATATTATTCAGGCCAGGGAACAGCTTGACATCATACAAAATCAGTTGCAAAACAGCCCTTTCACACAGGAGCTTATCCAGAAGGAAAGGAAGACACTAGAGGAACTTGAGAGATGGAATAATATTGAAGAGAAAGTACTGAGGCAATATTGAAGAGAAAGTACTGAGGCAGAAGTCAAAAGCTACATGGATTGAATGTGGTGACTCAAATACTAAATACTTTCATGCTCAATGGAAGATTAGAACTGGACAAAACAGCATTAATTCCATTTATACAGAAACTGGAGTGAAACTAACAGATCCTGTACTTGTGGAACAGGAATTCTTGAAGATATTCCACTCATTAATGGGAGAATGTGCATCTGAACTTCCTTGTGTGAACTCTCAGATTATGAAGGATGGCAAATGTCTTACTCTTGAGCAACAAAGACTTCTCATTAGAGAGATAACCATGGAGGAAGTTACTGCATCAATCAAGGATATGCCTACAGATAAGGCCCCAGGGGTTGATGGATTTCTAGTAGAGTTCTTTACAAAAAACTGGGAACTGGTTAAAGATGACATTCTTTCTGCTACTAAAGATTTCTTCTACACAGGTGACCTGCCCTATATGATCAATACAATAGCCATAGCTCTTGTTCCAAAAGTCAGATCACCCTCTACTGTTAAAGATTTCAGGCCTATTGCATGTTGCACTACATTATACAAAACTATCTCCAAAGTTCTTACTAGAAGGATGAAGGATGTCATTGGGGAGTTAGTGGGATCTGCTCAATCAGCTTTTATTGAGGGAAGATGTATTGTAGACAACATCATGTTAAGTCATGAAATATTCAAGGGGTACTCAAGGAAAGGCATCTCACCTAGGTGTGTTCTTAAGGTTGATTGAGAAAGGCTTAGATACCTTAGAATGGACCTTCTTGAAACAAATTCTCACTGACTTGGGTTTTCCAGCAAAGTTTACACATTGGATTATGGCTTGTGTTTCTTCTGTATCATATTCCTTAGTAATGAATGGTGGTTTAACCAAGCCATTCAATGATAGGAGGGGTATTAGACAAGGGGATCCTATGTCACCTTATCTCTTTGTGTTGGCCATGGAATACTTGAACAGATTATTGCAGCAACTCCATAAGGATGGAAACTTCAATTTCCATCCCATGTGCAGGAAGCTCAACATTTCTCATGTGTGTTTTGCTGATGACTTGCTTATGTTCTGCAGAGCTGATGAGATGTCTATTCAAATTCTGCATAACACCTTTGCCCAGTTCTCAGCAGCCTCTGGACTCCAGGCAAATGTTAGCAAGAGTGCTATTTACTTGGCTGGGGTACATCAACATACTAGAGAGCAGTTACTTAATGTCCTGGGATTCTCTGAAGGACAACTGCCATTTATATACTTAGGAATTCCTCTGGATTCTAAGAAACTAGCCATACATCATTATCTGCCCCTCATTGAGAGAATTACTGAAAAGATTACTTGTTGGTCAGCCAAGCTTCTCTCTAATGCAGGTAGGAACCAATTGATAAAGGCTGTGATCTTTGGCATCCAGTCTTATTGGGCTCAAATCTTTATTCTGCCTAAAAAGTCCTAAAAGTCATTGAAGCTATCTGTAGAACCTATCTTTGGACTGGTAAGGCAAGTATTTCAAGAAGAGCATTGGTGGCTTGGGATAAGGTATGCAAGCCAGTATCTGCTGGTGGGCTTAATCTCCTGGACTTGTCTATGTGGAACAAGGCTGCCATATCAAAGCTGCTGTGGGATTTGGCAAACAAAAAAGACTGCTTATGGGTTCGATGGGTTCATGCTTATTACATTAAGCAAGGCAACAACTCTTCTGTTAACATCCCTAAAACAGCATCTTGGGTGATCAGGAAAATATTGGAATGCAGAAACTTTATCTTGGAATGTCCTCAGTTGCATGGTGATCTTACTGTTCGATTGAATAGTGTATGCAAGCTTAACAAGTTTAGCATACAGAAACTTTATACATCATTGCTTCCCAGCTTTACAAAGGTTACATGGAAGAATTTGTTATTAATTGGTAATGTCCTTCCTAGACACAAGTTCACTGCATGGCTTGCAGCTCATAGCCTTCCTACAGTGGATAGACTGCTGGTAATGGGTGTTCAAATCCCAGTGGACTGTGTTTTTTGCAAGCTTCATGTGGAAGACTTTAACCATATGTTCTTTGGTTGTCCTAGCACAATCAGTTTATGGAAAAGAATTTGCAATTGGTTGGGATATTCTCGAACTGTAGGATGCAATCTGAACTCAACTGGATATGTAGTATAGCCAAGAGCAGGCAATGGCACAAGGTGACAACAGCTGCTGCATTCATAACCACAATTGCACTCATCTGGAAAGCGAGGAACCAAATGCGATTTGATGGTGTCACATATGTGGAGGATTTGTTATGTCGAGAGATTGCCCTATTGATACATATGCGAGGCAGTAAACATAAGAAATGGCAAATTGGTCTTAGCAAGCTCAACTATTTTCCTTAGCCTATGATTTTACATACTATAGCACAGATTGTATATACATAGCAAATAGAGTAATGAGATTCTTGTATTAGCATAGTAGTTAGTCCAAAACTACTATCATGATCTTTGATGTACATATACTTTATTATCAATGAAAGCTTAATTTTACTGTAAAAAAAAAAATAAGACATTTTTGTAAGTTTCCCTTGAAATAAAGCTTCAAAAGGACAAAAAAGAATAACAAAAGCAAAAATGAAAAAGTTAAAAAGATGAACTACGAAAGATTCTGTGAATCTTCCATTATTCTTTATTTGTATTTTCATCTTCCTTTTTCTACAACAAAGAAGACAAAATATGGCGTAGGATAACATAATAATATGGTTGTGTATTAAATTATATTCATAATGCTGCTGTTGTTTTCATTATTAATAAAATAAAATAAAGTTTAATCTAGTACTCAAATGTTACATTTTCAACAACGTAAGTGTTCATGAATTAAATCGATTAGAAATATGAAGACAGTAGCAAAGAGCTACTAGTTAGTATATATATATATATATATATATATATATATACCAGACGCTAATGCGATGTCTTATCTGCAAACAATATTCATATCCATAGCCGACAATAAACTTGTTGCTTTTAAAGAAATAATAGCCATCTATAAAGTTATATTCCATAATCTACTCATTATATTAACAATTGTATTAAAGAGTAATTTAATTAATTAGCTCTACCATACAAGATTAGAACACACTTAAATACATTGCATATGTTCCTCGTTGTCGAATCATTATTGGTGGGCTTGCTAATACCAAAACCATATAATTTTGTTAAGAGTGACAAACACCCATTGAATCACTTGAATAGAAAACAACAAATTGTTTTTATTTGAATTTTGGTTTAACTATTTGATAATAAACTTTATTTATGATATCTTGTTCTTTTCTATTAAGAATCTCGTGACATAGCATATTATTATGACTACATGGTTGAATCAATTCTTGTATGTTTTTTTCTTTTGAATTTGAAAAAATTCTAACATATTTCCTTTTCGCATTTTTACAAGTTTTTCAAAATCTTCCCTTATTTTAAAAGGATAAATACTTCCTCTATTTTATTTCTTTTTTACATATCCCTTAAGAAATACTTCCATCGGTCCAAAATAAATAATCAATTTGTTGTCACGATCCGGATTTATAACCCTCGGGAGTCATGATGGTGCCTACTAATATGAGCTAGACAAGCCAATTCTTTAAGCTAATTACTTCATTATCCACTTATTTCTTTTTAACAAACATAAGCCAATAACACATAAACAACGAAAAATTTAAATTAAGCAGAAGAAAATAATAAAAACATATTAAATATGTATCGATTACAACTGCTTAAGCCTTAATCACCCAAAACCTGGTTTCACAGCGTCACAGACGATCTAAGATTTACTGTATACACAGTTTGAATAAAACAATGATAAACTGTTTCTGAAGCAAAAGATGAAACATGAAATAAAAGATAGAGGAGACGCTAGGGCCTGTGGACGCCTGTAGGTCTACCTTGGATCTCCGCGTGGAATGAAGTTAGCCTCTAAACTACGGTCCAAGAACTGCTCCAGGATCTGCACATAGTGCAGAGTGTAGTATTAGCACAACCAACTCCATGTGCTGGTAAGTGCCTAGCCTAACCTCGGCAAAGTAGTGACGAGGCTAGGATCAGACTACCAAATAACCTGTGCAATTCAATACATACAGCGAAAAAGAAGCACATAAATAAACAGTTAAGTATTGGAGGGGGATCATGCTACGAAAGAGATATCAATTCTGAATAGAAAGACAACAGGTAAATGAAAGAAGCAATATATCTCGGATATCAACAAAAGAACCAGAAATCAATAAATGCACAGTATCACCCTTCGTTCTTTTACTCTCGTCCTCACCAAACCAATCACGTAATGAAAATGTGCACGACATTACCCTTCGTGCTTTTACTCTCTTTCATCATCACATAATCAATATAATTGGCATGGAATGGTACATCGTGCGATGCGGCAACACCCTTCATGCTTTACACTCTTTCCTCACAAATCATACACAGCATTATCCTTCGTGCTTTACACTCTTTCCTCGAGAAAATAATACACGACATTACCTTTCGTGATTTGACTCTCTTACCTCACCCAAACAGCAATCACAAACAATAGGGCAAGAAAAATAAATGAAATTGCAATAATAATCCCGGCAAGGAAAAAAATTCAACAACAAATCCTGACAAAGGACAACATCGAAACAACAACTAAATCCCGCCAAAGGGGATAACAAATAAGCAACAATAGCCCGGCAAGAGGGAAATATATGATCTCCTCTCTTTCTCACTTTTACTTCACAATTCACTTCACAACTCGAGCCAATGCTCTAAAGGTTCAGTTATCACTTATTCCTTCACAATTATATAACTTGAGCTAATGCTCCTCAATGTTCATAGGTCACAATTCCTTGAAAAAAATTTACACAACAAATAGAAATCATCACCAAGGCATGAAATATACAACAAAGTCATGATAATCACAATATAAAGACTCACGGGCATGCTAGACACCAATGTGTAGATACTCGTCATCATGCCTATATGTCGTACTCAATAATTATCATATAGCAAGTATGACTTGACTCCTACTCCCTCAAGTTAAGGTTAGACAAAACACTTACCTCGATGCCACGAACACAATTCACATCTCAATTATAGCTTTACCCCTTGATTCCACCACCAATTCGCTCGTGTCTAATCACAAGTTACTTAATTACATTAATAAACGCTAAATGAATCAATTCGAATGTATGAAAATGAATTTTTCAAAGTTTTGCCCAAAAGGTCAAAAATCGCCTCCAAGCCCACATGGTCAAAACCCAAGTTTTAAACCAAAATTCGATTACTCATTCCCCCACGAAGTCAAATATATAATTTATTTTGAAATCGGACCTCAAATCGAAGTTCAAATTCTCAATTTTTTTAAAACCTAGGTTCTACCCAAAATAATCAATTTCCCCCCATGAAAATCATTGATTTGAGTTGAAATAATATTAAAAGATGTTAATAGAAATGAGTTAAATTTTACAATCGATTTTGAAGAAGAGTTGTTCTTGAAAAATTGCCCTAGGGAGTTTGTGATTTGAAAAGATATAAAAATAGGTTAAAAATTCGTCAAAGTATAAAAGTTGCTGGTTGCAAATGTGGGAAATCCGAATTGAGAACCCCGACCTCTGCTGTGTTGGAAAGTGTGAAAAGGGTCTCGCAATTGCGAGAAGGGAAATGCAAACAAAAGTTTGCAACTGCGAAAACTAGCCCAAGAGGAGTGCTTCACATTTACGAAAGAACTCTCGAATTTGCAAGGAAGAGTAGCATTGGTTGTTTCGCATTTGCGACTCAGCCTTCGCATTTGCGAACTTTGCGAAGCTTGCATGCCTGAACACACCAGCTAAAAACCTGCAATTTACCAAGTCCAAAATACACTCTGTGGCCTATCCAAAACTCACCCCGAGCCCTCGAGGCTCCAAACCAAATATACACACAACCTCAAAAACATCCTACGGGCTTTTTCGTGTAATCAAATAACCAAAATGACATCATGAACATCGAATTAAACCTCAAATCAATGAAATTTCTCAAAATTTCTTTTAAACATCAAATTTTGCATTTAAGGTCTGAATCATGTCAAATGAATTTTTTACCAAACTTTACCAATAACACATATAAATCATATTGAACATGTACCGGGCTCTCGAACCATAATACGGGCCCGATACTACCGGTTTCACATAACATTTCACTTTCAAAACCTTTATATTTTTCAGAAAATAATTTCATTTAAAAGATTATTTCTCGAAATTCGATTCCGAGTGTACGCCAAGTCCAATATTTTTATACAGATCCTCCAGGACCGTCAAATTGTGGGTCCGGGTCCATTTACCCAAATATTGACCGAAGTCAAATTAATTCATTTTATAGATAAAATTTATTATTTTTCACAGATTTTCACATAATAGATTTTCGGCTACACGCCTGGATTATGCACACAAATCGAGGTGATGCTAAAAGAGGGTTTTAAGGCCTCGGAACACAGAATTCATTTTACATTTGCTTTGGGAACACCCATTAAGAAAATACTACATTCTAGATAAAAGTAGTTAGTTTTACTAAACTACCCTTAATTAAATATTGCAACACAGTTGTGAGGAGTATTTTTAGGGATATGTACATGAGGGTAATTTTGAAAAAGCAAATTGGATTATTTGTTGGTTATATAAATAAACAGTTATTTTAGACCAAAATAAAAAAGTAAATTGATCACTTATTGTGGGCCCCGGGGAGGATAAATTATGAAAGGGATTGGATTACTCTACCCTTATTTATGTCTTAAGATATACTCCCTCCGGTTCACAATAAGTGACCAATTTCCTTTTAGCACGCCCATTAAGAAAATGCTACATTCTATACAAAAATACCTAATATGACTAAACTACCATTATTAAATATTGGTTACATAGTTATAGTGAGGAGTGATAAATTTTTTTAGGGATATGAACATAAGGATAAAAAAGTAAATAATTAAATTTTTTCTTGATTACATAACTTGATACTTATTTTGGACTAAAATAAAAAAGTAAATTGGTTTCTTATTGTAAATAGGAGGGAGTAATGTCTCTTCACCGAATATTTATTCTATTTATGTGTTATCTTCATCTTCAAGAATAATTATTACTAAAGATAAAAATAAAAAAATATTAATTTTATCTTAAAATTTTAAAATAACAAAAATTTAAGATAATTATTTTGAGTAACTGCTAACTACTAGTGTTAATATTAGATGAATAGAGTAACAAATAATCATAGAGCTTCCTATATATAGTCCATCAAACACCGTAAAACCTCTTATAGTAAGGCTTGGACCTTGAAGTTTACTGTTGCCAACAACTCCAGTAAATTATAAACCCCATGTGAGTTTGCTCTTTTTTCCAACTGCCGCTCTTCCCCTGGGTCCCACTCCACCCCCTTTCTTCTTCTTCCCAAAATCAAAACATCAGAAACTCCACAAAGAATTGATTTTTTGTTTTTGTTTTGGGCCAGTTCTAAATGGACCCGAAGTTCACCGGAAAGCCTATACCCATCCCATTTCGAGCGGGTCGGACCGACCTTGACCAGATGCCGGATACTCCGACCCGTATAGCACGTCATCGACGGGCTCAATCGGAGACTTTCTTCCGGTTCCCGGACTTCGACGATGATATCCTCTTAGACGACGTCGTAGCCGACTTTAATCTGGACATTTCAGCGCCGTCGCTCTCCCCCTCTGGTGATACTCATATGCAACCGGCCAATTCTGCTGACTCGTCGTCGACCGGTGGACCGGCCTTAATGTCCGGACCGGGCGCTAATAATAACCCTAGACCGTTGAATCATTTTCGGAGTTTATCAGTTGACGCCGACTTTTTTGATGGTTTGGAGTTTGGAGCGACTACGCCGGGAGCGGCGGAGGAGGAGGAGAAAAAGGTGTTCGGTTCAGGTTCGGGTTCGGTTTCTGGTTCGGGTACTCGACACAGGCATAGCAATTCGATGGATGGGTCATTTTCAACAGCGTCGTTTGAGGCGGAGTGTAGCAGCTCCGTTAAGAAAGCTATGGCTCCTGATCGCCTTGCTGAGTTGGCTTTGATTGATCCCAAGAGAGCCAAAAGGTTTGGACTTCTATAATATTTTCTTTTTGTTTTTTATACATTTTTTGTGTGATGTTTTTTTTTTACTTGGAATTATACTTGGCTCAAATGATTAGGATTTAGGAGGAAATGTCTCTTCAAATCAGTTGGTCCTTTGAAAATTTCTTGAGAAAATGTAGGGAACTAGACGGTCGCTATATTTCTTGGTTTTGAAGTGATTTGCTGTTTCTTTGGAAGGCCAAAATTGTCTACTTTTAGTTGTAAAGAGCTTTCTTTTTTTATGAAGTAATAACCTTTTATTTATGAAGGGCATAATATACGAGAAGTATACCAAAAAGTAGAATTTGTAGGATACTCAATCTTCTATTCATATAAAATAGAAGAAAAGCAAAGGATAGGAGTTAAAGGAAGAGGTAGAATTATGATATTAGAAACCATATCCTTCTTTTGGTGAAATTGTATGTGATCAATATTCTCGAACTTAAATCAATGGAAGAGAAGAAATGCATATGATTTGAGAAAGAAGAAGTATGTTGGTGATCATTTGCAGCAATCCTCTATTGTGGAAAATGAAATAAGTTTCCACTAAATTATATGTGAATGGCCAGGATATTTAATGGCCGAAACAAGTAAACTTTATATATTCAAAAAAAGGAAGAAGGGATTGGAGGGAAGGGAGGGGAGGACTATACTACATAAAAGCAGTCTAGTAGAGGCTCCTAGCAGAAAAGCCGGATTTCTGAGTTAATGAAAAGATGCTATTGTACCATGTATGCTGATTTAGGTGAAAGAGAATGGTGTTCTACTATACTGTATATCTTTAGTGAAGTGGTTTACCTGAATGGTAGAGAGGCGAGGAAATTCAGAAACTACTGATGACATCTCATTGTCAACATAGCAATCTGAAAATGTCAGCACAAAAGGTTATTCTGTGTCATTTCTCTCTGTTACATAGCATCGCGTCCCAGCATTACTGTTTTGTCATTTGTATGTTTTCCATTTCCTAATATAGTAAGTCCCCTTGTGGCTTGTAGGTAAAGGTTCTAGCATTTAACTTAGCTTTAAGCTTTTGTATAAACTCATCTTTGATTCTGCATTATTACAGGATTCTTGCAAACAGACAATCTGCTGCACGTTCAAAGGAGCGAAAAATTCGTTACACTAGTGAACTGGAGAGGAAGGTACAGACTTTGCAGACTGAAGCTACTACTCTATCTGCCCAAATCACGGTCCTGCAGGTATGACATAGACAAAGAATTTATGCAATACTCTTCATGGTTATCAAATTTTTATGTATAAAGTGACCTGAAAATATCAATAGCTTCTCATGTTTACATACGTTGAACAAAGAGCTTATGCAATATGATCATGGTAAAGAACTCCAAAAAGTTTTGAAAGAACAGTGCAATCAATAACAAGGATCTGGGAAAGAAATGTTGGCGGATAATAAAAAGCTCAATGCAACCTGGATGGTTATTACCAAGTCAGTGAAGTGACCTTTAGCTTGTCAGTAATCGGGGTAGGTTATTTCAAAATTAACTCTTTTGTCATCAGAGAAGCTTGGATTTAGGGTTGTTGTGTGTGGGTGTGTGTTGGGGGAAGGGGGGGGGGGGTAACTATACCCATCTACCACTAAACTATTATCAATATATTGATAGCAATATTTTCCGTTTCTTCCCATTATTTATTTGTTTTGGATTTCTTTTTGACTGAATGAGTATAATGTTAATATTCCTGTCCTTTTTTGCAAGTGATGTCGAATGCGTAGGTCTAATAATGGGAAAGCAGAAGCGGAGAACAGTGATTGGGAACAGGGTCAGGTAGCTATGGGAAAGGTAGTACTACAGCTAAGGAAGAGAGGGGACTTGGAGAAGTGGGAGTGCTAGTGTCATATGCGGAGGGTGCTGTTGCTGGCAATGGAGGATGGAGGGAGGGAGCTAGTGGTTGAGAGGGGAATATTGGGGAAAGGTGAGATAGTGAGGTGCTATGACAGTTAGAATGGTGTGGCATCAGGAGGGGGGGAGGTGTGTGAGCATTAGCGAGATGGAGAAGAGGTGCTGCAGAAGGAATAGGTCCTTGTTAATTTTGCTTTTCTTTTTGCCAACCCCCCCCCCCCCCCAAAAAAAAAACACACACACACACAGAGAAGAAAAAAGTAACTTTAAAAATGAGCAATACCAACTGTGGACATGCTGGTTGACTAATTGGCCAGTCACGTATCTTTTGGCGAGACTAACTTTTTTTGTGACAATTTAGAATATAACAAGTCAAAAGCGGGGTTGGTGGAATAATCTAGCTAAATCCTGATATTAAAAATAAGAGTAGTGTTACCAATTTAGTAAAGACCTCCAAGATTGCCTATTATCTCTGCAAACAAATAACAATGAAACTGAAAAAGAAATATAAATAATACTGAAGTAATTTTTGTCTGTGAAGTAACATCATAGAGAGGAATTGCCATTGGAATAATATGAATTTAGGTTGTAAATTTTATTGATAGGATCAAAGTCTCTGCTAGTTGAACTTGTGAACTCAGAATGCAAAAGGAGAATTTTGGAAATTCCATGCCCTATCTATCAATTAAAATCCCTTTTGAACCCCTTTTTTCCCTTATTTGTTTTAAAAAAAGGAGAACTTTGGTGCTAAAATGGCAAGATTCTAGATTCAACCTTTGGAACCGAAACTAGAGAATTTTTGGAAAACCAAGTAAGGCAACTGAGCTCTAGCAATGAACTTCAGATAATTTCGTTAAATAGATGGAGGGTTTGCAGTACTCATTTCAAGTATTTTTCTGATCGACAGTTTGTTATATATTATTTGTACCTGGGTTTCAGTTGTCTTTTGAGTATTATTTTTCTCAACTAGTTGTTTGAGTTTAAAATTGGTAAGCTGGAATGAACTGCTGGAGCTAGAAATGCATCTGATATTGTACATTGCTTCAAAATTTCCCACTGTTAAAATCTGGAAATACTATATATCATATTCTTCAAGGTGTCCTTTCTTCCTTTTTTCTTTAAATCGTTACACGGATCTTCTGTGTTTGTCATCATTGCATAAGATAGTTATTATGGACCAATTGCATCTATTGCTTGCATATATTTTTTAATGATATGGAGAACCTTTATCGGTCATGGTTTTTTAAGATACAGGCTCCAAACTTTTGCTTTTCAATTTTCCACTTCTATCTGTAGATTTCACTTAGAGTTCCTAGCGTAATTTTGCAAGCCATTTCTCTAAACTGGTTCTGACTTCAAATTATTGTGGAAAACATAGTATTTCTTAGGATATAAGGAAAATTTTCAGTCAAATCTTTTCTTTTCCACCACTAGCCGGTCAGGTAATTAGGCTCTTAAAAGCTGTTGCACTTCTCTTTGGTGCTAAATAATGAATGTTGTTTATTGAGAATAGTCATCATAAATTAACAGGTTCTTAGTTATTAATGTTATAAACTAAAGCAAAAGACAAGAACAATAGAACAAGAACAATAGCAATAGAGAGAAGAGTAGAGAGAGTTCTTCTTATTGAGTTGAGAGGGGTCTCAAGGGATGATTTACAATGGTAGGGGGCACCTCTATTTATAGGGGAGAGGAAGACTTAGCTACCACTAATAGAACTCTAAAATCTCTCTAATTAGATACATTAAAGACATTCACCTTAAATAGAAGTGTAAGAATCTTCTATTTCATAACACTCCCCCTTGAATGTCTATTCAATGATGTGCCTCATAAAACCTTAAAACCAAAACCCAATGGGAAAAATTAAAGTAAGGAAAAAGAGTACACATGTTTGAATATGCGCCTATTGGTTGCCTCGTTAAAAACCTTGCAAGGAAAACCCAGTGGGACAAAACCTTGTAAGGGAAAAAGAGTGCAACGCGCATTGACTCCCCCTAATGAGTACATCGATTTATATCCTTGAGCATTTGCATTCCAATCTTGTGCATCATCTTGAAATCATCATTCTTGATAGATATGAACATCTTCATATAATGTCGTGGAATAACTCTTCAATATCTCCATAGATGCATTCTCAATGCCATCATGCTTATAGTTATAGCAAGATACATATGTACACAAATTGCACTTAGGATGTGGTACTTCAGGACCAAGAATTGCATATGCTTCAAGCAACTTAAATCTTTCAAGTTAAGTCATATAAGTCGCATAATAGACTTTAGCTGCATATCAAGTTTTCATTAGTGATACTAAACAAATAAGATATCGAAAACTGACTATACATACCTTTGACGTTTATCTTTCAAGCATTTGAACTATAGGTTCAAAACTACATGTCTTTCATATGGAATCAATTCTTCTTGAATTGTATCTCTTCCATTTAGTTACTTTCTTTGAGTCAGCAAATGCGTATAGCATGCTTTGCAATATGTTGCAATTTGAATTTCCTTTTTATGAACTTCAGGTTCATATCATGATATTCAGGGATATACATATACAAATGAGAATTCATCCCATGTAACCTTTTCTCAAGTGTTTATCATGTCTCCCCCTCATGTTAGTAAAGCTAACATGTTTCCTCAACTTTGGGAAATCATCTTTGTGCATTATGTCAATATACACAGCACCTTAATATAAGATGAAATTATTTGGTTCCTGACCCTGAACCACTTTTGAGGGGAGAATATACTCTTGTATACAACTTATATCAAACTGATATATACAACTTCGTTCTCATAAGGAACAGTTTAGCTATTAAGTGGAAGCACTCAATAATTATCTTGCTAAACTAACTTTAATATAAACCAACTTATCAAGATGAACTGTCTTGAGTAGAGAATCTGGAAACTATGCTCGAAGTTAGATTACTGAGCGATTTACCTCGCAAGCACTACCAGGCTGCGGGTTAATAACAATTGCGCATGTAACCATTCCATAGATGCATCATATTTGGTATACATGGCAGGTGAATGGGCCCATACTCACCTTTCATATTTCTAGAATTTATGGGCTTCAACCCGAACTCTTTAGTTGGTCAGTTCATTAATGAGAACAAGTGATACAAGAGTATTCGTAAAGAACTTTCTAGTTCTTTAATATTCACCTATGTGAATTTGCACATCATACTTAAAATGAGATGGCTAACATGAATGCCAACTGAATAAATTATCAATCTTGGTAAACTTCAAATTTACACCATGACATGTGCACTTATCAATAAACTTCGGGTTTATTATGACATGGGTTTTATACCAATAGATATCCACTTTATTGTGGCATTCTTTCGTTTGTGTAGTACAAACTGGAGAACAAAGCGGGTAGCTTTTCATATACAAATTACCCCGCTACAAGTTGTAGTAATAGGAGAATCAAAGCCTTCCTTTATTTATAGTCTCAATATCATCAATCGCCTTCGCGTGTACTTTTGGAAACTGAATAAGTTTCTTTGAGACTTACTACAGCACAATACTCAATTGTGTTTCTCCAACATAGTAATAATTGGCTCTTCGAGAGCTCTCAATTAATTTTGTACTACCACAGACTGAGGTTCGAGATCCTCACATTCTTGCATTCCGTATTTTCAAGAGTCTCAGGCTCAATAGATTCTTCGTGAATCTCGGAATTAATAAAATCATGAGCGTCCTCATGTGATTCTTTCATAGTGTCATTTAGATCGTTCTTTTTCCTCTTTCTAGGATTTCGATCTTTTGGAACCTAATGGTCTGCCACGCTTCTGGCATGCATTTGACTCATTGGATATGACACTAGATATTCGTCCAATAGGGACTTCAATACGGATCGGAACATTTTCCGCGTGAATGTGGGATTTCGTTATCCTCTTCAAGTCCGTAAACGCGTCAGGCATTTGATTTGCTATTCTTTGCAAATGGATAATCTTTTGTACCTCCTTCTTTCAAATAGAGGTATGTGGATCAAGATGAGATAATGATACATTTTTCCACAAAATTTCCCATTTGGTTTCACCGACTTCTCCCCCTAATTTTGGGAAAAGTGTCTCATCAAATTGACAGTCTGCAAATAGTGCAGTGAACAAATCTCCTGTCAATGTTTCGAGGTAGCGAATAATGGAGGACGATTCATACTCAACATATATTCCTAACCTTCTTTGCAAACCCATTTTTGGTGCGGGATGGCGGTGCTACAGGCACCTATACTGCGCATCCAAAGCTTCTTAAATGGGATATATTGGGTTCATGACCCAAAACCAATTGCAATGGGGAATATTTGTGTCAATTCGTCAGTCAGAGACGAACTAGCATTGCTGCATGCAACATGGCGTGACCCCAAACCGAAGTGGGCAGCCGACGAACTAGTATTGCTTCATGCAAAATGGCGTGACCCCAAACCGAAGTGGGCAGCCGACAAACTAGTATTGTTGCATGCAAAATGGCGTGAACCCAAACCGAAATGGGCAGCCACGTTTTCATGAAGAATTCAAGATTATTCTCATCTATTATCCATTAACTTTGCAAACGCAAGGTTGCGTGATGGCAACAAGCACACATTAGACCATCTACAGGATGCGTCTATCAAGACCATGAAATACCTAAACTACCCACTAGGTGGGTGAATAGGTCCACAAATGTCCCCTTGTATACGTTCCAGAAACTGGGGTGACTCAGTCCCAACCTTTGTTGGGGATGGTCTGATAATCAGCTTGCCTTGATAACACGAAGTGCAAGGATATTCATTACCTGAGAGAATTTTGAAATTCTTTAACGGATGCCCATATGAGCTTTCTATAATCCGTCTCATCATGGTTGATTCTGGGTGACCCAGTCGATCATGCCAAAGTACAAATGTATTGGACTCAGTATTCTTTAGATTTACTGTTGAATGTGCCTCAATTGCACTAATTCTTGTCCAATACAGGCCACAAGATAAAGACGGGAATTTCTCAATAACCCTCTTTTGGCCGGAGACATTCTTTAAAGTGAGGACGAGATATTCAAGATTATCTTCATCCATTGTCTCAATATTGTAGCCATTCCGGCGTACATCTTTAAAACTCAACAAGTTTCTTCTTAGACTTGGAGGAGAATATTGCATTCTCTAAGATAAACGTCATGCCTTTGGGCAGAGTTACATTTGCTCTTCCGGAGCCTTTCAATCAATTTACTTCCCATGGTATGACATACAAAAGGAATACATTAACATAAGAATAAACAACTTCAATTCTTTTGTGTCACATAATATTTTCAAAATCTGCTGCTAACAGTTGACTAACAAAATCAGATATGTTATCCATTATCAAGTACTATGCAGTTTGAAAATTTCAGCGTTTTTCATAAGACAATCGATTATTAAACACACAATCGATTGTTGGAACATAGAAAATCGATTGTTAAACACACACAATCGATTATTTGTTATTTTTGAAAAACTTCAGATCACACTGCCTAACGACAATCGATTGTTAGATATAGACAATCGATTGTGGGTGATTTTTGAAAAATTCCAGACCTCACTGTTTCAAGACAATCGATTGTTAGACAAATACAATCGATTGTTGGCTATTTTTGAAAAATTCCAGAACACACTGTTTCAAGACAATCGATTGTTAGCCAAAGACAATCGATTGTTGATCAATTGTTTTTCAACTTTAATGCGAAAATAGTTGATAATCGACTAGTTTTTCAGGCTAGTCGATTACCCCCACTGGAAAATAAAAGTTTTATTGATATTTGAACATATTGAAGATATTCTAAAGGACTACTGCTAACATTGCTTTATGAACTAACTAATACGAGCTAATGCTAATGACTATTAGTTTATTCACTAACTAATACAAATAGAATCAAACAGCTCCATCTTCTTTCATCACGGTTCCGTCACCGATTAGGTGGTCTATCTTTCCCTCGGGTTGCTCAAAGAAGTCTGCCACATCCAGGTGGGTGAAGTCAAAGTTGTCGTCAGAGACAAAATTTGTTTCAGGGCGTTTTCTCTTTCGAGATGCTTGATAAAGGTCAACCAAGTGTCTTGGTATACGGCAAGTCCTAGACCAGTGCCCATTTCCACCGCAACGATAACATATAGTTTCTGAACTATTTGCCTTAGGATCTTCTGGACCCCGTTTCTGCTTTTGGTGGTTATCTCTCTTTGGGGGGTGACGGACTTCTTTGGAATTTCTTCCTTGTCCACGTCCTTGGCTTTGACCCCGTTTATGACCGTGATCATGGTCCCTTTTATGTTTGGCATAATGCGAGTGCACCATATCTGCTTCAGGCAGTGGTGTAGACCCAGTTGGTCTATTTTCGTGATTTCTCATGAGCAGATCATTATTTCGCTCAGCCACTAGTAAGAGAGAAATCAGTTCAGAGTACTTCGTAAAGCCTTTCTCTCGGTACTGTTGTTGTAGTACCATATTGGAGGCATGAAACGTTGTAAACGTTTTCTCAAGCATATCGTAATCGGAGATGTTATCTCCACATAGCTTCAGTTTAGAAGTAATTCTGAACATAGCAGAATTATATTCAGAAACGGACTTAAAGTCCTGTAGCCTCAGATGGGCCCAATCATATCGTGCTTGTGGCAGAGTGACCAACTTCAGGTTGTCATATCTCTCCTTTAAGCTGTTCCACAAAACGAGTGGATCCTTGACGGTGAGATATTCAATCTTCAAACCTTCGTCAAGGTGGTGGCGCAAGAAAATCAAGGCCTTCGCACAATCTTGGGTGGATGCTTTTTCTTTATCTTTGAGGGTGTCTCCGAGACCCATAGCATCTAGGTGGATTTCAGCATCCAACACCCATGTCATATAGTTCTTGCCCGAAATTTCAAGGGCAACGAACTTTCTTTTCATAATGTCAGACATACTCGAAAATTAAATTAGGAAGAGGGAAAATACCTTGGATTTTCGAGAATGATACTTGAGACGGTAGAGTCTCGTGCTGATAACGTGTTATAAACTAAAGCAAAAGACAAGAACAATAGAACAAGAACAATAGCAATAGAGAGAAGAGTAGAGAGAGTTCTTCTTATTGAGTTGAGAGGGGTCTCAAGGGATGATTTACAATGGTAGGGGGCACCTCTATTTATAGGGGAGAGGAAGACTTAGCTACCACTAATAGAACTCTAAAATCTCTCTAATTAGATACATTAAAGACATTCACCTTAAATAGAAGTGTAAGAATCTTCTATTTCATAACAATTAAGTAGTATTTTGTTTTCTAGCAGCATTACAATATCTGTGTATGGTATCCGGCTAGCTGCTCGCAATAAAATCCTGCTGGAATCTAATTCCATTGCTCTGGTTGGAAATTCATCTTTCTTTACTCATCTCTTTGTCGTTGAGTATGGATCTGACTACCACAACATCATGCATAAATAGTTGTGTCTCCAGTTTGTTGTACTGAAGGCGTACAGTTGTTTTTCATGATTGCTCCTTCCCATTTTTCTTTTCTTTTTTGTAAAATTACTTTGGTTGACGGGTTGAGTGGTGCTCTTGAACTTCTCCATGTTTTTATTTGGACGGTAACATACAGTAGGCAATCCATTTATCCATGACATATATGCTGTTTGTGCAAAATTGCAGTTTCAAGTTGTGTGCATTTCCTTAGACTTGTAACAACTGTATTTCTGTGTTGCCAAATGGAATATTATCATTGCAAATTATGCTATCGCTAACACACTGTTGTCAGAAAACTCAGTAACATTGCCTTGACCACTTTCATGCCATTTTTTTATGATGATGCAGAGAGACAATAGTGGATTGACTACTGAGAACAAAGAGCTCAAACTACGGTTGCAAGCTTTGGAACAACAAGCACATCTTAGAGATGGTATGCCTGTTCACTAGCTTGATGTGATTTTCACTGATTTATTTTATTGACATATGAGTGAACATTTTCCAGCTCTGAACGAGGCTTTGAGGGAAGAACTGCAGCGGCTTAAGATAGCAGCTGGCCAAATTCCAGGTGCCAACGGAAACAGGGGGCCATGTCCGCATTTCCCTCCCCAGCCACAGTCATTTGTCCAATGTGGTAGTCACCATGCGCAGCAGCACATGCCGCATTCTACCACAAGTACCCAGAATATCGGTGGGCAGACCCAACCTAGCTTCATGAACTTCAATAACAGGGGTTGAAAATGTCAAAAGGGAACATCTTAAATGAGTAATTAGCATAGAGCTTTGTATATATTGATATGTAATGGATAATGTTACAGGCTGTGAGTGCATGCTACTCAGATCATTTGTACCATTATCAATACTAGTTACTGTAATGCTATAGGAGAAAGTTGTTTCATAAACAGCAGCTAGATATTGTTCAAAATCTTTTATGTGATGACTATCATAACTTATTATTTGTGAGGTCTCCAGTTGTTAGCACTACAGTGAGATCTCAATTAAATAAACCTTGCCGGTGATTAAATTCTTCTGAATGACCTAAAATTCCTGACCATTGAGCTAGAAAACTGCTCCTGCAGGCATTATCTTCGATTATGGATATAAATTTGCAGTTTTTTCTCTTTTACTTATTATCCACAATTACAACTACTTACATGGATCCATAACCTTATTATTTAATGGCATCAACCACTCCTAACCGGACGACCTCGTATTAGTTGAGGGATACATTATTAAATGCTTTCTATCGAGCTTGATCAGATTTGAGAGTATAACCCGAAGCCAAAGTTTTGATGGCTTACTAATTATGTCAGCTTTAGACTCTAGGCCTACTTATCATAACTTGTTTTGTCAGTAGAATCTTACAGATTGAACCCTTTCTTTTTCTGTCTAGTCTTGTTTGTGAGAGGAAAAATGATAAACATAGCACAGTATAATTAGTTTTTGGATTGTTCATTCAAAAATAGTCATCGTTTACTAAGTCAACGAAAAATAGGCACTATTTTGCTGCAACATAGACGTTAAAATATCATGGTATAGCCAGTTTTCATACTGGTCAATCAAAAATAGCCAGCGTTTACCAAGTCAATAAAAAATAACCACCATTTTACTGCAACAGGGACCGGTCCAGTATAATATACGGGAGTTCTGGTGCATTCGTGTACGAACTCCAGCATATTATGCTGGACCGGTATACTTTGCTAACTCTTGTAAAATTTGCGAGAAATAGGAGAACCAGTGCTCCAAACTCCAGTATATTATACTGGACATTTATACTTGTTTTAACTCCCGTAAAATATGCGGGAGTTCCAGCATTATTATGTTTGAACTCCCGTAAAATTTGCGGGAGTTCCAGCATAGTTATCCTGGAACTCCCGTAAAATTTGCGGGAGTTCAAGCATACTTGTGCTGGAACTCCCGTAAAATTTGCGGGCGTATTTTTTGGATTTGGAACAATGTTTTCGCTTAGATTTATCTTTATATAAAAAGTGGCTAAATTTCGATGGCTTTTGAAACTTGACTATTTTTCAACGACCAGTGGTAAATCTGGCTATTTTAAAATTTCTGGCACATAGACCGGTCCAGCATAATATACTGGAGTTAAGTGCACCTGCGTATGAACTCCAGCATATTATGCTGGACCGGTATACCTTGCTGGGTCTAGTATAATATACTGGAGCACTGGTGCTCCAAACTCCAGTATAATATTATGCTGGACAGGTATACTTGCTGGAACTCCAGTATATTATGCTGGAGTTCTAGTGTACTTATACTGGAACTCTATCATATTATTCTAGAGTTCCAACATACTTATCTTGTATAATATGCTAGAGTTCAAGTATACTTATGCTGGAACTCCAGCATAATATACTGTGTATTTTTCGGGTTTTGAATATTGCTTTCGCTTAACTTTATTTTTACATGAAAATTGACTAAATTTTAATTACTTTTGAAACTGAGTTATTTTTAAACGATCAATTGAAAATCTGGCTATTTTTGAATTTCCCCAGAAAAATGGAGTATGTCAATGAAACAATGATCCAAAGTTGGAAGCATATTTGGGCTGGTGCACGCGGCAAAGTCAACTCAACCATCCCATAAAAGAATTTGGGCAACTTTAGCTTATCAAAGAAAATTAGTGGATCTATTCCCATATAATTTAAAATGAATCTATTTTGACATTATTACAGAAGAAGATGCCATATACTCATAGGCGGTAGCCATGATTTCCTCGCCAGAATCCATTGTTACATTGCTTCAAAAGATTAATTAATCAATCAACATCAAGTAGCTGTAATTAGACAAGAATGTTTACACCATCCAAGTTAAACTTGGCATAATTTCAACAGAAACATTGATTACTGGTTTTCCTTAGATATAGCCTAATAGAAAAATCTAAGTATCAACTAAGGCTGTAAATGGGGCGGTTCCGAATCGGAATCGGACCGGAACCGCGGCCCTGGCGGTTCTGTCGGTTCCGGTGGCCCGGTCCGGTTCCGGCGGTTCCCGGGAACCGTGGCGGGGCGGTTCATCCCAGAACCGGAACCGCCAGAACCGGAACCGGAATCGGACCGGTTCTGGCGGTTCCAAACGGTTCCGGCGGTTCTGTAACCGTAATTTTTAAAAAAAATTTTTTTTTTTAAAAAAAATAATTTCCAAACGGCTCTTTTTCAAAAGTAGCCGTTTGGAAGTTTAAAAATAGTCATTTGGCCCCCAAACTTTATATAATTACACTATTTCCCATTTCTCAACTATAAATACCCCCTCATTCTTTCATTTTTATTCACCAATTCATCAATATCTCTCAATCTCTCTCAAGCTCTCTTTCAATCTTTCTAGTGCAAGTGCTTAATTTGTTGTTGCAAATTCGTGAAACATTGTGAAGTTGTTGAATTGAAGTTTTCAAGTGTTCAATTTCAACGATTTTCAATTTTCAAGAAGTTGTTCGTCAATCCGGTAAACTCGTTTCAACTCTTACGTGCTAAGAATATTTTTGTGTGCTGTTATTTTGCTTAATTATAATTATTATGGCATTTTCGTTGAAAAATATGTTCGGTAAAGGAAAAGCTAAAACCGGTGAAAGTAGTGGCCAAAATACTACCCCTCCCCCGGCTCCCCGACCTAGAAAAAATAAGCAAGTTCAAAGTAGTAGCCAACCTAGAAATCCTAATGAACCATTCGGAATCCTTGATAGTGATCACCCGTGTTTTCAATTTAGCGATATTGATTTTCTACATGATGTTGCAGTTGGTGATAGAATAAACGATGATATTATGAATGCTCTTTATCCTAATGCACCTATCTTAGAGGGAAATGAGGATGATGATGATGATGAAGCCCAAGCTCCAGTAGATTTAGATGATACACCTACTAGTCCTGCTCATAACTTAGGTGATGAACCGGCACACTCACCCGTACAAACTCCCACTTTTAGTAGACAACCTCCTAAACGTACAGAAACATCATTAGTTTGGCAATTTTTTATTCAACTAAGAGAACAAAATAAGGCTAAGTGCAAATCTTGTGGGAAATTATTTGTTCATAGGTATACTGGAGATCGTAGCGGCACGGGTAGTTTAGTTAAGCATATAAGATTACACCCTAGCGATAAAGCTAGATATTTGCAATTGAAAGCGCAACAAGAGGGGAGGACAAGTCCTGATACTACAGTTAACCCAAGTACTAGTTCAAATCTAGTTCAACCAGGAATAAACACAGTCACCGGAGGTATATTATATTACGATCCAAATAAGGATTGTGAAGAATTAGCTAAAATGATTACTGTTATGTGTTTGCCTTATTCTTTTGCTTCTTATCCTGCATGGATTCATTATATTAGAAGAGTATTTAATCCTACGTATAAAGGTTGGCCTCGCGCCACAGTTAAGGCCGATATTTATAAATACAAGCATGAATATGAACAATACTTGCGCTATTTATTTACCCATATAACTAATCGTATGTCTATTACAACTGATATTGGTACAAGTAATAATGATTGTGATTATCTAACCGCAATTGGTCATTGGATAGACGAAGACTGGACAATGTAAAAATGCATTATTGCATATAGGATAATTAATTCACGGCACACGGGTAGGTTTATTGCTAACACTGTTTCAGATGTATGCAGATATTTTTGTTTTAGTGATAAAATAATGTCAATTTCTATGGATAACGCTTCTAGCAACACTAGTGCAATAGGTATGCTAACTAGAACACTTAATCCTGCTTTTACTAATATTTTCCATGTTAGATGTATATGTCATATTTATCATTTAATTGTTGGTGATGGTATGAGAATATTAAACTTAGAAATTGAAAAGGTTAAAATGGCTCTTAATTGGCTATTTTATTCAAACCGTAGAAGTAGACTTAGAGAATATTTTAAAAAGTGTGACGAATATGGCCTTAGAGAAAGAAAGGTTCCTAAACCTTGCCCGACTAGGTGGAATTACATGTACGAAAGATTAGTAGTAGCGTACGAATAAAGAAACCCAATTAACGCTACGTATAATTCTCGGGATTGTGGTGAGGACGATAATGACATGCTAACTACACAAGATTGGACTAACGTTAAAATTCTTTTAGATTTTTTAGAACATTTTCATGTGGCTACAAATGCTTTATCTGACCAATATTATCCAACTATTTCTAACTGTTTAGTGTATATTGCCGCACTTGCTAATTTGTTTGTTGATTTTAGCGAGGGAGGAGAAATTTATGAAATTGCAATAACTGAAATGAAAAAGAAGTTTAAAAAATATTTTTTCCCAATCCCTCATATATTTGGTGTGTCTGCTATGTTAAATCCATCTATGAAATTAGGAGGTCCTAACTTTTGGTATTCTACTATTTATCAATCTTTAGATCTTTCAGAAGTAGAACTTGCTACACTAGGTGATGCGAAAGCATCAATTAAAGTTAATGCTCAAACTGTTTATAATGCTTATAAATAGGCGTTAGAGCATGCTAGGCCTAATATTCCAACCCCTACTTCGTCTACATCACAGTTGTCTAAAAGAGCTGCTGGCTTAACAACTCTTAAGTCGTGGACGGAGTTCAGGGGTACTCAAGGGGATCATTTAGATGAAATTTCCCATCTAAATGAGCTTCAGTTTATTTGTCGCAGGGACTAGAGAATGATAATCCAGACGGCTCTTTCGACCTTTTGGATTGGTGGAAGACAAGGGAAAAGTATTTTTCCATTTTGCAAGGATGGCTCGGGATGTTCTGTCGATTCAAGCGTCAACTGTTGCATCGGAGAGCGCTTTTAGTCAAGCAAGACTACAAATAGGTGATCATAGAGCGCCGATGCGGGACAGCTTGGAAAAATCAGCGCTTTTTCGAGATTGGATCCGCGCAGAACGAAGGAACTTTGGCCTTGCTGAATCACAACCAGAAATAGATGAGTGCTATGAAGAAATGCTAGCAGAACTTGCTCAGGAAACATCTTCACCCGGAAGTGGTGATGAACAAACTTCATTTCCACCACCGCCAACACAACCACCTCCAAACCTTGAAGGTTTTATGAGATTTGTTAGAAATAATACATAAATTATGATGTAACTTGTACATTGGCATGTCTTCTTTTAGTTTTTTTTCCTTTTAATGGTGGTATTAGTACCATGTTGTACTCATTCCATTGGGGGAAGGAAGATTAAGAAAGATATGCCATTTTGGTCAATAAATATGCTCTTTATCATATCCTTGAATATCTTTTGTCTCAATATTTCTTTATCAATATATACTACTTATATACAATTTATACTAATTACTAACTACAACACAATATACACTACTTATATACAATATATACTACTTACATACAATATATACTACTTATATACAAAATATACACTACTTATACACAATATATACTAATTACCAAACACAATATATACTATACTAATAACATAGTACACCATATAAAATATATTCTACAATATACTAATGACTAGTATACAAGATATTGATTTTAAAAAAAAATAATCAGAACCGCCGGAACCGGAACCGCCGGAACCAGATGGTACCTGGAACCGGATGGTAGCGGTTCCGGGTCTGGAACCGCCAGAACCGAAACCGCAGACCCAAATAGACCCAGAACCGAAATCGGATACAGCCTTAGTATCAACCAATTTAAAGATCAATTAATCACTTCCATATGTCAAGCAGATGTGATTAGACAAAAATGTTGACACCAACTAAGTTAAACTTGACGTAATTCCAATAGGAAAAACACTGAGATGGTTTCTCCTTGCAGTAAATTTCAAAATTGAAGTGTCAACCAATTTATGCCTAAAAACTATTTCATTTATCTTGTCGAGTAAAATCTGAATCAAATTCAAGTTGGTCTTGAATTATCCTTTATCATTAGAAATATTTATTGTTATGTAGTTTGAGCATCCGGTCCTAATTAATCGATTATAAGAAAAGGAGTTTAAGTTATATGTATGCACTAATATAGACAGGTAAATCTTAATAATAAAACATTAATCAGTAACCTGATAAAAATGACATTTAAACTACATTAATAGTTTAAAAAATTCACTGTTAATAGCATATAGCTGAAATCTTAGAGTAAAGTGGTTTTGATTCACTGTTAAGCATCTTATCTTTCGTATTTAATTCCATGTATTATCGCAACTTTCTACAAATTGTAAATGAAGATAAAATTATTTTCTCTTCATTTCCTTGACCTTATCTTTTTCTGTTAGTAGAATAATTTGACTCTCTTATTTTCTTGACATTAAACAAAGCCTAGATAGAAAAAATTGTGACTCCACAAACTTTATTTTGCATTAGTATTAATAATTCTCGGAATTAGAAATTATTAGTAAATCCATTTTGGACCCTTGTCTTAGAAATCATCTCATACCAATGGACACATAATATATTCAATAGGGTCAAGTTGTCTTATCCCAACAAGGAATCAGTTCATATTAATGCTGTTAACACAACATTCTTGAGATCATCACAATATCACATATAAATTCATCATTGTTTGCAGCTTCAACACATTCAAGAATGGAGCTAATCATGTTACTAGTGATTGTGGTAGTGTTGGTTTTACTAGTTTTAGCAGTCTTACTGAAAACAAGGGATTCTCCAAAAGAAATGGAAGCAATTCCAGGTACCTTAGGGTGGCCTATTATTGGAGAGAGCTTGTCTTTCATATCTGAATTCTCAAGCCCTGCTGGTATATACAGTTTCATTAACAAGAGACAGAAACTGTAAGTTAATATGCTTAAGGCCAACATATGATCATTTTCGTAAATGCTGTAAATGCTCTATGTTATTGAAATACTCACTTTAATCCTCTGACTGCAGGGGCGAAGCGACCTTTTGCTAAGGGTGGTCACTTCGTCACTGCATATATTGAACACCCTTTGTCGGGAAATTTGTTTACTTCTTTTATGTCTGAACACCCTTAGGAAAATTTCTGGCTTCGGCCACTGACTGACTGTATCATGGTTTGGCGTGTGATAGAAATAATGATTGTATCATGGTTTTGTTTATAGGTATGGGAAGGTTTTCAAGAGTTATGTATTGGGAAGGTATACGGTGTTCATGACAGGAAGAGAAGCAAGTAAAATACTGTTGACAGGAAAAGATGGAATGGTGAGCTTAAACCTTTTCTACACAGGACAGCAAGTACTTGGACCTACTAGCTTGCTCCAACAGACAGGAGAGTCGCACAAGAGACTCCGAAAACTAATTGCTGAACCGCTTTCACTTGACGGCCTTAAGAAGTATTTTCAGTTTATCAACAGCTTAGCTATTGAAACATTGGATCAGTGGTCTGGTAAAAAAGTCTTGGTTCTTGAAGAGGCTTCCACAGTTAAGTATTTTTAATTTTATTATAGAGTTTGGTTTTTGATTTAGAGGCATTGTTTCAAACAACAACAACAATAACCCAGTATAATCCCACTTAGTGGGGTCTTGGGAGGGTAGTGTGTACGCAGACCTTACCCCTACCCTTGGGTAGAGAGGCTGTTTCCAAATAGAGAGGCATTTGTTTCAACCTGTTGGATTATGTTTTTCAGTTTACACTCAAGGTGATAGGCAATATGATAATGAGCCTAGATCCAACTGGTGAGGAACAAGAGAAGTTTCGAACCAATTTCAAGATTATTTCTGCGTCTTTTTCTTCCTTACCCTTGAAGGTCCCAGGAACTGCCTTTTATCGTGGCATTCAGGTAACAACATTTTTCAACAGTATATGCAGATTAGGATTGATGGACAAACTAATGAGAAGGTTATTTGTAAATTACAGGCTCGTGATCGAATGTATACTATGTTAGACTCGATAATTGACCAACGGAGAAGTGGGAAAAGCTTGAAACAAGATTTCTTGCAATCCCTAGTAAAGAAGCATGCATCAGAAGGAAATGACGATGAGAAACTCACTGATAAACAACTGAAGGATAACATATTAACACTGCTAGTTGCAGGACACGATACTACAACTGCTGCTTTGACATGGCTCATCAAATATATTCAAGAAAATCCTGTTGTATTGGAACGATTAAGGGTAACTCTTATTGAACCTAACATGGGGAAAAAGAGCAAGCAACTTTCTGAAATTAGATTATACTAACTTGGATCTTTTATTTGCAGGAGGAACATAGAGAAATTCAAGCTCGAAAACAAGGCGCATTAGATCTTGCCTGGTCTGAAGTCAACAATATGCCTTACACCGCCAAAGTGAGCTGCATACTAGTCATAAATTCAGCTTCTATTTCATCCCTGAAATTCAAAACATAAGTTTTCTTTTTGTTGATCTTTCAATGTTCAGGTAATAAGTGAAACTCTTAGAATGGCGACAATCCTGCCTTGGTTTTCAAGAAAAGCAGCAATGGATTTTGAAATTGATGGTAACTCTCAGCTTTCTCATACCTGATTTTGTTACATTTTTAAATGCTAAGAGCTGAATGATTCTTTAAAACCATGCTCAGAGTGCAAAATCAAGAAAGGATGGTCTCTTAACTTGGATGTAGTATCTATTCACCGCGACCCCAAGATTTTTCCTAATCCTGAGAAGTTTGATCCTTCTAGATTTGATGTAAGTCCTCCAATAACAATAAGCAAGATCCTCCTATTCAACCCTTGATATTTTTTAACAAAATTCGCCTGTTGGATTTTTCTACAGGAGCCTCTAAAACCCTTCAGCTTTCTTGGATTTGGAAGCGGACCACGCATGTGTCCTGGAATCAACCTGGCCAAACTGGAAATTTCTGTTTTCCTTCATCATCTTGTCTGCAGATACAAGTAAGAAAAACATACTGGGGAAAGAACTATAACCAAACAATAAAAAGGAAAATAAAGAAACCAGTCGGTCCTTTTGAAATATTCTCTAGTTCCTGCTGTAAGCTGTGTTTCTAATTTGAAGAGTTTTCTCCGTTGCAGATGGACACCTTTAGATACAGATGATTCTGTTCAGCCAACACTAGTCAGGATGCCGAAGAACAAGTACCCCGTCATGGTTGAGACACTTTAGATAATGTCTTTCTTTTACATTGTATTGGAAAGAGGAAAAGACAGTATTTTCAGATTTATAGGAGAATGTAACAGCAGAAATAAGGAAAAGGTGCTAACTCCTGGTTCCAGTTGAACCAATTAGTAACCAAGATGTTGGAATAGTTCCTAAAGATCCATTGTTAAATTGCAAGATAAGGTATGAAACTCTTTGATGATGATAAAAAAAAATGGTAATCCAACAAAGTGGTATATTTTAAAGCTCAAAGCAAGTACTTGGCTGATTTTGTTCTGCTTACTCTTTCATTTTCTTCTTTTGTCGTCTAGAGGGGTGGCTGGTATATGGCAGGAGATTGTTACAATCAACCCTTGGTCCTCCTATTCTACAAATGAATGTGATACATTTAACTCAGATGCATAGCTCGAAAACTTGCTGGACGTCAGAATTTCCTGGTCAAAGAACCAAGAAAAAGGCTAAATGTGCATTGTAAGTAATTACTCTCTTATAGCCCACCTGCTCTCAAGAAAACAATATGACTAACTACAGAAAAAAGGAGAAGAAAATGGGAAAAAAATCGAATAGTATACATCCTTTCAACCTTAACCTGCTGTTTCTATATTAACTTCCATGATTTCTTTCCACGCACTTCCTGGATATTCCTCGGCCAAACAACATGTAGGCGACAACAACAACAACCCAGTATAATCCCACTTAGTGGGGTCTGGGGGGGTAATGTGTACGCAGACCTTACCCCTACCCTAGGGTAGAGAGGCTGTTTCCAAATAGACCCCCGGCATCCTTCCCTCCAAGAACTTCCCACCTTGCTCCTGGGGAGACTCGAACTCACAACCTCTCGGTTGGAAGTGGGGGTTGCTTACCATCAGAGCAACCCCTCTTGTCTAACATGTAGGCGACAGATAGTATAATAGTTTGCAGATTCAATGAGATTGAGAAAATTGTAAAAAGGCTTCACACAGAGAGTTTAGATTCTGTTTGAAACCAAACAAATTGCACCTCCACAATAAAAATACTACTCCTAGAAGAAGCATTACATTTCTCACATATAGAGTTGCCACGACAATTAAAATACTACAATGATTGGAAATCATGATAATCCTCATCGTATTGTAGAACTAGAATCTAACACCACAATTTAAACAACCATTTTTATCTCCCATTGAGTTTAATGCTATAGAAATTAACTTGATCAGTTGTTTCGTTCATCTTTGTTTTCTGTTTCCTTTTCTTCTGCTTCTTTTTTTTTTTTTTTTTGGGTGGGGGTGCTGCCCCCAGAAATAGAAAGAAAGAAACACACAAGCTCAATTCCATCAACCCCTCTTCATGGGCAGAATGTTTACATCCAATAATATGATGATAGGAATTATTTTGCTTCAAGAATAATTAAGTCATAACTGTTGACGTGTTTTTCTGCCAGTTTGAGAACAAGAATGGGTTTACGCTTACAAGTCCATAACCTAACAAGACTAGTACACTACATCCAATCTTAAAATCTTTTGCACAAATGCTACCATAACTTTCTTCCGAGTCATCTAAATTATCTTCTCAACATTTTTTCTCAATTTTGCTATGGCTAGGAGTTCCCCTTTTACATATCAAAGGCAGCTGACTGAGAAAATGGAGAACACAAAAGATTCACAAAGCTGCCACATAATTTTGGAAAATCCTTCCTTGTGATAACACATTTTTGCAGAAGCAAAAGGGCCACAACAATACACTTCTATGACTCCAAGTCACAATTCAAACATCACTTGTACAATGAATCTAAGGTTTCCTATAGAAACAACGAGAAACTAATAGCTTCTCTAATTCAAACATCAGTGCTACAATGGCTCTAATGTTTCCTACAGAAACAATGAGAAACCTATAGCTTCTCTATCTAAGAATTACATCCTCTGTGCTGAGGGCAGCAACAGTTTCGACTCCCAATATCAGCAGCTAGACAAGGAGGGTTGACATTCTCATCCTTGTACCAGATTGATCGTGCTTTAACTAACTCGTCCAAGAAGTCATCCAGCTTTTCGACTGTGACACTAGGCATTACGACAACATGTGACATATTTCTTTCACAAGCAAGTTGCCACTTGCGAACAAATTCCTCATCTTTAGGTCGCTCAAAAACAACTGTGCTGCTCAGTTCATTCAGCATAGCACTGATTCCAGCTCCTATAAGGCGATCTTTTAAGTAATGAGCATTCCTTAGGCACTTCTGGACTTCTTTCTGGAATCCCTTGTACCCTTTTCTGTTCAGGGTGCACCAAAGGAAAAGTGGAGCATGCCCATTCCGACTTCCCATGATAGTAGCATCCCTTGAAGCAAGGTACTCCACGTTCCTAGAAAGGGCATTAATGTGCTCCAACCTTGTCAGTTGAACACCGCATGGCATTGGACATCCCACAAACTTGTGACCAGAGACACTCACACTACCAATTGGCTTTTTGAAAGTAACCTGCGGTGCCTGTACATATTCACAATATCACTTAAAGAGGTAAACCCTGAAACAATAGCATTACCTACACACACAAAAATCTTCCTTTTTGTTTCTTCCTTTTCTAAGAATTTAAATTTTAAATTTATTGTTCCGTAAAATGGTACGTAGGGGTAAAAAAAGATAATAATTAATGGTATGCACATTAATACTTGTCAAAAGAAAAAAGGAATATAAACACTGCCAAGAGGACTATAGATCTGCATACAAAATCTATTTCATCATTTTTTGTTTTTTACTGTGAAGAAGTATCCACATAAGGAACACCTACTGCCAACAGGACTGGAAAAAGATACTTTTAGCCCTTCTAATCAGCCAAAGAAATGAATTCTGCTTCTCTTCATCTTTTCCCCCTTTAGTTCCAAAAGAAATGGTTACAGAAAACCAATTTGACTTTCAACCTTCTGCCTATTGCAAGTGGCAAAGGCAGCAATTTTTCACATTTTCAATTACACAAGAGTACCTCATAAACTCCTGATTCGCTAACAATAACCAAGTATTTTCACATACACTTCACATAGGCTAGTTTAAGAAATGCAAGGAGAAGTTAAACAATTAAAACAGCCGGATAAACAAATTACTTACACGCTTGACAAATGGCATCATAAGACCAAAGAGAGCCCCATCACAGTGGATATAAAACCGATCTTGTGAAAACCCACACTCTTCAAGGGTTTTTATGACAAGATCAAGATCATCGACGGCTCCTTTCACAGTAGTTCCTGTCAACCAAAAAAGATGGCACATTAGGAAGCTACACAGTTGCTGCATTTAGGGAATATCTCAGTGAAAGTAAGAGAGTACCAATGTTGACGTTGAGGATTGCAGGTTTGTCTTTGTTTGCTTGTAGCTTAACTTTTAAGTCTGCACAATCTATTTCACCAGTTAGTAGAGTGTCAACCTTCACACATTCCATTCTATACATTCGTGCTGCTTTAAAAACAGAATAATGAGACTCCTTCGAAGCATACAAAATTCCTTCGGGAAATACTTCTCTCCTGCATTATTACGACAGTATTTTCCTTAGATTTAGAAAAAGAGAGGGAAAAGGTGGGAGATCACCTCTTCACCAGTAACCTAATGCTTCCAAAAGAAAAAATTTAAAATTATACTAACCCAACAAGGATTCCATGAAGATTTCCTTCAGTTCCACAGTTTGTGATGTATCCCCAATATTCATTCTTCTCTATTTCCCATAGGCGTGCAAACCAGTCCAAAACCCCAACTTCAAACTGCCTTGAGTGCACACCATAGTTACTCTCAATGAATGGATCTCCCAAGTTATTGATGGAAAAATGCTGCAACTGTGTGAGTGCACCATAATCGAAGTCCAAATTATATGGATATCCTGTGAAAATCAGCAATCTGAGATAATAAGGCAAATATCTTTTTACACCTGGAATGCAATAAAGTAGTCAAGGATGTTGTAAAACTGGACTAGTCCACCCACCCACTGGACTGTTGGCTAATTTCAATACCATATCTATATTCATTACCAAAAATAACATTGGTACGGTAGTTTGGAGGCAATAAATATATAAGGTTCTAACGAAGAAAAAGCACTTTTTAATGCTAAACACAATCCGAAATCAAACTTTAATCAACAGCAAATAAGACAACACATATAGCTATTAAAAAGAAAGACAGAAGCCATTCCAAATTATGAATACCTCCCAAAAGGAGGAAAAACTATATCAAACTTAGGTGAAGATATAGATAAGAATATCGGAAACACCTTATATTAAATAACCACCCAATGATTTCATCCTCTCATGTTACATCAATATCCTCCACGCCCCCCCCCCCCCCCCACCCCCCCAAAAAAAAGAAAAAAAGAAATTACTTGATATGTGATGGTAAAACTGTGTCCTCAACCTAATCTCACGCTCATGCAAGACCAATTTTTTGTTCAACTTTACCAGTCTGCTTCTTTTGTCATAAATAGGCATGTTCTTTTTATGTTGTCCACAATGAAAATAATAGCAAAGAAAAATATTTAGCTATTCGTTACGACTTTCCAATGCAACAAACTGGACAGCTTAATTAGTCGAGGCCAAAAGCAATAGCCACAAGTTTGCCAATTTCAAAGACAAAACTCAATATTTCAGAAAAGTGCTACTTTTACGCCCGAAGAGTAAATTATCAAAATTCTAAACAAAAAAAAAAATCCCCAAAAAGGAAACATAATAGTAAGTCATAACATTCACAATGGACCTATATCCTAGTCTCTCCCGTTTTAAGGGGGATTAACCAGTAACAGACAGACAAAAGTTCGCCCTAGAGATACCATTCCTAATATATATGAAACCAATTTAGAAAGCTAAACTGGCCATAGTAGCAACATTTGTCCAAAAAAGAAATATCTAAAGCCAACCTAAGAAAATCTATAATTCCCTTTAAGGACCAGTAATTCCAATGGACTGTCGTAGAATTTCAAACTCAAACCTATAAAGTTAAAATCTTGAATTCACCTCTGCAGAGAAATCAAAATCACGTGTCACAATCCAAAATTAAAATGAGCACGATACCTAAATGGTACTTAGTTCGATCAGTAAGAGTCTTCCGATACCGAGCCAAAACACTAGCCATATGGGCTTCCTTATCACCGGTAGATTCATCATCAGCATCAGGTTCCGTAACAGCTAAGCACGTTGTATGTATGTTCCGCCCTAACACAATCTCCCTCTTCTGCTCCTCACCGTCATTAACCGCGCCATCGACATCCTCCGATTTCACTACTGCCGGCACCGGCTCCGCCACAGCCGTCAGATCAAATTGACTGTCCGCTGCCACCTCTTTTCCGATCCCAGCAGAGCTGAGCGATTCGATTATTGCGCTTGTTCCTACCATAGCTCTGTTCGAATCAACAATCACTGCTTCCATTTTAGTAAAATTTTATCAAATCGTCAATTTTTTTAGTTGTATACAAAATTAGTTACAGATCAATTCAAATAATTAGAAACTTTTAATACAAGAATTCCCCGAAAATACATATGGATCTCAATTCTCTAACTGATTATTTTGCACTTCTATTACAGATGAAAAAAAAAAAGAAATTTGCGCTTTTATTTTCTTCCGGAATGTATTAATATAGATGCGAAAAAATAGGAATTAGTGGATAAATGTATGGTTTTACCTGAATTAGGAGAGATTATTGTATAGGGAAGCCCTGCAGTATCGGATAAGTTGATTTTGCGGAGAGAGGAAAAAGAAAGAGCAAATATGGTTTTGTATTTATAGCCTAATAACTGAATATTTCTTTTCATTTTGAGTCTTTTTATTATATTTACTGATCAGTCCCTCGTAGTATTTTGTTTAGATCGGAACTCCCTCATGGAATCATTATGACTTTACTAGGCGCTTAGACGTGAATTAACTGATATTTGAGAAAATAAAATGTTTGAAGTTGGTGTTGGAAAAGCATATTTGGAAATTAAAAATGTAATTGGATACGAAAAAATAATTAAAATTTTGTGAGTAAAATCTTGAAAAACCTCTCTAAATCTATTTTTTTCAAATTTCATATTTCAAGTTTGAAAATGAAATAATGGGCAATTTGATAGCAAACACCTGTTTGAAATAATCTCTAAATATTATTTCAAGCTTTTTAAACAAAATCTATGGTTCACTCCTCTATTTCTTTAGGGCAAGATTTACTCCACGTGAAATAATTTGAAATGAACACAGACGAAGTCTTCCCACTTTATTCTCTCTATCCGACTTTAGGATATATTAAAAGAATAAAAACGAGTTTCATTATTTTAATTTGCCTTTTAGAAAATGGTGGAGTTGCTATTTTAAGAAAAATAATTGCTTAAACAGTAGGACTGCCCTTTGAGAGTCCGAACAGACAATTTTTTTTATTTTCTAAACCAAAAAAAAAAAAAAAACTATTGGATGGCAAGAAAATTTTCAGATTATTTGGTTTCAAAAGGAATCTAGTAGTACTAGTTAGATACTATTAGAAAAAAGAAAACGAAAGAAACCGACGAATAATTGTTGTTAATTAGCATTAATTAAATCAGTAGCTAAATCAAGAAGACTAATATATAACAAAACGTTCCCTATTAAAGAACTAAACTAATTTGAAACGATAGGTATCGCAACCAATGATGCAAAAAGAGCAATTGGATTCCAAAGATTCGGTAGGGTAAGCAGCAAAAGAGATAAGTCATGTGATTGTATAGGACCACTTGACTGCCACTTTCTCCTACGACCCATCTGCTTTAATTTGTTAAGTGGTCAGGTGGCAAATGTGTGTTGGTATATATTTATGGTCCCCCATGCAGATTATAAATTGCTTCTGTAGTCCTAAATTGTAATTATAACCCCTTAGTTTTATGATAAAGGGCCAAATATACCCTATACTTTTGAATATTTGTTATATTAACGACAAGTGGCCAAATATAGCCTCTACTTTTGGATATTGTTATATTTAACGGCAAATGTCAAATATATTCTTGTACTATGATAAAAGATTTAAATATATTATTCGTTATACTTTAGGTCGAAATATACCCTTGTCGTAATACTATTGGTTTGAATCTACTCTTCTCCTGTTACGTATATCCAAGGTGGACATCCAATCCTACATGTTACTGAGATTTAATGGGTTGGATGCCGCACAACATGCCATATTAGCGCCCCATTCCATATATAAAAGACTAAAATTTAAAATATAATATTTTTTTATTGTACTGATAATCATAGCAATAGTAGTGGAGGGGAAGGAGATTTTAGTGGTAGAAAAAAATAGAAGAAGGGATAAAATGGGTTAAGGGCGTTGAGGTGGCAAGCCATGCGATATCCACCTCATCAAATGTTAGTGCCACATAGGATTAGATGTCTACTTTGGACAAATTTAACGAAAAGGGATAATTTGAACCAATAGTATAACGACGGGGGTATATATGGACTCAAAGTATACTGGGGGGTACATTTAAACCTTTTTTGATAGTATAAGGATATATTTGACCGTTTTCCGCATATTTAACACATGTTATATTATCCGATCAAATTTATCCTTACCGTTATACTAATCGCCCAAATTTAGCCCTGCCATCGATAAACTTTTAAAAGTTACCATTTGATCTGTTAGGTAATCCAAAATCTCCTAATTTTCTCTTATTTAAATTACTTTTTATTCTTCTTGCTCTACTATTTTCAGAAATTATTATTGATGTGAATGATAAAGGTACTAGACTATATAATTGTCTTTTGTTAAACAGTTCTTCTATTTCAACCAAAAATGTTCTTTACAAATTAGGAAGTTGCGAATCAACTCCTATACTAGGTATGACAATGACCTATACACATCACAACTAACGAGGATCAAATATGGAATAAAATATGTCAGAATCTAACTATGCTATGGAAAAAAGTTCAATGATGCAAGATGTCTCTGCAAGCTAGGAAATAATCTTCCTCTTATGTGTATATGGACTGCAATCTCTCGACTAAGTCTATCTTGTGAGGTGATCCCACCCTGAAACCTAAGCCTGTTTATGTCCCTCCACATCAGATGGATTATCATACTAAAGAAACATGAAACAATTGTCCAATGTTCATTATTCCTTTGGGCACACATGGTCACTCATTGAACCTCCTCCTACCAAGTAGTGATTTTCCTAGAATGTCCAAGCCATGACAGAAGCCTAGACCAAATACTCTTAGTATATGAGCAATCAAAGAAAACTAATTCTCAAACAGTTCATTAGTTAAACCACTAAACACAAATGTTTAAGGAACTTGAATTCCAATTTTTCGCAACCTATCCACCAAGCCATAGATTGAACTTGAATATGAGGTGCAAATTTATGGAATAAAACTCTTCCGAGAGACCCTACGGAATTGGGAATGAAGAAGCTGTTATAATTTCTTTATGCTAAAGCTTCCACTAGGAGTGTGCAATTGAGCCAATCTAGAGGTCAAGTCAGCTTACACATTCTGAAGTTCTATAATAAGATTTCTAAGTCCTAGTATCTTCCTCACAAACCAGGCTGTATTCTTGGGTATTGACACAGAATCTACAATCTGATTTTTTATGTAATAAGAGTAAACTCAACGAATCCAAGACAATATATCTTCATGGTTATATCCCATTGATGTTTAGCCACATCTATTTTGTTCCAGTGATAAAGATTCAATACATTTAGCCCCCTAGTTGCTTGAGGCATATAAATGTTCTCCCATGACACCAATGCTTTCTTAGAAATACTAGATGTGCCTTTCCAAAGGAATGATATACAAATAGCTTCAATTATTTTCAGAACCTTCTTTGATAGTAGGAATATTTGAGCCCACTAGGATTAGTGGCGAAGCCAAATATTGATAAGGTTGGTCAACTGACCCCCTTCGTCGAAAAATTACACTATTTACATTGGTAAAATATTATATTTTCGAAGTATATAACAAATATTGAACACCCTTTGTCGGAATATTTTTTCACTTCTTTTAGATATGAACACCCTTGGAAAAATTTCTGGCTTAACGACCCGACCGGTCTTTTTGAGCCCTAGCACATCGCTCAGCAGTCTAAGACTATGAGCAGCCTTATTTCAGGTGTTATAACTTATACGCATGGTCGGAATTGAATTTCGGGAAGTTCAGAGTTGAATTGGGAAGAGAATTCTCATTTCGGAAGCTTAAAGTTGAAGGAATCAGCTAGGATTGGATTTTTGAGTAAACGACCTTGGAATCATGATCTGAAAGTTCCACCATTTTTGTGTGGTAATTTCGAACTTGGGCGTATGCCCTGATCGGATTTTGGATGACCCGGGAGCGTTTTGGCGCCTATTGTGGAAGTTGGCATTTTGGAAGAAATTTCATAAGTTTGATTTAAAGTGCATTTAAATGTTATCAATGTCCGTTTGGAATTCTGAAACTGGGAGTAGCTCCATATGGTGATTCTGGAGTTGGGCGTGCGATCAGAAGTGAATTCGGAGGTCCGTAGGTCATTTTGAAGCCATTTGGCTAAAGATAGAAAATTGAAGGTTTTTGAGAAGTTTGAACGGAAGTGGACCTTTTTTATATCGGGGCCGGTAGTTGGAGTAGGTCTGTAATGTCTAATGTGACTTGTGTGCAAAATTTGAGGTCAGTCGGACATGATTTATAGGTTTAAACATTAGAAGTAGAAGTTGGAAAGTTCAAAGTTCATAGAAGGGCTGAGGTTTGCTGGTTGCTGGTATTTAAGCTTCTTCGGAAATAGGACCGCAGAAGCAGCCCCGCAGAGGCGGTAGAGGGAGCCGCAGAAGCGGATTGGTTCGAAGGTTCGTGGACCGCAGATGCGGTCAAGGTTCCGCAGAAGCGGGACCGCATTTACGGAAGTAGGAAGCGCAGAAGGGAAAAGGGGGCGGCCAGGACGGATCGCAGAAGCGGCTGTTGATCGCACCTGCGGAACCACAGAAGCGGTCCAGCGTTCGCAGGTGCGGAAATGACTGGAGCAGTGAGGTTTTTAAAATTCGGGGTTGAGTTTATTTCAACCCCATTTTCTTCCAATGGAGTCGATGTGGAGTAGCTTGGAGGTGCCATTTTAATCACTTGTAATGAGGTAAGTAATTTATGTTAGTCTTTGGGTTAAATACAAGGTTTATACACGGATTTATACTTGGAAAATTGTAGAAAATTAATGTTTTGGGTGGAAAACCTAGGAATTTACATTTCTTAGAATTTGACAGCGATTTCGTGTATGGAATTTAGAGAAAATTATATATTTGAGTTCCTAAGGTCATGGGTAAAATTTATCTTCGAAAAATTTCAGAATCAAGGCACGTGGGCCGGAGGGCATTTTTGTCAACTTTTCAATTGAGATTAGTAATTGTAATAAATTGGATTATAATGAGTACCTTAGCATATGTTAATGGATTTGTATGACTATTGGCTAGTTTTGGAGCATTGTGCTTGGTTCAAGCTTCCGGAAGAATGTAAATTGACGGTTATAGGCCTTCGGAGCAAGGTGAGTCTCCTTTCTAACCTTCTGAGGGGAAATTGTCCCCATATGTGAGTTAAATTTGTTATGTGCTCCTATTTGTGGGGGCTATATACGCACGAGGTGACGAGATTCCATGCGTAGCTACTATTATGCTATTGTCTGGGTAGTCTAGGAACCAAAAGCATGTTATACTTGGATTATTTTATGACCCATTGATAGCTTGAGTTGCTTAAATCACATTGAATTAGTAAGTGAATTTCTAAAAGGATTAAACTTCATTTCTTAAAATTGTTAAAGGAGAATTGGTTTCATTTGGATAAATATTCCCTGATACGTCCTTACTTAACTGATTGAGCATGTATCCTTATATGTACCCGCATCCCATGCATGATTTGCAAGCAGGGTATGTGTTTATTTATGGAACGGGCCGAACGCCTCAAAAGTTTAAATAGATGCATCTATGATTCGGGTCGTTCGACCCTCGGTAATACACGGTTTACATTTCTGTTGGAGCGGGCCGTCGACCTCTGCATGATATGCGCATGTTTATACTGTTTACTTGAAATACTTGATGTTGATATTAACCTTGGGCCTGGCATAAATTGCTGAAGATAAATGAAAAGAAATCTTGAAAATCCTTTGTAAATTATTAAAATGTGTTTACATGTTTTACATCTTTGTGAATTAGAGCATGCTATATAAATCCACGATTTCCTCACATTTTAGTATATTATTACTGGACCATTAGTAAGAGTCAAAGTTGACAATCTCGTCTCTAATTCTTCGAGTTTAGGCAGGATACTCATTCATTGCACGTTGTCGTCATACTCATACTACACTTGTTGTGCATTTTTGTTGCACAAGTTTATTGTGTGGCTTGTGGCCTAGCGGCACAGTGGTATGGCGAGCGGAGAGACTAGGTGAGTTGTATTTCCTCAAGGCGAATCCGCAGCTAGTATAGTCTCCCTCTGGACTTTCCCTATTTTCTGTCCAATTGTATTTCGGACAGTTATTGTACTTATTGATTTCTCTTAGAAAATGCTCATATACTTGTGACACCCGGTTCTGGGGATGTATTCGAAAGTTTTAAAAGTTGTTTAAATATTTCATTATTCATTCAGAGGAATATACTGAGTCTTGTTTAAATTGCATAAAAGAAGTGTTTTCAATTTATTTTTTTAAAACAAGAATTTAATTAAGTATTCTACTTGTCTGCCTGACAACGGTGTCCAGTGCCACCACGACCCTTGGTAGATTTTAGATGGTGACAACATGGTATGAGAGCACTAGGTTCCCATCGGTCTCACGAGTCATGAGCAAGTCTAGTAGAGTCTTGCAGATCGGTACGGAGACGTCTGTACTTATCCTCGGGAGGCTACAGGGCTGTTAGGAGTACTTCCCTTCTTGATTTCCTTATCGTGTGGTTCAATTCCTTTGAGGCTTATGCCTTTAATTTTTTTCTACTCCAGCTTACGCGAGCGCTGGTTATGAATCAAAAAATTGACGGATTGTAATGGCACTACTAATGTGGTGCAGGATGATTCTACCGGTTAATTGATTGGACTATTATAGTCGCCTTATGGAAGGATATTCTATTGTTTCAACTCATTAACATAACTTATAAGAGCCTTGAGGCTAGGCACAAGTTGCCATGATGCTTATGAGCGATTATTCCGTAGTATTATTGTGATGGTAGGATGTTACCCGCGTGTCGGGGCAGTGAATGACTTGAAGGGAGGTTTACCTAGCATGTAATCAAGGGATTCAGTATTTTATTCCCGGCAAGGGAAAGGCATTTAGACTAAGGATGGTCAGATATGGGCTGGTGGAATTAACGAGATCTGGTATTTGCAAGCGTGAGGGAGCTTTCTTCTATGCTGGGGCGCCGTGGGACTAATGGAACGTACCAAGTTCGTAGATGTTATAATTTGCTACAATTCGCCTTTAAGGCAAGATATTGTGAAACAATATTGGAGATAGAACTATTAGATATCGTATGGTGCGGTGGCTTAGGATCGAATCAGAATTTCTAATGTTGATGGTTCGATAAAGATGACCTTTGTAAAGGTTTAAAGGCTAGCAACAATTGTGGGTTCAATTGCCATGAAGATGAGTTTATTTAAGGTAACAGATGAGCAACAAAGTATGAGGAAAAACGCTTGGGAAGTGGCAGACGGTGACTAAGGCTTCTAGGAGGCAAGGTATATGAAGTGCAGGTTGATTAGTTGATTAAAGAATCGAGTTTTCCCAAAGTTGGAGAGTGGCGAAGTTGCATATGAGCTTGGTAGTAGGATGACCACGCGCCTAAGGAGAGTTTGGAATGATCTGGGATTTTTGTGACTGGCAATTAAGGTCCTTGGGTTTAATTTGAAGTATGGGTTGTTATGCGGGGGAGAGTTGGTACAACGGAAAGGAGCTTCTTGAAAGAAAGAAGGATGCAACATAACCTTGAATTGGAAGGATATTGCCGCACATTTAATCGATGTCTACGAGGGGTAAATGGATCGGCTCAACTAGAAGGTGAGCTTGGACTCGGGATTGGTGATTGATGTCATAGTGATTGTACCAGTGCGGCGACACTGAAAGATGCCGGGAAGTGATTTCTACATGTGGGCCATCCATTGTGAGCAGGTTAGTAGTCGCGTGGTTGGTGAAGCTTCTGCAAGGAATTATACTGGTTAAACAATAAAGAGACCGGTCGTGCGAATGTCGTTGATGATTGAGAATATGAAAATGGGGAATTACAGAAAGATTCTGAGAATTTGTGGTGTATGATTGCGTAAGGTTATGTCAACAAGAGATAAAGGATTATGGTGAGTTCCAGAGTTGTGCAATGGTGGCTTTAAGCTAAGCGGGAGAGTCCTACCGCCTATGATTGGGTTCCATGGTTAACTACTTGCGGGATTTCCAGTTATTAGTATACTGATGGGTTATTTCAGCTACAGGAAAAGATCATAAGTGGTAATTTGAGTAGATGAATTGTTGGATGCATTCTATGGTCGACCTGATTGGCTCATGTTCAAATTTGGGGGAAGGATTCAGGATTTATGCCTTGTATAGGAGCGCGTTTAATGGGGAGTGATTCTGCCAAGTGCTTCGTTGAGAGGGTATTAATGTGCTAGAATATTTATGGAGTTGATTATATTCGGGGCCAAGTCAGAGCGGGTGGCTCTCAACAATGGTCCTAGTAGATCCCAAGGGATAAAGTGTATGTGGTGCCCAATGATTTCAAGCCTATGATTACAGTTAAGGATCAAGATTTTTAGCGGCTTATGAGAAGAGGCACATGATGTTCAGTAATGTTTCGACTTGTGATGTAGTAATTGGGAGGTATGAGATGGTTCGTGGGAGTTGAGACAGCATGGTCTCGAGACTCAAGGTCACTCGGGGTGAGTATAGGTGGAGTATATTATGTGTTGAATTGGGTTAGTATTATTTCCAAGGTAATCAGGGATACACTGGAAGGAGGTAGATTGATTAGACATAGTTAAATTTCCATTGGGGTCAGTGATCAGTTCATTATGCATGATCAAGTTATGTGTATGATTTGTGGCGGTACGTGTGAGGCTTGTCGTCCGCCCTAAATGATGTTATTCAGAAGCATTCTTCTGTTATGGCTTGTTAAGTGGAAGCGGATTCCGGAAGGGCTATGGTGGCTTGGACCACTACTTAGAAATTTGCATATCCTACGGTTCTGGGAGTTTTACTTGTGTGTTGCTATGATTCTCCTGAAGTGAGTTAAGTGAAAGTTCTTACATAAAAACATTAATGATCTCGGAGTTATGATAAAAATTGTGTTCTATCATATGTTGGCACGTTGGGTGCAGTGAGTAGCATACAAATTTGAAGTGAGGATCGAGGTTGAAATTTGTTGTTGGTAAGGATGTCACGAGCTCGGATGAGCAAGAAAAGGGTGGAATGTTTAAAGTAAATTTGTATTGTATTCAGCGTCACCTAAGATCGATGTGTTGTGAAAGAGGCTTTGCATCCTGGTTAAGGATTCTTGATCACTTTTCAGCATTAGTGCAGCAATTGGTTTAGATGTGCGAAAATATTATTTATTTCGGAAGACTGTAGGAGCGTGTCCCACAAGAGGATTGTATAGTGTGACGAGTAGTCACTTGAGTGATAAAAGATTTAAACCAAGTATGAGGATTGTGGTAATTTCATTAAATTGAGAAATTTTTGCCTGGAGGGCACTCTGTTTATTGGGTTATAGAGTGAGGAGGTTTACTCCGGTTATGACGGTTGTTCTTATGTATTATGAGGAAAGGGGAGTTACTATGGACTTTTGAAAGGTTACTAGCCTAGTCGGTGCAATCATAAATTGGCGGGAGATGAGCGGATTGATTTAAATGTGAACAGGGCTTTATATTAGGCCAGTTGTGTTCGTCTCAGTAAGCGTTCCTTATGGAAGAATAGTTGGGGTGTTATTTTGTAGTCAACTATTCCAGGAAATGATGTATTGCATCATATGAGTTGTGATACGGCTAGGTAAATTTCTTATGTGGTGAGGTTCCGCGTGGCGATGATGTTAGGTGAGCAGAATGGCTCTTGAGATTCAGATCTTGAATCGCACCTCAGTTGTGCTTGAGTTTCGTAGCCTATAGTGCTATGTGTTTTCTTAGGGATTGTATTATGCACTTAGCGTGCTTGAAATCGAAATTTGATATTTTTATTGTAATGAGCAGATTTCGCTCGAAGTGCAATCTCCTTCTATGAGATCTATGTGTGGATTGAGTGGCACGCTGCCATGGGTATGTTATTTGGATCGGGTTGCATGCCACAACAAAGTGATGTCGACTCTAGTTTTGTATATGCTATTTTTTTTTATGTTTAACTTCCTATATTCTAAGGAAAGCCTGTATTAGTGCGGGAGTTAGGTAATTCCTTCCAGGGTTCGATTTCCTATTTGTATTATGTTCAAATTGGTGACCTATTGGCATATTGTGGCATCATATGAGACTTTTTATTGTGTCCGAGGTGGATTATTGCATGAGCAGTTCGTACTAGGTGAGACGAGATTATTGGATTTAGGACCAGTGCAATTTGATTATATGAAGTGTATTAAAGAGCTAAGACCATTAGATGGTTCAAGAAGAGGCAATGACTCTTGTCAGGGGTATAGACCCAATGATTTGTTGATTCAGCAGTTGGTTATGAATTTCGGCACATCTCTTCGGTCGTGTCGGTGTTGTAAAAGTTAGAGAAGGACTTATGTAGGTCATGAGGTGCAATGAGAGCATCTGATTCGTGGAATTCTGACTAAATTGATTAGAAAAATGTTATTGTGGTCCTGTACATTAAGTGTTGCAAAGTAAGAATCCAGCATGCAGTCATGTTTGAGTATAGCGTGTAGTGATTCATATGTTGATCATAAGTTTGAAACAAGCCTGGCATATAATTCTGGATGTTGGAATTGGGATCTAAGGCTTATTTGCTCTTCAAAATTTATTGAGCTAATGTGCTCAACTAAGTTGTGGTAGCACAAGAAGGTGCATGAGGTATAAACAGTAATTTAAGACTACTTCGGTGTAGTTCTTAGCACGTTGAAAGACGAACATATGTTTAAGTGGGAGAGAAGGTAATGACCCAACCTGTCATTTTGAGCCCTAGTGCATCGTTCAGCAATCTGAGGCCATGAGCAGACTCATTTCAGGTGTTATGACTTGTACGCGTGGTCGGAATTGAATTTTAAAAAGTTCGGAGTTGAATTGGGAAGATAATTCTCATTTCAGAAGCTTAAAATTGAAGGAATAAGCTAGGATTCGATTTATGAGTAAACGACCTTGGAATCAATATCTGAAGGTTCTATCAGGTTCATATGATGATTTCGGACGTGGATGTATGCCCAGATCAGGTTTTGAATGACCCGAGAGCTTTTTGGTGCCTATTGTGGAAGTTGGCATTTTGGAAAAAATTTCATAAGTTTTGTTTGAAGTGCATTTTAGTGTTATCGATGTCCGTTTGGAATTGGTGATTCTAAAGTTGGAGCACGATCAGAAGTGAATTCGGAGGTCCGTAGGTCATTTTGAAGCCATTTGGCTAAAGATAGAAAATTGAAGGTTTTTGAAAAGTTTGACCGAAAGTGGACTTTTCGATATCGGGGTCGGAATCCAATTCTGGAAGTTGGAGTAGGTCCATAATGTCAAATATGACTAGTGCAAAATTTAAGGTCAATCGCACATAAGTTGATAGGTTTAAACATCAGAAGTAGAAGTTGAAAAGTTCAATGTTCATAAAGCTTGAATCGAGGTATAATTCATCGTTTTAGCGTTTTTTGATATGATTTGAGGCCTCGAGCATGTCCATAATGTGTTTTGGGGCTGGTTGGTAGGTTTTGTTGAGGTCTCGGGGGCCTCGGGTGGATTCCGATTGGTTAACAGATCAAAAATGAATTTTGGGGAAGGCTGAGGTTTGCTGGTTGCTGGTATTTCTGATTCTGCGGCCCTGCTAGCAGGGTATGTGTTTATTTATGGAATGGGCCGAACACCTCAGCAGTTTAAATAAATGCAACTATGGTTTGGACCATTCGACCCTCGGCAATGCACAGTTTACATTCTGTTAGAGCGGGCCGTCGACCTCGGATGATATGCGCATGTTTATACTACTTACTTGAAATACTTGATGTCCATATTGCCCTTGGGCCTGACATAAATTGCTGAAGATAAATGAAATGAAATCTTGAAAATCCTTTGTAAACTATTAAAAGGTGTTTACCTGTTTCACAACTTTGCGAATTAGAGCATGCTATATAAATCCACGATTTCCTCATATTTTAGTATATTATTACTGGACCATTAGTAAGAGTCAAAGTTGACCATATCGTCTCTACTTCTTCGTGTTTAGGTGGGATACTCATTGGGTACACGTTGTCTTCGTGCTCATACTACACTTGTTATGCATTTTTGTTGCACAGGTTTGGCGGGTGCAGAGACTAGGTGAGTTGTATTTTCTCGAGGAGATTCTACAGCTAGTATAGTTTCCCTCTAGACTTTCCCTATTTTCTGTCCAATTGTGTTTTGGACAGTTATTTTACTTATTCATTTTTTCTTAGAACATGCTCATGTACTTGTAACACCGGGTTCTGGGGATGTATTCGGATTTATTCAGAAATTTTAAAAGTTGTTTAAATATTTCATTATTCATTTGGAGGAATATACTGAGTCTTGTTTAAATTGCATAAAAGAAGTGTTTTCAAATTTCTTTTTAAAATACAAGAATTTAATTAAGTATTCTAGTTGGCTTGCCTGACAACGGTGTCCGGTGCCTCCACGATCCTTGGTGGATTTTGGCTCGTGAAAGCCACTGAGTTGGATTGTACTCCAAAGATAATAGATTTGATGAGTTCCATCCTTCGTGAATAAGATTACAGTTTTGATGTCCCACAGTTTATCCTTGTAGTAATTTCTCTTACTAGTGCCCAGCATTGTTAGATGGATAACTTTCTAGAAGCGAAAAGTACTCCAAGGTACTTGAAGGGTATAATACCCTCTGTATAACTAAACTCCTCTAGAATATCCTGTTTCAAAGAAGCAGAAATACCACCTAGATATGTAGAACTATTTTCTGTAGTTACCTACAAGCTTGCAACCATTGAAAACTTCATAAAAGCTTGTTGAAGCAGTCTAATAAAAGGGATATCATCCCTGCAAAACATCAAAAGTTCATCGATAAAGCATACACACATCACACCAAGTTTTTACATATGGTACGAAAGTGGAAATTCTTATTCAATGCTAGCTATGCAAACTCTCTCAGCAAATATTTTGTGGCTAGGACAAACATGTAATGTCCCTCCTACCTGATTCTTCTTTGTCCCTTGAAAGGTTTTGTATGTCCATCGTTTAGGATCAAGAATTATGTAGTAGTTGATATGCATTCCATGATCCACAATACAAACTTATGTGGGAAACCAAGTTCAATCAACAATCTTTTCAAGAAGTACCAGTCTAGTATGTCATAAGCCTTCCTAAGATCCACCTTGAGCATACACCTTGTTGAAATACCTTTCCTAGTGTAACCCTTAAACATTTTATGAGTAAAGAGAATATTGTCAATGATTTTGATGCCCTCAATGAAAGCACACTGAAATCCTCCAACCAAGTCACTGATAACAGTCTTAGTTCTGCCAGACAACACTTTATTGATGATTTATATAAGGTGGTACAACATGCTATAGGCTTGTAGTCCTTCACCTGTGTTGGAGAATGAACTTTTGGAATACGAGTTATTAATTGTACAGTTTATGTCCATGTTCATCTTTCTAGTTCTGAAAAATCTGGTACATCTGCAATTATACCATCTTTCACCTCATCCTAGTGTTGTGTAAAGAACTCAATTGGAATACCATCCACCTATAGTGCCTTATTAGTATGCATACTCTTGATGGCGTCCATGACTTCCTCAGCTGTGACAATTCTGATTAAGTCAAGCTGTTGGATTCTGGATAGAAAATACCCCGCTTTATTACCTCAGCATTTGGACAAAGTATATTGCAAGCCTCTCCCAATAAGCTTGGTGAAGAATGATATGAACTAATTTTCCACCTGCATAGAATTACAACAACAACAACAACTACCCAGTATATTCCCACCAGGTGGGGTCTGGGGAGGGTAATATGTAGACGAGCCTTACCCCTGCCCGAAAGGGCAGAAAGGCTGTTTCCAGCCGACCCTCGGCGTATAGGATAAAAAAGGGAAAGCTGCATTAAGAAACAAAGGTAAAATTAGAAACACAAGCAAGACAAAATAAAATAATAAAGCATAAGTACTCCCGCAGAAATAACGTAAACAATTATGGGAACATAAGCAACATAAATACAGTCGCATGCAATAATACCAAGCAGTAACTACCATACTAACAACCCTCTGGGGACATAAGCTAAAACACTAATCACCTATGGGTAACCCTACTATCCCACACCCAACCCCGGGAAAGACGTACGGAGAACTCTATGAGCCCCTAGCCTACAATCCTGATTCTAGACCTCCAGAATCCCCTATCAAGGGTCATGTCCTTATATATAAAATTGATAGAGTTATCACTTGTATGCAACTTCCCTGGCATGGAAGTATTTAGTGTTTGAATCCCCACGTTGTATCCATTTAGCTTTAGAATTTTGCCTTAGAACCTGCTCCTCCTCATTGCTCCACTTCTCAACTTCTATTAATTATTCCTTTTCCTAATCAATAAGAGACTGAAAAAGTTGTTGCAATGATATACTAGATAGTATTATCTCTAACTTTTGTTTGGATTGAGTAAGTTTTTGTTGGTATGAAGTCATACAGATGTTCAGATCCCTCAAGGCTTCCTTTAATCTTTTAAGTTTCACCCAAGTTCTTGACATGGCCATCCCTCTAATTTCATTTTTCTATACCCTCTTCACAATCACTTCTGATAGAAACTAAGCGTCCACCAGACTACATAGAGAACCGAGTTCTTTATCAATTCCCATTGTAAGCAACAGACTATCAGAATAGGGAATCAAGTTCTCTATTTGTTCCCATAGTAAGTCGATAGTAAATAAAGAACATAGGAGAATTTTACGTGAAAAACTCCCAGCTCAACGGGATTAAAAATAATGACATACCCTTGTAGAATTTCAACTTCACTACTGAGCAATATTTAGATTACAACCTATTGTAACCTAGGTATTAACCTCTTAATCCTCCACTAACTTGTAACTACACTATTACAAGACACTTCGTAAGAACTCTATTACAAAGACTCACTAACTTGTAACAATACTATTACAAGCAACTTTATAATAACTCTATTATAAAGACTTCAACTCAACTAACTTGTGATACTCTTACCACAAGCCACTTTGTCACTCACTAGTTACAAAGACTTTAACTTATGACTAACTCTAGTCACAATACAAACTCAGAAAGTTTATGGTTTTACAAAAGCTTTCCGACACAATGCTTCTAACTAAGCTAAGTAAGAGTTACAAATGAAGAACAAATAACAAAGATATATCCTTAAAAAATGCTCAAGTAAAATCTTGTGCCTTGCACTAGGTTTTTATACTACAAAAGACATCACCATGGTGATATTTATTCACAATGGTGATTTCAAATCTTGGTTAGTACATGCCTCTTCCCAATGGGAAGTGACTTTTGCACTATCTACTACACTGTAGCGTGTATAGTTGCATGCAACAACTTTCTACAGTTTGTTTCCAGCTATATAGTTGACTTATACTTCTGTCAGGGGAACACTAAGGGATCAGGTCCCTAATCTGGCTCTTGTAAATCTAAAGGCACATTGCCCAGATTATCCTGAGTCGATTAACTTGAATGATTATACCAGGCATGCTTCATGTCCTTTATCTAGTTCACTCATAAAATAAGTTATTTTACCTTTTTTGATTGTATTTACACATGTGTGATATAACTTACCACGATGTAAGCAAGATAGATAAAAATCCTTCCAATGAAAGTTGACTGTTGCATTGTTCCTGTACAGTAGCGTGTGTAGGCAGCAACTTTTGAGCGGGAGAGTTGACTTCATACAATCTCCTTAGGAACTGATAGCGACCTGTTCCCTCAGCTGTTCCTTCCACTCTGGAGAGTTGATTTATATCCCACGCTAGATCCCAACATGAAACTTTGTGATCTCAGGTCTTATAAATATGTAAAAGTGTCACCACCCAAATTCCATACCCGGTCGTGATGGCGCTTCTCGTGAAGACAAGGCCATCCAACAACCCTAAATCCTCTTAAGCAGCTTTTAAACATAAATGAATAGAAATACTACTCAATGGCATTTAACTATGAAATTTCATTCCAAAACAACCTGACCGGGGGGTCACAAGTCACGAGCATCTAATGAGTAGGGACACTATTATTAGACTAACAAAATATATATATACAAAGTAAAATACGGAACTCAAAGTCAGAATGCGGTGCCGCTTACGCTGGCGGTCACCTTGCTCAACTACCAAAATATGGCCTTCGATCCTGCTAATAACCCGCTACCGGGTGAACAATACCTGCAACTGCACGCAAGGTGCAGGGAGTAAAGTGAGTACTTCTAGCTCAGTGGTAATAAGAGAGAATAATATCTGAGTGATAAGAAAACACGTATGAGCACACCAAACTGCTTTAAAAAATAGAACAACCCTTTTTGAGAAAACCGAAATACTGTAAAAATCCCTATAGAAAATCTCAAGTTATGTTAAAAATATCTTTTGAAAACATGCTTTTTCAACAGTTGCAAAGGTAATTTCAACAAGTAGAAAGTAATTAGAAAACCTGCCCCTCGGGATCAGTATGAACCCACTCAGTACAGTATCAGCCCCGCGGGCTCACCCCCAACTCACAACATCCAATACAGCCTCTCGGGCTCAACACTCATTAACATATAACACCAGGGTATCTGGTCAACAAGGCAAGTAATAATATGTATGCCAATGATATATGAGTGCTAAATGTCGTGCCATGTAGTACAAACAGGAGTGAATGCGTAAATGCAATGCACATGACCGCTACGGTGCATAGCCCGATACATGGGTACCCTGCGCTCATTAGGGGTGTGTATAGACTCCGGAGGGGCTCCTACAGCCCAAGCACAAAAATGTTGTGGCATGCAGTCGATCCAATATGATATATATAATGCTGCGAGGTGCAGCCCGATCTAACATAATATATATAATGATGCGGCGTGCATCATGGTCCACTATAATATGTTGCGGCGTGCAGCCCGATCCAATATAATATATATAATGATGCGGCATGCAGCCCGATCCATGCTATATGCTACTGCGGCATGCAGTCCAATCTATGCATGTATATGCAAATGCACACATAACACTCGAGGCCTGAAAGCCTCCTAACATCACTCTTCATGCATTCACATATGGCCCTCAGCCTCAATCAATCCAAAATAGTCAAAAGCCCCTCGGGCATCCGTAGAACAATAATACTCAGCTCAAATAATAGTTCAAATATCAGTTAAAACTCCAAGTTTGAGAAAATATAGCTGAGTTCATGAAACAGTAAAACTCACTTGGACTGAGTTCAAATAATCTTTCAAATAGTGAGGAAAACTGTGATGATAGTTCATAATAAGTTCAATTAATCGGCAATAAGCCCCAAGTATGGCAATGTGCCCAAGTATGGCAATGTGCCCAAGTCATAATGATATCAATAAATCATTTACAATTTCACGATAAAACAAACAATCGGGACAGACCAAGTCGCAATCCCCAACGGTGCTCTACCCCACGCTCAAGTACAGCATGCAAGTCACCACAATAAAGCACTAAGATGTGCAAATCTGGGGTTTCAAACCCTCAGGATATCATTCCCAAGTATTACTCACCTCGAACCGGCAAAATCTCAAGTTGGCGACGCCTTTGCCCCTCAAATCGGCCTCTACACGCGTCGAATCTAGCCAAAAATAGAGTGAATACATCACAATATGCAAATGAGACAATACCCAATCGAAAACAATTGAATTATAGCAAGAACCTCGAAACTAGCAAAACTCGAGCCCCGGGCCCGCTTCTCGAAAAATTATGAAACTTACATTTCTGAAATTGTCGTCTCACCATGAGTTCATACATACAAAGAACTCCCAAATCCGAGCTCAAATGACCTATCAAATCCCAATTTAAAATATCAAAACTCAAGCCCTAGTTTATTCATTTTTATACCCAAATCCAGAGAATTAATGTATGATTCTTCGATTAAATGACGTATTTAACTCATAAAACTTACCTCCAATCGATTCACAATCGAAACCCTCTTAATTCCTTGACAAAAGCTCCCAAGCTTGCTAAAAATGGTGGAAAATAAACCCAATTCGCTAATGAAATGTTTAAACATAAACTGATCTGCCCATCGAAATCCTTCTATGCAATCGCATGGGTCCTCCCGCGATCGCGATCACAATAATCTCTGGCACTCTTTAACCCTACGTGATCGTGTCACCCAGACTGCGATCGCAGTGAAAAAAGGGTCCACCCTACGCGAACGTGACCCATAACCTGCGAACGCGAAGACCAACATCACAGGCCTACGCGATCGCAACCCAACTCACGCGATCGCGATGGCCAAATTCCTGCTGCACTGCTGCTGCATTTTTTGCAGAATTTCTTAAGTCCAAACTTCCTGAAAATCATCCGAAATCACCCCGATGCCCCCGGGACCTCAACCAAAACACCAACCTACTCCCAAACATCATACGAACTTGCTCCAATCATAATAACGCATACAACAACACAAAAATTATCAAATTACCACCGATTCAAGCCTAAATTTCTTAAAACTTCCGAAACTCAAATTCGATCAAAAACCCGACCAAACGACGTCCGAATGACCTGAAAATTTGCACACATATCCAAAATCACCTAACAAACCTACAACAACTCACGAAATTCCATTCCAACCCTCGGATCAAAATCTCACCTATCAACCGGAATCCGCCAAAAATCCAAACTTTGCCAATTCAAGCCTAATTCTATACCAGACCTCCAAATTCAATTCTGATCGTTCTCCTAAGTCACAAATCAATCCCCGAAGCTCACCGAATCACTAGAATCCACATCCGAGCCTTCTAGCTACTCCGTCAACTTCCAGACTTTTCCAAACCAGCCTTCCCTTAAAGAGACTAATTGTCTCAGTTCCAACCAAACCCTGTCAGATCACTTCAAACTCTACAAACACATATAGTGACGCATATTGAAGCATAACACGGGGAAAACGGGGTGGTGACACATTAGACGACGGATTGGGTCGTTACATCCTCCCCAACTTAAATAAACGCTCGTCCTTGAGCGTACCCATTGTTGTACTAGAAGCAACCCAATAGCTATATGACTTTACCAAGCATATATTCGGGGTGATCCCACGTCACCCTATCTCACCTAGGTCCGATAACACAATATAGCTGAGATCTTTCACCCATTTAGTCCATAAATCATAGAACTACAGTTCATCCTCTGAAAAATCTTACACAGGATCAGAACCTCACATTTTTACTCAGAATAAACCCGAACCAGCTGTAATAATCCAAACCTGCAACCTAGGCTGCAATCATATGATATACCACATAACTCAACACATACAACGATAACTTCCATTCACAACAATTGCCCACAATAACCAAATACTGATAGAAAAACCTTTTTGTTAGCTAAAGTCTTATCCCAACACCTTTATATACTGCCAACGGCAAATGAAACACGCGATAAACTGAACCCATCTCTCAGATCAACCATTCATGAATCCATTTACTTCTTGACTGGTACTACAATAGATTTTGGAGCCAAACCTCGATATTACCTTCCTAACAGGCTGAAATCAAATATGCTCGTACTGAGTAATGACCCCAATGATCATCTCGACTACAACGCGCCATTTGTGATTTGACACCTCAATACCGTCCTAAGCCACAACGTGCTCATTAGAGGAATGAATAAGAAATGATCTGAACACACCCAAATCATGACAACTGACCCAAAGAAAAGAGCTGTAATTCAAATTCCTCCGTACGATCACAACACAAAACTGAGATCTCAACTCACATCATAGAAATAAAGTACCTGAATCCTCCTCGAAAGGTCATAACATCATGTGGCCTTACCACAATGCGCAATTCTATCCAAAAAATATTACCCATGAAGACCTCAAGTCACCATGCTCAACACAGACTGCCACGCATGGACTGAGGTCTGAAACCAAGCAATCCATCACACCCACAGTGAAGACAGTATTATACACTACAACGATGCACTATTCGCCGAGCAACACCCAATACGGATTTTCCTCATAAACCAGGAAACAAGGCATACAAAGTAACGTATAGGAAAACTATTCTCCACATCACACTATTGTGGCGCGCAACCTGGACCAGATAACATATCCGAGGCGGCGTGCCACCCGATCCGGACATATATCTCACAAAAGGAGATGCACATCGAGTCAAATTTGCTCATTTCAATAAACACATATAGCCTTATGCCCAGCCACAAGAAACGCATCCGAAAAGTCCCTCAATACAAGAACTAAATCAATGGTAGAAACCTCTGCACTAACATCCGCCACGAAGGCCCAATCAATAAGCAATTGCCAGCCGTCCACTAGTCTTTGGAATACAAGCTACCCTACTAGAACATAATCCGATGTACCTTACCATGCAGCATGTGGAAGTTTCAAACATTGCCCATAACATATTAGTCTAGACAATCTGATCCTGGAACAAACAGTCTGCCATCAAATATCATAACACAGATTTAACATACCACGCAAAGAATGATCAACGCGGACCTCCAATTTCCCACAACTGCTAGATGATGTCGATACAACGACCCCCAACCAGCGCATAGTCGGATCACAAGAACTTCTAGTCCCCAACACATATAACACATGAATCACTATGCCTGATCCCACACTCTGCCGTACGAATACATAACACACATCAAGTATCCATTCATACCACGAAAGATATTCAAAATTTCCTGCGCTATAAACAAACTCAAACATCCACAGTCGATCCAACAAGAAAATGTCGCAATTCTATTGACGTATCATCAATTTACATCACCTTAATCATCTGAAGATCGATTCTTTGCTCACTTGTAGCTGACCGTGCTACTCGAGAATTTAATGATTCCCCATTATGACTGAACCAAAACCTTGAACACACAAATCTTAATTCTCCATATCAAGACACATAGACCATACCACATTAGGACTTATATCTCTCTCCTGCGCCGCATGCATCGACGCACTCAACTAGCCAAGAACTTCCATGATCCCATATAGGAGAAAAATTATTACACATTCCATGCTTCGCCTACCCATAGGAAATATGCTCATTCTCAAACCACGGTAAAACACATCAAGAGCTGTTTCTCCCAATTCCATAGCAACAAGCTAAACTGCCAGGACTGAATCCTTCTACCCCAAACCAAGTTAAGCAAACCGCCAACACTTAAAACTTTGCTGCACAATGCTGTAAGGCTCAATACCCCGAACACATGCAATAATTAATCATATCCTTACCGATTCGCTATTATCAAGCTATTCCATTTATCTAATTTCCTTCCTGATTCATCGTTAATTTGATATTCTCCCTTGCTGTAGCACCACAATACCTCGACCTAGGTTACCACACGAGACTCCCACATAAGACCACACTATCTAAGACTCATAGGCCACTGAATACCCCTTCGAATGCTTCCTAGAAATATAATATTCCAAAATGTTCTACCTTGAAGATCTTCCTACGCATCTGAATTCATTACCATTAACTTCCTAATACGGTTACGTAGAATCCCATGATTAATATAAAATATCAAAAGTCTTGATATTTTCTAATGAAAACACAGTATCTAACCACATACACGAACTTAAGACCACATACACGAACTTAAGACACCTGATTGTTACATACAAAATCTTTAACATAATAAAACCATTCTCGAGAGTCGTTCACTCTTATTCAGTTGCAATTCACCAGCTCTACACGAACGGAACCACTCGTGCCTCTTTAGCACCGTGACACCACAAAACATTATTTCATACAAACACATACAACCATTTTCCTTCTTTATGCACCGGACATTCTTTATCAACAGCAGCTCAAAATATCCTAGTATTTTCTCACATTTACGAAAGCACCATATAACCTTTGTAGAAATTTTCCTTCACACGTGCCACCCTCGGCTCAATTTCTGTAACCAGAACTGATCCACCATCATACCTCAAAACGGAACCAAAATAGCACATAACCATGCAATCAGCTGACCAACAGCAACCTCCCCAACTTGGCTCGAAGCCAAATATTAAGGCACTCTTAACAACTCATAACACTTTTACTCTAATGATACCACTATGAGATCAAACTCAAATCATTTACAGGTTTTGTGAACACACAGATCATCTAGCACTGACATTCTCTGCAAACCTTGCATTCCTTTCCATATCAGATGAGTCCACTTTCTTAAGCGTCCCAATTCTTCAAAATACAACACATACCCTTCAACTACACATGAGATATTTTACATACACATAAGGATCATATCGCATAAAACCCTCCGCAGGAGAGATCCCAGCTACTTCGCCCCATATCAATATTTCCACATACCTTCCATCATCATATACGTAATACACAGCTATTTAGTCTTTCTAAGTCGGAACTCATACCGCCACATGGAATGTACTTTACTTCCCAACAAAGAGACATGAAATATTCTACACGCACCCATAACTCGGGCTACACAACAGACCGCAACAGGAAACAAACACTTAACACCTCATCTATTATCCATGAAACTTCTTCGTCACTACCAATGTATATAGATACACCTCGCAGTACTAACATACTCATCACATGGGTATCCAGCCACCATTCCGGTTAATAAGAACAACACTGAACATATAAGTTCAAAACACTTGCTCACACAATCAACACCTCGGTGCTCAAGCCATAGGCAAATATCTGGCCTCAAGTCCTCCAGACTGGCCCAACATGAACCCACGGAGATTACCTCTCGCCCCTTGATCGGGGAATCACAAGCCATCAAGGCACATATACTAGTGAGCGCTCACGTGCACATACAGACGTGTAGAATGAATTTTCAAGAGTTATCTCAAACTGAATCAAGTACGCACGATAAGAATTTCAAAAATGGGAAATTTTACTAAAGGTTCTGCAGCCTCTCGAGGATAAATAGAGACGTCTCCGTACCGATCCGCGAGACTCATTAACCCTCCTCATGACTCGTGAGACCTAGTAACCTAGGCTCTGATATCAACTTGTCACGACCCAAATTCCATACCCGGTCGTGATGACGCCTCTTGTGAAGACAAGGCCAGCCAACAACCCCAAATCCTCTCAAGCATCTTTTAAACATAAATGAATAGAAATACAACTCAATGACATTTAATTATGAAATTTCATTCCAAAACAACCCGACCAGGGTGTCACAAGTCACGAGCATTTAATGAGTAGGGACATTACTATTGGGCGAACACTATATATATATATATATATATATATATATATTTGGAACTCAAAGTTGGAATGTGGTGACGCGGACGCTGCCGGTCACCTCGGTCAACTACAAAAATTTGGCCTTCGATCCTGCTAATAACGTACAACCTGATGAACAATACCTGCAACTGCACGCAAGGTGGAGGGAGTAAAGTGAGTACTTCCAACTAATTGGTAATAACAGAGAATATTATCAGAGCGATAAAAAAATACGTATGAGCACACCAAACTGCTATAAAAAAATAGAATAACCCTTTTTGAGAAAAACAAAAATACTGTAAAAAATCCCTTTAGAAAATCTCAAGTTCTGTTAAAAATCTCTTTTGAAAACATGCTTTTTCAACAATTGAAAAGGTAATTTCAACAAGTAGAAAGTAATCAGAAAACCTGCCCCTCAGGCTCAGTGTCAACCCTCTCAGTGCAGTATCAGCCCTGCGGGCTCGCTCCCAACTCACAACATCCAACACCAGCATCTCGGGCTTAGCACTTCTTAACATATACACCAGGGTATCTTGTCAACAAGGCAAGTAACAGTATGTATGCCAATGATATATATGAGTGCTAAATGTCGTGCCACAGAGTAGAAACAGGAGTGAATGCCTGAATTCAATGCAATACACATGACCGCTACGGCGCGTAGCCCGATTCATGGGTACCCTGCGCTTACTAGGGGTGTATACAGACTCCGTAGGGGCTCCTACATCCAAGCGCAAAAATGTTCCGGTGTGCAGCCCGATCCAATATGATATATATAATGTTGTGGCGTGCAGCCCGATCCAATATAATATATATAATGTTACGGCGTGCAGCCGATCCAATATAATATATATAATGCTGCGCGTGCAGCCCGATCCATGATATATGCTACTGCGGCGTGTAGTCCGATCCATGCATGTATATGCAGATGCACACATAATACTCTAGGCCTGAAAGCCTCCTTACATCACTCTTCATGCCCGCACATATGGCCCTAAGCCTCAATCAGTCCAAAATAGTCAAAAGCCCTTCGGGCATCCGTAGAACAATAATACTCAGTTCAAACAATAGTTCAAATATCAGTTAAAACTCTAAGTTTGAGAAAAATATAGCTGAGTTCATGAAACAGTATAGATCACATGGACTGAGTTCAAATAATCTTTCAAATAGTGAGGAAAACTGTGGTGATAGTTCATAAAGAGTTCAAATAGTCGGCAATAAGACCCAAGTATGGCAATGAGCCCAAGTCATAATGATAACAATAAATCATTTACAATTTGGCGGTAAAACCAACAACCGGGACGGATTAAGTCACAATCCCCAACGGTGCTCTACCCCACGCGCAGGTCCAGCGTGCAAGTCACCACAACACAACACTAAGATGTGCAAATCTGGGGTTTCAGACCCTCAGGATATCATTCCCAAGGATTACTCATCTCGAACCAGTGAAATCTCAAGCTCGCGATGCCTTTGCCCCTCAAATTGGCCTCCACACGCGTCGAATCTAGCTAAAAATAGAGCAAATATATCACAATATGCAAATGGGACGATACCCAATCGAAAACAATCGAATTATAGCAAGAACCTCGAAACTAGCAAAACCTGAGCCTCGGGCCCGCTTCTCGAAAAATTACAAAACTTACATTTCTGGAATGCTTGTCTCACCACGAGTTCAGACATACCAAGAACTCCCAAATCCGAGATCAAATGACCTATCAAATCCCAATTTGAAACATCAAAACTCAAGCCCTAGTTTCTTCAATTTTATACCCAAATTCAAAGAACTAATGGATGATTCTTCGATTAAATGACGTATTTAACTCATAAAATTTACCTCCAAGCGATTCCCAATCGAAACCCTTTTAATTCCTTGTCGAAAGCTCCCAAGCTTGCTCAAAAATGGTGGAAAATAAACCCAAGTCGCGGATGAAATGCTTAAACATGAATTGATCTCCCCAACAAAATCCTTCTATGCGATCGCGTGGGTCCTCCCGCGATCGCGATCAACAAAAATCTCTGGGCCTCTTTAACCCTACGCGATCACGTCATCCAGACTGCGATTGTAGTGAACAAAGGGTACACCCTACGCGAACGCGACCCAGAACCTACGAACGCGAAGACCAACGTCACAGGCCTACGCGATCACAACCCAACTCACACAGCCGCGATGGCCAAATTCCTGCTGCACTGCTGCTGCATTTTCTATAGAATTTCTTAAGTCCAAACTTTTCGAAAATCATCCAAAATCACCCCAGGCCCCCGGGACCTCAACCAAAAACACCAACCTACTCCCAAAACATCATACGAATTTGCTCCCATCATAAAAACACATCCAACAACACAAAAATTATAAAATTACCACGAATTCAAGCCTAAATTTCTTAAAACTTCCGAAACTAATATTCGATCAAAAACCCGACCAATCGACGTCCGAATAACCTGAAAATTTGCGGACATATCCAAAATCACCTAACAAAGCTACAGTAACTCTCGGAATTCCCTTCCGAACATCAGATCAAAATATCACCTATCAACCAGAATCCGTCAAAAATTCAAACTTCGCCAATTCAAGCCTAATTCTACACCGGGCCTCCAAATTCAATTCCTATCGCTCTCCTAAGTCACAAATCAACCCCTGAAGCTCACCGAATCACCGGAAGCCATATCCAATCCCACTAACCACTCCGTCAACTTCCGATTGACTTTTCCAAACTAGCCTTCCTCTAAAGAGACTAATTATCTCAATTCCAACCAAACCCTGTCCGAATCACTTCAAACTCTACAAACACATTTAATGAAACATATTGAAGCATGACACGGGGAAAACGAGGTGGTGACACATAAGACGACGGGTCCGATCGTCACAATCAAGTTCCTTATCTGATTCTGGATTGTAAGTTTGTTAGATTATCAAAACATAAAGTAAAGTACTTATGACCAAGGTACTTGTAACCTATCAACTTCAAACTCTATATGATGTGGAATAGTGTTATATAATTTGAAAGGACCGAGATATAAGTGCCTATGTTGGTCATCAGAGTCACACTTGAAAAATATTAGAGAATGTCTGACACTCCCGCATTGAGTAAATCAGCTTCAACATGACTAAATTTTAATAGCCACTTATAATTTCCCAAGGCCCAATCAATCTAACTGTATAATCTTAGTTATTATCTCTTTTCTCGCACCAAGTAAAGTGCCATCCAGTGCTCTTCAAAGGAGTTAACTGAAGGTTATCAAGTAGATCCCTGAATCCTTGAGTTTCTGCTTGAGTAATTGGGGCACCAATTCTATCCTCTGAGTTCAGTACATTTCTGAATTTATTACATTCAAGCCACTCAGTTGTCACTTATGAGCCAATGTGAGTAAGTTTATCCCACAGTTGTTGTGTATGCACAGTTCATTGCTAGCATAAATCACAGTGAGCAGTAAACTGAGCCAAATAGTAGTATTATGCTCTATATAATGGATGAACTGATCACCAACCTCCAAGATTTGGACTTGTATATATGTTTTTCACAGTAGCCAAATACGACCATTATACTCATGATCATAATTATAACAAGCTTTCCAATCCTTTCGCTACGTTCTGCTACTTTCTATGTGATCATTTTAGATTTATTCTCTTTCACTCTTGTTTTAATTATCCCTATAACTTCTATTTTATACTTCTTCAGAAAGAGAGGCATCTCTTTCTATTGAAAGGGCCTATTAAGCCTACTAATGTTCCATGTGCAGATAATCATGGATGTTGGAACTAGTTTGTGCCACTCTCCCCTAATTCTGGTGAAGTCTGACTCTGAGTCGGTACTACAAATCTGTTGGTGGCTCTCCACTTGTTTGTAGAGGAACTATCTTGGTTAGCATTTGAAAATTGAGCAGTTAGCTCACCATCACCAAACCTTTTTTCATGATTTTGCTAGCCTAGACACTTTGGGGTTACTGCTAGAAAGGAAAGTCTTCCTCTGCTAGGGGAAGAGGAGTAACTTGTATTTTTTCAGCAACATCCTATTCTTGAGGAGCAACTTGATCAATTACAATTTTAGCCTGATCTTTGGCCACCCATTTAGAAACAACCTTTCTCCTCCTGGCTCTCCTCTTCTTCTTAGGCTATTCTACAAAATCTTCTTTTCCTCCTGTGTTTTTTTCCTCTGCCAGCATTCATCAGGAGTATGGCCAAATTTAGCACAATCAACATAATACTTAAGCCTCCAATCATAGCCTATATTATGGTAAATAACACCAAATGAGGTATGAAATTCCATACAGCTAGGTAGGGCTGGGCTATATTTATTTCTACTACTAACACTTTACCATAGAAAATGCGATTCATTTCAGTTGTAAATAAATCAGTGTATAGAGGTTTGCCAATTACACTGGCCAATTTAATCACTGCTTAAGTAGACCAGTATCCAACATGAATTTCACCATAATTGAATAACAATCAAGCAATGAGGATAAAAAAGAAGTCACCATTCTAATTCTTTAATATAAACGGTTTGTTATGATAGGTATAAGGACCAGACTGCATAACACGATTCCTATCAGATATAAAATCAAGTCTGAATACGTAATAGTCATCGTCATGGTTTAGGAATTTGGATTTAGTGATGAAATTCCAAACATTTTCCACATAATTCTCCATAGATTTTAAACACCCGATACATACCCAATCAGAGACTACCTCCACTTGTTCTCTAATGTCCTCCTCATCAATTTTAACGATGAAAGTGTCACCACACATAGCAAGAGGAATATAAGCGAGTGGTTTACCCATTTGTGAGCTACTATTCCGCTAGTAAGTTTCCTCCTCATTTGGGGAGTTGTTCTTAAAACCTGATTGTTTTGCCATCAATGGAGATGTTGTAGCAGCATGATTAGGTTTCGTAGAATTTGTTATTGTCTAGTTAATATAGAGTTCGATTGAGTAAATTAAGAGCGCACAATGAGTATGCATTTTATTAAAGAAAAATTAAATTCGACAATGTAAAGTCTCCAAAGAATTCCAACTTCTCTCACTAACCTTACAAAGTCTCCATACCTTTAGTACAATGAATTCATTTAAAGTTGGGCTGTTGTAAGTGCTTTAAGAATTTTGGAAAGCTAATTATTTAGATTCCTCAATTTACTATACTTTGTTTACTAACCATTATATTATTTTAATATTTCTTTTTTTAATTAAGAAAGCAGGTAAATGCCAACAATTTTGAAATAATGAATCAAAAAGAAGAATTAGTGACTTAATTGAAAATATTTGGGAAATTTTGGGCCACCCGATAGATGAGATGTAATTTTTAAAAGTTTATTGATGGTAGGGATAAATTTGACGAGATAGTATAATTGTAGGGGTAAGTTTGGTCAAATAGTATAACGGAGATTAGATGTCACATGCAACTGGCTTAATCTAATCAAACAACACTCAAATAAGTTAAATAAACCCATCGATATCAATTTCAAACAATAATTTTTTGATCTTTAATCAATTTTCAAAATGTCAACAAAAGTCAACCTAGGCCCACATAACCAAAAATCGAGTCTTAGGGTAGATCCTGTTTACCCATAACCCAATAGGTCCAAATATGTCCTTAGTTTTCAAATCTAAATCCAACACAATGCTCAAAGTCTTAATTTGCACTCTCTTAAGTTGTAGACAAAATAACAAAGTTCACATTAAAATTTCTTATATTAGGTGTAAAAATCCATGGGCAATATAGATATATCATCTAATCCAAGTGTAGATACTTACCTCCAAGATAGTAGTGAAATATCTCTTCAAAGTCTCCCCCTTTTATTCTCCAAAACTCAAAAACGTAAAAATTCAGCAAAATCTCGAAATTTAAACTTAAAATACCCCTTCAAGAACTACCATTCGGGAATGTAGCCTCAGCTTCATGTTCGTGAAGCACAAGATGCCACCGCGAGGAATTTCTTTTTTGCGATGGCAGACAGACCCTCGCGATCGTGAAACTTCACTTGGCTCCTTTATGCGGACACGATCAAGCGCCCTGCGAACGCGATACCCAAATGCATCCACCCTTTACGAATGCGACGCCCCATTCGCAAACACAAATTATAACAGCCCCTAGTTGAAATCCTGCATCGCTAACGCGATTACCTAAAACACAAAAATCTAGCACCACCAAACATCCTTAGGGTGGCAAACCATGTCTAAACATCTCAACAAGTCCATAAATACTACCTGTACCTATCCAAGAGCTCAAAATACATACAAAATTATCACATCTAAGAATCAAAGGTCAAACCATATGTTGAACTCTCTTTAAGTTCATAGACTTCTAAACTTCCAACCAAGCATCATATTTATTCCTACAGACCTTAGATCTCAACCAAAATTTTCAGACAAGTCCAGTTTAACAATATAAAACTATCTTCAATACCAGAACATCAATCAAAGTTCGATAACCTCAAAGTCAACCATCGTATCAAACTTATGAACTCTTAAATTCTTCAAATTGTCAATTTTTGGCAAGCCAAAATCTTCTAGGAACATTCAAAACTAAATTCGAACATAAGTCCAACTACAAAATTACCATACAAACATATTGGAACCATCAAAATCTAATTCTGAGGTTGTCTACCTAAAAGTCAAACCTTGGTCATATCTAAAAATAATTAAGGCTTCCAAAATAAAACTAAATGTTCCAATTCACTCTCAAACCTCCTCAAAACTAAACCAACCATTTCCACAAGTCATAAAACAACAAATGCACATGCAGAAAGCGTCAAATAAGGGGTTGTGATTCTAATACTCAAACGACCCATGTGGTTGTTATATTCTCCATCTCTTAAACATATATTTGTCCTCAAATGGCTTTAAAAACATACATGAACTACAGAAAGGATATGGATATTTGCTATGCATATCTAACTTGGTATCCTAAGTAGCCTCGTCGCTCGGTTGGCCTCTCTAAAGCACCTTCATTGACGCGATCTCATTTGACCTTAACTTCTGAAGCTGCCTATTAAAAATGGCCACAAGCTCTTTATAATTCAAATTCTCATCTAACTGCACTGTATTGAAGTCCAAAACATGCGACTTGTTTGCATGATACTTCCGGATCAGATAAATATGAAATATCGAATGAACTCCTTAATGACTAGGAGCCAAAGCAAGCCTATGAGAAATATCTCTAGCTCTCTATCACACCTTAAATAAAACAATAAACCTCGGACTCAACTTATTTTTCCTCTCAAATCTCATCACTCTGTTCACGGATGAACTTCAGAAATACCTTCTCACCCTTATTAAATGCCACATCGTGAACCTTCTTGTCTGCGTTACTCTTCTGTCTAGACTAAGTTGTACGAATTCACTCTTGAATCAGCTTCACTCTTCAATGCATCACCAACCAAATTTATACCCAACAATTTAGCTTCACCAAGATCAAACCAACAAATACGAGATCGACAATGCCTATCGAACAAGGTTTCATATGGAGCCATTTGAATGCTAGACTGTTGTTGTATGCAAACTCCACCAATAGTAGGAACGATCTCAAACCTCCTAAATCAATAACAAAAGCTCTCAACATATCCTCCAGAATCTTAATAGTCTGCTCAGCTTGGCCATCTGTCTGTGGGTGAAATACTGTGCTGTAGGGATGGGAGTCGGTCGGTTCGGTCGATTACTAGTTTATCGATTTTTTGTTTTTTTAATATTAACAACTAAATCAAACCAATGTATTTACAGTTCGGTGCACCTTTTTCAAAGTTCGGTTCGATTATTTTCGATTTATTTTATCGATTTTAAATGGTTCAAAACAATTTTATGCTTCTCTTGAAATGCTGATTTTAAGAAAAGATTGTACACTTTCTTATTGAATTGGTTAGAAGTCTAATCCCAGAAGCCTCCTATAAAAGATTGCACACTGATCGTTCTTATAACAACAGCCTAATTTGTGGAATTCTTAACGAAAGATTTGATAACAACTAGTCTGAGACTTTTAAAAAGTTAACTCACGTTTCTACATTTCTAGTCGACTGGATAATATGAAAGACGGATCGTAAGTGGAACAATAAGGGATGAGAAACCAGTTCATAAGTTGCAGTATTAAGGCAACGAAAAGAGGTTTCTGAATTTATTGCTTTGGTCCACTTCATTTTTTTCTCTGACTATGATTTTGAAAGCGTGAAAAAAAGTTGAATGCGTACATTTGCAGTTCGATGGTTTAGATGATTTTCAGTGTTTGTCTCTGCCTGAGGAGTTGGAAGGAAAGAAACAGTAGTTGTGTTATGTTATTGCGTATTGGCATGTTTAATAACTTCTTTTAGGATATCACAAGCGCATAAAAAAAATGTTTAGTCAGATGCACCGCAACAAATCAAAGAAGTGTTATTGCGTATTGGCAGGTATAAATGCCTAAAGACAAGATAGCATAAAGGAAGAATCGGAAAGATGAGTATTGCCATGTAGTGTTAGATTGGGTAGTTGCTATTTGGGTTGATTTTATATTTTAATTTGGAATTGCTAGTTGCAAATACTGATTCAACCTTTGTGGGTTTAACTCTTCTTGAGAAAGAGTGTAAATGACCCCAAAATTGACCCAAGAAGGAATTGGGATGGTCTCATGAGAAATGATAGTCCCAATTAACGGTTTAAATCTCGAGAGAGTAATCACCTTACTTGAACCCTATTGCTTGTTCTAATTTGCTTACCTATTTGGTCTCGAGAGAGTCAATTGGGCAAAATCATTCTCTCTATCGGGAGGTGTGAGAGTGGGTAAAATTGTGAAAAGTTTATATCATAAGTCCCAATAATATCAATCGATTCCTAGTAACATCTACCTTCAATTAGCCATCTAGGTAGTGTCACGGCCCTAGTGCCCTTCTTCCTATTAGATACAACTTAGCAATATTCTCATAGCATAATTTAGTGATAATCATTAGTTTTATTAAAGTAGTTATAAATTAAATACCCAAAAATATTTGAAGTGACATTAGGAGTACAAACACATATCTAGGCAAGACGAAAAATCCAATTCCACTACTAGCTCCTTGAGGAAATCGATCCCGACCCTCATATCGTGTAAAAGCTATTGCGACTCGTTCTTCCTACCATAGTGTAGCATCAAGTTGGCAGTGATCACTTTTTGGCGCCGTTGCCGGAGAAGCTTATGGTGTTGACTATTTGCTTAGTTAGTTTTGTGTTTTCCTTCTCTTTCCTTACTAATTTTGTTTGTGTCGATCAATCAAGTACAAATGGCTCTTAATGCAAATGACCCTCTCGGCAATGTGATAACGAAGGAGGATCTAGAACAAGATGAGGCCTTACCTCAAGTTCCACGGAGAGGCTGAAATACCAATATAAATGCAAAATAAGAACAACAATATTCCAGACCCTCTTTCGCCACCGTCGAGAGTGGCTCCCAGAGTTCTACCAAATCAAGGATATGCAGTGCTAATGTTCCTCCCCGAATCCGGACGGGGAACTTTCAAATCACAAATGTTATATTGACCTTGCTCGAGCAAAGAGGGTATTTCACGGGCGTCTCCAATCAAAATGCCTAGAAGCACTTGAAGGGGTTTGTCGATACATGCTGGGCTAGCAAGCAGACAAATGTGTCCGAGGATGCGTTGAGATTGAGGCTTTTTCCGTTCTCTATTTGGGGGTAAAGCATTGGATTGGTTAAAAAAGCTCCCCAATCATTCCATCACATGGGATGAATTGGTGGACAAGTTCATTTCTAAGTTTTTTTCACCAAGTCACATGGCGGCGCTCCGAGATGAAATTTTGGCCTTCAAGCAAGAGCCAACGGAACCCTTGCACGAAATATGGGAGAGATTTATAACTATGGTGAAAGAGTTCCCAAATAATGGTATGACGGATATGATGATTCAATTAACGTTCTATAGGGGCATCAACAACACGAACCAATGTATTGTGAATCAATTGGCCAGAGGCAATTTTATGAAGCTTCCCTACAATGAAGCTAGTGATGTTTTAGATGAAATGGCCGACACTTCTTCAGCATGGCAAAGCCGAGCAAATATGCCCCAAGGTGACCCCGCGGTCATCCATTTTCACAAGAAATTGCACGGTCATGGCCAAGTTATTGCCGAGCTTACAACAACTATGAATCAATTGGCGAATGCGCAACTGCAACAAGTCCAAAATCCGCTCCAAGTCAATGCATGGAAGGAGTGAATATGCTAAAGAGGAGGCAAATAGGGAAACAACCTGGAAATTGTGATAACTATGATGATGGTAGTTGTTTTTCGAATGAGTTCTATGATGATCAAAGTGAAGAGGTTCAATATGTCAATAACCGTCAAGGCAACCGAAGCAACTCTTCGAACCAACAATGGCGACCCCAAGGAAATAGGGGTAATCAACAAGGTGGTGGTAATTGGAACAACAACAATAATCAAGGCACAAATTGGGGGAACAACAATTTGGGTAATCAATGGAATTGGAATGGAAACAACAACAACAATTGGAACAACAATAGTGGTCAAGGTGGGTTGAATAACAATGGTAATCAAAGAAATCTGGTGCAAGGCATTCAAAGGCCCTCGATGTATCAACAACCGAACAACCCGCTTCCGTTTCAATCTCAAGGGTCTAGTTCTTCAGGTAATGATATGGGTCAAATTGAAATCATGTTTGAGCAAATGATGAAAAAGAACCAAGACTTCGATGCTCAATTGGCTTCCCAAAACACCTCTATCCGGAACTTGGAGGTGCAACTTGGATAAATCTCTCAAACTTTGAACATTCGCCCAAGGGTGCTCTACCGAGTGATATGGTAGTGAACCCAAAGGGTGAGAACAACAATCATGTGATGGCGGTTACAACACGAAGTGGGTGAGGTGGTGATGTGCACGCCTCAAGAGAAAATCAAGTTGTGCTTGATGATGATGAGTCAGGGGATGATGATGTACATAGTTAAGGATGTAGTTGAGCCCAATGTAAACAATGATGTGCGCATTGATATGGAAGAGGTCGAGGTGGAAGCAAAAGATGTTGTGAACCCGTCTAGGAAACAGATGATTGATATGCCCGAGCTGAAGCTGCCCAAATCCAAGGCACCTTTGCCTATGCCACCTCTGCCTTATCCTCAATGGTTAGCCAAGCAAAAAAGTGACAACCAATTCAACAAAACTCATTGAAATGATGAAGAGTATTACTATCAACGTGCCTTTGGTTGAGGCACTTGAGAAATGCCGGAGTATGCGAAGTTTATGAAATATTTGGTAACAAAGAAGAGGTCGATGGAGTGTGAAACAATTAAGATGACTCATCAAGTGATTTTTATAGTGCATTCAATGGAACCCAAGCTTGAGGATCCCGGAGCTTTTACTATCCCTTATACTATCTGAAGTGCGGATTTTGCTAAGGCCCTTTGTGACTTGGGGACCAGCATTAATTAGATTCTGCATTCGGTCTTCAAGACTTTGGGAATTGAACAACCTCGACCAACCTTTATGAGACTTCAAATGGCGGATCGATCGATGAAGTGAACTTTGGGCATAGATGATGTACTTGTCCGGGTGGACATATTGCCGGCCGACTTTGTCATTTTGGATTGTGAGGTGGACTATGAAGTGTCAATTATTCTTGGGAGAACTTTCCTTGCTACGGGAAAGACATTGGTTGATATTGAGGCGGGTGATTTGACATTCCGAATGGGAGATGAGAAGGTGGTATTCTATGTTTGCAAATCAATGAGACAACCCAATAGCATGGATGTGTGTTCATTTGCGGACATTGTCATAGCTGTGATAGTGGATGACGCAAGTTCCATAATCAATGTTGAAGATCCTATTGAGGCCGTGCTTTTAAACATAGATGTCAATGATGATGCTCGTAGGGTGGAGTGCATGAATGCATTGCATGGTATGGGTTCATATTCATATGAGCATAGGAAGTTATCTTTGGATCTTGAAAAATGCAAAACTCCACCAACAAATCCATCGATTGAGGAGCCATCGGTGTTGGAATTAAAGCCACTCCCTCCATACCTCAGGTATGAATTCTTGGGTTCAAATTCTACTTTACCTGTTATTCTTTTATCTTGATTAACTACCATGCAGGTTGTCACCACTTTGGTAGTACTCCAAAGCAGAATAAGGCGATTGGATTGACATTGTCCGACACTCGGGTATTTTTCATTCACAATATCAGTTTGGAGGAGGATGCAAAGCCTCCCTTGGATCATAAAAGAAGATTAAATGAGGCGATTCAAGAGGTAGTGAAGAAAGAGGTCATCAAGTGGTTAGATGCTGGGGTGGTTTATCCTATTTCTGACAGTTTGTGGACTTTTCCGGTGTAATGTATGCCAAAAGAAGGGTGGTATGATCTTGGTGACCAATGACAACAATGAACTCATTCATACTAGAACGTTCACCGGGTGGAAAGTTTGTCTGGATTTTCGGAAGCTTAACAAGGTGACTAGAAAAGATTATTTCCCATTGTTGTTCCTTGACCAAATGCTTGATATTCTTGCGGGCTAGGCTTTCTATTGCTTTATTGATGGTTACCCAGGGTACAATCAAATGCTCATTGCCCCAGAGGACCAAGAAAAGACCACCTTTACATGTCCTTATGGCACATTCACTTTCTCTAGAATGCCATTTGTAATACTCTGGCGACCTTCCAATGTTGCATGATAGCTATTTTCACCGACATGGTGGAGGATATCTTGGAGGTCTTCATGGATGATTCAGCATGGTTGGCGATTCATTTGAGGAGTGCTAGGTAAACTTGGATAGAGTGTTGGACCGGTGTGAAGACACCAAACTTGTTTTCAATTGAGAAAAGTGTCATTTTATGGTAGAAGAAAGTATAGTGTTGGGTCACAAGATCTAAAAGAGAGGAATTGAAGTGGACAAGGCCAAAATTGAGGTCATTTCGAGGCTTTCTCCCCTACTTCTGCAAAAGGGGTGAGGAGTTTCCTTGGGCACGCGGGCTTCTAGTGGAGGTTTATAAAGGATTTTTATAAAGTGGTACATCCGTTGTGGAAGTTACTAGATAAAGATGCAAAGTTTTTGTTCGATGAGAGTTGTATGCAAGCATTCGAGCTTCTTAAGCTCAAGTTGACTTCTACCCCATCATCATCGCACCAAATTAGAGCTTGCCTTTCGAGCTCATGTGCAATGCTAGTGACGTTACGGTTGGGGTTTTTTTTGGGACAAAGGATCAACAAGATGTTCCATCTGGTGTACTAAGTAAATAAGACCATGAATAAGGCGAAAAGGAATTACACAGTCACCGAGAAGGAGTTATTGGCTATTTTTTTTGCTATGGAAAAGTTTCGACCTTACCTTATGGGGGCCAAGGTTATTGTGCACACCGACCATGCCATCCTTAGGTGTTTGATGACAAGAAGGACTCAAAGGCAAGATTGATGAGATGGGTATTGCTTCTTAAAGAATTTGATATGGAAATTGTTGTCCAAAAAAGGAGTGAGAATCAAGTGGCGGATCACTTATCCCGTTTGAAGGAGGAGGGGAGGCCTTGTGATGACCTTGAAATCAATGATACATTTCTCGACGAGCAACTCCTTGCGGTATCAATGAACGGAATGTCGTGGTTCGCCGATGTCGGAAATTATCTTGTTAGCGGAATTATCCCTTGTGATCTCTCTTCTAGCCAAAGGAAGAAGCTCAAGTGGTATAGCTTGGGATTTTTATTGGGATGAGCCATATTTGTTTAAGATTTGCACTGATGGTGTGATTCAATAATGTCTCTCGGAGGAGGAACAATTGTGTATTTTGGAAGCTTGCCATTCCTCTCCCTATGGTGGCTATCATGGCAGGGTGAGGACGGAGTTTAAGGTGCTTAGTTGCAAATTTTATTGGCCTACCTTGCTTAAAGACGCAGATGATGTGGTCAAGAGATATGATGAATGTCAAAGAGGAGGAATTTCTAAAACCGATGAGATGCCTCTTAATACTATTCTCGAGGTGGATATTTTTTGTGTGGGGCATCTATTTCATGGATCCTTTCGTGAGCTCTTGTGGGAACACTTACATTCTCGTGTTGGTAGACTATGTCTCAAAGTAGGTTGAGCCATGGCTTTACCCAACAATGAAGATCGGAGTGTTGTGACATTTTTGAAAAAGAGTATCTTCACAAGGTTTAGCACTCCTCGAGCTATCATTAGTGATGGGAGGTCTCACTTTAGCAACAAGGATTTTGATTCGTTGCTTGCCAAATACGGAGTTAACCACAAATTGACCACCCCCTATCATCCTCAAGGTAGTGGTCAAGTGGAAGTCTCCAACCGAGAAATAAAGAGTATCTTGTCCAAGAAGGTCAATGCTAATAGGTTCGATTGGTCGAAAAAATTGGATGATGCTCTTTGGGCTTATCAGACGGCTTACAAAACTCCGATTGATATGTATCCATATCGGTTGGTGGTTGGGAAAGCTTGTCATCTTCCAGCGAAAATAGAGTACAAGGCCATGTGGGCTTTGAGGAAGTTGACCTTAGAATGGGATGTTGCTGCAAATCTAAGGGTTGAACAACTTAATGAGCTCGATGAGTTTAGATTCCATGCCTACTCCAGCTCATCCTTGTGCAAGGACAAAATAAAGTACCTTCACGAAAAATATGCCCGGGGCAAGGATTTCAAGGTTGGAGATATGGTTCTCTTGTTCAATTCCCAGCTACATCTGTTTTCGGGTAAGCTCAAGTCAAAGTAGAGTGGGCCACTAGAAGTTGTGTTCGTGACACCATTTGGTGCTCTTTATCTACAAGAATGATGAAGTATTCAGAGTCAATGTGCACCGTGTCAAGAATTATCTTGGGAATTTGATGATAGCCACGTGGTGACGCTTCTCCTTCTAAAGTGATGTGATGGTAACATGCATCGGGCCGCGACGTTAAATCAGGCGCTTCTTGGGAGGCAACCCATGTATTTTTCTTCCTCTTTGATTTTCTTTGTAGTTTAGGATTTTTGAGCTAATTACTTGTGAGATATTGCAGGGATTGTGTTGATGCATTGCAAAAAAAGTTGGAAAAATTGAACAGTCTATGAAGTTTGATAATGCGGCCGCGGTACACATTCTGCGGTCCGCAGTAGCATGGGCCAAAAGAGGTGCTCTATGAAGTTTAGCACTGCAGCCACATTCCACGTAGTGCGGTCCGCGGTGGTCCTCCGCAGCCGCGATCTGCTTTTGTGTGGTCCACGGAGGTCGCCTTCTGAAGCTTCATTTAAACAAATCCAACACGATCCGCAGTTCGTTTTGTGAAGCTGCACTAGTAGGTAAGGATGGGACCTACACCTTTTTCTATAAATAGAGCCCAAGGGGCACCCTTTACCCTTTTAAAAAATTGATTCTCTGAGACATAAAACTACTGTTCATTCTCTACTATGACCGTAAATTCTTGCTTAAGACTGTCTAATTACACTTCATATTTACATCTGGTAATGTTTCACTCATTTCTTGTGAATTTACTTGTTTAATTTTTGTTTCATTTTATTATATTTAGCCTATAACTTCTGTTTCTTTCCGTTTTTTGTTTAATTTAATAGTTTAATTTAGTTTACATGTTAGTCTTTGAGAGCCTGATATGCAAAATCAACGGGTAAATTGAGTAGGGACAAGTAAGTGAAGAATTTGCACAAGTTTGCAAGAAAATAAAACCCTAACTTAGTGCCCATGAAACCTAGTCTTTGCGGCCCATAGGTGCCTTAGCGTGGTCCGCGGTGCCGTGACAGGGTTTGTGGTACCTTTTTGTGCGGACTGCGGGGCCTATATGTCTGAACGTGAACCTATTTTCAGTGCGGCCGCATTGCACTTTATGTGGTCCGCTCTGGCCCACCGCGGCCGTGACCCTATTTTGTACGGTCCGTGGTGGGGAGATTCAGAGAGTTGATTTTCTAAGCCTTTGCCCAATGCATACCATGGTCGCCTTTGTGCGGTCTACGCTGCCCTCAGTTTTTCCACACTCCTATTTGTGCAGGCCATGGTGCCATGTTCTGCAACTCTTCTACTGATGTCTGCAATTCCAGTTCTGTGTGTGTTTCACTGCATGTGCTTATACTAACCATGTTAGATATGTATGTTTGCAGATAATGGTCAAAAATAGAGGTAGAGGTGCTAAAAACCCAGGGTAAGGTGATTCCTCATGGGGAGGCTAAGGAAAATAAGTTAAACTCACTCCCCAACCTAGACTGAACACAAGGAAAACACTTAGGATTGTTGATATAGCTAATGACTAATCGGGGGAGTGAATACTGCCTTCTCTAGACCTCTCCTCTAACTCAGTTGCAGCTCCCTCAGTTCTAGTTGCCCAAGCTCCACAACATGTATCTTTTGAGTCGTCTGAGGGCTCAGCAGCTGGCAGTGGTGAGTACTCCACCTCCCTCACAACTTCATTATCTGGGGAGAGTGCAGGCAGGGATGTTGAGGGTGGAAACAACAGTGATAAGGAGGTGCCCGACAGTGGTGTACCTCAGGTTCGAGGGGTTGAACGAACAAGAAAACCTGAGCTTGGGAAGATCAATTTGTTAGCCAACTAGCCTTCCACAAGTTTAGGGAATGGTTTCCATTATGAAAGCTTATTCTGGAGAGGAGTTTTATCACAAGTGACCTGCTGCCCCTTCATCCAAATATGCATAGACAGTTTCACACTAGAGTGGGTTGAGAGCATTCTCAGGATGAGTGTGTAAAAGCCAATGAGCACATGGTCAAGCAGATATACTGCAATGTGGCCCATGTCAAAAGGGCACAAGTGTGACCAAAGTGCGAAACCAAAATGTGGTGTTCTCCGGGAAGGTTTTCAATAATTACTTGGGATTCGATGATGAAGATGAGAACAGGTACAATGAGAAGTTGGCAATGGACAAAGAGGTTTTCCCGTAGTTAGCTGGATACTTGACACACCCTACTGTTCCAGATTGGTTATAAGCGGGGGTGAAGATAGTTTGGAGGACTTTAAATTTTGAGGCTACGGGGTGGTTGACCTTTGTATGCAATTGACTTGACCTAACTTCCCATGATCAAATTATCCCACTTCCCCGTGTTGTTCTGATTGCTTCTACTATGGCGGGATTCCCTATTAATGTGGGTAATGTGATATACAGTGGGGGCTGAGAGTGACCGAAACTTCCCTTTTCCTAACACCTTCACCATGTATTTCCGTGGCCTTGAGACTCTTGTGTTATTCAAACAAACATCATGTTGTCTTTCGTGACTATTGTGTGCTCAATCATATTTAAGGTTGTATCGGCTCTCGACTTTATGTCTTATCAAATACACATACAAAAAATATCAAATAGGGATGAGTGCTCTAATACTAAAAACAACCTGTCATATTGTTACATTCAAATTTTGGTAGGATAAGGAAAGTTTAATATTATTGATTTACTCAATTACTTTTGTGAAAATTTGGCACTCCAATTATCATTTAAGTAACTATTCCAAGTTGGAGTAACAAGAAAATGAATGGAATGAAAGTAAAAACATTGTAATCCCTTTATCTAGGTTACATTCTTAACATTACAAAATGGGACTCTTCTAGTAAAATCATGGCGGAGGCATCTTACATGAAGCAGTCAATTTTTTTAATAAATGTTTATATATAAATTATATGAAAAAACTAAATATTGATAAAAGAAATGACACCACTTGACAGTAATAGCTGCTTTGTTGGCTAAGTTCCTTATTTCTTTAGAAGAGGTTGAGGGTTTGAACATCAGCATCTGAACTTCTTACCCCTACCCTAGGATAAAAAGGTCGTTTTCAAATAGACTCCCGGTATTTTTCCCTTTAAAAATTTCTCACTTTGCTTTTGGAAAGACTCGAACTCACAACCTCGATTAAAAGTGAAGATTGCTTACCATCAGAGCAACCCCTCTTAAAAGTGGAGTAACTAAGCTTCTTCTTACAAAAATATAAGTTTCACTTTTAAAATGCTCAAGAATAGATTTGAACCCAAGACCCCTTATCCACCAAGGGAAAATCCAACCAATGGATCTAGAATCGAGTTTCGTAAACAAATTGACAATAAATAATTGGATTAATTTCACTGAATGTCATCCAAATAATTCTATATTTCATAAAAGTCACTTATTTATTATTTATTACATAAAAGGCACTGAACTTTACATTTATAACTTATAAAATCATTCTGGTTCAAAATCTAAAAAATATCTAATAAACAATATGACATGGCATTAAATTTAATTTAAAAAATCTAAAAATAATACCACATAAGGTTAAATAGACTATATCTAAGTTAGACCCATTTCTTTCTCGGCTCAATTTGACCTATAACCAAAATAGATTGTTAATATTTTGACCATTTAATTTTGTGGTTAATTTGTAGAAAAATAAGTCTAAGAAATTTAAGAAAAACTAGGTCTTTTGAATTTATCTTTAGGATTTGGTTGTACATTTACGGTCAATGACACAATATATTATCTTTTTTGTCTAAAGTAATGTTATTGGTTATCTACAATTACGGTGTGTATTGACAAATTCTACTATGCAATTTCATTGTGGGTGCTTCATAGTGGGCAGTATTTTTGTCTGTTAGTATTGCTTAATAAGCAATATTTTGACTTTAATGGAATAGTAATTTGTGAAAAAAGGTTCTTATTCGCTTGTTGTTCTTGTTTGTTAGTGGTAGATTTATATGTTATGTGAGATTGATATGGTGGTATTTTTACTTCATGAAAAATTATAAAATAACATGAAGGATGCAAAAATTAGTTTTTTGCTAGTTCTGTTCATAGTTTTAGTAAAATTATAGATGGTGGCATTAAGGTTGTTAAGTAACAAATAAAGTAAGATATTTTTAGTGCAAAATAATTGTTCTTGTCTTTCCTTCTAATGGTCAAAATATTAAAACCCATTTGGGTTATGTGTCAAATCGAATTATGGATGAAATGGATCTAAATTGAATATGGTCCATCTAAGCTTATGTGACACTATAATAAAATTTTTTATTAAATTTAATTATATGTAATATTTTTATGGGATAATCTATAAGTTTTGAACTAAATGACTTTTAAGTTACAAAGGTAAATTGAGTGACTTTTAAGTGATGAAAAATAAATAAGTAACTTTTGTGAAATAAATAATAAGTTGGATAACCATCAGCGAAATTATCCCTAAATAATTTCATCAAGAACACCATATTTAAGCAAAGTGTAGACTATTTCGCGCGTAAGAAAATTCCTATGTATGCCCCCTGAGTAAAGGGGGTGGTTATGATAATATGGAAGGCTCACATGATTAGTAGAAGTAGTATAATTGAACCTTGTATTGGAAAAATTTGGTTCCCTATGTTCTCATGTTATCTACGCACGTCTTTGACATAGAGAACGGCCTAATTGATGCTGACTCGAATAAAATCGGCCCCAGTAAGCAGACGGACCAAGCGACATGGCTCAAGACGACGTCGCTTAAAGTTCTTACTCTCACATACACTAAGACCACCAACCCTTGTACTTTTCTTTGATTATTTCTAGGAAGGTCCCTTAATATATAAAGAGGACATTCCCTTTGTAAATGACTCATGTGTATCTTACTATTAAGAATATACAACTCTCTCTCCCTCTCTCTCTCTCTCTATATATATATATATATATATATCTCTCTCTCTCTCTTGTGAAAGGATTATTACTTGCTTCATTGTTCTTACATCTTAAGCTACATTCACTATTATCACAGATCTTAACAAAACAGTTTTCTCTAGTTCATATTACCCTTGATTCTGATTAACCATATTATTTTCGATTGTTCTTGAGTTTAATAAGTACTTAACTTTTTAGCCAAACAATTTGGCGTTGTCTGTGGATATTTTGTGAATTAAAGTTGTAGTTTGCTTCTAGATATCCTTCAAAAACCACTTTCTACGACCTAGAATGGATTAAAACAACGCAAGAATGAAACCTATCATGGATGCTAGGGCCAATCTTATGGGCCCTTTCAACGCGGCTACTGAAGGAGATGCTCCACACGCAACTCCTAGTACCCTGATAAGCGTGGAAAACTTACCTTCCCCTTCTGAAGATCTGGTGGTTCCACGGGAAAAAGAGGCCTCTACATATACAACCAAAGAAGCACCCCCAGAGGTAAAGAGGTTATTGGAAGAATGGTTGACAAATGATTTGAGTAGCTTAGCTGAAAATCCGCCCAAAAATGCTGGATGCACACCAACACCAGTGACGGACCATGCCATAACCAAAGATGAACTCGATGTCACACGAACAAACAACGTGCCCGCCGATGCTCCAACTCACGGGGGGACGCTCACAACCATCCTCAAAACGATGGAAGAAATGGAAAATAAAAATAGGTCGCTTTGCGACCAGATGAAGGATAACCAAGAAAGGGTAGACAAGATCCCAGGTGCACCTAAGTTGCTGGCAAAGCGAGACGTGGGGTGGTTCGTTGAAAAACCCTACACAGAAGGAGCTGCACCTTACCCCATCCCAAAGACATTCAAAATGCCCCCCTTTTTGAAGGTATATGACAGGACCTCAGATCCGGAGGAGCGCCTGATTTACTACGTTACGACGATCAAAGGTAATGATTTATCAAAGGAACATGTACTATCCGTACTTATAAAGAAGTTCGGCGAAATACTAACAGGAGGGGCCCTAACATGGTACTCCCATTTGCTGGCCAAAAACATCTCCACGTTCGAGGAAATGGCAGATAGATTTGTCACCACCCACGCAGGAGCCAAAAAGCAGAAGCATGGGTCAACGACATCTTTGCTGTCTGGCAGGTCTCAGGAAAAGGGCTCAAAGAATTCTTAGCCAGGTTCAACAGGGTCAGGATGAGCCATCCAAACGTGTCTGAAGGCATGGCAGTCGCATATTTTCAGAACGGACTCAGCAGAGATGGCTCACGGTGACTAGAAAACTACTTAGCCGTCTTATGAAATATCCCCCACCACGTGGGAAGAAATCCACAACGCCTACTGCGCCGAGGTACGTGGAGATGAAAACGAACTTAATGGCCCAACCAGGCGGCTAATAACAGTAAACCCAGAAATCCAAAGAGACCGACACAATGAGGGACGGCAGGATCAAGTCCCACGCCTCAATAGGGAGAGACATCAACCCTACATTAGATCTTCGCAACCACCAAGGCACGCGGATGCCTTACAACGATATGTCATCCCACTGAGGAGCGATAGAGGTATGCCTCCTTCATTATCTGCACATAATGTTTGTGTATTTCCTTTCGATGTAGTGTACGCACTGGAGAAGCTGGGCAACAAAGTACAATGGCTAGCAAAGATGAAGTCCGACCCCGCCACCAGAAAATCAAACGCCCTGTGTGAGTCCCACCAGGAAAGGGGGCACAGAACTGAAGACTGCATAGGTCTCTGACAGGTGGTGGCCCAGATGCTGAACCAAGGGTTCTTGAAAAAACTGCTCAACAACAAAGGAAAACTCAACTTCGCATGCAGGCGGGAACAACCTCACGGCCCACCAAGGTCTCCCTCACCAAAAGGCACCATCAACATGATCATTGGGGACGGCAGTGACTCAGCGATCAACCATGTCAAGTTCACCACCACTCACAAATTAAAGCGAAACATCGCTCACGAACGGTATGACAACTTCGAAGATAGTATCACCTTCGATAAGTCTGATACCGACGGTTTATTTTTCCCCCAATATGAGTCCTTAGTAATTACTTTACACATAGAATATACTGATGTAAAAAGGATCATGGTCGACGATGGCAGTGGCGCATGTATCATTCATCCAAGAGTCCTTGCACTAATGGGACTCGAGGATAAGATAATTCGGCGCTGCATAACACTAACTGGTTTTAACAATGCAGTGGAAAGAATCTCTGGCGAGGTAACACTGCCCGTCCTGGCAAGAGGAATTATGATGGAAACCACTTTCCACGTAATGAACCAAGAAACAGCATACAGCGCCATCATCGGACGTCCATGGATACATGACATGTGGGCAGTCCCCTCCAGTTTCTATCAAGTGATCAAATTCCCAACCCCATGGGGAGTGTAAAGTACACGGAGTGAGCCACGCACCGCCCACGAGTGTTATAAAATAGCTCAAGATTTCACTCACACCAAGCAGCTCAAAGGAGCAAGCGCAGAGGCATAGCAATCAGCCCCGTCGGGGACTAAGGTCCACCCGACAAAAGACACCATCAAAGATCTCAACGACGTCGAAGCTAGCAAGACCACGGTCAAAGACCTCAACCCCGTCTAGCTGAGCAACAACGATTCCACAAAGAAGGCTTACATAGGCCACGATCTTTCAAATCCAAGTAAGTATCGTGAATTTCTATCTAACCACGCAGACCTGTTTACTTTTTCCCATGCAGATATGCCAGGAATTACACAAAAGATTTCCTCCCACAAACTGAATGTCCATCCGCTACACCCACCCGTGCGGCAGGCGAGGAGAAAATTCAATGCCGCCATCAAAGAAGCGGTGAGTGAAGAAGTAGACAAGCTGCTGACAAATGGCTCCATTAGGGAATCAAAGTATCCGGAGTGGGTCGCCAACGTCGTAATGGTCAAAACAAAAATTGGAAAGTGGTAGATGTGCGTAGATTTCAATGACCTAAACAAAGCATGTCCAAAAGACTCATTGCCACTACCCCACATCGACAAATTAATAGACGCAACGGCAGGACATGAGCTTCTGAGATTCCTTGATGCATACTCCGGCTACAATCAGATCATGATGGCCGAGGAGGATCAGGAGAAAGCAACCTTGATCACTTACCAAGGAACATACTGCTACAGGGTAATGCCCTTCGGGCTCAAGAATGCGGGGGCTACATATTAAAGGCTAGTGCAATGTTTAAAGAGCAACTCGTCAAGACAATGAAGGTCTATATCGACGACATGCTAGTGAAGTCGTCAAAAAAAGAGGACAACCTCGACCACGTAAAAGAAGCCTTCGAAATACTAAGAAGATAGGGTATGAAGCTGAATCCCGAAAAGTGCACCTTCGGCGTGGCCTCGGGAAAGTTCCTGGGGTTTCTGGTATCACAAAGGGGCATCAAAGTCATCCTAGACAAGATCAAGGCCATAGAAGCCATCCCGGAAATACTGAGCAACAAAAAACAAGTGCAGAAGCTGACGGGTCGAATAGCCACCCTCTCCAGGTTCATCTCATGCTCCCCCGATAGGTGCCACAAATTCTTTGGTGTATTGAAAAAAGACCAAGCACTAAAATGGGACGAAGAATGTGTCGATGCCCTTAGATGTTTGAAGGCATATATCTGTCATCCCCACCCCTATTGGTCAAAGCCAACCCAGGCGAACCGTTGTTGGTGTACTTGGCTGTATCGAAAGTTGCAGTCAGTGTCGTCCTAGTACGCGAATATATGGTACGAAATTTCCTATTTATTACATTAGCAAAACTTTACTGGACGCCGAACCCGGTACCCACTCCTTGAGAGGCTGGCATTAGCGCTCTTAGTAGTTTCACAGAAGATGCGACCCTATTTCCAGTGCTACCCTATAAGGGTAGTAACGACCTTCCCTTTAAGGAGTGTCTTACCCAAACCCGAACTCTCAGGACGACATGCCAGATGACCGTTGAGCTCAGCGAGCATGAAATCACATACCTTCCAAGGACCGCCATCAAGTCGCAAGTGTTGGACAATACGCTTTACGCTAGAGGGGGGGGGGGGTGAATAGCGTTTTAAAAATATTAAGCGTTTTAGTGCGGAATTTAAAAAACTTTGCAGAAATTAAAACAAGTGCAGTAGAATAAACTTACACAATGATGTATCCTGGTTGGCCACAAACGTGGTTAGTCCAGTCCCCGAGAGACTCTCTCGAGATTTCCACTAAACTTGTCAAGCTTACGGGTGCTTAACAAACCGTTACAGCTGAGGACACAAGCCTCACCCAGGTGCTCGGGGATCACAATCCCAAAGACTTCAATTGCTCGGGGATACCAATCCCAAAGACTTCAACTGCTCGGGGATAACAATCCCAAAGACTTCAACTGCTCGGGGATAACAATCCCAAAGACTTCAACTGCTCGGGGATAACAATCCCAAAGACTTCAACTGCTCGGGGATAACAATCCCAAAGACTTCAACTGCTCGGGGATAACAATCCCAAAGACTTCAACTGCTCGGGGATAACAATCCCAAAGACTTCAACCGAGGAATCACAAGTTCCTCAACAAACGAGAATCGCAATTCTCTTACAAACACAAAACACACTCACTTTACAAACCACTCCTTAATGAGTAGATATGAGTAGAAATAGTACGCTCAAGATCACAACAACTTAGCTCAATAGAATGGCTCTTCAAAAAGCTTTATGGATGAATGGAAAATGATGATCAATGTAAGAAAGCTTTTAGCAATGAAAATACTCAAAGTGTATATGTTGTTGTTGTGAAAACACTGAGTTGAAGCTGTATTTATAGGTGAAAAACTCAGTCTTACCGTTGTCTAATTGCCAATTAAGGATTGCTGAAATTACTCAGTGACAATCGATTGTCAAGACTAAACAATCGATTGTTTGCCTATCAGATTAAAAATTCAATCCCAGATTTTACGTCAACAATCGATTACTTCAAATCAATAATCGATTATTTATAACGTTAAGAAATCCTTTCCAATTTTTGGCATAAAACATCGATTGTCCGGAAATCAACAATCGATTATTTTAACAACGTTCAGAAAATCTTTTCCAGATTTTACGCAAAACATCGATTGTTAAATATCAACAATCGATTACCTGAAGGTAATTGAAAATATATGACAACGGTCAGCTTCAACAATCGATTATCAAATGGAATAATCGATTATTAATTAATTTCAAAACTCTCTGTCTCAGATATAATCGATTATCAAAAGCCACAATCGATTATCATTTTATTTAAAATCACTGGGAGACATTTTTCTCATTCTAATCGATTACCATTAGTTCATAATCGATTTTTATGAGTTTTGAAAACTTTGCCTCAGTTAACAATCGATTATCATAAGTACACAATCGATTGTTATGCAGTTTGCAAAAACCTGATGTTAACTGACTTACTCACAATCGATTATCATTAATTCACAATCGATTGTCATGCAGTCTTGGCTTAGAGATACTCGATTATCATAAGTACATAATCGATTATCTTAGCCCAGATTTTTGAGGCATGTTTGGAAAACATTTTAACAAATGTAAATATGCATAGTTTAAAATCATTTGACACTTAATTTAAATATGCATGATTTTGGAAAAATAATTTTAGTAGAGAAGCCATGTTATGAGCCAAGTTGAGGAATCAAGATCACAATTAATATTGACTCAATTATAACATTTCTAAACTTTGTCTTGAGCTTCTTGTAATGCATCCATTTTGTGCTTGTCCTTGAGCACTGCTATATATCGCTTTTTGCTTTGTTTGACATTCATCAAAACCTACAAAAGAACACACGTTTAGTATATTGCATTTGAAACGTGTTTCCAACAATTTCCCCCTTTTTGATAATGGCAAACATAAGCGGGATATATGCAATAATTATTTTGATAATCCAAGACAAGTGTAAAGTATGCAATTTGATGTTCCCCCTCAATTCATGTTCCCCCTCACTTTAAGCATGAATGAAGTTGAGAGTGATATAGCATACTTCTTGATATCCCGTTTCTTCCCCCTTTTGCCATTAGCAAAAATATATACAAGAGAAGAATATGCAAAAAAATATGAAATAAACAAAAGTTTATTTATTGGAAAATAAAGATAACAAAAGTAATCGATTATTGATACAGTAATCGATTGTTTGACGGCGATTTTCCTGTAGAATACTTGAGTATTTTGCGTCATGCTTTTATGATCCCCTTTTCTTTAGGGTGATACCTGCAAAAAAGTGTTAGACGCCTCCGACGCTCAAGTTAGAAATTATGTAAGAAATAAAATGCAATGCATGACTTAGATCAACGTGGAGTCAAGGATCCCGAGTTCACTACGAATTCGGAAGAAGGACTCTTTATCTAAGGGCTTTGTAAAGATGTCTGCCAATTGGCTTTTTGTTTCAACAAATTCAATTTCGACATCGCCTTTTAGAACGTGATCTCTAATAAAATGATGTCTAATTTCAATGTGTTTTGTTCGCGAGTGAAGAATGGGGTTCTTCGTCAAGCATATGGCACTAGTGTTGTCACATCTAAGAGGAATGTGGTCAAGACGTAGGCCATAGTCCAAGAGTTGTTGTTTCATCCATAGGATCTGAGCGCAACAACTCCCCGCGGCTACATATTCAGCCTCGGTTGTGGACAACGCAACACTAACTTGCTTCTTACTAAACCAAGAAACTAAAGCGCTACCGAGCAAGTGGCAAGTGCCGCTAGTGCTCTTGCGGTCCAATTTGCATCCAACAAAATCGGAGTCGGAATAGCCAATAAGTTGGCATGAAGAACCTTTGGGGTACCATAGACCCATATTGGTAGTACCGACAAGATACCTTAGAATCCGCTTTACCGCAGTAAGGTGAGACTCTTTCGGACATGATTGATAACGGGCACAGACGCACACGCTAAACATGATGTCCGGACGACTAGCAGTAAGATAAAGAAGAGAGCCAATCATACCTCGGTACTTTTTGATGTCGACTTCCTTACCTTTTTCATCTTTGTCGAGATGATCGGATGTGCTCATGGGAGTTGCCATTTCCTTTGCATTGTTCATATCAAAACGTTTAAGCAGTTCTTTGCAATACTTGCTTTGACAAATGAATGTACCTTCCTTCATTTGTTTTACTTGTAATCCCAAAAAGAATTGTAACTCACCCATCATGGACATCTCAAATTCGCTAGTCATTAAGTTTGAAAATTCCTTGCATAGAGCATTGTTAGTAGCACCAAAAATGATATCATCTACATATATTTGAACTAGCAAGATATCATTATTTTCATGCTTGACAAATAAAGTTGTGTCAACTTTTCCACGAATAAAATTATTTTCTAAAAGAAATTTACTCAACCTTTCATACCAAGCTCGAGGAGCTTGTTTTAAACCATAAAGGGCCTTTTTGAGTTTGAAAACATGATTAGGAAAATTAAAGTCTTCAAAACCGGGGGGTTGCTTTACATAAACTTCTTCTTGGATAAAACCATTTAAAAAGGCACTTTTCACATCCATTTGATATAAAATGAAATTCATAGAAGATGCAAAAGCAAGCAACAAACGGATGGCCTCTAATCTAGCTACCGGAGCATATGTCTCATCATAATCAATCCCTTCTTCTTGATTATAGCCTTGAGCCACAAGCCTAGCTTTGTTTCTAGTGATTATGCCATTTTCATCTAATTTATTTCGAAAAACCCATTTCGTACCAATTATGGTATGACCTTCGGGTCTTGGCACCAAATCCCAAACGTTGTTACGTTTGAATTGGTTAAGCTCCTCTTGCATTGCCAAGGTTCAAAATTCATCCCCAATTGCTTCAGAGATGGTTTTGGGTTCAATTTGAGAAACAAAAGCAGTAAGATCTAAGGTATTTCTAAGGGAGCTCCGGGTACTTACCTTCCCTCCAACGTCGCCTATTACCTGATCGAGAGGATGGTCTTTGACTGTCCTCCATTCTATTTGCTCTTTTGGTTCATTTTCCGGTTGAGGAGCTTCTTCAATTGGTTGTTCCACCGTTTTGTCAATTTCTTTCCTTGGTGGTTCTTCTTGAATTTTGTCCTTTAGACTTTCCAGAATGCCGACCGATCCGATGCCAATAATTTGTCCTTTATTGTTGTCACCGAATACAACGCTTCCTCCTTCTTTGTGCTCTAGTTGAAGGAATTTGGATTCGTCTCCTGTCATGTGTCTGGAGCATCCACTGTCAAGGTACCATAGTACACTTGATCCCTTCAAGCACACCTACAAAGCAAATTAATATTCTTTAGGTACCCATACCATTTTGGGTCCTTGGGAGTTAGGCAAATAACGACCATAATAATATGAAGAATCTCTATGCTTTGTAAAACACATAGGTGCAATATGACCTATACGATTGCAGTAATGACATACTACGTTCGGGTTGTGTTGATGCCTAGGTTGAGCCAACAAAGTTCTAGGCGAATGAAAAAGATGAACACTAGACATATTGTTCCCATTTCTAGTATAATATCTAGATGGTCTAAAGTTATTAGTGCTAGACTTGTTGAAGGACCTAGTGTCATGTCTAGGTGGTCTAAGCTCGTTCCTAGAGTTATTTCTTGGTTGCCGAAAATTACTATTTGTAGGCTTGTTTGCAAGAATCCTAGATTCGGATCTAGGTTGTCTAAAGATATTAGTTCTACCCTTATTTTCATACATTCTAGCATAATGTCTAGGTGGTCTAAAAGAATTTGTTCTAGGCTTGTTTAATACCTTAGAGTTATTTCTAGGTGGAGTAGTGAAGTTTTTGTTTTTATGCCGTTGATATTTCTTAGGCGTTTCTGTTTCAACAACTTTAGGAACTTCTTTACTACGTGTTTCTAATGTTTTCCTAAGTTCTGTGTTTTCTAGTTTTAAGGACTCACAAGCAGTACAAGTAGAGCATTTATCAACACAAGAGGCTTCATGCATAGTCTTGATGACTTGTCTAAGTTCTATACTATCATTTAACAAAAATTGATTTTCATTTGCAAGATTCTCGTTATCACGAGACAGATTTTCAACACCTTTTTGAGCTAAAGAAAGACGTTCTTCAAAGTCCTTGTCTTTTAAAAAGAGTTGTTTTTGAAAATCCTCTTCTTGTAAAGAAAGAGTTCTTTGTAAATCTTTAATAGTCTTAGAAGCATTTACCAACTCATCATGCAGTTTGTTATAAGCAATTTGCATATCGTTAGATGTACTTACCTCGTCTTTTTCGTCTGCCATGAGGCACTGACCAGTTGATTCATCGTTTGTGCTGACCGCTTTTTGAGGCGTGTTTTCGTGCAATTCCTCAAGTTTGTCCCACATTTCCTTAGCAGTTTTATAGTGGGAGATTTTTCGCCAAAGTTCCTGGTTCAAGGCGTTATGTAATATATTCATAGCTTTAGTGTTGTATTCACTTACCTTATCTTTCCCGACTTTTGTCGTCAGTTGATCACTGTGTTTAATAGCTTGCCATAGATACAAATCGTTTGCCATTGTAAAAACTTGCATCCGATATTTCCAGACTGAGTAGTCGTTTTCGTCTAATATTGGAGGCGACATGCTGCATTCTCCTTCACCTATTCCTGCAAAGAAATTTAGAGTAGAAGCCATGGATGGTTCTCTCAAACGGTTAAGTTTTTCAGAGAGTATGGCTCTGATACCAATTGTTGTACAATACGCTTTACGCTAGAGGGGGGGGGGTGAATAGCGTTTTAAAAATATTAAGCGTTTTAGTGCGGAATTTAAAAAACTTTGCAGAAATTAAAACAAGTGCAGTAGAATAAACTTACACAATGATGTATCCTGGTTGGCCACAAACGTGGTTAGTCCAGTCCCCGAGAGACTCTCTCGAGATTTCCACTAAACTTGTCAAGCTTACGGGTGCTTAACAAACCGTTACAGCTGAGGACACAAGCCTCACCCAGGTGCTCGGGGATCACAATCCCAAAGACTTCAATTGCTCGGGGATACCAATCCCAAAGACTTCAACTGCTCGGGGATAACAATCCCAAAGACTTCAACTGCTCGGGGATAACAATCCCAAAGACTTCAACTGCTCGGGGATAACAATCCCAAAGACTTCAACTGCTCGGGGATAACAATCCCAAAGACTTCAACTGCTCGGGGATAACAATCCCAAAGACTTCAACTGCTCGGGGATAACAATCCCAAAGACTTCAACCGAGGAATCACAAGTTCCTCAACAAACGAGAATCGCAATTCTCTTACAAACACAAAACACACTCACTTTACAAACCACTCCTTAATGAGTAGATATGAGTAGAAATAGTACGCTCAAGATCACAACAACTTAGCTCAATAGAATGGCTCTTCAAAAAGCTTTATGGATGAATGGAAAATGATGATCAATGTAAGAAAGCTTTAAGCAATGAAAATACTCAAAGTGTATATGTTGTTGTTGTGAAAACACTGAGTTGAAGCTGTATTTATAGGTGAAAAACTCAGTCTTACCGTTGTCTAATTGCCAATTAAGGATTGCTGAAATTACTCAGTGACAATCGATTGTCAAGACTAAACAATCGATTGTTTGCCTATCAGATTAAAAATTCAATCCCAGATTTTACGTCAACAATCGATTACTTCAAATCAATAATCGATTATTTATAACGTTAAGAAATCCTTTCCAATTTTTGGCATAAAACATCGATTGTCCGGAAATCAACAATCGATTATTTTAACAACGTTCAGAAAATCTTTTCCAGATTTTACGCAAAACATCGATTGTTAAATATCAACAATCGATTACCTGAAGGTAATTGAAAATATATGACAACGGTCAGCTTCAACAATCGATTATCAAATGGAATAATCGATTATTAATTAATTTCAAAACTCTCTGTCTCAGATATAATCGATTATCAAAAGCCATAATCGATTATCATTTTATTTAAAATCACTGGGAGACATTTTTCTCATTCTAATCGATTACCATTAGTTCATAATCGATTTTTATGAGTTTTGAAAACTTTGCCTCAGTTAACAATCGATTATCATAAGTACACAATCGATTGTTATGCAGTTTGCAAAAACCTGATGTTAACTGACTTACTCACAATCGATTATCATTAATTCACAATCGATTGTCATGCAGTCTTGGCTTAGAGATACTCGATTATCATAAGTACATAATCGATTATCTTAGCCCAGATTTTTGAGGCATGTTTGGAAAACATTTTAACAAATGTAAATATGCATAGTTTAAAATCATTTGACACTTAATTTAAATATGCATGATTTTGGAAAAATAATTTTAGTAGAGAAGCCATGTTATGAGCCAAGTTGAGGAATCAAGATCACAATTAATATTGACTCAATTATAACATTTCTAAACTTTGTCTTGAGCTTCTTGTAATGCATCCATTTTGTGCTTGTCCTTGAGCACTGCTATATATCGCTTTTTGCTTTGTTTGACATTCATCAAAACCTACAAAAGAACACACGTTTAGTATATTGCATTTGAAACGTGTTTCCAACAGCAAGTCCTTGCTAACTTCAACGCGGAAGTCCTGCCAAAGGCAGAACTCGAGGCGCAACGTGTATCCTCCAATAATGACCTATGGGTCCTTTATACGGATGGCGCCGCCAATGCATCGGGATCGGTACTAGAACTCGTTCTCGAGGTTCCCACGGGCTAAACAATTCGCAAGTCCATATGATGCCCGGAAACGACTAACTGTTACTGTAGGCATGAAACTAGCCACCAAATACAGGGCTCGCCGAATTCTCCTCCACTACGACTCCCAACTTGTGGTAAACTAGGTCATTGGGACTTATCAAGTCAAATAGATGAGGCTATAAAAGTACCAGACATAAATCCGCAAACTGATGGATATGATTGACGAATGCCGCTTCGAACAAATTCCCCGAGCAGGGAACGTCGAAGCGGACGGCCTGGCAAAATTGGCTGCAGCCACCAAAAACTTCAACAAAGAAAGTGTGGTAACACTCCTCCACTCACCCATTGACCATACTGAGGTACTTTCCTTAAACCTAACTTGGGACTGGCGTAACTAGTTTATATCCTATCTGCAGGACGGGACATTGCCCCCAATAAAAAGGAGGTGAAAAAGCTTCACGTACAGGCCACCCGATACTGCATGATCAACAACGACCTTTACAAGAGGACGTTCGACGGCCCCCTAGCCAAGTGCTTAGGGCTGCACCAAACGAGGCCAGTACTTGAGGAAGTACACGAAGGCCATTTCGGCGCTCACACCGGTAATCGTGCCCTCGTGGGATGCATCATACGTGCTGGCTACTACTGGTCCACCATGAAAACAGAGGCAGCCGAGTATGTCCGCCGATGCGAACAATGCCACAAGTACACCCCAATGATACATCATCTAGGAGAACCCCTCCATTCCGTCACTTCCTCTTGGCCATTCATCAAATGGGGAATGGATATAGTTGGCCCGCTGCCAGCAGGACGAGGGAAGGTACGGTTCTTACTTGTTTTAACTGACTATTTCTCTAAGTGGGTGGAAGCAAGTGCGTATGCACAAATACACAAACAAAAAGTCATCGCCTTCATATGGAAGAACAACATATGCCGCTTCGGCATCCCCAAAGAAATAATCTATGACAACGGGCGTCAGTTCATCCGTAAAAAAATGACAGATTTCTTCGAGAAATGGCGCATCAAAAGGATAATATCCACGCCATACCACTCCGTCGCCAACGGCCAAGCGGAATCCTCCAACAAAACAATTCTAAACATACTGAAGAAAAAGCTGGAAGACGCGAAAGGGCCATGGCCCGAACTACTGCCTGAGGTCTTGTGGGCACACAGAACTACACCCAAGTCCAGCACCGGGGAGACCCCATACAAACTGGTTTATGGAACTGATGCAGTCATACCTGTCAAAGTAGGTGAACCCAGCCTAAGGTATTCGCGTACCAGTAGAACAGAAATCGACACCAGTAGACTCTAAGACCTTGATGAAGCCGAAGAAAGAAGAAAAATGACCCACATCAGGATGGTAGCCTAAAAAATAAACCGAAAGATATTACAACAAAAGGGCAAGAGTAAGACCACTAAAAGAAGGATACTACGTCCTCAAAGCCAAGACGTTGGCCTCCAAAGACCCAAATGAAGGAAAACTGGGCACACAGTGGGAAGGACCCTACAAGATCATATCTGCAGCCGAGAAAGGAGCATTCTAGCTCGAGACAATGGAGGGAAAAACGCTCCAGAATAACTGGAACGTCGCTCACCTTAAACATTTCCACTTCTAAAAGGCGTCCCCTGAGTCGTACTCTTTTTCCCTTACCCGAGTTTTGTCCCAATTGGGTTTTCTCAGGAAGGTTTTTAACGAGGCGGCAAAGGGAACACTTGGAGATATTTGCAGTACAAGTGTATCATATCAGCCCCTCAATGTACTCTCCAAGCCCGACATGATACATGGACTATATTAGTGCCATCTCCAGATATATAGATAGGCTACGGCCATCTCGAGATGTATAGAAAGGCTACGGCCATCTCCAGATGTATAGAAAGGCTACGGCCATCTCCAGATGTATACAAAGGAAACGGCCATCTCTAGATGTATACAAAGGCTGGCCATCTCCAAATGAATGAAAAGGCTACGACCATCTCCAAATGAATGAAAAGGCTACGACCATCTCTGAATGAATGAAAAGGCTATGGCCACCTCCAAATGAACGAAAAGGCTACGGTCACCTCCAAGTGGACGAAAGGGCTACGACCAACTCCAAATGTATGAAGGGGATACGACCACCATTTTTACATGGCTAAGGCCATTGTTTTAACATGGCTAAGGCCGTTGAATTTTACATTGCTAAGGCTATTGTTTTAACACAGCTAAGGCCGTTGAATTTTACATGGCTTAGGCCATTCTTTAAACACTGCTAAGGCCGTCAAATTTTATACGGCTATGGCGATCATTTCTACATGGCTAAGGCCACCATTTTTACATGGCTAAGGGCATTATTTTAACACGGCTAAGGCCATCAAATTTTACATGGCTAAGGCCATCATTTTAACATGGCTAAGGCCATCATTTTTACATGGCTAAGGCCATTGTTTTAACACGGTTAAGGCCATCAAATTTTACACGGCTACGACCATTATCTTAACACGGCTAAGGCCGTCAAATTTTACACGACTATGGCCGTAGAACTTTACTTAGCTACGGCCATCATTTTCACAAGGTCAGGGCCATCGAATGGCCTACTTAGCTTCAACTACGACAATAAAAAATATAATATTCTAGAAAACAAAAAAGATTAACTATAGCAAAAGTCATATATCTTTATCCTCAAAGGGTCAACACCCACGATACAAAAATCAGTATTGACAAACATATTTACAAAGATTCTAAAGGCCTCCACCCCTCTGATTATCCTGCCCCGCCTGGCCTTCATGCGGCTCATTTTTGTTCCCAAGAGGATAGGCCTTGGAAATCCAAGAGTTGGTCTCCAAACGGTTGACATCTGCAGAGTTACCCTCCTCCCAGGGTGGCAATTCAGGACTATAGCCGGCCGCTTCACGGGCCGCTCTAACCAAATGGAGTTGGCTCTCAACTTCCGCCTCAAATGCTCGCCCAGCCACCAAAATTTCTTCAAGCACGACCAGCCGGGCCTCCGCGTACACCCACATCTCGTGTGCCTCACAGGACGCGTCAGCCTGTGCAAGGGCCCGCTTGAGTTCCTCAACCTCATCCTTTTTCGTATCAAGTGCCACCGCTATGGTTGCAACCCAAGCGCGCAATTCCGCCGCCTTCTCCGCCACCATGCGGCCGAGCTACAACACTTCGTCCTTAGCTTGAATAAGGACCTCCATCTCCGCAGTCCGAGCAACAACGACCATGAATTGTTTGTCAACTTTCTATAGCTCGGCCATCTTCAGCTGCTCCTCGGACTGCACGAGGCCCTCACAAACCACCCTGAAGTTAGGGTCCTGTTTGTACATCTCGACCAAGGTTCGGTGCGCCTCACGCGCTCTGTTATATTTCTGCACCAACCTATTATATTTGGCCACCTTCTTCTTCAGGCGTCGACCCCTCTCTGCCTCTAAGATAAGAGTCTAAAAAAACCGAAAGAAGAGTACAAGGAAAATCGCCCTCCACTAATGCAAAAGAAAAATCATCAATCAAGGTAAAAGACATACCTGCAAGGCCGCGCCCGCCACTCTTCGGGCCAAGCCCTAGTCGCTAAGATCTGCCAGGGCAGCGCTCTCAGTGCCCGCACATAGGAGTGTCATGCTGGTGGCCGCCTCCTCGTATTTATCCAACAAATTATAGTGACTACGACTCACTATGCGACGGGAAGACCGGCCAGCCACCATATCCACTTGGTCCAAGGACCCGCCTTCTCTGCCCGCGTCCTCCATAGCGACCTCCAAGGCCTGCCACGTCTACACTTTCGCCCCTTTTTTCTGCGGCTTGCCTCCTCAGATCGGACCTCCCCGAGTGAATGGCCTCGGCCATAAAAATTGGCCTAGATTCTAGACGACGTGGTTTAACCTTCCCCGTCTGAGTAACCACAGCCTTGCCGGTTAGAATCCTGCATCTCCTCCTCTCCAACGTCTCTTCCTCTTCAAGTTCCCCCTCAGTGGGACGCAGGACGGGCTTAGATGGAGTCAGTTCAACAGTTGGCATCCTTATGGGGGCAACCCCAGGGACTGTCCTAGTCACAGCCGCCGGTATCTCTTCGGGCATCATTTCAAGTATGGCCCCTAGCACTTCCTCAGACACTAACTCTGGAGCCGCCTCTGATGCGGTCTTCTGTCTTGAGGGGGGAGAAACACTGGCCCTAGACGTACCTACGAGAATCATATCCTCCTCACCAAGGTTAGATGACGCCCTAGAAGGGCTGGCCACAACTCTCTTCTTCTTCTGCGCCTTCTTAGAGGCTCCCCGACCTACCAAAGTATGTATGAGATGTGCAAGAAAATTATGGGGAACCCCCAAGTCAGAACGGAAAATAAAAATCAAGCAAGGCCGTTACCTGATGGGCCCTAGAGCATGAGGAATTCCATCCAGGTACGACATTCCTCCGCGAACGGTATCAACGCTCGCACCCACTACCTAATGTCATCAATCCTTCGAGGAGGGCGAGTTGTCACTACATAAAGGCAAAAGGAAATCTACAATGGTTAAAACCAGAAAAATAAGATTGCCGTAAAAGCTACATACAGTAATGCTTACATGCTTTGTTCCACGCCTCCGGAAACCCTTCAGGGTTAGACACCAGGTGTTCAGTACGAACATAGAAAAATCTCTTCCAAAATTTACGACTGGCTTTGTCATCCACTTGCGCCACAAAACTCTTCTTGCCCCGACGTGCTAACTGGAGCATTGAGCCTCTCATAAAGCTCACGTCAAACATTTGCAAGAGGTGGTGAAAGGTAACCTCTTTCTCAGCCTTCGCCGCGTAGATGGTAAGAATCCTACACACCTTCAACGCGTACGGAGTAAGTTGGGCCGGACACGCCCCGTACAAGTGACATAGCTCCTCCGCTAAAGGATTAAATGGGAGGCTATACCCGATTTTGAAAAGCATACTCGTAGAATGTGCAATACCCAGGCCTATGCACATTGGCATAGTTCGTCCCCCCGGGAGCCATCTCGATGTAGTCAGGGATATTATACAACTTCCTGAAAGTTACCAAATGAGATGGCGTCAGTTCACTGAGTTCCTGAGGGGAAAGTTTACACTAGTTCTTAAAATCCTTCCGTGCAACCATATCCAGTGGAAGTATATTGGTCGTTGATAGAGGGACGAGAACTTCCTCGGCTTCCCCATCATCTGAGGATGACGAAACCCTAGAGAGGGCGTCACCCTTGGTCCTGGTACTATCGTGACGATGCTTAGCCATGATGGAAGTTATGAGAGAAAGGCGTTAAAGGATACAAGGTTCGATTCCCGGGAACAAAATTTTTTTAAAAGAAAAGACAACGGGTGCTAGAGAAAGAGGAGGAAAAGGTTGAGAACCTCTCCTCTATTTATAAGGAAAACTGCATGGAAATCAAAAAGCTTGGTTCGAAAATCGGCGCGGAAAACCAAAACGTCTCGTCATGTCATGAATAGCCTCGGGAGAAAAGGTAATGATCACGCACGTGATCGATGATGTCATCCCAAAAAAGGAGCCCTAAAAGGAGGTTTTATGTCAACGGCGTAACCCCTCCGCATATGATCACGCCCCCCTTTCCATAGTATTAATGGAAACGGCCAAATTTATAGAAAAGACGAGCACGCATATCTTTTCATTGGAGACGTCTCTCGGCTACGTTCCCAAAAAACGGATGGACTATCTGTATTGGGCAAATTTGGTTCCCTATGTTCTGTTGTTATCTAGGCACGCATTTGACGTAGAGAACGACCTAATTGAGGCCGACTCGAATAAGGTCGGCCCCAGTAAGCGGACGGACCAAGCGACATGACTCAAGACGATGTCGCTTAAAGTTCTGACTCTTCCGTACAGTGAGACCACCAACCCTTGTATTTTTCTTTGATTATTTCGAGGAAGATCCCTTAATATATAAAGGGGACATTCTCTTTGTAAAGAACTCATGTGTATCTTACTATTAAGATAATACAACTCTCTCTCTCTCTCTCTGTATTCTCTCTTGTGAAAGGATTATTACTTGCTTCATTGTTCTTACAACTTAAGTTACCTTCACTATTATCACGGATCTTAACAAAACGGTTTTCTCTAGTTCATATTACCCTTAATTCCGATTAACCCATATTATTTTCGATTGTTCTTGAGCTTAATAAGTACTTAACTTTTTAGTCAAACAAACATGACAAATAGGAAGAAGGTTTTAATACCATATAGATGCGTTTTTCATTTTGGCTTAGAAAATTGGAGAGTTATGACAACTAAGATTTAATTAATCCTTTAGAAATAGGATGTAGGTGTTTGTACCGAGCTAGTATCTTGGAAAAGTTTTATAATCAGAGGGCGAATAGCCAAACGAAGTATTTGATTTTATAGACTTTTAAATTTTTATACCCGGGAGTTGCTTGGGATAGTTCTGATCACAGTACGTAGGTGCGAATAGTTATTTTATTTTGGGTTTCACATTCGGTATTCGGTATTCACCTTGGGCCCGATTAAATTTAAATTTGTGCAAGAAAATTTCACGTTAGAAGGTAAAGCGCTTCCCAACAAAGGCGACTCCATACCCAGAGACTCGAACCCGATACCTTTAATTAAGGGTACAAATAGATTGAGCATACACAAATTTGACGTTCCTACATTTATATACTTCTAGACAATTAAATAGCATACTTTTAACTGAAGTACAATGCATATTTAGGATGTGTTAAAATAGCACGGTCTAACCAGTTTTCGGACTGGTCATTCAAAAATAGTCAGCACCCGTCAAGTCATTGAAAAATAGCTACTATTTTGCTGCAAAAATGACCGGTCTGGTATAATATAATGGAGTTCAGTATACCTGTATATGAACTTCCAGCATATTATGTTTGACCGGTATATTTTGCTAGCTCCAGTATAATATACTGGAGATTGGAGCACCGGTGCTCCAAACTCTAGTATATGCGGTCTATTATATTGGAGCTTCAGTAAATTATGCTGAAGTATTTTTCTGAATTTTGAACAATATTTTCATTCAAATTTATCTTTATATGAAAAGTAGTTAAATTTCAATTAGTTTTAAAATTATAATAATTTTTAAATGACCACTTATAAATTTAGCTATTTTGAATTTCCCTCTTAGGATTTCGAAAGGTCCACAAATATCAAGCTTATTTCCCTAGCTAGTAAACATGTTATTTTTAAGATTAAAAGAAATGAGAAGAAACAAGATACTGTCAAGATAAAAAATAAAGTCAATATGATAAAAATATAATTAAACAAAACATAATTATGACAAGAAAAAGTCTATAAAAGGAGATACAGAGAATCGTAGACAACCAATGAGGCGATATGAGTTGGGATCTGGAACTGGAAGATCCATTATGGGAAAGGTACAAAGACAAACTTGTCATATTTATCCACATACCACCCCCATTTACTCTATATTTTATTGATTTTTGATTTTTTTATTTTATTTTATATATATTTAGTGAAGTGGAAACGTGTATCCTAGTCAAATTTCTTACCCAAAAAAAAAAGTTAAATTTATTGCAAATCCAAATCCTCACAAATTACTCTGTGCTCCTTGTATTTTCTTAAATTGTAATTCAACCTTTAAATTTGGAAACTTAGATTTTAAGTACATCAGCTATCCAAATATTATGGAGTCGAGAATAAAAATTTAAGAGCAGTTCATTTTAAGCCTTTAATAGTTAGAGAATTGTTTAATTGCAAAGGATAAAGTAAATGTTAGGTATACTTTATTTATTAGTTACTTTTAAATATCGGTACTCTCTAATTCTAACTTTAAAAAGTAAAAATGGGTGGACTTGATGTGCATGAATAATGAAAGGTATGGAGGTAAAATGCTGTTAATCCCTGTTTAGCAGAAAATAGAAAAGAAAAAGAGAGCAGAAATGAAACTAAAACTAATATCCAACAAAAATATATAAACTAGAAAAAAAATAACCGCCACATCTCGCAGTTAAAAATTGTTAGATCTACTGATGTTTGTATATTGGTCGATATAGAAAAGTCGTGAAGCCCAATAATTTTTAAGGATAAAATAATGAGAATTTTTATAAAACACAATCTTTTTAGTCTAATCAGTTATTTATAAATATTCTTTGTTATATTACGTGTTATAGATACCTTTTATGTTTTTATACAATATATTTCATGTATTTAAGTTGTTATATCCATTAATCTATACTATATTAAAAGTGGGAACCCTTAGCCTAAAGTTTGAATTACAAACTTACCCTTCTAAATATTCTACTTATTATTATTATTATTTTTTTAAAAAAACACTAATGCCAAGTGTCACAATTATTCGTTATAAGGATTTGGTATACATGTTCCTTCGTATATACTTTAATTGATGTTATTTAAGTGAAGAACCAAAAATTAATTTTTTTCAATATAACTTGTAAGTTCATCAACTTTCTATTTTTCTTATGAAAATATTATCTTTTGAGGTTTGTTGATAGGAATTGTAGTTAAACATTGGCGAGTGGTTTTTGGGATCAGTTTTTTCATTTATCGTGAACAAAATAAAAATACCTTTGTGAGAGGAAAAACTGTATTTTTTTTCAATTCCCATCCACTTCGATGGCTGCTACAACTTTCTGAAATAAGGCAATGTGTAGAGGTTACTAATTATTTCTCCATTTCTTTATGAAGATTTTTACATTTTGGGGATATTGTTATTCTTCCTTTGATTCATTCTGTATTAATGTAATGTTTATTTTGATTAACTGCAAACAAATTAATAGGTGTTAGATCTTTCAACTGATAATTTATTTGCTTGTCGAATTTGTGTCTTAATTAGTGTGTATTAACGAAATTTGCACAACATAGGTTTAACGTCACATAATTTACTAAACTTTGCAAAAGGTACTATGAATACTATTACCATTCTTTGAAATCAATTTTTCTTTGAATAAGTTATTAGCATTTGCTCTACTCTCGAATAACATTTTACATAGTTATTTTTCAGATTATCAATGTTATTTTTATATTCATTATTCTATTGTTTACGTGAGCTTCAGAATTTATGCCCGTGAACAAGTATTAGTATAAAATATATGCAGGTTTTGTTCTTTTATTAGGTGATTAGGATCTAAATTTGCTTGTGCATATCTCTGTGCATACAAACTTTTAGATGTGGTGGTGAATTGTATCAAATTTAACATTTTAGAGAGGCATTATGAATTATTTCTTAAGTAGAATGAAAGAAACGATCAAAGCTTGGAAAATAAGGTAGACCGTTGCATCAGTTCTTGTATTCATTCTATTAAACTTTCATAATTGCCTTTAATAAGCCAAGGGAGCATGTCCATTTGTAATAAACAGGTATGTATTTGTTTGTATGTGTGTATATACATAACCTAATGGTGGTCTAAAAAGTTGTCCATTTTATGTCATTCTTCATCTAAGAAAATGTCTCTTCTATGATATATTTTTTTTTTGTTTTGCGTGAAGGTGCGGTTGACTTATAACATATATTTTTTTAGCTATAGAAAATTTTTAGTTATGATAATACTATTTAATTAAACGTCATGACTTGTGAAGCTAATACGCGACGTCTCCCGTTCGAGGACAGTCAACCAGTGACTAACACGTGTCTGAAGTTAGAATGACACAGCTGATGGGACGTTTCGTTGACCCAACAATTCGGTCGAACCGTACGGGGGAAAGAATCAGGGTTCACTTTTTGCTTTCCATCACTTCGATAAATTTATCTTCCGAAAAACGAGAGGACTATCTGTGTACGGGTAAAATCAAGGACAATGTCTATTTATCTTGATTTCCCAATGAGAGAATGAAGGGGGAGCACGGATCCGAAAGATTGTGGTCAGAGACCCTTCGTATCGAGAGCGTAGAAGAGCGAACAATATATTCGACTTCAGATATGGTAAATCAACGCACCCCGAGCCGAGAGTAAGTTCTAGACCTCGGGAGACACAGTGAATGGTTATGCATGACGGATAGAGGCCTGTAATACTCGCCCTCAACCAGACATCACGGTGCGAATCTCCCTCGATGTCAATTATGGATCAACAATAACTGAGAAAAGAAGATTTTTATCCTTTTTAGACTTACACTAGGACTGAAACTTTCCTACTATATAAAGGGAAAGTTTTTTCTTAACATTCAATTCAAAGCAAAAAAAGGTTTATTTTTGTCTTCTAGCTACTGTTAAAGGAACCATTCGCTTGTTCTGTTCTATATTTACGGACCGAGGGTCCAATCGAGGATGAGCTTGTTTTTTCAATCTAAAATCAGTCCTGATCTTAACATTGTGATTGATTTGATCGTTTATTTCATCTTTAATTAATTTATCTGTTACTCTTAATTATTCGTGTTAAATTAAACCACATATTCGCTAAATCGCATGTAAATTTAATTATTACTCGATTTTGGGGTAAGCACTAACTAATAGGCATTGAAGTGAAATGATAAGTACTTTATTCGGTTAAGGTCAAATATATTCTTGTACAATTCAAAATAGGTCATATTTATCATCCGTTTGAATTCTTTAACAAATATGTCCCCACAGTTATACATTAGGGCCATATATATCCCTCAGCCGTTAAAACTTGTTTCCAGATTTTTTTTAACACGTGGCGTTAAACCATTGGATCAGATGACCCACCCATTCGATTAATTAAACTCGCCCGACCCAGTGTATTAAACCCGCCTCGATTTTGGATGAAATTACAGAAAAGGACAAAGATTTATGAGCTGAGGAAAAGAAGAAGGCTACCGCCCAAGATATTAACTTCCGCAGTACATTGATAACTGATTTGATTTTGCAATTGGCTCTTGAAAGGGAGAGACTTGAAAAGCAGGTTTGTCAATCGCTATTGACTCTCATTCCTGTTAAGGCTGGAAATATTTTTATAACATTTGTGACTTCACTTTTCCCCCACTCTATCCAGTTATTTTGATTTTTTTTTGTCTAATTGACATGGTCAATGGGCCTAAATGCAGATCGAGGAGTGTGACTAATAGAATACTAGTTACTAATCTGAAACATCAAGAATTATGCCTTCTTGCTCCAATGAGATGGCTTCTCTAGAACGTTAACATTTTGAGTCAAAAATAGATTTTTATTCATGGACGTGGACTTCGAACCTTTAACTTCATTAACTTAACGTCTTCTAAAAATTTTCAGTTTTATGTGCAATCTTGTTTATATAATTCGTGCATCACTTCTTGATGAAAGAGCATTCATTTGGAATAAAAGTTAGAATAAGGGAATTGTTTAAAGATAATTTTTTTTTGGGACGAAATTGTATAAGTTTCTCGTTCAGATTAGTGTTTTTGTTGCAAAAATATTCAGATAGCTTTGCTGATATTGGAAAATAAGGCTCAGAAGAAGCATTTTTTCCTTCTTTGTCTCCACGAAGTGATGGCAAAGATACCAAGGAATCCGTGCTCCCCAAGTCCGAGTTAATTTCATAAATCCTTGTCCTTTTCTGTAATTTCATCCAAAATCGGGGCCGGTTTAATACACTGGGTGGGACGGGTTTAATTAATCGAATGGTGGGTCATCTGATCCAATGGTTTAATGTCACGTGTTAAAAAAAATTTGGAAACAAGTTTTAACGGATGATGAATATATATGGCCCTAATGTATAATAGTGGGAATATATTTGTTAAAAAATTTAAACGGAGAATAAATATAACATATTTTGAATACTACAAAGATATATTTGACACTTAACCGTACTTTATTCTTAATTAGGAAGTACCGGCATTCTGGCTACGGATGTGAAATCAAAGAATAAAAAGCTCAATGAAGAACAACTTTTTTGCCTTTTCATTTTTTAAGCATTTCATAAATAAACAAAACTAGGATAAGAAACGATAGAAATCACAGAATTGCTTAATTACTGTAGAAATTTCCACGAAACCCATTAGAGATACTACATTACATATTTACATTACATTACATTACAGTATTTTAGAAACAAAAGAAAGTCGCTTATCCTTGAGGTGAAGTTACTTACTCACTTCGTTTCATATTGTTTGATATATTTTTCTTTTTAGTCTGTTCCAAAATAAATAATAAATTTTTAAATTTGAAAATAATTCAACTTTAAATTCTGCATTTTATCTTTTTTGCCCTTAGTGAGAAGCTTTTATAATCACACAAATAGTATGACCCCACAAACCTTTTACCCCTTAATCTTTTAAGACCACAAATTTTAAAATCTATTTCTTTTTTCTTAAAAAACTACCTCAAGAGTATTAAATATCTAAGTCCAAACACAAGAATCTCCCGTCTACACCAATTTTCTGAACTTAAAGGCTAAAGTTTTTATTTTTATACTATCTCAAACTAATGGGAATATAACTAGATTTGCATTAATTTTATCTTAATTTGCAATAACATTTTTTTTCTTATCTCCAATTCATTTCACAAATTTTGAATGTTTGGACGATTCACGGACACAAAACGTCCATTGTATCGATAGAGGATCAAATGAAGTGGTTAAGTTATAGGTAAAAAGAAATAATTTAGTAGTACTATAATTTCTTATCTCAGACCAAACAAGAAAAACGGCAAATGAAAGCTCCTCATTATGAGATTTTCTTCTCATGAAGATTATTCTGAATTTAGTTAAAAAGCAAAGCACTGTAGTATAGTATGTATTATTTGAAGGATTTAATAAAATCAATTGCAAATTGCAATAATCTTTTAGTCCAATTGCCCAATTACAATATTAAAATAATAATCCCCCTTTTTCCCTATCACCATAGCCAAATACATTGTCAAGACAAACCAGTCAACCAAAACAAGAAAAAACCCTTTCTACAAAGCACAAAAATAATTATTAAACTCAAAAACCCCCAAACAAGAGATTAGATCAATCTCTCCGACCACCACCGACTCTTAATCTCCGCCGTGCCCTGCCGCCGATGGAGTTTTCCCCTTTAAATCGTTTACCTCAAGATACCCTTCACCAGATCTTCTCCCATTTAACTCTCCGTGAAATCATCGTCTCCAAATGCGTCTGCAAATGTCTTAACTCAACTCTCTCTTCTCAGGCGTTCCTCCACCTCATCTCCACCCTCCAACCTCCCCTCTCCCTCCTCGCCCTCCGCCCCTCCCACCGTACCCACAGCCACGGTCATAATAATCAATCTCCTCATTGTGCACTCCATGTATTCGACACAGTGCTTAACTACTGGTTTCGGTTCCCACTTTCTTTCCTTCCCTTTAGATCTCACTACCCCATCACTTCCTCTCACGGCCTCCTCTATCTCTGGGCTGAGGGCCCCACTACTGCGGGACCCATACCCGTAATTTCAGCTCCTCCTCCTCCCAGTAACAATAGCAAAACCCTAATCGTTTGTAACCCTTTAACTCGTCAATTCAAGTTGCTTCCTCAATTGGGTTCAGCTTGGTGTAAACACGGGTCGGTTCTTGTCGGGTCACCGAATCAAGTTCTGGTTTTGACTGAGTTAGCTGCTATTTACTTCTCTGGCTCAACCACTTCCAATAATTGGCTCAAGTTTTCATCGAATTTACCGTCAAAACCTAGGAGTCCAATCTTGATTTCTAATACTATTTTAGCCCTTTGTGATGTTGGTTCCCCGTGGCGGTCCCAATGGAAGCTGTTTAGGTCAACAGTTAAAGATTTACAATTTAGTCAACAATGGACTAGGTTAGAAAAGCATGAGTGGGGTGATATTTTTGACATATTGAAACGCCCCAGATTGCTTGCTGGTAGAAATGATAGGGTGTTGATGATTGGTGGTCTAAAATCGTCCTATTCGTTACACAGCACATGCTCGACCATTTTGATACTTAGATTGGATTTGGACTCTTTGGAATGGGAAGAAGCTGGGCGAATGCCGCCTGAGATGTTTAGGTATTTTCAAGATTCGAGTAAGTTCAAAGTATTTGGTGGAGGGAGTAAAGTTTGTTTTTCGGGCAAGAGGGTGGGAAGATTGGCGCTTTGGGAGGAAAGTGAGTGCGGGAAAGGGGAATGGCGGTGGATAAGTGGTGTTCCGGGGAATAGTGATGGACTTTATCGGGGATTCGTCTTTGAGGCTCAGTTGAATGCAGTGCCTTAAAGGTGGAGTTAGAGGAGGAAGACCATTTGCTTCAATGGTAACTTTTCTGATTTGGGAATTCTAACTTTTCATATGTTGAAGCTAAATGTTTAAATTTTCTTTTGATTGCCATGCTAAACAGGATGGATGCAGTGGTCTCCTAGAACACTTGATCCGTCAGAAAGATAATGTTATTGTACTTGTTTTTTGAGGTAAATCTGAATAGCAATTTGATATTCAGACAAAGTTGTTGGCTTGTTTGTTATATGATATCTGACTATTCGTGTATGCAAGGATTCATTTTTCATGTATTCGGAATATATTTGTCTTTACAGAGCTTTGTCGTTTCATATGAGCATAACAGTCCTTTGTTTCATCTGTAAGTTAGCCATATTTTCTATGAGACTGGAGAATAATGGCTGACTTCCTTGCTTGATTTGTATAGCAGCGACTGTGATTTTGCTATAACTTATGGAGTTGCTATATAGCTTTATAAAGATCACTTGTGTTATGGTTTAAAGTTGTGCCATGTGAACTATGTGATGATGTCTCTATTTGATGGATTTGCTCCTTTCTAAATAATAGCGTCAAGTTAAGTTTCGTACTTGATTTCCCTTTTCAATCACGGGACTTAACTCTTAGCAGCTGTAGCAGTAAACTAGGTATGAACGTATACTTGACTGAGACCTTTTATTCTATTGTATGCGAAGATTCATGGTGGATGGATATGTTGATATTCCAATCATTGTGTTGTCAAAGGTGAAAAGCGAAAATAACTATTTAGTTTTGTTTGGGCTTTATACGAAAATTTAATGAAGGCACAAAGAAGAAATTAAAAATAAAAACTATATTTTGTAATTCAAGTATAACTATGAACACAAACAACAAATATATACATATATATATATATATATATATATGCCTTATAAAAGTAAAAAATTAAAAAGAAACACAAACACCAATTAAGTGAAATAGTTATTCTGTTATTGTAACACGGAGACCATGGATGATGAAACGGACACCTTAGTGCCTTGGTGCTTGAACTGAAGCTTTGCCTAAATGAGGTAAAGCCTGTTTTGAACCTATCTTCAGAATTTAACTGCACCTATCTTCAGAATTTAAGCGCACCTTAAGCCATCTTTTGGCAACACTACAATTATGACTGTTGCACATCCTATGGAAAACCAACTCTTGGAGTTGATATTTATTTTTTGTGATTTGACTTCATACAGTGGATCACTTCATGTCACATAGATACAACAGTAGGAAAAAAGAAGCGAGAAGATATTATTTGGAGGTGGAATGATTGCTGACAGTACGGTTCATATTTTGGTTACTCTTTTACCGCTTGAGAAAAACCTGAGTGCAGCTTGTGTTTTGCAGACAGGAAGAGATCCTCTCCTCTTCCCTTTCTTTTTCTCTTTTCTCTTTATCTTGTTGTGAAACTATACTCTCTCCCCCATTAGTACATGGCACTCACACACAAAAGGAGTTGTGTAGATAAGAGTGAGGTTGAGATTCTATTGTACACATACGTACTAGCAACAGGCAAACCTAGTGGTTCATCACCAGTCATATCTTGAGGTTATTGAGCCGTGAAATTGTTGAAATCTAGGATGAACATCCTCTATTTGCAGCTGATAGAGTTCACATCCTAAGAAGCTGAGCGAGTTCCCTTTTAACCCCCATAAGACTAACATGCTATAAATTTTGAACTGCCGCAAATATGCCAAAAAGAGGCATCTTTTAGTGAACTAGTGGTTTCTTCCTGTTATTGGTTTTGACTTTTTTCTCGCAATTGATGTTGATTCTCGTGAGAGTTCAAGTGTTGCGGTGACCTGTTTCTTCTCTAACCACCTCCATCAACCTTCCATTGTTGTCCTCATTAAGGACTCTTTGGTCTTTGTAAAGGAATCGGCTCTTACACTTCTGCAATGCAATGAGGGTTGGTTTAGGAGCTTGAACAAATTAGAATAGAGAATCCTCTTATGAGCGAGAGGCTTATTCTTTTGTGTATGTCTATTCTAGTAAAGGCGGAGCCGGCCTCTTGTTTGATGCTGCAATACATTGTAACATACTTGTAGAGTGTTATTGAGTGAATGGTGGGTAGGACACTGCTACCTGTACCTGCACTATCTAAGATAGTACAACTGTGTTATAGTTTATTGGGTTTGTGTGATTCCTTTTGGTTAGAATATGTGAACCAATGGTAATAATGGTAACTGGTCGCCTCTATCCATGTTCTGTGGGAGAAAGGTTAGTCTTAGTTCTTTTTTCAGATATTATCATCAAGGTTTATTTGATATTGCATCTTTGTCTTCAATGTCTTTTAAGTTTCATATGCTATTTCTTGAAATTTTATTTCATGAACATAACATTTCTTGCGTGTCCCTCAACGTGGAGGACTTATTTATTTGTTAAAAATCACAAGTATTTTGTTACTAACTAAAACTGGGGATTGATAGAATCCCACTAGTAGCTGTATAGAAAGTGGGGCAGTATACCTTGAAGTTTAGTTTTTAGGAACCTTCTAGTCACTTGTGCAAATGGGAAGTTGCTGTGTGCTTCAAAATAAGCCCCATTCTTTTTTTTTGGTTGATCTTCAACGCCAAATTTTCGCTATCTGTCAATGGTCTTTCTTATAAAATTCTTCCTGAAACATCAAGTTTTCTTGTGTCTAAGTGGCCATCCTATTTATTGTGTTCCCTTAAATTGTTGGAAAACTGGCATACTGAATGATCTATCCAATCGTGTCTGTTAGGCTTGCCTGTTCGGCAGTTCGGGGCTTCCTATTCAGTTGAAAAAGAAGCTATATAGTTTTTAAACAAAATGGCAATGTAGCAAGAGCTGGGCTATACTGTTGCATCACACTTCAATAGTATTAGTTATATTATTGGAGATCACGGGAAACTGGAATTACTCTTCTTGCCGTTGCTATTGTGTCACTATTGATAAAAAATGATGTTTATGTCACTATTCAATATATAGTAAAACTTGCTATAATAACTTCGTTTGTTCCGAAATTTTTGAATGTTATAGCTAAGTGTTATTATATAAAATATATATTATAACATAGCATGAAAATTAGTTCCGGAAAAGCTTGGCTTTTACAATGAAGTGCTCTTATAGAGTTGTCTAACTGTACAATGAAAGAAGAGAGAGGGGGTGGGTGTGAATGATAATTGGATACAATTGCTGTCAACCGGATGTGGCGATGTGTTAATATGTTGTAATTTAACAGTTTTTTTATGTGCGTCATTTCCCAACCATTTCTCCAACAGCTCTTTAACTGTAATGGCCTGACATCTGTTTCTTCTGCACTCTCCATATTTTGAACTTATGCTCCTTTTATTTCCTGACGCATATGCAGGTGATTCATCTGATGTATTCCAATCCTTTTACTGAAAAAGATATAAAAAATGAAGAGTAGTTGGAAAAACCAAGATTCCTTCATTAAATACCGCAGTTCTCTGATTTATCACCATGACATTGTATAGTCGTTATAAAAATAGTAACCGAAAAAATGGTAATTTTCACAACGTATTCAGATAAAACTAATCTGAATGCGTAATCAAAACACCTGTAACTTCATTAGACAGCGTCTGATCTTTGTGAACAGAAATGTCTTGCGTTCATTTTAGATATCTAGCTAGAGTGGACAGACTCTGGATATGGAGAAAAAGCCCCCCACTCACCCCCCCTTCCCCGCCCCCCAAACCCCCAAACAAAAAAAAGTGCCTTAGGTTCTAAAGGTGTCAAAATCTCTAAAAGTCAATTTGGATCATCCAAAAGCGAATAATATCTCACGTTACATGGGTACCCAGACGGCTCGTGTGGAATTGAGTTGACGAGCAATGGGTTTTCTCGTTACAACCAGTTCTACGAGTGTGTAAATGCTGAACAATTAAATATTTTTTAAAATCAGGTTTTTTTTTTAATTTTATTTTTTGCTGATGAAAGGTGAGACTTTAATTTAAAACATAGGAAGTTTAGATATTACATAATATAGGGATAGATCGCATAGTGTCTTTAAGAAAAACTTGTAAAATAAAGGCCGGAGGTGTTTTCCAATACATAATGTTATCTTCTTCCGTTGTTGTTTGTTGCTTGGTGCTTCCATACTTTGCTAGGGTGTCAGCTACAGCGTTGCCTTATATATGAATTATTTCTTTCACTCCAATAACATCAATAAACTATGAATCTGTTTCCATTATAGTGGGAAAGAGATGTTTTGTGAAGGAGAGTTGTAGTCCTGCCATTAGTGCTAGCAGTTCAGCATGATGGATGTTGCAGAGGTATTTAATTATTTAATTTAAGTACTAAGTAGCAAGTACGAGCTCTCTTCTTCTCATGTGTTATGGTAAATCATGAGCAACAAATGGACTACTATTTTTAATTCTTAAGGGTTAATATTTACTGATTTGATCAAATATTGCTCTAAATCATCAGCTTTTTTTTTAATGTTGATATAAACATCAAAAACTAAACACATTGATTCTACTACTGTGATCGGCCGGCTCTAGGGGAACCAACAACTAAGTCCAACTCTAAAGTTCGAACTGATTTGATATTTGAATTAGAATTCAAACGAAATTTGAGTTGAAATTTTAGTAATTTACATTGGGGTTAAGCCAAGTAATGTGTCCAAGAAAAGATACTTGATAATTTTTTAACAATATCGAGAATGTTATGTAATAATTGTTGGAATATACAATTAACCATGCGGTTTAACTATAGTATTATATTTTATTCTTTATGGAACGATTGTTTGTTTGATTCATTCAATTTAATAAAGTTTTATTTTAAATAGATCATTTGTTACATGTGTGCTCTTTAGTTATGTAGGAGATGATTTAAACTATGGAGTCTTAGCTCATGCACAGACAATTAAATTGTCGGTTCTCGTAATATAAATTATGTTTACAATCGAAGTTATTGGTTGGGAAAAATATCAAAAGATACAAATTTTTTCAGAGTTAGTGTATATCTAATAGATTTGACAATAACGAATAACATTTATGAAATAATAATTAGTTGATAGAATCTGTAGCTCGGCCTTGAGTTTGATAATACCCCTTTATGTAAGCTTATAGGTTTACATGTGAAAATCAAACAGGTGGATTTTGTATCCATCACATGAAATAGTTTAGTTAGTTGATTAAATTAAATTATCCGCATCTTAGCTTAATTAGCTGGTAATTGTAATCTCAACATGGGGAGTTAAAATAAGTGTTGGTGAATTTTGAAATTCATATTGAGGAGTTTAATTTCAGTTTTTTAGTCGATTAAACTGTGATTAATTATAGTATGATTTAATTTATTTGAATTGTGAATTAATACTATAATTGGTAGCCTCTTATTATTTCTGTTGGCTATATACCTAGTAAAAAGCTTGATAGACTTGGATAAAAAGTAACTTGGGAAAAAAGTTATATATTGGAGTTGGACTAGGATTCTACTACACTAGCAGAATCATACACGATTTTAGGCTTGTTTTTAGCTTAATTTCGGGTTTACAAATATAAGACAAGCTTCACCCAATAACTTACTCTTTAGAGTAGTATTATTGTCCACTCAAATAATTTCGTCCAAGGTTTTACTAAGAGCATAATAGAAGACTGCAACCCTGAATTCTTGCTCTATGAAGGACTTGTGCAATAGTTTCAAGAGGTTAGTGCTTCTAATCTCTGTAATTGAATCATTGTCTAGTTTACATGTTTGTGATACCTGTATTTATGCTTGTTTTCGGTGCGCATAATCTGACACTAGGTATTAGATGTCGTCTTACATCTAAATAGATAATGTAATACAATATGAATATAGTAAACATAAAACATGATTTTTTAACAGATTGAAACAATATTATATTTCCTATATTTGTTGTGTTTATCCCATGAAAATAATGTTGTTTTTTCAAAAATGAGACTTTTATAATAATATTGAGTTCGTAAATCATGGATTAACATACATAAGTATGATATGTGATATCAACAAGTCAAAATTCTTAGAACCCTAAAAACGCCAAAAATCGTTTTTTGCATATTAGTCATGATTTTGAAATTCTGAAGTTTTGTTGAACTATGATTGACCTCAAATTTGGTAGGTTCATCGAAAATGACCCAGTGAGTAATAATCATGAGCTTGTACGTCGTTTTTTAGGCATTCATGGTTGTTTAGATGGGTTTTTGGCCATTTTTCGATTTTACGAAGAAAAAAAATTAATAAAAGAATTTTTTTTAATGAAAACACTGGTGGTAGGGTTCAATCCATATGGTTTCCATTCATGTTTTATAATAATATGATGGATTTATATGTTGACATAAGTCTTCTTCCATGTCCGATAAATTCATTATAGATAATTACTGTAGTATTGCCTTTAGTTGTTTCATAACTTGTATAACTCTCCAACTGAGTTACATATTGATTCAATGAAATTAGGGTTTATAAAAGTGATACTTATCTATCTTAAATTGACAGTTTACTATCTATCTGAGTTGGTTTTGAATATCTTACATAACTCATATATTTTGCATGAACTGTTAAGTTTTCCTATCGAATCTAGATGTTCAATGAGCATAGTTATATGTGTAATGTGTTATTTTGAATTTTATTATTCTTATTTCATAACTAATAATTTATTTAATGTGAATATCTCTCAGATTAACCATGTCTTCATCCAACCTACTCACCTCAATTTTGAACCAAAACAAATTAAAAGGACCAAATTATGTTATCTCGAAAAAGAACCTTGATATTGTCCTAATTGCTGAAGCTTTCAAATTTGTAATCACTAAGGAGTGCCCAAAAAACCCTAACGTAGATGCTACTAATGATTAGGTTAAGGCCTATGATAAATGGGTTAAGGCTGGTGAGATGGCGTGATGTTATATTCTTGCCTCTATGGAAAATATTTTGCAGTATCGTCATCAGTCTATGGGGCCTGCTTATGACATGCGCGAAAGTCTCAAGAGATGTTCGGTGAGCAAAATGGTGCGGCTAAGCAGACAATCATGAAAGTTGTTTTGAATATCAAGATGACTGAAGGATCATCGATTAGGGAAATGTTCTTAAGCGAGGTCCTTGGAGCTGTGATTGATAAGGAATTTCAAGTTGAGATGGTCCAACAGACTCCACCTAACAGTTATTAACAATTTTTCTTGAAACATAATATGAACAAAATAGATTTCTCACTAGGGATATTGTTGAATGAGCTGCAAGCGACACAATCTATTATCAAACATTCAAACTTCGAATGTGGAACAGAATATTGAGAAAGCATCGGCTTCTAAGCTAAGAGGCAATAAGACAAAGAAGAAGGATCACAAGGTTTTGGCACCCGGAGGTGCGTCTCTTGGTGTGAAAAAGCCCAAAGGAAATTGCTATCATTGCAAGTAACCTCGGCATCACAAAAAAGCAATGTGCTGTCTATCTGTCAAAGTTGAATAAGCAAGATAATTCAAATTTTAAAATCGTTGAAACTGGTTTACCAGATGTCTCTACCATATTTTGGTGTGTAGATTTGGATCCACTAAACATATATGCACTACTTTGCAGGGGTTTCAGGAAATGCGGCAGTTAAATGAGAATGAAGTTTATGTTTTTCAAGCCAACGGCGAGTTAGCACCAGCTTTAGCATTAGGGGATATTAGGATTTTGTTTAGTAGTGATAGAATTTTCATTTTAAAGGATGTTCTCTATGTACCTTCTATTAGAAGAATTTTGATTTCGGTTTTGAAAATAATGGATGCTGGTTATAATATTTGTTTTGCCAATAGCTCTATTGTTATTAAGTTGTAGACACATGGTTATGAGTCTAAGTGGAAGATTGTTGGGATATACTATTAACCATGTGGTTTAGCTATAGTATTATATTTATTGAACAATTATTTATTTGATTTATTCAATTCAATAAAGTATTATTTTAAATAGATCATTTGTTATATATGTTCTTCAGTTATGTAGTAGACGATTTGGTTTATGGAGCCTTACCTCATGCACCGAAGATTAAATTGACGGTTCTCATAATTAAATAAACTATGTTCATAATATAATCGAAGATACTATTAGGCAAAATATCTTGATGATTATAGCACAAGATTAAAGTATATATCTTGATTGTGGAAGTGGTTTTACTCCAACTTCTTGTACTGTTCTGCTTCCGTGTTGCTTTTTTATTGTTCTATCTTTTTACCCTTCTTTGTGTCTGATTCCGCGTAATCTTTTTAAGAGCGTTTTGATGTTTTGAGAGAACAGAGCCAAGATTTCCTTTGTTTTCTATATCTGATCCACGCTCTTTTTCTCGTTGACTTGCGGGTTCTTTTGCTTCTTGATTTCGATTCTTTATTTTTTTATTTGATCGTAGATAAAAATTTTGTTTTTGGTTTTTATTGATGTTTTTATTTTGACTATCATTTTCATTTGTATTGAAATTGAAAAGAAGTAATTTTCTTGGTATAATCCACGCTTTTATTTTATATACATTATAAAGTGGTACAAATTCTGGGAAGAACCAAAATTTCAGATTCAATATGGGAAGTATAAGTGTATATTGAACGGACCAAGTAAAGAAAAGATAATTTTGTATTGAATACATACATACATACATATATATATACATACATACATACATATATATATATACATACATACATACATACATATATACATACATACATACATACATATATATATATATATATATACATACATATATATATATATATATATATATATATATATATATATATATATATATATATATATATATATATATATATATATATATATATATATATATATATATATATATATATATATATATATATATATATATATATATATAATATTTTATCTGATTTAGTAAATGAACTTATATTCATAATCTTGATAAAGTTATTATGATCAATGTAATTTGTTTATTCTTTTAATTTATCAAAAGGTTGTCACGACCCAAAATCTCAATCCGGTAGTGATGACGCCTCTCGTGAAGACAAGGCCAGCCAACAACAAAACAATACATCTCTTTATAACTTCTTAGTTGGAATAAGTCTAATTCACAGATAATATAATCACGAGTGCAAATAAACATGATAGTACAACTAAATCTATCCCGACTCAGCCCGAAATCGAGGTGTCACAAGTCATGTGCTACTACAGAGTTTACTAATATTTTACAAGTCTGGAAATATCATAAATAACAAAAGATAAGGGAGAAAATGGGGTTGCGGACGTCAACAGCTACCTCGTTACTCCTAGTTACTGCATGGTCTGGAAAGAATCAGCGCTCAGGAGCGAACTCAGCTCTGCCTGTATCTGCACACATGGTGCAGGGAGTAATGTGGGTACTCCGACCTAGTGAGTAATAAAAATAAATAACAACAGAAGGCATGGAATCTCATAAATGCACAACATAGCGCTATCTCAAGCAGTAAAATCGGTCATATAATAAAATAGAGTGTATCAGCAAATTCCCTTTTTAAAACAGCAAAGACAGTTGATTTCAACAGTAAGGAATAATCAAAAGCTTGCCTCTCGGGCTCAATATCAAAATCTCAGTATAGTATCAGCCCCACGGACTCACTCCCAACTCATCAGCACACAACATCAGCCCCTCGGGCTCCCTCCCAACTCACTAAATACAAACAATGGCCTCTCGGGCCCACTCCCAACTCACCTCGGTACCCTGCGCTTACTGGGAGTGTGTACAGACTCCAGAGGGGCTCCTACAGCCTAAACGCAACATCAATAGACCTGAAACCTTCACACATCACACATCACACAAGAGGCCTGAAAGCCTCCTCACATAACACTCGAGGTCTGAAAGCCTCCTCATATCACTCAACATATCCTCACATATTGTCACGACCCAAACCCTGGTCGTGATGGCGCCAAACACCTTGTTAGGAAAGCCCGACCATTTAAACCTTTCCCAGCCAAATCATTAACTTAGATACCAAATTTAACATAAATTCTCAGTTTGATAATAAAAGAAAATACTGTGAAAAAACATAATCAAAAGTAACAACAACCCAAAGGATCCGACGTCACAAGTCAGAGCCTCTAGATACAACCGAACAGTATCCTATAAAAAGGAAAAATCTAGATACGGAAACAAAAGATAGATAGAGGAGAGATCAGGTCCTGCGGACGCCAGCAACTACCTTGATAACTCTGGTACTGAACTGAGGATCAGCAGATAGTCACAGCTAAGTCTTCGGGATCCCTGTATCTGCACACAAGGTGCAGAGAGTAGAGTGAGTACTTCCAACTCAGTGAGTAATAGCAATAAATAACAACTGAATGTAAGAAATCCGGTAAGAAAACTATACAGTTCTAATATCAACATTAACAATAGTGAATAATGCTAAACAGGGGAAAAATCTGATAAATACTTCTCTTTCAGTCCAACTAGTCACTAACAATGTTGCGGCGCGCAGTCCGTTCCAATACTACATATATAATGATGCGGTGCGCAGCCTGATCCAATATAATATATATATATATATATATATATATATATATATATATATATATATATATATATATATATATATATATATATATATATATATATATATATATATATATATATATATATATATATATATATATATATATATATATATATATATATATATAAATATAATGCTGCGGTGCGTAGCCGTATCCAATATAATATATATAATGCTGCGGCGCACAACCCGATCCAATAATATAGTCGACTGCGCTCACCAGGGGAGTGTGCAGACTCCGGAGGGGCTCCTTCAGCCCAAGCGCTATAATACTGCGGCGTGCAGTCCGATCCATATAATATATCACTGAAGCGTGCAGTCCGATCCATATAATATATCACTGCGGCGTGCAGTCCGATCATAATATATCACTGCAGCGTGCAGTCCGATCCATATAATATATCACTGCAGCTTGCAGTTTGATCCATATAATATATCACCGCGGCGTGCAGTCCGATCCATATAATATATCACTGCGGTGTGCAGTCCGATCCATACATGTATGTATATATACTACTGCAAGGTGCAGCCCGATCCTATATATATATATATATCAAATACCCTCACTACGTGGTCCTTGACCCCTCTCAGTCAATATAGACTTGGCCTCTCGGGCCCACTTAGATAAGATAGGGTATTCAACCCTAGATATTGCTCATTTAGGGGTTCTACAGATGGGCACAAGGCTCCAAACATGGCAACTAGCCCAAAAAATACGGGTACAAGCTCAGTCTTAGTCAAAAAGTGCAGTAAGTCATCAATTGGGATGGACCAAGTCCGAGTCCCCAGCGGAAACATCACCACGCTCATCATATGACGTGTGTTTTATCTCAACATAGCACGACATAGTGCAAATACGAGGTTTCAAACCCTCAGTATATCATTCATAACCATTACTCACCTCAAACCGGCCAAAATCCTAGCTCGCCTTGCGCTTTCCTCGCAAATCGGCCTCCTCGGGTGCAGAATCTGCCCAAAATCACAAGGAATAGGTTATGATAGGCTAATGGGACATAACCCAATTGAAAGAACTCGAAAAACACCCAAAAATATGAAGTCGGCAAAACCCGAGCCCCAGTCCCTCTTCTCAAAAAATTACAAAATTCACATCATCGGAATCCTCGTCTCGCCACGAGTCCGTACATATAAAGTTCATCAAAATGGGAGTTCAAATGGGCCATCAAATCCCCAATTTACATAGTAAAAACCAAGCCCTAATTTCTCCAATTTTATGCCTAAATTCAAAGAATTAATGGATGATTCTTCGATTAAATGACGTACCTATGCCACGAGACTTACCTACAATTACTTCCTGTCGAAATCCCCTTCAAAATCTACCAACAAGTTCTCAAGGTGGTGCAAAAATGGTGCAAAAATAAACCCAAGTCGCAGATGAAATGTTATAAAAATAGGTCTGACTGCCCAGTTATTACTCTATGCGATCGCATCCAAGACCCTGCGATCCTAAAGCACAAATTCCCCAGCGCCCAAAATTCTCTTACGCGATCGCATAATACTCTATGCGATCGTAGAGCTTCACCCCATTCTACTGCGCGATCGCACACAACACTACGTGACCGCACTGAACCATTTCTTAAACCTATGCGATTGCAAGCCCACTTACGTGAATGCATAGCACAAAATAAGGTCCCTTTCCCAGCCTTCTATGCGATCATAATGCCACCTATGCGATCGCATAGAAAAAACCTTCAGCAACATTTTCTGCTGAATTCTGCAACTTCAAAAAGCCAAACACTCTCTGATTAACCACTCGAAACCACCCCGAGGCCCTCGGGACCTCAAACAAAAGCACCAACATACCCCTAAGCATCATACAAACTTGTTCCAATCATAAAAACGCGCCCAACAACACAAAATCATCAATTCACGACGGATTCAAGCCTAAGTTTAACTAAAACTTCCGAAACTCATATTCGATCAAAAACCCGACCAAACAATGTCCAAATGACCTAATATTTTGCACACATATCCAAAATCACCTAATGAAGCTACAACAACTCTTGAAATTCCATTCCGAACCTCGGATCGAAATCTCGCCTATCAACCGGAACTTGCTGAAATTCAAACTTATCCAATTCAAGCCTAATTCTACACCAGACCTCCAAATTTAGTTTCGATTTCACCCCTAAGTCATAAATCACCACCCGAAACTAGTCGAACCATCGGAAATCCATTCCGAGTTGTATAACTCATAAGTCGACATTCGGTTGACTTTTCCAAACTAGCCATCTCTTACAGAGACTAATTGCCTCAATTCTAACCAAACTCTTTCTGAATCACTTCGAACTCTACAAACACAAGTAATGAAACATATAGAAGCATAAAATAGGGAAAACGGGGAGGTAACTCACGTGATGACGGGTCGGGTCATCACATCCTCCCTAACTAAAACAAACGCTCGTCCTCGAGCGGGTCAAGAAACATACCTGGAGCCTCAAAAAAATGAGGATATCTGCTCCGCATCTCCTGATCGGTCTCCTAAGTGGCCTCTTCCATGGGCCGACCTCTCCACTGCACCTTCACCGAAGCTATGTCCTTTGATCTTAACTTTCGAACATGATGACCTAAAATAGCCACTGGCTCCACATCATAGGTCAATCCTCATCTAACTGGATTGTGCTGAAGTCTAATACATGAGACGGGTCCCCAACATACTTCCTGAGCATAAAAACATGGAACACCGGGTGAACCCCCGACAAGCTGGGTGGAAAAGCAAAAATATAGGCCACCTCCCCAATCCTCCTGAGTATCTCAAAAGGTCCAATGATCCACGAACTCAGCTTCCCTTTCTTTCCAAACCTCACCGGCCTTTCATAGGCAAAACCTTCAACAAAACCTTCTCGCCCACCATATAAGATACATCCCAAACCTTCCCTCCGCATAACTCTTCTGATGCGACTGAGCCATACGAAGTCTCTCCTGGATAACTTTCACTTTCTCTAAGGCATCCTGAACTAAATCTGTCCCCAATAGTCTAGCCTCACCAGGCTCTAACCATCCAATTGGAGATCTACTCCGTCTCCCATATAAAGCCTCATACGGAGCCATCTGAATGCTGGACTGATAACTGTTGTTATAAGCAAACTCTGCAAGTGGCAAGAACTCAGCCCAAGAACCTCCAAAATCAATAACACAGGCACGCAATATGTCCTCCAATATCTGGATAGTATGCTCGGACTACCCATCCGTCTGAGGATGAAAAGTCGTGCTCATCTGTATCCGAGTGCCCAACTCCCGATGAAAAGTCCTCCAGAACTGGGAAGAAAACTAAGTACCACTGTCTGAGACAATATAAACTGGAACCCCATGCGACCACACAATCTCACGGATGAAAATCTCTGCTAACCGCTCCGAAGAATAGGTGGTACACACCGAAATGAAGTGCTCAGACTTGGTCAGCCTATCCACAATCACCCAAATAAAATCAAAGTTCCTCGAGGTACGAGGGAGACCACTCACAAAGTCCATAGTAATCCTCTCCCATTTCCACTCAGTAATATACATCTACTGAAGTACACCACTGGGTCTCTGATGTTCATAATTGACCTGCTGACAATTGACACACCGATCCACAAAACTCACAATATCCTTTTTCATTCTCCTCCACCAATAATTTTCTCTCAAGTCCTTGTACATCTTCGCTGCACCCGGATGAATAGAATACCGCGAGATGTGGGCCTCCTCTAATATCAACTCTCGGAGCCCATCCGCATTGGGCATGCAAATCCGGCCCTGCATCCGCAACATACCATCACTACCAATAGTCACATCTCTGGCATCATCATGTTGGACCCTGTCCTTCAGGACAAGCAAATGCGGGTCATAATACTGGCGCTCCCTGATGCGATCGTACAAAGAAGACTAGGAGACCACACAAGCCAACACCCGACTGGGCTTTGAAATATCTAACCTCACCATCCGATAAGCCAAGGCTTGAACATCAACTTCCAGGGGCCTCTCCCCAACTGGAATGTACGCCAAACTACCCATACTCACCGCCTTCCGGCTCAAAGAATCGGCCACTACATTGGCCTTCCTCGAAGGATACAATATGGTAATATCATAGTCTTTGAGTAACTCAAGCCACCTCCGATGTCTCAAATTGAGGCCCTTCTGCTTAAACAAGTGCTGAAGAATGCGATGGTCCATGAACACCTCACAGGATACACTATATAGATAGTGCCTCCAAATCTTCAAAGCATAAACTATAGCAGCCAACTCCAAGTCATGAACAGGGTAGTTCTTTTCATGGGGCTTTAACTGACACGAAGCATACATAATAACTCTACCATCCTGCACCAATACACATCCCATCCCAACTCTCGAAGCATTACAATATACCGAGTAAGAGCCCGAAGCTGATGGCAATATTAGTATTGGGGCTGTAGTCAAAGCTGACTTGAGCTTTTGGAAGCTCTCCTCGTACTTGTCTGACCACACAAATGGTGCATTCTTCTGCGTCAACTACGTCAAAGGCAAAGCAATAGATGAAAAACCATGAACGAACCTGTGGTAGTAACCCGCCAAACCGAGGAAACTCTGAATCTCAGTAGCTAAGGCCGGTCCGGGCCAACTCTGCACCGCCACAATCTTCTTTGGGTCAACCTGTATACCATCAGTGGACACAACGTGTCCCAGAAAAGCCACAAAACTGAGCCAGAACTCACACTTGGAGAACATTTCATAAAGCTTCTCCTCTCTCAACCTATGCAATACCACCCTCAAGTGTTGCGCGTGCCCATCCTGGCTACATGAGTACACCAGTATATCATCAATAAACATGATCACAAAAGAATCCAGATACGACCGAAATACACTGTTCATCAAGTGCATGAATGCAGATGGGGCATTAGCCAGCCCAAAAGACATTACTAGAAACTCTTAATGCCCATATCTCATCCTGAAAGTTGTCTTCATGATATCAGAATCCCTAATCTTCAGCTGGTGATAGCCTGAACGGAGATCAATCTTAGAGAATACCTTTGCTCCCTGAAGTTGGTCAAAAAAATCTTCAATACGGGGTAGTGGATACTTGTTCTTTACTGTCACTTTGTTCAACTGTCTATAATCAATGCACATTCTCATTGTGCCATCCTTCTTCTGTACAAATAACACTGGTGCGCTCCACGACGACACACTCGGGCGAATTAACCCCTTATCTAGGAGTTCCTGCAGCTGCTTCTTCAACTTCTTTAACTCTGCTGGTGCCATACGATAGGGAGGAATAGAGATGGGCTGAGTGCCTGGCACCAATTCAATACCGAAGTCAATATCCCTGTCCGACGGCATGCCCGGCAGGTCTGCTAGAAACACATCAGGAAATTCCCTAACCATGGGGACCGAATCAAGACTAGGAGCCTCAGCTCCAACATCCCTCACAAATTCTAGATATGATAAACATCCCTTTCCAACTATCCGCTAGGCCTTTAAGAAAGAGATTACCCTGCTGGGTACATAATCAATCGTACCACACCACACGATCCTCACAATACCCGGCATAGACAGTGTGACTGTCTTGGCGTGGCTGTCCAGAATAGCATGGCACGGTGATAGCCAATCCATGCCCAGAATAACATCAAAATCTGCCATGCTCAATAGCAGCAAGTCAACTGAGGTCTCCAGACCCCTAATAGTAACAAGACAGGACCGATACACGTGGTCCACAATAATAGTATCACCCACCGAGGTATATACATGCACAGGTAACGCAAGACACCCTCGGGTAGTCCCCATATGATGATCTAAGTAAGAAGACACATAGGAATATGTGGATCTGAGATCAAATAAAACTGAGGCATCCCTGTGCAAACTGAAATAATACCTATAATAACAGAATCCAAAGCAACAACATCCGACCTATCCTGAAGAGCGTAGCAACGGGCCTGATCACCACCGGATTGGCCCCCCCTCTGGGGCGACCCCTAACTGCCTGGCCCTCACCCTTAACTGACTGGGCGGGTTCTAAAGACACTGGGCCAAAAGATGAAGGCTGGCCCTTCTGTTGTGATGAACTGGATGCACGGCGGGGACACTCCTTCCGTATACGCCAAAACTTGCCACACTCATAACAACTCCCTGGCGCTAGGGGATGGGACTTAAGGGAACCCCTCGCACTAGAATAGCTGGCGGAAGAACTCGACCAAGATGAACCCTGAACAAATGGGGCATGAGACTAACTCTGTGATGGAAGTGCACTCAGAGATGGCTGACCTTGCTGAGAGCCCTAATAACCCCGACCAGAAGATGAACCACGGTACTCTGACCGAGCTGGATTTTGAGGCCTGAAAGAATGACCCCTGCTCTACTGAAACTGGCCCCTAGACGGAGCACCACTGAAGCCACCTGATCCTCAAGGCCTCTTAGCCTCTCTCTCCTCTCTCTCCTGACGGCGAGCAAAGGTGTGACTCAGGACCCTCTTATGAGTCATCAAAATATGAATGGGATAAATGAGTCAATCTACAACTCTTTTGATCCTCTCCTGATCCTTCGGAACCATCTACGGAGCATAACGAGCTAACTCTATAAATCTCACCTCATACTGCGTCACAGGCATATCCCCCTAATGAAGCCACTCAAACTGCATGAGTAACTCCTCCCTCATTGACCGAGGTATCCATTTCTCCAGAAAGATAGTGGAGAACTCCTGCCAAGATAACGGCGCTGCACTTGCCGGCCTACGCCGCTCATATGCCTCCCACCATGTAAAGGCTGCTCTTGAGAACTAAAAAGTGGTAAAACGATACCCCACTAGTCTCCAAGATCCCTGATGTCCGTAGCATGCGTCGACACTTGTCGAGAAACCCCTAGGCATCCTCGCCTGGAACACCGCTGAAAGTAGAAGGTGAAAGTCTGCTGAACCTCTCCAGACGACGCTGCTCGTCATCTGGCATCACTGACACCCCATCACCCTGAGCTGGAACAACTGGATGAACAAGGGAAACTGGCTGAACTGGTGGTGCCTCTAGGGTCTGCAAACCCTTCTTTAGAGTGCAAGCTACGGGGGTCTCATGACCACCCCTAGTCTGAGATATAGCTGCGGTAGCCGAGACTACCTGAGCCAGGCCAGTGCAAACCGATAAGATCTGAGCTAGGGCCTCCTGAAGACCCGGTATCACAATAGGCACCACTGGTGCCGGAGCAGGTGCTACTGGAACATGTACAGCTGGAGGATGATCCTAAATGGGGGTAACTGGTGGGTCAACAGGTGTTTCCCCTGCTGCTCTGCCTCGACCACGGCCGCATCCTCGGCCTCTAGTGGGTGGCAATGGTGGTCGTCTGCCTCGCCCGGTAGTACGCGTTCTCGCCATTTGCGAGAGAATAGAATACGAAAGTTTAGTTCTCGGATCAACAAATTCAGATGACAAGAATTTCAAAAATATGAACTTTTTCCTAAAGGTTCTACAGCCTCTCGAGGATAAGTACAGACGTCTTCGTACCGATCCGTGAGACTCTACTAAACCGGCTCATGACTTGCGAGGCCTGGTAACCTAGGCTCTCGTACAACCTTGTCACGACCCAAACCCCGATCGTGATGGCGCCAAATACCTTGTTAGGCAAGCCCGACCATTTAAACCTTTTCCAGCCAAATCATTAACTTGGATACTAAATTTAACATAAATTCTCAGTTCGATAATAATAAAAAATATTTCGGAAAAATGTAATCAAAAGTAACAAAAGCTCAAAGGATCCGACGTCACAAGTCAAAGCCTCTAGATACAACCGAACAGTATCCTATACAAAGGAAAAATCTAGATACGGAAACAAAAGATAGATAGAGGAGAGATCAGGTCCTGCGGACACCATCATCTCCCTTGATAACTCCGATACTGAATTGAGGATCAACAGATAGTCGCAGCTAAGCCTCCATATCCATGTATCTGCACACAAGGTGCAGGGAGTAGAGTGAGTACTTCCAACTCAGTGAGTAATAGCAATAAATAACAACTGAATATAAGAAATCTGGTAGGAACACTATACAGTTCTAATATCAACAGTAACGACAATGAATAATGCTAAACATGGGAGAAAATCTGATAAATACTTCTCTCTCCGTCCGACTAGTCACTAACACTGCTGCAACACACAGCCCTTTCCAATACTACATATATAATGATGCGGCGCGCAGCCCTTTCCATATATATATATATTATATATGGATCGGGTTGCGCGCCGCAATATTATAAATATTATATTGGATCAAGCTGCGCACCGTCGCATTATATATATATATATATATATATATATATATATATATATATATATATATATATATATATATATATATAATGCGACGGTGCGCAGCTTGATCCAATATAATATTTATAATATTGCGGCGCGCAACCCGATCCATATATAATATATATATATATAATGCTGCGGCACGCAGCCCGATCCAATATAATATATATAATGCTGCGGCGCGCAGCCCAGTCCAATAATATAGTCAACTGTGCTCACTGGGGTGTGTGTAGACTCCGTAGGGGTTCCTTCAGTCCAAGCGCTATAATACTGCGGAGTGCAGGACGATCCATATAATATATCACTGCAGCGTGCAGTCCAATCCATATAATATATCACTGCAGCATGCAGTCCGATCCATACATGTATGTATATATACTGCTACAGCGTGCATCCCGATCCGATATATATATATATATATATATATATATATATATATATATATATATATATATATATATCAAATACCCTCACTACGGGGCCCTTGACCCCTCTCAGTCACTATAGACTTGGCCTCTCGGGCCCACTGAGCTAAGACAGGGTATTCAACCCTAGGTATTGCTCATTTAGGGTGCAAGTTAATACGTCCAGTTTATTTCATGATTTACAGTCAAAGTCAGGACAGATGGTCTGTGTTCAATAGGTAAAGTGATGTCAATCAGCTCAACATGCTCCCTAGGAGTTCTACAGATCGGCACAAGGCCCCAAACATGGCAACTAGCCCAAAATATACGGGTACAAGATCATTCTCAATCAAAAATTGCAGTAAGACATCAATCGGGATGGACCAAGTCCGAGTCCCCAGCGGAAACATCACCACGCTCATCATATGACGCGTGTTTTATCTCAACATAGCACTGCATAGTACAAATACGGGGTTTCAAACCCTCAGTATATCATTCATAACCATTACTATATCGACCTTCTCGGGTTCTGAATATGCCACAATTACAAGGAATAGTTGATGATAGGCTAATGGGACATAACCCAATTGAAAGAACTCCAAAAACACCCAAAAACACGAAGTTGGAAAAACCCAAGCCCCGAGCCCACTTCTCGAAAAATTACGAAATTTACATCACTGGAATCCTCGTCTTGCCACAAGTCCGTACGTATAAAGTTCATCAAAATCAGAGTTCAAATGGGCCATCAAATCCCCAAATTACATAGTAAAAACCAAGACCTAATTTCTTCAATTTTATGCCTAAATTCAAAGAATTAATGGATGATTCTTCGATTAAATGACATATCTAGGCCACGAGACTTACCTCCAGTCACTTGCCGTCAAAATCCCCTTCAAAATCTACCAACAAGCTCTCAAGGTGGTGCAAAAATGGTGGAAAAAGGAACCCAAGTCGCGGATTAAATGTTATAATAATAGGTCTGACTGCCCAATTATTACTCTATGTGATCGCATCCATGACCCTGCGATCGCATAGCAAAAATTCCCCAGGTCCTAAAATCCTCTTACGCGATCGCATAATACCATCTGCGATCGCATAGCTTCACCCCATTCTACTGCGCGATCGCACACAACACTACGCGACCGCACTGAACCATTTCCTAAACCTATGCGATTGCAAGCCCACTTACGTGAATGCATAGCACAAAATAAGGCCCCTCTCCCAGCCTTCTATGCGATCGTAATGCCACCTATGTGATCGCATAGTAGAAACCTTCAGCAACATTTTCTGCTGAATTCTGCAACTTCAAAAAGCCAAACACTCTCCGATTAACCACTCAAAACCACCCCGAGGCCCTCGGAGCATCAACCAAAAGAACCAACATACCCCAAAGCATCATACGAACTTTTTCCAATCATAATAACGCGCCCAACAAAATAAAAATCATCAATTCACAACGGATTCAAGCCTAAGTTTAACTAAAACTTCCGAACTTCATATTAACCCGACCAAACTAGTCCAAGTGACCTAATATTTTGCAAAGATATCCAAAATCACCTAAAGAAGATATAAAAACTCTCAAAATTCCTTTCCGGACCCCGGGTAAAAATCTCGCCTATCAATCATAATTCGCCAAAATTCAAACTTAGCAATTTCAAGCCTAATTCTACACCGGACCTCCAAATTCAATTCCGATTTTACCCTTAAGTCATAAATCACCACCCGAAACTAGTCGAACCGTTTGAAATCCATTCCGGGCCCTATATCTCATAAGCCGACATCCGGTTGACTTTTCCAAACTAGCCTTGTTTTAAGAGACTAGTTGCCTCAATTCAAACCAAACTCTGTCCGAATCACTTCGAACTCTACAAACACATATAATGAAATATATAGAAGCATAAAACGGGGAAAACGGGATGGTAACTCATGTGACGACGGGCCGGGTCATCACACGTATGGCCCTCAGCCCCAATCAGTCTAGAAAAGAATCATAAGCCCCTTGTGCATCAGTAAAACAATAGTGCTAAGCTCAACAACATTTTAAATATCATTAAATCTCGAGTTGAGTATAAATGTAGACGAGTTCACGAATAATATAATTCAATTGGACTAAGTTCAAATAATATTTCAATTGGTGACGAAAATAGTGATGTAATTCACAAAATATTTTGGCACGAAGCCCAAATATGGAAATAAGCCCAAATCATGGTGAAAATAGTAATTCTTTATTAAATACTCGGTAAAATATCAACTGGGATGGACCAAGTCACAATCCTAATAGTAAATAATCTCGCGCTCTTTATACAACGCGTGTCTCATCTCAACATAGCAGTATGTTGTGCAATTCGGGGTTTCAAACCCTCAGGGCATCATTTAAGATCATTACTCACCTCAATACGGTCAAACGACTACTCCGCTATGCCCTTGCCTTTCGAATTTACTCCTTCGCGCGACAAATCTGCCCAGCATTATACTAAAGAGACAATACCCAATCGAAAAGACTCAAAAAATATCGAAATTCACGAAATTTGCAAAATCCGATCCTCGGGCCCACGTCTCAAAATCCATAAATTTTTTCATCAAACTGTTTCTTATCTCGCCACGAGTCTATACATACCAAGTTCACAAAAATCAGATTTCATTTGACCCCTCAAATCATCATTTTAGAATTTCAATCGCAAGCCCTTATTTCATATGATTTGGCTATGTTTTCATGGATTTGTAGGATGATTCTTCAATAAAGTCATGTATTTAACTCATAAAACAAACCTCCAATCGATCTTAGTTGAAACTCCCTTCAATATCCGTCCAAAATCTCTCCAAATTGAGTAAAAATAGTGGAAAAATGATGGGTTTCGCGACTGAAATATTTTATATTCTGTTCGGTACTGTAGCTAATACTATGTGATCACATTAGAGAATTGCGTTCGCATAGAACAAAATCCTAGGGCACTGTAGCAAACCCTATGCGATTGCATATAGCAAAATCCTGCGTACTGTAGCTAATACTGTGCGAACGCATAGAACAAAAATCCTGGGTAATGTAGCTAACACTATGCGAACGCATAGAACAAAATTCCTGTTATTGTAGCTAACACTATGCGATTGCATTAGAGCATTGCGATCGCATAGAACAAAAATTATGTGCACAGACTGCTGCATTTCTGCAGCATTTCCAACTTCAAAAATTTCCGTTAACCATCTGAAATCACCCTGAGGCCCTCGGGACCTCAACCAAAAGCACATATATATTCTAATACTTCATTCAAACTTTCTCGAGCCATAAAAACAATATTGTTAACATCAAAATCATCATGTTTTCATAAAATCAAGGCTTAAGTTAAACTAAAACTTTCAAAATTCTCATTCAATCAAAAATCCAACCTAAGCACCTCCGAATCAATTGAAATTTTGCACACAAGTAGAAAATCACCTAATGAAGCTATATGAACTGTCGGAATTCCATTCTAATTCCCGGATCAAAATTTCACCTATCAACCGGAGATCTCCAAAATACTAACTTCGCCAAAATAGACTAATTTCTTCACCGGACCTCCAAAATTAATTTTGATTGTGCTCCTAAGCCTTAAGTCATCCCTTGAAACTAACTGAATCATAAGAATTCAATTCCGAACCCCCTAACTTATAATTCAATGTCCGGTTAACTTTTCCCAAACTAATTCTTCCTTAAAGAGACCAATTGTCCCATTTCCTACCAAACTTGATCCGAATTGACTCAAATTCACCAAGAACACATATTGAAACATGAATAATCATATAACGGGGAATATGTGAAGGAAATACAGTAGACAACGGATCGGTTCATCACGTTCTCCCCAACTAAAATAAACGCTCATCCTCGAGCGAGTTAAGAATTTTACTTGGAGTTTCAAATAGATGTGGGTATCTGCTCTACATCTCTTGCTCGGTCTCCCAAGTAGCCTCGTCCACGGGCCGACCTCTCCACTGTATTTTCACTGATGCTATATCTTTTGATCTCGATTTTCTAACCCGTCGACCCAAAATAGCCACTAGCTCCACATCATAGGTCAAATTTTTATCTAACTGCACTTTACTGTAATCCAAAATATGAGAAGGGTCCCCAACACACTTTCGGAGCATAAACACATTTAATACCGGGTGCACACCAAAAAATCTAGGCGGTAAAGCAAGCATATAGGCCACCTCTCCAATCCTCTTATGTATTTCAAAAGGTCCAATAAATCGCAGGCTTAGCTTTTCCTTCTTTCCAAATCTCATAACACCCTTCATGAGAGAAACCTTCAGCAAAACCTTCTCACCCACCATGAATGACACATCTCGGACCTTACGGTCCGCATAACTCTTCTGACACGACTGAGCTGTGCGAAGTCTTTCCTGAATCACCTTTACCTTTTCTAAGGCATCCTGGATCAAATCTGTCCCCAACAACCTAGCCTCGCTGGGATAGAACCAACCAACTGAGTATCTACACCGCCTCCCATATAAGGCCTCATACGGTGCCATCTGAATACTGGACTGATAGTTTTTTTTGTATGCAAGCCCTGCAAGTGGTAGAAATTAAACCCAAGAACCTCCAAAATCAATAACACAGGCACGCAACATATCCTCCAATATCTTAATAGTACGCTCGGACTTTCCGTTCGTCTGAGGATGAAATGCTGAACTCAACTCCACTTGAGTGCTCAACTCGTGCTGAAAAGTCCTCCAAAACTGAGAAGTAAACTGAGTACCTCTATCCGAAGTAATTGTAACTAGAACACCATGCAACTGCAGAATCTCCTGAATAAAGATCCTTGCCAACCGCTCCGAAGAATATATGGTACACACTGGAATGAAATGCCCTGACTTGGTCAGCCTATCCACAACGACCCAAATGGAATCAAACTTCCTCAAATTCTAAGGAAGACCACTCAAGAAATCCATCCCATTTCCACTCAGGTATAACCATCTGCTTAAGAAAACTGCCCGGTCTCTGATGTTCATATTTCACCTGCTGACAGTTGAGACATCGAGCCACATAGCCCACAATGTCTTTCTTCATTCTCCACCACTAGTAGTGCTATCTAAAGTCCTGATACATCTATACAACACCCAGATGGATGGAATACCGTGAACTGTGGGCCTCCTCAAGAATCAAGTCTCTAAGCTCATCAACATCGGGCACACAAATACGGCCCTGCATCCTCAATACACCATCATCACCTATAGTCACATCTTTGGCATCATCATGCCAAACTCTATCCATAAGGACAAATAAATGCGGATCACCATACTGATGCTCTCTGATGCGATCATATAAGGAAGATCGAGAAACCACACCCACCAATACCCGGATAGGATCTAAAATATCTAAGCGCACCATCTGATTGGCCAAGGTCTAAACATCAAATGCAAGAGGTCTCTCCCCAACTTGAATGTAAGACAAACTCACCATACTGACTGCCTTTCGGCTCAAAGCATCGGCCACTACATTGGCCTTTCCCAGATGATACAGGATGGTAAAATCATAGTCTTTAAGCAACTCAAGCCATCTCCGCTGCCTCAAATTAAGATCTTTTTACTTAAATAAGTGCTGAAGCCTGAGATGATCAGTGAATACCTCACAAGACACGCCATACAAATAGTTCCTCCAAATCTTCAAGGCATGAACTATAGAAGCTAACTCTAAATCATGAATAAGGTACTTCTTTTCATGGGGCTTCAACAGACGAGCAGCATAAGCAATAACTCTACCCTCCTACATTAGCACACAACCAATCCCAACTCTCCAAGCATCACAATATATCGTGTATGAACCTGTAGCTGATGGTAACAACCAACACTGGAGCTGTAGTCAAAAGTGCTTGAGCTTCTAAAAGCTCCTCACACTCGCTGAGCCATACAAATGGAGCACCTTTTTGAGTCAACTTGGTCAAATGTGATGCAATAGAGGAAAACCCCTGAACAAACTGGAGATAATAGCCTGCTAGCCCAAGGAAACTCCGAATATCTGTGACTGAGGACGGCCTTGACCTACTTTGCACTGCTTCTATCTTTCTTGGATCAACCTGAATACCCTCGCTGGACACTATGTGTCCCAAAAACGCCACAAAACTTACCCAAAATTCACAGTTGGAGAATTTTGCATAAAGGTCCTCCTCTCTCAATATCTGCAACACTACACGCAAATTCTGGGCATGCTCCTCCTGGCTATGCGAGTACACCAGGATATCATCAATGAATACTATCGCAAATGAATCCAGATAAGGCTGAAATACATTGTTCATCAAATGCATGGATGCTGGTGGGGCATTGGTCAGTCTGAAAGACATAACCAAAAATTCATAATGCCTATTTAGTACTCAAAGCAATCTTGGGAATATCCGACTCCCTGATTTTCAACTGGTGATAACCCGAACGGAGATCAATCTTATAAAATACATCCGCTCCCTGAAGCTGATCAAATAAGCCATCAATGTGAGGAAATGGATACTTGTTCTTCATTGTTACCTTATATAACTGCCTGTAGTCAATGCACATTCTCATTGTGCCATATTTCTTTTTCTCAAATAAAACAGGTGCACCCCATGGGGACACACTAGGCTGAACAAACCCCTTATCTAGGAGTTCCTGAAGCTGCTCCTTCAATTCTTTCAGCTCTGCTGGTTCCATAAGATATGGCGGAATAGAAATGGGCTGAGTGCCCGACACCAAGTAAATACCAAAATCATTATCCATGTCCGGTGGCATGCCCGGCAGGTCTGCAGGAAATATATCAGGAAAGTCCCTCACAACTGGGACAGAATAAATACTAGGAGTCTCATCTCCAACATCTCGCACAAAAGCCAGATATGATAGACAGCCCTTCCCAACCATACACTCAGTTTTCAATAAATAAATTACTTTGCTAGAGACATAATAAGTCATACCACTCCACTTGAACCTCGGAACGCCCGGAATAGCCAAAGTAATTATCTTAGCATTGTTGGAACCACGTTCTCAAGGCTTTATACTAAAACGTGTGTTCTTATGTGTAGGTTTTGATGAATGACAAACGAAGCGCAAATTGATATATGACGAAGTTCAAGTACAAGCGCATAATTGATGCATAACGAGATTCAAGCACAAGACAAAGTTTTATAGTTTAAATGAGTCGTTCTTAATTGTGTTCTTGATTCTACAACTTGACTCATGATATGGCTTCTCTCGTAAAACTATTTTTTCCAACATCATGCATATTTAATTTAATGCTAAATAATTTTAAATCATGCATATTTACTTTAGTCAAAATGATTTTTAAACATGCCTCTAAAAACTGGACTAAGATAATCGATTATGTACTTATGATAATCGATTATGTTAAGCCAAGACTGCATGACAATTGATTGTGAACTAATGACAATCGATTGTGTTAAGGCAGTGAGCATCAGGTTTTTCAAACCTGCATAACAATCGATTGTGAACCTTATGACAATCGATTGTGATGAGGCAGTGTACATCAAAGTTTTTCAAAACTCAGAATAATCGATTGTGAAGCTAATGACAATCGATTGTGAAGAGACAGTGTCCATCAGATTTTTAAAAGTCACAAAATAATCGATTGTGAACATATGACAATCGATTGTGTTGAGGCAGTGTCTTCCAGACTTTTTCAAAGTTATTAAATAATCGATTGTGAGTATATAACAATCGATTGTCACGAGGCAGTGTCTAAAATGATTTTCAAAGTCTGATAAATAATCGATTGTTAACATTACACAATCGATTGTGAAGCTGACCGTTGTCGTAAAGTTTTCAAATACCGTCAGGTAATCGATTGTTGATTTTGTACAATCGATTGTTGATATTAAAATCTGAAAAAGATTTTTTGAACGTTGCTGAATAATCGATTGTTGATTTTGTACAATCGATTGTTGAAATTAAAATCTGGAAAGGATTTTTTGAACGTTGCTGAATAATTGATTATTGATTTGGTATAATCGATTGTTTTACGTAAAATCTGGAAATGATTTTTTGAACGTTGCCAATAATCGATTGTTGATCTTGGACAATCGATTGTTAAGCGTAAAACCTGGGATTGATTTTTGGAACGATTGGCAAACAATCGATTGTGGCTTCCTGACAATCGATTGTCACAGAGTAAAATCAGCAACTCTTAATTGACAATTAGACAACGGTAATGCCAAGTTTTTCAACTATAAATACAGCTTCATTTCAGTGTTTTAAACACAACAACACACAACAACTGATCATTCTATTGCTATAAGCTTGCATACTATTGTTTATCATTTTACATTCATTTCAAAAAGCTTTTGAGAGCCAAAGTCTTGTCCATAGTTGTTGTGATCTTGAGCTTACTTCTTTTACTCATATCTACTCATTAAGGAGTGTATTGTTTGAGTGTTTAGTGTTTTGTACACTTGTAAGAGAATTGTGATTCTCTTGTTGTAAGGAACTTGTGTTTCCTTGGTTGAAGTCTTGGAGTGTTGTATCTCCGAGCAAGATTGTTGAGGCTTGTGTCCTCAGATTGTAAAGGTTGGTTAGGCACCCGTAAGCTTAACAGTGAAGTCTTGGAGTGTTGTATCTCCGAGCAAAGGTGTTAAGGCTTGTGTCCTTAAGTTGTAAAGGTTGGTTAGGCACCCATAAGCTTAACAGTGAAGTCTTGGAGTGTTGTATCTCCGAGCAAAGGTGTTAAGGCTTGTGTCCTTAAGTTGTAAAGGTTTGTTTTGCACCCGTAAGCTTGACAAGTTAGTGGAAAATCTCGAGAGAGTCTCTCGGGGACTGGACTAGCCACTTGTTGTGGTGAACCAGAATACATCGGTGCGTTCTTTCCTTTTTTGTTTACTTAACGCACTTATTTATTTCCTGCAAATTTCAAATTCCGCAAGTTTACGCTAAATTTTATTATAACGCTATTCACCCCCCCTCTAGCGTTAAGCGTATTATCTAACAATTGGTATCAGAGCCCAACTCTCTGAAGACTTAACAGTTTGAGAGAACCATCCATGGCTTCTACTCGTGACTCTTTTGCAGGAATAGGTGAAGGTGATTTTAACATGTTGCCCCCAATATTTGATGGAAATAATTACTTATATTGGAAAGATCGGATGAGAATTTTCATCACAGCCAACAACTTTTATCTATGGCAAATCATCAAGCATGGTGATCAAATGACAACAAAAGTTGGGAAAGCCAAGGTATGTGAATACAACACTAATGCAATAAATATGTTGTATAGCGCCTTGAATCAGGAAGACTATCAGAAAATTTCCCATTACAAAACCGCCAAAGAGATGTGGGATAAGCTGGAGGAAATGTATGAAAGCATGCCTCAAAAAGCGGACAGCTCATATGATGAATCAACTGGCCAATGTCTCATGGCAAACGAAGAAGAAGAGGTAAGTACGTCCAACTCTCACTCTCTTGAAGAAATGCAAAATGCTTATAATAAATTACATAGTGAGTTTGTTGATGCTTCCAAGACTATTAAAGATTTGCAGAAAACTCTGTCGTTGCAAGAAAAAGATTTTCAAAAACAACTTTCTTTAAAAGAAAAAGATTTTGAAAAACTGGTTTTAGAAAATGAGAAGTTGAAAGAGGAAAACAAGTTTTTCGGAAAAAGAAGCGCCAATAAGCCCGAAAGCTCTATTAGAAAGTGTACTTCTTGCTTGCATCTCAAAAATGAAGTAGAAAGGCTTAAAGGCACATTAGATAAGTTTAATTCTTCGCACAAAAATTTGAATGATGTTCTTGATAATTTGAAGTCAACCAAGCATGGCATAGGGTTTACGAATGAGCCTAAAGAAAAGGTTGAAGCTAAACCCCAACAACCTAAGGCTCAACCTATGACTAATAATAAAAATGCTTATCCTAGAAATAGCAATCCTACAACCAATATGCATGCTAGACTAAATGTTGAACATTTTAGAAGACCTAGCAATGACTTACCACCTAGAAATAACTACCCTAGAAATGATGCATATTATAGGGCAAATACTAGAAGGAATTTTGAACCCTTTAGAGCACCTAGAAATGATTTCCAACGTAGAAATAATTATTCTAGAAATGCTGCTCATAGTAGGAGAAATGATGTTCACAAAGCGCGCAATAGCCATAATGCTGAAAATAGAGTAAACCATTTTCGTCCGTCAAGTTACTATGAACCTAGAAGGATGCATAACCCCAACGTGACTTGTCATTATTGTAGACGTATTGGTCATATTGCTCCTGCATGTTTTACACGACATAGACATATCACTCAATCGCATCATTATGATATGCCTAACCCCCAAGGACCCAAAATGGCATGGGTACCAAAAGATCATTAATCTGTTTTGCAGGTGTGCTTGAAAGGCTACAGTATTGTAGTAGATGCACCGAGCACGACACCTCATTGCATCAAGAGGAAATTTCGGTTAGTTATCCTTTTTGACAAAAACCGAATTGTTGATATGTGCTAGCAACCAATATTAACTTATTTGTTGTTAATTTGGTTCCCCTATTGTTGAATCTTTGATAAGCTTAGTCGTAATAGTTTATGTGCGTTAACAATTGAGATATCCTTGTCAACAATCAATATCAATTAGCTTTGTTGATTCATATGTTGAAAACGTGTTGTTAAATGATAATTGGTGTCAATTAGTTTACTTGTTAGTTATCTTCTTTTAAAAGATCAAAACTGTTGATATGTATTAACAATTAGCTTAATAGAATCATTTCATTCATGATTTGATAATTGCTATCTGTGGTTTAAATAACTGTTAGTATACTGTGTGGTGCGTATTATCTATTAGCATATTCTTCAAAAAGTTTTCACTCACGTTTTTGATGAATGCTATCCTCAGTTTTGAAAAATAATTGAGATGTCTCATGTTTCTAACAATTCACAAAAATCCTTCTGTTAAAAATCGTCTCTTGATGAGCACATCCTTTGGTCTGGATAATGGTTGGTATGTTCTTCAAAATTCGATTTATGGTTGACCTGTAAACAGTCAACACTCGTTTGTAATATGCTTTACTAAAAATAACTTTTGGTACACTTGTTATGTCATCCAACAAATGGGTTTATCATTGTTTTATAACAATTGGTATATCTATGTCTTGTTGGTATGTCTTGATAAATTTCTGATTAAGGGGAAATAGATTGCATGAAGTTTACTATCTTTTTGATGACAGAATCTCAAAACAACTCTCTATATTGGCAATGTTATTTTCTTTAAACTCTCATGCCACTAATATCTTCCATTCCAAATCTTGTGGAAAATGATATCTTAGAAAATATTTGTATTACTTTGGAGCAACTAATAAGTGTCATGCAAGGAATCTGTAAATCGCATTTGAGATATCATTGATAGACAAGCTAAATTTCTTCTTGTAGCTGCAAATTAAGCAAATGAAAGAGGGAACATTCATTTGTCCATCTAAATGTCGCAAGGAGTTGCCAAATCAATTCGAAAAGAGCAACACCAAACCAATGGTCACTTCAATGAATTTAGATGACCATCTTGACAGAAATGTGAAAGGTAAGACGAGCAATACCAAGAACTACACAGGTATGATCGTTCCTCACTTTACCTTATTGCTAGTAGACTTGATAAAATATTTAGCGTTTAATGTTGTGCTAAATATAAATCATGTCCAAATGAAGTATTGAATGCGGATAAACGTTGATCTAAATGCATACATTTTAGGTTGCATTTATATTTTAATTACTGACTTGAAGCGTCGGAGACGTTTAATTCTATTTTGCAGGTATCACCCTAAAGGTAGGGGGAATTATTATGTTTTGGCACAGAACAATCGATTGTTCCGAGCAAATAATCGATTATCTTACTGTGCAGAAAATCGATTAGCAGTATCACTAATCGATTGTTTATGGTTTATGCTTATTATGCAGTTTTGTTAAATGATTGATTCTTTAACTGCAAAATCGATTTCCGTCTCAGCCATTCAGCAATGCTTTTCCAAAACAATCGATTGTTTCAAAATATAATCGATTATTCTCAAAATCAGAAAATTTCTGTGCTCACTGTAGCATAACAATCGATTACCATATTATGACAATCGATTATTTCATGTCAGTAATTCAAAATTGTTACCGCTTGGTTCTGCAATCGATTTGTGTCAGTTCCGAGATTCAGTCAAATCTTTATGACAATCGATTATCTCATTCCAACAATCGATTGTCTAACGGTCAGTAAGATTTATTTTTACCGTTTCTGACTGTTTCAGCTCTAAATTTTCTGCAGATTTCTTCCATTAATGAAATGCCTTTCTCCCCTCTATAAATAGGCTCCATATATGTTCATTTTTATTCACTCAAGCATCAACTTAGCTCTCAAACTATCAAAATTCTTTCAAGTCTCTTACAAATTCCAGCAATACTCAGTGAAAATGTCGGGCCGTCACTCCAAACGTTCCCGTTCTGCTAGGCATGGTGCATCCTCCTCTGCTGCTCCAAAATATCCTTACCAAGATGGTTCCGTTCTTTATTTTAAATCTGACATCGAGCTTACTCGATTTTTAACAAAATTTGAAAAGCGCGACATTCTTCCTCCCCGCTTTTCAACCAACAAGTATCTTGAATCTTATGGCCCTGCTGCAAATATGCTCAAAAATTGTCAACTTCTTGACTTCTTACTCCTTACCCATCCTTACATCAATACTACATTGATTCAAGCATTTTACTCCAACCCTCATGAGGATGATGACGGTGAGCTTGTGACAAATATAAATGGTGTTCAAATTCTTCTTTCCGATGAAAACCTCCATACCATTGCCCGTCTTCCTCGAAATGGTAAAGATATTTTTCGGTACATCGGAGAGGCCGGAGCCCTTTTTGATGAAACAGCCCTCCTACATCAAACCGGTCTTACTTCTTATGATCCAAATCTTTCTTCCCGTCGTCCTACAATTACGGGAATGGATCCCAATTATCGGTTGATTTACTATTTCATCACCCGAGTCCTCAAGCCTCGTAAGCATAACCATACTACCATTTCCCAAGAGGACACCAAGCTCATGCATGCCATAATAACCGGAGCTAACATCAATTGGTGTCGGTTCGTCAAGATTCACATGCGTGACGCTATCGGAGATGATAGGCCTCTTCCTTATGCTCTCCTCATCATGAACTTTCTTGAAGCCTCCGGATTCATCACTTCCAACGGTCCTCTCAAAAAGAGTACCAAGAAGTGGGAAATTTCAGAATCCTCCTTTTATCATGACGGTGATCATACAGCGCCTGCTCCTCCTCCAACCCGTCGAACTCGTCCAGCTCAAGAGCCTACCCTCCAATCAATTTCTGACCAAATTGCTTCATTGACCTCTTCTCTTGCTCAATTAACTCATGAGATCCATGGATATTTTGACCATGTTCATTATCCTTATGCGGGTCTTGTTCCATATGAAGCAGCGCCGGATGATGAGGCGGGAGATGATGGAAATGAATAATTTCTTTGTTGTTTTTAAGTTTGTTTTTATATGTTGCATTGTCTTCCCTGTTGCTGTAATCCTCTTTCCAATAAATAAACAAGTTTTATTTACATCTTTGGCATCTTCTTATATTATTTTTGTTAATGGCAAAAGGGGGAAGATAACGGGTATGCACTCTCAATATTTATAAGCTTAAATTGAGGGGGAATTCATATATTGAGGGGGAACAAATTGCATACTTGTTGATGCATACATATACTTGTCTTGAATCGTCTTTATAAATTGTTTAATTTGCATAACCCGCTTAAAGTTTGCCATTATCAAAAAGGGGGAAATTGTTGGAAACACATTCTCAAGGCTTTATACTAAAACGTGTGTTCTTATGTGTAGGTTTTGATGAATGACAAACGAAGCGCAAATTGATATATGACGAAGTTCAAGTACAAGCGCATAATTGATGCATAACGAGATTCAAGCACAAGACAATGTTTTATAGTTTAAATGAGTCGTTCTTAATTGTGTTCTTGATTCTACAACTTGACTCATGATATGGCTTCTCTCGTAAAACTATTTTTTCCAACATCATGCATATTTAATTTAATGCTAAATAATTTTAAATCATGCATATTTACTTTAGTCAAAATGATTTTTAAACATGCCTCTAAAAACTGGACTAAGATAATCGATTATGTACTTGTGATAATCGATTATGTTAAGCCAAGGCTGCATGACAAATCGATTGTGAACTAATGACAATCGATTGTGTTAAGGCAGTGAGCATCAGGTTTTTCAAACCTGCATAACAATCGATTGTGAACCATATGACAATAGATTGTGATGAGGCAGTCTACATTAAAGTTTTTCAAAACTCAGAATAATTGATTGTGAAGCTAATGACAATCGATTGTGAAGAGACAGTGTCCATCAGATTTTTAAACGTCACAAAATAATCGATTGTGAACATATGACAATCGATTGTGTTGAGGCAGTGTCTTCCAGACTTTTTCAAAGTTATTAAATAATCGATTGTGAGTATATAACAATCGATTTTCACGAGGCAGTGTCTAAAATGATTTCAAAGTCTGATAAATAATCGATTGTTAACATTACACAATCGATTGTGAAGCTGACCGTTGTCGTAAAGTTTTCAAATACCGTCAGGTAATCGATTGTTGATTTTGTACAATCGATTGTTGATATTAAAATCTGAAAAAGATTTTTTGAACGTTGCTGAATAATCGATTGTTGATTTTGTACAATCGATTGTTGAAATTAAAATCTGGAAAGGATTTTTTGAACGTTGCTGAATAATCGATTATTGATTTGGTATAATCGATTGTTTTACGTAAAATCTGGAAATGATTTTTTGAACGTTGCCAATAATCGATTGTTGATCTTGGACAATCGATTGTTAAGCGTAAAACCTGGGATTGATTTTTGGAACGATTGGCAAACAATCGATTGTGGCTTCCTGACAATCGATTGTCACAGAGTAAAATCAGCAACTCTTAATTGACAATTAGACAACGGTAATGCCAAGTTTTTCAACTATAAATACAGCTTCATTTCAGTGTTTTAAACACAACAACACACAACAACTGATCATCCTATTGCTATAAGCTTGCATACTATTGTTTATCATTTTATATTCATTTCAAAAAGCTTTTGAGAGCCAAAGTCTTGTCCATAGTTGTTGTGGTCTTGAGCTTACTTCTTTTACTCATATCTACTCATTAAGGAGTGTATTGTTTGAGTGTTTAGTGTTTTGTACACTTGTAAGAGAATTGTGATTCTCTTGTTGTAAGGAACTTGTGTTTCCTTGGTTGAAGTCTTGGAGTGTTGTATCTCCGAGCAAGATTGTTGAGGCTTGTGTCCTCAGAGTGTAAAGGTTGGTTAGGCACCCGTAAGCTTAACAGTGAAGTCTTGGAGTGTTGTATCTCCGAGCAAGGCTTGTGTCCTTAAGTTGTAAAGGTTGGTTAGGCACCCATAAGCTTAACAGTGAAGTCTTGGAGTGTTGTATCTCCGAGAAAAGGTGTTAAGGCTTGTGTCCTTAAGTTGTAAAGGTTTGTTGAGCACCCGTAAGCTTGACAAGTTAGTGGAAAATCTCGAGAGAGTCTCTCGGGGACTGGACTAGCCACTTGTTGTGGTGAACCAGAATACATCGGTGCGTTCTTTCCTTTTTTGTTTACTTAAGGCACTTATTTAGTTCCTGCAAATTTCAAATTTCGCAAGTTTACGCTAAATTTTATTATAACGCTATTCACCCCCCTCCCTCTAGCGTTAAGCGTATTATCTAACAAGCATGACAGTCTATAATAGCATGATATGGGGATAGCCAATCCATTCCATGAATAATATCAAAATCTACCATGCTCAATAGCAATAGATCAATTCGGGTCTCCAGACCCTCAATAATCACAGCACATGACCGATACACACGGTCTACAACAATAGTATCGCCCAAAGGGGTAGACACATGAACAAGTACAGTAAGAGACTCCCGGGGCATACTCAAATGACGGGCAAAATATGAAGACACATAAGAATAGGTGGATCTGGGGTCAAATAAGAAACATGCATCTATGTGGAAGACTAAGATAATACATGTGATAATTGCATCCCATGCGAGAGCATATGCCTGGTCTAGAATAGCATAAAAATGAGCTGGACCACAGCCCGATCGGCCTCCCCCTTGGGGCGACCTCTAGCTGCCTGGCCCTCACCCTTAGATGACTGGGTGTGTGCTGAAGTAACTGGTGCAGAAGATGATGACTGGCCCCTCTGTTGTGATGAACTGGCGGTACGACGAGGACACTACTTCCACACATGTCCTATCTCTCCGCACTCATAATAGCCCCTAGATGCTGGAGTGGGTCTAAAAAGAAACCCTCACACCGGAGTGAGTAGCTTGTGCACTCGGCGCAGAAGAACCCTGAACTGACGGGGCATGTTAAGAACTCTGGGCTGGAAGGGCACTGAGTGATGATTAGCCCTTCTAAAACCCCTGATGACCACGGCTTGAAGATGGCCCACGGTACTCTGGACGAGCTGACTGATGACTCCTGTAAGAACGACATCTACTTTGCTTAAACTAGCCCCTAGACGGAGCACCACTATGACTAGCTGATCTACGAGGCCTATTAGCCTCCTACCCCTCTCTCTCCAAATGGCGATCCATCTCAATATCGCGAGAAACATCCACTACATCCTCAAAAGTATGGCTCAGAATCCTCTCTCGAGCCATCAAAATATGAATGGGATAACTAAGTCCATCCACGAACCTCCTAATCCTTTCTCGATCAGTCGGGACCATCCATGGAGCATAACGAGCCAACTCCGAGAACCTCACCTCATATTGAGATATCATCCTGATGAAGATACTCAAACTGCATGTGCATCTCCTCTCTCTGAGATTGTTGTACCCACTTCTCCAGAAAGAAAATGGAGAACTCATGCCATGACGAGGGCGCTGCACCTACCGACCTACGCCGCTCATATGCCTCCCACCAAGTGAAGGTTGCTCCCGAGAACTGAAAAGTAGTAAACGATACACTGCTAGTCGCCAAGATCCCTGCTGTCTGCAGCATACGTATACATTTGTCAAGAAAACCTTGGGCATCCTCGCCCTGAGCACCACTGAAAGTAGGAGGTGCAAGTCTGCTAAATCTCTCAAGACGACGCTGCTCATCATCGGGCATAGCTGGAACCATATTATCCTGAACCGGTGCAATCGTACGACCTGTTGTACTGGTGGTGCCTCTAGGGTCTGTAATTCTTGCACTATCGGCTCAGGTGTGCGAGCCGCGGGGGTCTGATTCCCTCCCTCGACATCTGAAGTAGCTGCTGAAGTGGTGGCTGAAACTGCCTGAGCTAGGCCAGTGCAAACTGTCAGAATCTGAGCGAGAGCCTCCTGAAGACCGGAATAACAATGGGCACTGCTGGTGCCTGAGCAGGTGCTGCTGGAGTCTCTGCAGCTAGAGCCCAATCCTGTGCCAGGGCAACTGGTGGGTCAACAGATGCTACCCCTACGGCTCTACCTTGACCACGACCTCGACCTCGACCGAGTCCACAGCCTTTGGTGGTCTTAGTAGGTGGTAATGGTGGTCGTCCGTCCTGTCCATTAGCGCATGTTCTCGCCATCTGCAAGAGAATAGAGTAACCGAATTTAGTTTTCGGACAAACAAAGTCGCACGACAAGAATTTCAAGAATATGAAATTTCCCTAAAGGTTTTGCAACCTCTTGAGGATAAATACAGACGTCACTGTACCGATGCGTGAGACTCTACTAAACCAGCTCATGACTCGTGAGACCTAGTAACCTAGGCTTTGATACCAACTTGTCACGACCCAAAATCCCAACCCGATCGTGATGGCGCCTCTCGTGAAGACAAGGCCAGCCAACAACAAAGCAATACATCTATTTATAATTTCATAGAAGGAATAAGTCTAATTTACATATAATATAATCACAAATGCAAATGAACATGATAGTACAACTAAAACCATCCCGACTCAGCCCGAAATCGGGGTGTCACAAGTCATGAGCTACTACCGAGTTTACTAATATTATACAAGTCCGGAAACATCATAAATGACAAAAGATAAGGGAGAAAATGGGGTTGCGGACATCACCTGTTCTAGAAAGAATCAACGCTCAGTAGCGAACTCAGCTTTGCCTGTATCTGCACCCATGGTGCAGGGAGTAATGTGAGTACTCTGACCCAGTGAGTAATAAAAATAAACAACAACTAAAGGCATGGAATCTCATAAATTCGCAATATAGCGCTATCTCAAGCAATAAAATCAGTCATATAATAAAATAGTGAGTATCACCAAATTATCTTTATAAAATAGCAAAGACAGTTGATTTCAACAGTAAGGAATAATCAAAAGCTTGCCCCTCAGGCTCAATATCAAAATCTCAATATAGTATGAGCCCCACGGGATAACTCCCAACTCACCAGCACACAACATCACCAAACACAAACAACAGCCTCTCGGGCCCACTCCCAACTCACCTAGGTACCCTGCACTCACTGGGGGTGTATAGAATCCTGAGGGGCTCCTGCAGCCCAAGCGCAATATCAATAGGCCTGAAATCCTTCACACATCACACACGAGGCCGGAAATCCTCCTCATATAACACTCGAGGCCTAAAAGCCTCCTCACATCACTCAACATATCCTCACGCATTTCTGCAGCATTTTCCAACTTCTAAAATTTTCGTTTGCCATCTGAAATCACCCCGAGGCCCTCGAGACCTCAACCAAAAGTACATATATGTTCTAATACTTCATTCAAACTTGCTTGAGCCATAAAAACGCTATCGTTAACATCAAAATCGTCATGTTTTCATCAAACCAAGTCTTAAGTTAAACTAAAACTTTCAAAATTCTCATTTAATTAAAAAACCGACCTAAGAACCTCCGAATCAATTGAAATTTTTCATTCAAGTCCAAAATGACCTAACAAAGCTATTGGAATTGTCGGACTTCCATTCTGATACCCGGATCAAAATTTCACCTATCAACCGGAAATCGCCAAAATACTAACTTCACTAAAATAGACTAATTTCTTCACCGGACCTCCAAAATTAATTCTGATTGCACTCCTAAGTCTTAAATCATCCCCAAAATTTAATTCCGAGCCCTCTAAATTATAAGTCAACATCCGACTGATTTTTTCCAAACTAATTCTTCCTTAAAGCGTCCACTTGTCCCATTTTCTACTAATCTCGATCCGAATTGACTCAAATTCACCTACACATATTGAAACATGAATAAGCATATAATGAGGAATATGAGACGGAAATACAAGAGATGACGGGTCGGGTCGTCACAAAGGTACAAAACTACTCAGAGTTAGTGTATGCCTAATAGATTGCACAATAACGAATAGTGTATTTGTAAAATAATAATTAGTTGATAGAATCTATGACCCGGTCTTGAGTTTGATAATACCCCTTTATGTAAGCCTATGAGATTTCATGAGACAATCGGAATGATGGATTTGTATCTGTCACATGAAACAGTTCAAGCAAGATTATAAAGGATTTAATTAGCTTATTAAGTTATATTATAAGTGACTTAGTTTAATTAATAGGTATTTTATTAAATCATTATATTTCTCCCTTATATTGTATAGATCTTTTTATTGTATTGCATTATTACAGATCTCTGTTTCTTGGTATAGCTTTATTGGATTGCGCTATTACATATCTCTATTTCTTGGTATAGTTTGGTTTCTTCATTCCTATCTTTGTTTTTCGTGTGTGCAAGAAAATTGGAGTTTTATATATAAATTTGTGAGGAACAAAAGATATCAAAATAATTTTAAAAAAATAACCCAATCTTTCGATTCAAACCTTTAAATCAAGAAATCCCCAACTTTATATCAACTCCATTTTTTCAAACAATTTCTAGTACCCTTTACTGTATATTTTCTGTGGATGGGGATATATATGTAGAGAGAGTACCTATTGTGGATTTTGTTCAAATCTACTGTTATAAAGAGGAAACTTCTGGCGACGGTAAAACAGTGGCCATCGGTGATCAGATTACGGAATCGAACTTAGAGATTGTGATTCGCGGAAGACATATTCAATCCTCTTGGTACCATGGTTTTCGTGTGTTTTACAAGTATCACTTTTATGACTATTTGGTGGCGGTAGGGAGGTGCATGCACACAAGAAGTAGAGCAGCAGATGTACGTCGGGTTACGCTGCATCGGGAGATACCGAGTCAAAGGTTTCAGGTTCTATTTGCAGGAATTGATACCTCTCACCTCCTGTTTCTTTGTCTTATGTGTTAATTACTTTGTTGCCTAATATTTTGTACTATCTAGTCAATCTAGTAGTGGGCTAGTAGTTACTATTGCGCCCTTTGTTGTTTTGCGTGGTGATATTTTTTGTTTTATTTTTAGACCTTCGTAGGTATAGAGACTGTGGTTTGTAATGGCAAAGTAGGGCCATGTCCTTGGGGAGGTCGGGTGGTGAGGAGGGGGTAGGGAAAGGGTCAGGGGGTGGGACGGGGCCCAAAAGGGGTAAAGGGAACAACATCACCTGTAGGTTGAGAATTGGATCGTGGAATATAGGGACGTTGAAAGGTAAGTCAATAGAGATGAAGAGATTCTCTAGAAGAGGATGGACAATATAGCGTGTGTGCAGGAGACTAGGTGGGTAGGATCGAAGGCAAGGGATGTAGATGGGTACAAATTGTGGTTCTCTGGAGTCGTGAAGGGAAAGAACGGAGTGGGCATTTTGGTGGATATGGAGCTCAGAGAGTCGGTGGTAGAGGTTAGGTTGTTAATGACGCATTGATGGCGATTAAGGTAGTAGTCGGAGGTAGCACATTGAATGTCATTAGCACATACGCATCGCAAACGGACTTGGTCAATGAGGTTAAAAGGCACTTCTGGGAGGCTCTAGATGAGGTGGAGCAGGGTATTCCACCTATGGAGAAGTTATTCATTGGAGGGGATTTAATTGGTCGTATTGGGTCGTCTACTGGTGGCGATGATGAGGTGCACGGTGGCTTCGGCTTTGGTGATAGAAATGGCAATGGTACCTCACTATTGGATTTCGCTAGAGCTGTTGAGTTGGTGATAGTGAACTCTATAATTCCGAAGAGGGAGGAACATTTGGTTACTTTCTGTGGTGTGGCAGCTAAGACTCAGATTGACTATATCCTCCTTATGAGGTGTGACCGAAGGTTATGCTAGGATTGCAAGGTGATCTCGAGTGAGAACCTCGCGAATCAACATAGGCTCCTAGTGATGGACGCCAGTATCTTAATGAAGAGGAAGAAGAGGCTTGTACGGGTCAGTCAAGGATCGGGTGGGGAGCCTTGTCTAATGATAATGTGCAAGAGTTGGAGGGGCGACTGACGACTATAGGTTCCTGAAAGAGTGGTGGGGATGAAGAAGGCGGACTTTATAAGGGAAGCAGCGAGAGAGGTGTTGGGAGTTTCAAAAGGTTACTTTGGCAGGAAACGAGGCGATTGGTGGTAGAATGACGTTGTCCAAGGTAAAGCGAAAGCCAATGAAGCAGCTTACATTAATTTAGTAGAGAGCACCGTCGAGGATTAGAGAAGATAAAATATGGAAATATATAAGAAGGCTAGAAAGCAGGCAAAATTAGCTGTCGTAGAGGCTAAAACTGCTGCATTTGGTCGGCTGTATGAGGAACTTGGGGACAAAGGTGGGGAAAGAAGTTATTTTGGTTGGCCAAAGTGAGAGAGAAGAAAGCATGCGACCTATATCAAGTGAGGTACATCAAAGACGTGGGCGGTCGAGTATTGATGAAAGAAGCCCAGATTAGACAAAGATGGCAGTCGTACTTTCATAAACTTCTGAATGAAGAGGGGGATGGAAACAGCGTGTTAGGGCAATTGGGGCACTCCGAAAGCCACCGCGACTTTATGTATTGTAGGCGCTTTATTGAAGAGGTCATGGGTGCAATGGGAAAGATGAGTCGGGGCAAACCGCCCAGATCAAATGAGATTCCAGTAGAGTTTTGGAGATATGCGGGTAGAGTAATCTTGGAGTGACTGACTGGGTTGTTTAATGTTTTCCTTAGGACGAAGATGATGCCTGATGAGTGATAGTGGAGTACAATGGTTCGGTGTACAAGAACAAATATGATATACATAATTTTAATAACTATAGGGGTATCAAGTTACTAAGTCATACCATAAACGTTTGGGAGAGGGTGGCGGAAGGGAGGATAAGGAGGGCGATGTCTATATCGAAAAACCAGTTTGGGTTCATGCCGGATCGTTCTAATACGGAAGCTATCCACCTTATCAGGAGATTGGTGGAACAATACAGGAATAGGAAGAGGGATTTGCATAGGGTGTTTATTGACCTAGAGAAGGCATATGACAAGGTCCCCAGGGATGTCCTTTGGAGATGTCTGGAGGTGAAAGGTGTGCCGGTGGCTTACATTAGGGCAATAAAGGATATGTATGATGAAGCTACGACTCAGGTTAGGACTGTGGAGGGTGACTGGAATCCTTTTTTGTTTATTATGGGGTTACACCAAGGTTATGCGCTCAACCCGTTCTTATTTGTTGTGGCACTGGATGCACTAACACACCATATCCAATAAGTGGTGGTGTATGTTGTTCGTTGATGATATAGTTTTGATTGATGAGATACGATGCGGTGTTAATGAGGGACTGGAGATATAGAGGCATGACTTGGAGTTTAAATGTTTCAAATTGAGTAGGTCTAAGATGGAATATAAGTTCAGCAACATGACAGGGGAAGCGAATGTCGAAGTCAGGCTTGACTCACAAGTCATCATTAAGAGATAACGTTTTAAGTACTTAGGGTCAATTATCCAGGTTGATGGGGAGATCGACGGGTATGTTACGCACCATACTGGGGCGGGGTGGATGAAATGAAGGTTAGCATCTAGAGTCCTGTGTGACAAGAATGTGCCACTGAAACCCAAAGGCCAGTTCTAGAACAGTTGTTAGACTGGCCATATTGTATGGGGTTGGATGTTAGCCACTCAGAACTTCACATATCCAGAAGATGAAAATAGTAGAAATAAGGATGTTGAGATAGATATGTGGTCACACTAAGCTGGATAAGATTAGGAATGAAAATATTTGGGAGAGGGTGGGCGTGGCTGCGGTGGACGACAAGTTGCGGGAAGCGAGACTTATAATTGTCCGGACACGTGCAGAGAAGAAGCCTAGATGTCCCGGTTAGGAGGTGTGAGTGGTTGTCTTTGGTAGGTAGGCGAAGAGGTAGAAGGCGGTCTGAGAAGTATTGGGCCAAGGTGATCAGACAGGACATAGTATGTGTCACGACCCAGATTTTCCACCCTCGGCAGTCGTGATGGTGCTTACTAGTGAAAGCTAGGCAAGCCAACCAAGCGAACTATTTACCTTGTTTCCATTTTGAATCCGATAACAGTTAAGAGCCAACATTAGATACCAACAGAACTAAATAAGCGAAAGGTTGTATTGTAAAGTTTTAATAATACTACTAATACTAATCCATAACAAATCTACCCAAGACTGGTATCACAATTTCACAAACTGTCTAGGAGTACTACAAATAAAAATATGATAGAAATAAATACAACACTGTCTCTGAAAATACGTAAAGAAACATGAACAGTAGTAGGAGGAGAAAACCAAGGCATACGAATGCCTGCATGACTACCTTGGGTCGCCTGATGAACAAAAAACAACAATCTCACTGCGGTTCGAAGTCTACAGCATTGTGATCTGCACAAAAGAGTGTAGAGTGTAGTATTAGCACAACCGATCGCATGTGCCAGTAAGTGCCTGGCCTGACCCCGGCAAAGAAGTGACGAGTCTAGGACAATGCTACCAACTAAGCCTATGTAGTTAAAGCATATATATAGCAAGAAAAAATAAAAAAAATTAGCAGTTAAAGATGGGAATGGGACATGCTGTGGGGGGGTATCATCTGCCAACAGTAACTCAGGAGAAAAGCATAAAGAATAATGAAACAGTGAAAAATAAATATCTTCTTTTATCCTTTATTTTGCGGCATGCAACCCGATCCAAATCATATAATACTGTTGCGTCGTGCAATTGATCTACATCATATATCGCTGTTGCAGCGTGCAAACCGATCCAATCATAATATTGTTTCGATGTGCAACCCGATCCACATATAATATTATTGTGGCGTGCAACCCGATCAGAATATAATATTATTGCAGCGTGCAACCCAATCCAAATATAATATTGTTGCGGCATGCAATCCGATCCAAATATAATATTGTTGCGGCATGCAACCCGATCCAAATATAATATTGTTGCAGCGTGAAACTCGATCCAAATATAATATTGTCGTGGTGTGCAACCCGATCCCAATATACAATTCAACACTGATGTTCCAAAAGTCAATACCACACAAGAGGGGGAGTGATTTATGTGGTACCCAATTTTTGATCTAGAAGAACCTGATTCTTCTAGGTGTTCTAACTACTACTGTTTGCGGAATTAAAATACATAAATAAATAACACAGAGATTTTTACGTGGAAAACACTTGGCTAAAAAGGTGAAAAAACCAGGACATACTACTCAGTAGGATTTTTTAAAACATCCACTAAACTCAATGAGCCAAAAAAGCATTTACAAAACTCATGTAAACCTAAGGATTAACTCTAATCCTAGTGTGACACATAGCAACTGTTGTGATACTTTCAAGTTAACTAACTTGAATACTCAAAGTGCCTAATACAATTGCTTCTATGAAAGCTGAAAAGGTACATGTTTTAAATCATATACTACAATTGAACTAGAATAAGAATAAACACAATGGAACTAGTTCTTCTATCTTGTATAAGTAGCTGCAGACGTGCACACTCAATCTCACATAAATTGCTTGCAAAATAGTCTTGATCTTTTGCTCTCAATTTTGCTTATCTTTAGCATATGTGCATACCTGTAAAAGCGAACAACTCAGTTATTTGTTAGATTATTAATTAGAGTTGGATTGTGAATCAATTTCTGATCCTCCATTGAGTTGAGTCCTAGACCAATCCAAACTCCAACCCTTATCCAGATGTATTCTCTTCTCATAAGGATACATCTTCTCCTTATCCCATATAAAATCTTTTTGCTCAGTTTAGAAGATATTGTTGTTTGATCCCTAAGGACTTATCTTCTTTACGTGCATCTCATGTGTATGGGCCATAACAACTGTGTCTCTTAAGATAGACCTGGCCCTTCACTGAGTTCATTTGTTATTCTTCAAAACTTCAACTGATCTTGGGCCAACAAATTCCTTCTTTTTGATGATGACAAACTCTGTGCTTTTACTGATCAGAGAATCTGTGGAACTCAGCTAAAATATTATCACTTGAAAATTTTTAACTTATCATTAAGGGCCAGATTTAATTAGGTCATAAACATCACAGTTCAAAAATAGACACTATCTTTTTAAGCACAATACACAATATCTTTCCATTTTTGGCATCACGAAAAGCTACATATACATGTGAATCCCGGAATATTAATTATTACTCATGGACACTAGGGCAACTGCAAGTGAAAGCATGCTTTAGTTAATCAAAATTCAACTTGACAAATATAACTATTAAGATCAAAATCATCATAAAACAAGAGAAATGCAAATTATCATTGATAAGGCAGTGCTTCTACAAGACAGTCCACAAAAAGAAAGAACAAAAACAACCAACCATGAGAAAAAACAAGAAAAATCCCTAATCTGGGTCACTTGGGGGTAACTGAACTGTTTCAGAACTAGGACAAAGAGGGCTAAATCTTTGAGGAACTAGAGGGTTGGGATTGGAGTAGGTTGAGCATTGTTTGTAGCATCTCTTCACTGTTTTCCTTTTCTTTTGGTAGTTCTACTTTCAGCCCATTCCTTTTTTCTTCCAATCAGCCACACGAGCCTGAAGCCTAGCAATCTCAGCATCTTTGGTCCCACATTCTTGAACAAAATCCTTAACTTTGCTATTCACTAGAATCTTCACTCATGAACCAAGTTCAACAGGGGCTACACTTAGCAGATAGTCACAGGCCTGGAGAGTCTTGATTCAAAGTGCTCCTTACTGGAGGCCATTTCCCATTTCTTCAAAGGAATGTTCAGCCTGTCCAGTACATTTGCCAGAATGAATCCATAAGGAGTAGTATGAGCCTTTGAACCATTGATGACTCTGTCCAGCAGTTTGACTATGAAAGTAGGCCCGTTAGTCTGTTTACCCCTCACAAGACACTCCATGAGAACCAGTTCCATGTAATTTGCAGCGTGCCTCCTCTCCTGTCTAGGAAGTAGGCACTTGTTCACAAACTAAAAGATCACTTTATGCTCTGGCTTCATTTCACTCTTTATAACTAATCTTGCCTCAGGCACCTCTTCAACATCCTTTGTATCACAGAAGTTCCTGGTGATTTGGAGTACTGTGGGAAGATCATCTAGACAAGGCCACCTTTGCCTAGTGTAATCATCATAGCCCTCACTTGGAATGCCTAGAATCATTCCCAATTTAGGTGCATCAAACTTCACCTTCACACCTTTCACCACACTGGTTACTAGCCCATTTTTCACAGTACCAGTTTCCATGAATTCAATCAGCTCTCTTCTGAATAGTCTTCCATCCATCTGAAAGACCATGTCCTTCCAACCCTGTGCAGCTAAAACATCCAACAACCTAAGCATTTCTGGCTCCTCTAGGTCTTTCAGCAGCCTTCCCTTCAATATCTTCCTCCTGCTAAAAATAAAAAAGCAATCTTGTTCTTATTCAGACTCCTCCTCTTCTTCTTCTCCACTCCACTCTTCATCTTCTTCTTCAGTAATTTTCACTTGTTTTATCTTTACTGCAACCCTAGTTCTTTTAGCCAAAGAAGGTTCAACAGGTACAAATTTTGAAGACTTCTTTGCAGGAGTCTTGGTTCACTTTGGTTTGACAGTGGGAACCTCTACAGTTGTACCTCTCTCTTGATGGACCAGTTCTATATCCTCCTCCTCTTCTTCAGTAACCTCAGAACTTTCACTATCTTTTCTTTTCCTTTTTCCTTCTTCTTTTACTTGTTCTTCTCTAATGCTTCCTGTAGTTTTGCTTTACTTTGCCTTACTATGCTCCTTGTGGCTCTTACCCTAGGTATAGAAGTAGTAGCAGTCTTGGGATATGTTACTTTGCTTTTCTTTGAGGGATTAGAAGCAACTGGGATCCATTGTGAAGATGCCTTTCACTTCTTTGGGTCATAACTGGACCCCACTTTCTTAAAAATATCTGCTAAAGTCCCTCAGCAGCCTCTCCTGATCTGTTTCCCCTGACTTTAAGCCACCTTCTTCACCATTACCACATATAGCAAGAACCTCCCCTTTCTTTTTCTTTCTCCTCCTACTAGACTCACCCCCTTCAACATTTTTTACAGAAGCCACCAACACAAACCTACTCTCTTCCTTCTTAGCTACATCAGAAAATACAAAACAGGTGTTTACCTCACCTAGGATTTCTTGGCTCTCATCATTGTCAGAAGACCCAAGTTCTTCTCCTTCACTAGCAAAGATGAACTTTTCAGACTCAGAGCTTGAGTCAGATTATTCAGCTGAAACCTTTTTCCTTTGACTGGCCTTTAATCTTTCATTCAAAGCTTTTTTGAGAGAGCCGAATGCTACAGTTTTTCTGGCTAACATCTTTTGCCAGCGAAACCTGGGTTGTGGGGTTTCAACTGGAAGTGTTGATGATGAAGTATTAGGGGAAACATGGTGGGGAGTTCCAGGATTGTCATGAGGATTAGTCATGGTGGAGAATTTCTGGAAATCTTTTGGGAATTTTGGAGAATAAAGGGGTTTATCAGAAGTATTGGAGTAGTGAATGAAGGTTATGAGTGATGAAAGAAGGTGTGGAGTGTATTTAAAGAGGGATCATGATTAAGTCTTTAACAACAAAACTTTTTCAGCGGTCAATTAGGAGTCTAATCAAATTAGAATTTCGGTCTCATTAGAAATTAATGAGCGATGCTAGTTTTAGGAAAAAAAAATTCCGTTTTAGTTAGACTCCTATGATAATGAAACTGGTTCAATACGGATAGAATTTCTGAAATTTTGGTGCAATTCGGACTTTTGCTCATGATTGGTAATTTTATCTTTCTAATTGTGCAAAGCATAGAAACATACCTGAACTTTCTCATGAGCATATACTGATGAACCAGGTTCTTCAAGTAAAACTTCTCTTGATCATGCCTCAAATGTCAGAATAGAAAAACTTCGTAAGAGATTAAAGATTAATATAAACAAATTTCACAGCAGTATACTAAATAAAGTATGAGACAGAGTAAGAATTAGTCTTGATATTTACAATGAATTAAGAACTCCTAGCCATTTTTTAACTTTTTTTATTTTTCAATAATTTTTTTTATTGGGCATTCTGAACTGGACCTTTTTAGGTGATCTTAATCATCCTTAATTCCAACATGTTCCTTTCAAAGTGTTCTCTACTCGGTGCCTTAGTGAAGATGTCAGCTATTTATTTATCAGTAGCACAAAATTCTATGGAGAGTAACCCTTTCTCATAGTTATCTCTTAAGAAGTGGTGTCTAACATCTATGTGCTTGGTCCTTTTATGATGAACAGAGTTCTTTGTCATACTTATGGCATTAGTGTTATCACAAAATATTGAAATACACTCCACTTCAATTCCAAGTCTACCAGCTGTTGTTTGAACCATAACAATTGAGAACAACAAGAGGCAGTAGCAACATATTCAGCTTCAGCAGTAGACAGAGCTGCTAGAATTTGCTTTTTGGTAGCCCATGACACTATACATGACCCCAAGAAATGTGTCATACCTGAAGTACTCTTTCTGTCCACTAAGAAACCTGCATAATCAACATCAGCATATCTTACCAGATCAAAATTACTACCTTTGGGATACCAAAGACACAAATTTATGGTGCCTTTCAGATATCTCGGTATCCTCTTGACAGCGGTCAAATGTGACCCCTTTGAATTTGCTTGGAAATGAGCAGAAAGCCCTACACTGAAAACAATGTCAGGTCTGCTAGCAGTAAGATACAAAAGTGAACCAATCATACCCCAATACAACTTTTGATCAACAGGTGAACCAGGTTCATCAACATCTAATTTATTGGTAGTTGCAATATGTCTATCTAATTCTTTGGAGTCCTCCATTTTAAACTTTTTGATTAGTTATTTTGTATCATTCTGCAAATGGATCATGGTTCCATTTGGACTTTGTTTGATCTACAAGACTAGGAAGAAATTTAGTTCACCTATCATGCTCATTTCAAACTCACTTACCATTAATTTTGCAAAGTCCTTACTGAACATATCAGTAGTGGCCCCAAATATTATGTCATTAATATATATTTGTACAATAAGGAGGTCTTTACCTTTTTCCATTAGGAACAAACTGCTGTCAATTTTACCTCTTTTGTACCCATGCTCCAGTAGGAATTTTGATAGTCGTTCATACCAAGCTCTTGGGGCTTCTTTGAGCCCATATAGAGCTTTTTTCTAGCTTTTACACATGGTCAGGACATTCCTTACTTTCAAATCTTGGAGGTTATTTCACAAACACTTCCGCCTTGAGGTAGCCATTTAGGAAGGCACTTTTGACATCCATCTCATGGAGAGTGAATTTCATATGTGCTTTAGAGGCAATGAGGAGTCTGATTGCCTCTAGTGTTGCAACTAGAGCAAAGGTCTCATCATAGTCAATGCCTTCCTCTTGGCTATAGTCCTGAACCACCAGCCTTGCCTTATTTCTTGTAACAGTTCCATCTTCATCAAGTTTGTCCCTGAAGACCCATTTGGTGTGATTGATTGACCTGTCCTTGGGTTTAGGAACTAGATGCCAGACTTGACTTCTTTTAAATTGATTGAGTTCCTCCTGCATAGCATTGACCCAATCAATATCTTGCAAAGACTCAACAATATTTTTAGGTGCAATAAGAGATAGAAAAGCATCAAATGCACACAGATTATTAATTGTGAACTAGTTTTGACTCCAGTTGTTTGATCATTAATGATGTTCTCAATGGGATGAGAACTTTGATACTTGTGAGATTTTACCAACAATAGCTTTCTGCTAGATAATTTTCCCGTGTTTTGTTGATGAGGAACAAGTTCATAAACAGGTTCTTATAAAGAGTTTGTTTCATTTTCTCCCTAATTAGTTTCCCCTGTCAGGTTTCCAAGACTGGAAGAACATGTTCCTTATTTTGATGCTGCTTCAGTCAATTCTTTAATCAAGCCAATGGCTTCATCTTCATGTTCTTGCCTCTCAGAAAGAATGTTAGTTTCATCAAATACAACATGCACACTTTCTTCTACACACAAAGTTCTTTATTAAATACTTTATATGCTTTGTTATGTGAAGAATATCCCAAGAATATTCCCTCATAACTTTTGGGATCAAACTTACCGAGGGAGTCTTCCGTTATTGTGCACATAACTTGCAACCAAATGTCCTAAGGTGGGATATGTTTGGTTTTCTCCCTTTAAGTAACTCATATGGAGTTCTCCGAATACGAAGTCTAGTCATGTATCTATTGATTATGTAACATGTAATATTTACAGCCTCTGCCCAGAAGCTATGGGATAATATGCTAGAGAGAAGCATGGTCTTTGCCATATCCTCAAGGGTCCTGTTCTTTCAACTACACCATTTTGCTGAGGAGTTCTAAGGGTAGAGAAGTTGTAATCTATACCATTTTCATCACAATATACAGCAAATTTTACATTTTCAAATTCACTCCCATGATCTGACCTAATGGATGCAAGTTGGTTTCCTAATTATTTCTGAGTTTTTCAAACAAAGGCAGTTACATTTCAAATGCCTCATCTTTGGATGTTAGAAATAGCACACAGGTAAATCTAGAATAATCATCAACAAGTAGCATCACATATTTCTTTCACCTCTGATCATGGTTCTCGTTGGACCACAAAGATCCATGTAAACCAGTTCCAATGTCTTGGATGTACTTACCATTTTTTTGGATTCGAAGGATGACCTTACCTGCTTTCCCCTTGCACATGCCTCACAAACTTTGTCTTTCTTTAACTTGGTATTAGGTAACCCTATCACTAAGTCCTTGGAGACTAATTTGTTTACTGATTTAGACTGGCATGGTCAAGTCTTTTGTGCCAACAGAAGGGATCATTGACTAGCATACTTAGACAAGTGAGTTCATTTTCTGAAAGAATTGACAAATCTACAATATAAATATTGTTAAATTTTTTTTCCTGCAAAACAATCTTGTTAGTGGTATGGTTAATCACAAAACATATGGTAGAGGTGAAAGCTACAATATTACTTCTGTCACACGGTTATGACACACTGATTAGGCTATAGTTCAAGCCATCTATCAAGTAGACATTCTCAATGGAATGAGAATCCGTTTTACCTACCTTTCCAACCCCAATGATCTTACCTTTCATTCCATTTCCAAAGGAGATATTACCTCCTTTCAGGTCCTCAAGAAAAAGGAATTGGTCCTTGTTCCCAGTCATGTGTTTTGAGCAGCCACTATCTATGTATCATATTTGTCTACTCCCTTTCACTTGAACCTGCAAAAAGAAATCAAGGGTTAGTCTTAGGAACCCAAACTATTTTGTGTCCCTTTCTATGGGCAAAAAGATAAATCAGATTTTTTCTTGCCCAGCTAAGCAGTTTATGTTATTCTTGAACAAAAGCTTTGTTCCTTTGACTGGCCTTTTCTTTGCATTGCATTCATTTTTATAATGTCCAGTCTTACCAGAGTGTGCGCAGATCTTATATTCAGGAAGAGTGAGGTACTTGTTTTTGGGGTCCCAGTTTGGAGCTTGAGTCCCATAGCCAAAGTCCTATTTTGTTGCTACTGTGATGCTCTTGCAACCACGAGAGAGCATTAGAAGCTTTTTTCCATTTGTAAGTTCTGTCTAGTTCATGTTTCACCTTTCCTAGATCTTCTTTTAGAACCTTAATCAATTCATCTTTATTATACATTTCATCTTTCATTTTTCCTAGATTTTCTTCTAGAGTGAGAAATGAGTGATCAACTTTCTTCTTACATGTTCCTAGTTTCAGTTTGAAATTTTCTTACATAAGTTCTAGAATACAATTGTCAAGTTCAAGAACCTGGTTCTTCAACTCAGCATTTTTATTTATCACTCTCATCAGCCCTAGATTATGGACTTTTACATTTTCCTTTTAGGATAACAAATTCCCTAGACAGAACTTCATTTTCATTGTTAACTATTTTAGACTCATCAATAAAGTTTAATAATAGCTCAGCCAACTTTTCTTTAGACATAAATTTAATTTTGTCCTTAAGATGCAGAATACTTACCTCATGCTTATCATCTGATTCTCCAATTGACATAAGAGCTTGCTATTCTTCAACTTCATCTTCTGAGTCTTCATCAGAGATTTCACCCCAAGCAGCAACCATAGCCTTGGTTGAACCATTGTTTCTCTTAGATTGAACCTGTTCCTTCTTCCCGTTTCTTCATTTAGCCATTTCTTTCTTCGACTCAATCTCCCATTGAGGGCAATTCTTGATCATGTGTTCTGTCTTACCACACTTATAGCAGGCATCATTTGTTTGTTTCTCATGTGCTCTTGTCTTGTTGAAGTTTGTACCTCTTGATGAACCCTTTTCCTCTCATCAGGTACTCTATGAAATCTCTAGTGAACATAGCCATCTCATCAACTTCTAGGTCTGAACCTTTTGTAATTTTGAGAGACAAACTTCTCTTCTTCTTGGGTGTATCCATCTTCCTGGTTTGCCTTATCAGTTCATAAGGAGTAAGATTTCCAATCAGTTTATCCAGACTGAGAGTGGTCATATTCTTGGAGGCAGTGACTTTTCTTTCCCAAGCAACTGGAAGAACCCTTGTCAAGATCTTCTCAACCTTGTCTTCTTCAAGAATAACTCTTCCAAGAGACCTAAGTTCATTTGTCACTGTAGTGAACCTATTGTACATCTCTTGAATGGTTTCTCCATCTTTCATAGTGAAATTCTCATATTGAGAAAATAGCAATGTTCCTCTGGATATCTTCAGGTGTTCCTTCATGAGCCACTTGCAAAGTGTCCCATATCTCTTTTACAGTAGTACAGCTTTGGATCCTGCTATATTTATCTGGACCCGGTCCACACAAGCCATTTCTTGGCCTTAGTATTTTTCTCCTACTTTTTCAAGTCTTCAGCAGTGTAGTCAGCCCTTGTCTTTGGAACTTCCACTCCTTCCTCATTTTTCATTATAGTTGCCAAAGGACCATCAGTGACTATGTCCCAGAGTTCATAGTCTTCTCCTATGATGTGATCCTTCATCCTATTCTTCCACTATGAGTAATACTGTCCATTGAACAGTAGAGGCCTGGCAGTAGATTGCCCTTCCCAGTTCCCAGGTGGTGCACTCATGTTGATCTTTTACTAAGGTATTAGCCTCTTCAAGGATAACCCTCTCTGATACCAATTGATGTTCCGAACGTCAATACCACACAAGCGGGGGTTGATTTGCGTGTTACCCAATTTCGATCTAGAAGAACCTGGTTCTTCTAGGTGTTCTAACTACTACTATTTGCGGAATTAAAATACAGAAATAAAGAACACAGAGATTTTTATGTGGAAAACACCTGGCTCAGAAGGTGAAAAATCACGACCTACTACTCAGTAGGATTTTCCCAAATATCGACTAAACTCAATGAGCCAAAAACAGCATTTACAAAACTATTGTAAACCTAACGATTAACTCTAATCCTAGTGTGGCACAAAGCCTCAACTGTTGCGACACTTTTAAGTTAACTCTAACTTGAATACTCAAACTACCTAATATAATTGCTTTTATGAAAGCTGGAAAGGTACAAGTTTTAAATCACCTACTACAACTGAACTAGAATAAGAATAAACACAATGGAACTGGTTCTTCTATCTTGTTCAAGTAGCTGCAGGCGTGCACACTTCATCTCACATAAATTGCTTGCAAAATAGCATTGCTCTTTTGCTCTAAATTTCGCTTAACTTCAACGTATGTGTATACCTGTAAAAGAGAACAACTCAGTTATTTATTAGATTAGTAATTAGAGTTGGATTGTGACTCAATTTCTGATCCTCCATTGAGTTTGAGTCCTAGACCAGTCAATACTCCAACCCTTATCCAGATGTGTTCTCTTCTCATAAGGAGACATCTTCTACTCATCTCACGTGCAATCTTTTTTATCAGTTAAGAAGATATTCAGAAGATATTGCTGCTTGATCCCCAAGGACTTACCTTCTTCATGTGCATCTCATGTGTATGGGCCATAACAACTGTGTCTCCTAAAATGGTCCAGGTTCTTCACTGAGCTCATTTGTCATTCTTCAAAATTTCAACTGATCTTGGGCCAACACAACACCAATCATAAAGGAGCTCCGATAAGGGGACAATATGGGAACAATAATATCCCCGCAAGGGAATTAATAAGATATTAATAATATCAAGTAACGACAAAAAATCAGTAAATCAACGTAAAGGACAACATAACTCAATTATCAGCAAGATTCAGGAAAAATCAAGAACAAGTGAACGGCATCACCTTCGTGATTTAACACTCTCTTTACCAAAACAATAATCACAAGAAATAAGGGAAAAGAAATAAATGATATCACAATAAATCCTGGCAAGGGAACAACAGTACAACAATCAAATCCCGGCGAGGGAACAATATCAAAAATGTTCTTCTCTTTCCTTTTCACATTTACTTCACAACTTGAGCCAATGTTCTATTGGGTTCAATTGCCAATTATACTTCCACAATTCATTTTAAAACTTAATCCAACGCCCTTTAAATATTCAAATACCAATATTACTTCTACGAGCCTTGATCAACAATAGAAATCATCACAAAAGGCATGAATAATACAAACGGAGTCACATTAATCATAGTTTAAGACTCACGAGTATGCTTGACACCAACGTATAGATACTCGTCACCATGCTTATACGTTGTACTCAACAAAAACCCTTAGCAACTAGGAATCAACTCCTAATCCCTTAAGCTAAGGTTAGACCAAACACTTACCTCGATGCCACGAACACCATTCAAGCCTCAACTATCGTTTACCTCTTGATTCAACCACCATCTCGCTCGCATCTAGCCACAAGTTACTTAATTATATTAATAAATACTTAATGAATAAATTCTAATTCTTGGAAATAAGTTTTCTAATGTTATTCCCAAAAAGTTAAAAATCGACCCCGGGCTCGCTTAGTCCAAACTCAAAATTTGAACCAAAATCCGATTACCCATTCACCCTCGAGCCCGGATATATAATTAGTTTTGAAATTCGACCTCAATTTGAGGTCTAAATTCCCAAATTTCAACTGTCTTAGGTTTTATCCAAAATTTTCAATTCTACCATGAAAACCCTAGATTCTAGGATGAAATCTTGTAGAAAGAAGTTAAGGAGTAAAGAAAATGAGTCAGAAATCGATTATTAATATTTTGGAGAAGAAAGATTGTTCGAAAAATTACCTCTTATGTTTTTGGGGTTTTGAAAAATAAAAAATAACTGAAAATCTCGTTTAGATATACCCCTCTTAGACCCTCTGTGTGGACCACAGAAAAAGGAGTACGGTCCCGAAGCTCACAATATTAACTACAATGACATGATTTAGTATTTTGTCCATAACTTTCTCTACAAATGTTCAAATTGTGATTTCTTCATTTTTCTGAAAACTAGCCACGAAGGGCTACAACTTTCATTTTTCAATCATCTCACAATTCATTGTAGATCAAAATATATATGATTCTGAAGTTAGACCAGTGAATCTGCGGATTCTTCCTCACCACAGACCGGACAAAATCGAGTGCGGCCGTAAAGGCCCCTGCGTGGTCAGAACAAAATCATTGTACCACGCTGGCAAGCTCAGATATCTGCAACATCTCTGAACCTGCAACAGCTATGTTTTAAGCCTAAAACATTCCGGAACCTATCCGAAACTCACCCGAGCCCTCGGGACTTCAAATCAAATGTGCATACTAACTAAAAAATATCATATGTACCTACTTGTGCAACCACATCATCTAAATAACATGTAAAACCATGAATTAAACCTCAAAACTCATTATTTTCATCAAGAACACTTAAAGTTCATAAATCTTCAAACCGGAAGTCCAACTCACGTCAAATAAACTACATTCTTCGCCAAATTTCATTGTTATCATTCAAATACTATAACAAATTTGTACCGGGCTACAGAACTAAAATACAGGCCAGATGCCAATAGTTTCAAATATTAATTCTTTTCTTCATTCCATAGATAATTCAGCAAAAATAATTTTTTTCACAAATTGATTCCTAATGCTTGGGACCTCAGAATTCATTTCCAGGCATACGCCCAAGTCCCATATTTTTCTATGGACCTCCCAGAATTATCGGAACACGGATCCGGTCCGTTTGTTCAAAATATTGACCAAAGTCAACAAAATCAAAATTTTAACTCTATAAATTTTTTATTTCTCATCTTTTCACATAGAAGGCTTTCTGAATATAGGTCTGGATCACACACGCAAATCAAGGTGAGGTAAAAGGAGGTTTTTAGGCCTCAGAATACTAAATTTATTTTTAAAATAAGTGATGACCTTTTGGGTCATCACAACACGGCTCCATATTTCCAAGCACATGGATCTTGATAGGAAGGTATGGAGGTCGAGCATTACGGTTGTAGGTTAAGGGGTAGTCGTGCGATTTTCCCCTTTTTCCCTATTTCCCTCTTTGTACTGACGAGTATGATAGTGTTTTGTCTAGCTTTGCTAGCGGTTTATGTTGTGTTTCAAACTTTTGCATAATATTTGTGTTATTGCTTTTTCGTTTATTTGTTGTCTCTCATGTTGTGGATATTATTTTTTGGGTTTTGTTGTCACAGATCTATTATCTCTGAGCCGGGGGTCTCTCAGAAATAGCCTCACTTTTCCCTCCAGGATAGGGGTAAGGTCTGCGTACATTGTACCTTCCCTATACCCCATTAGTGGGATTTTACTGTGTCATTATTATTGTTGTTCTTATAATGTCAACACGGGGAGTTAAAATAAGTGTTGGTGAATTTCGAAATTCATATTGAGGAGTTCAATTATAATTTTCTAGTCGAATAAACTATAATTAGTTATAGTAAGATTTAATTCATATTAATTTTAAATTAATGCTATAATTAATAGCCTCATATTATTTATGTGATCTCTGCTATACCTAGTAAAAATCTTGATAGATTCGGGTAAAAAGTGAATTGGAAAAAGAGTTATCTGTTTGAGTGGGACTAGGATTCTACTAAACTACCACAATCTTACATGACTTTTGGCCTATTTTTTCGCATAATTTCGGGTCTACAAATAGAAGACAAGTTTCACCTAATAATTCACTCTTTATAGTAGTATTATTTTCCCACTCAAATAATTTCATCCAAGATTTTGCTAGGTGCATAATAGAAGACTTCAACCCTTAATTCTTGCTCTGTGAAGGACTTGTGCAACAATTTCGAAACGTTGGAGCTTTTTTTTTTGGTCAAATGAAATTTTAATTCAACCATTGGCAATTTACATCAGATGTTCATTTGGACTCTAGAACAATTCTCAAAGTTACAATCAAAATAGTAAACTCTACATAAACTAGTTTTCTATTACAGACAAAAGAAATTGTTACGATTGTGAAGAATCGCATAAGGGATAGTGATTCATAGTCTGCAGAATGGGATTCCATTTAGAGTGTTTCAATCCAGCAATGTGCACTTGAATTGTAATCTCCTTTGCTCTATCTTGGCTGTTTCTGTTCAGTTGTTGAAACCTTCTGTTGTTTCTTTCCGTCCAGATGGTGTAGACTACTGCTGCAAACACCACCCCGAGGATGGCTTTTCTGGGATTCCTGCTATTGACAATATCCGATAACCATTGCACTTCTGATTCCCATGCCCCAATTGTTCTTTGATACTTCAACCAACGTAACATACCTTGCCACAGGTTTTTGGAATATAAGCAGTCAAAATATAAATGATCATGTGTTTCTTCAATCTCTCTTCCACATAAGATGCAGGATGTATTAATTTGAAGACCCCGTCTAACCAATCTGTCAACTGTTGCCAATCGCTTGTGCAGTGCCATCCATAAAATGTATTTCTGTTTTGGGATCATGCCATTCATCATCACTAAGTTTTTCCATCGGACCTTGGGGTATTGTGGAGTGGTATGAATGTATGCTTTTCTGATGCTAAATTGCCCATTTTGAGTACATGTTTGCATTTATGTTCCATCATTTGCCCACCATTCCCTTGCTCTAATCAGTTTCCTAACAAGCCAGCGAGCTTGTTTAGGAATTTCTATTGTATTAAGGTCCTTCTTCTTTATGTAGTGACAGTGGATCCATTTGATCCAGAGCTTATCTTTCTTTGCCATTAAGGCCCAGAGGAGTTTTGACAGAGCTGTTTTATTCCACCTTTCATAGGAAATAATGTTCAAACCTCATGTTGCCTTTGGTTTACACATTGTTTCCCATGCAATTCGGTTCATATGGCTAGTTTCATGACTACCAGTCCACAGATAATTCCTGCAAATTGCATTAACCAGTTTTATGATTTTTTTTTTGGTATGAGGAATATCTGGGCCCAGTAAGTTTGCATTTCAAACAGGACACTTTTGATGAGTTGTATTCTACCAGCATAAGATAAGAGTTTGGATGTCCAGCTTCTGATTCTGTCCACTATCTTTTCCACTAGGGGCATACACTGTGATATAGTGAGTTTTCTTGTAGATAAGGGAACTCCTAGGTATTTGAAGGGGAAGGTGCCCTCCGTGAGGTGTAGTTCAGAACAAATCTTCTTTTTGAATTCAGTTGAAACACCTGCTATATATAAAGAGCTTTTATCCATATTGGCTTGAAGTCCTGATACACTAGAGAAGTGTTCAAATTCCTTCACCAATAATTTCATGGAGGTTTCATCAGCCCTACAGCACATCAGAAGGTCGTCTGCAAAGCATATGTGTGTGATTTGTAGGTTGGTGCATTTTGGATGGAAGTTGAAATCTGGATTCCTGTTTAGTTTCTTTAGAGATCTAGTTAGATATTCCATAACTAGGACAAATAAGTAGGGGGACATTGGATCTCCCTGTTTTAGTCCTTTCCTTGCTTCAAATGTGTTGGTCAGTCCTCCATTTATCAGAAGGGAGTAGCTGACAGTAGAAACACATTTCATTATTAGCACGACTAGTTTGTAGGGAATTCCAAATTCTAGAAGTACTGCTTTCATAAAATCCCATTCAACAGAGTCGTAGGCCTTTCTAATGTCGACTTTGATCATGCATCTAGGAGATATTTTCTTGTGGGTATAGCCTTTGATCAGTTCGTGGGCCATAATTACATTATCCAGAATGTTTCTCCCTTCTATGAAGGCTGACTGGGCGTGCCCTACTAAATGATCTACAACCAGTTTCAGTCTATTTGTTAGGAGCTTTGAGATGATTTTGTACAGAGTAGAGAAGCAGGCAATGGGACGAAACTCTTTGACATAGCTAGGATTTATAACGTTTGGAATCAAAGTAACAGTGGTGAAGAATTGCTTCACTGGCCTGGTAACTTCCCCCCAACAATTGGCCAGAATTCTTTATAAAATTCTGCAGGGTAGCCGTCAATACCTGGAGTTTTATCTTGAGGCAGATTCTGTACTGTCTGTTTCATTTCCTCTACAGTCACTAGTGTCAACATTTGCTGCTGTTGGTGCAGACTTAGGCAGGGGCCATCTCTGGCTACATTGATGTCAATGCCTGGACTTTGATCTGCTGCTGTACCCAGAAGGTTGAGGAAGAATTGGATGAATTCTTGCTGAATCTGTTGTGGATCAGTAAGCTTCACTTGGTTCTCTGTGAGGATACAGCTCACTTTATTTCTTGCTTGTTTGGATTTCATGTAAGCATGGAAGTATTTGGTATTATATCCCCCCGTTGGATCTAGTTTGCTCTTGATTTCTGTCTCAGAACCTGTTCTTGAATTGTTTTCCATTTTTCAATGTTCTGTAAGAGTTGTTTTTCTTTTTGAATCTCTTGCCTGTTAAATTGGTCTTCATTCAGTTTGTATTGTGTTTCATTCAGTTCCTCTCTCAATTGTTGCAGGTTTTTTTCAGCAGATGAGTGTTCCTTGTGAATGCGTCTGGTGGATTGTTCAATCTGTTTCAGTTTGCTCCAAATAGAGTACATAGCACATTCTTGAATCTGTTGTTTCCAGATTGTATGAACTGTTTTCCTGTATTCTTGATGTTTCATGACTGAATTGAGTAGTCTATATGGCCTATTCACCCTGGTCTTTACAACTTCAGTGTCTAGCAGTATGGGGGAATGATCTGAGCATACAGGCAGCACGTATATTGCTTCCACACCAGTATAGGATTTGAACCATTCATCATTGCCAAAAGCCCAGTCAATATGGCTGTAAATCCTGTCCTCAGCATCTCTCTTGTTACTCCACGAGAATTTGTTTCCTCTTTTGGTAATTTGCCCTACTCTAATGTCCTCAATGCAGCTCTGGAAATCAGTTGTCTCTGATTGGTGTACAGGTTGACCATTGATCCTGTCATCCATCTCCAGTACACTATTAAAGTCACCCAATATCAGCCATGGACTACTGTATTGGGCAGTTCTCAAACTTCTCCATAGGGATATTCTGTGTTGGATTGAATGTAAGCCATAGACAAAAGTTATGTAGCTTGCAAATGTTGAGTTTCTGTCTCTCACCTGGCAGTGTATCATCTGGTCAGTTGTTTCTAGGATTACAACCTGGATGTTCAGCGTTTACCATATTATCCAAATCCTCCCATTTAGGGCAGCAGCATAGTTATTTACTATATGCCAGTCATCTCCCAACTTCTTGTAGATTGTCTGTGAGTGTTGCTGTTTCACTTTTGTTTCAAGATAAGCTATCATATTAACTTTGTTTAATCTCAGGAACTTCACTAGTTCTCTCTTTTTATAGGACTTATTCAGTCCTCTAATATTCCATGACACAATGATTATGATGGATGGTTGTTGGAGCTGCCCCCTTTATCCCTTATAGCTGTTTCTCTTCTGCTTTCCTGTTGTTGGTCAGCAGGTTCCTAGATAGTTAAGACAGCAGCTGCATTCCTGATAGCCAATTCATCATAGCTGATCTCCCCTTTGTTCTTAGGGCCCTTACAGTTGCTACCTGTTTCCCTCGACTGTTCATTGATATTTCCACCTCAGGTTTAACTGTTTGTTCTGCTTGATGTTGCTTGGCAGTATCCTCTTCCATTACAGGTTTTGGTTGCAATTTCATTGTGTTTTTCTTTTTGTTTCTCTTTCTCTGATTCTGTGGTATGCGATCCTGTTTCTCTTTCTGTTGACATTCTCCATTTTTATGCCCAAAAGAATTGCAATCTAGGCAGAAAGTTGGTTTCCATTCAAACTCCACTGATTGAGCCCAGCTTCTTCCATCCGGGATTTCAATATGTACTTCATCAGGTAATGGCTGCTGATATCCATTTCCATCGATTCGAACTTAAAGATGAAATATCCGTCATCATGTAACAGTACAGTCGGTACCGTTATAGTATCCAAACTCCATATACAAATTTTAGCATATCTTTGAAATTCGGATTACCTCCTAGCACATGTCCTATTGAAGCAGTCTTCCATTTCTGTGTCTGAACTTCTATCTCCATGGGGTTCAGTTTGGCAATTTCATTCTATCTTTGACCATCGGAGAGTAGAACTTGAGTTGCATGCCCTGCTTCTGGTTTCTGTTACCTGTAACCACTCCAGAAAAGGTTTGCTTCTGAGATTCGACTGAATATGTGAGCTTTCTAGCTGTTGTGATTATCGTTGTTTCCTTTGATTGCTTTCTTTCTTCCTCCTTCTCCTATAGTGGTTGCATGACGATCGGAGCGCTCCCCATACCCGGGAACCACTGTAACAGTGGTATTGGGTTTAGGGTTTGAGGAATTCCACTCTCTGGGGTAACGATTTGAGCCATTGTACAGTGGGTAAGAGTAAGTGTGGAGGTGGTGGTGGTGGCTTGCGGTGGCTGGCGGTGGTGAGCTTCTTGCTTTCCGTCGCCAGGTCTCTCTCTAATTTTCTCTCTCTACATCACTAGTAATCTTTCTTGATAATTTGAAGCTTCTAATCTCTATAATTGAATTTTAGTTGACATGTTTGTGATACATGTGTTTATGCTGCGCTAGCTTTGCAAATAACAATCAATTAATTTTAACAAATGATTCAAAAAACATAAAATCTGTATATAGAAAGTATTCAAAATTCAAAACTAGTGGATAGTGATATAGATAAACTCATAATGGAGCCATAATAAGATAAAGTTTCATCGGCTAAAAAACAATTATATTTTTAGATAGTCGATTAAATTAAATTTTGAATTAAGGATAATATCTTTCTTTATGTCATTGTAAAGATATTCTCTATTTAAATATGAATGTTTTAGAAATTAGAATTTTAAATTCAAATATTTTTTGAAAGATGAGTTCAAGTCACATCCAAAGAGTCCTTAGTACTATCCTAACCTTTGGTTACTTTGCCATAAATATAAATTATTATTTTGCTTTCTGAATATTTTTATGTTCCAATGACAGCAATGATAATGGTACTTAAAAAAAAATAATTCACTATGAGATTTCAAAATAGTTAGTCATTTTATGTATCGTGGTTCTTTATTAATATCTTATGATTTTTTATATTTATCTAGAAGGTTTAAATTTTAAAATTATTTAATATAATCCAAATAACTTAGATCATAATTTGACTTGAGTTCGCGCCTTTGCACATGTATTAATACTAGTTATAAAATAACCAAAAACGTTATATCTAATCTAATTGTTTTTTAAGGGCCTTCAGAAATAGTCTAAGATGTCCATTTATATTTGAGAAAATTTCATAAAGCACTATATTTTAGTGGTAATTAGCTATCAATAGATATCATTTTTTATATTACGGATTGTAGATACGTTTTCTGTTTTTATAAGATATATTAGATGTATTTAAGCTACAGTATTCATGAATACAGTAGCAAAAATAGACGTGAATCAGGGAAGTCCAGCTAATCAGTTATTGTATTCGAGTGTATTCGACTGTATTCATAGCGTGAAACATGAGATTATAGCTGGACAGATTATTGTATTCGACTGTATTCCGGGCGTGAAACAGGGGATTACACTGTTTTTAAACAAAAAGTGAATGAATTAACATAATAGATTCCTAATATAACTCAACAAACTTAATTATAACACACAAACTTTGTATTTTCAGGCATAAAAATTACTCAATGGATAAAATACCCCAAAAATATAGTAATCTTCAGAGAAATTATATAATACATCTGAATACATATTATATTAATTAAAAAATATGAATACATTCATGGCATATAGCGAGACAGTTAATACAATGAAATATATAGAATACATCGGGATAAATTGAAATACAATGAAAAAAAGACAGTGAATACAATGAAATACATGGAATGTAGCGAGATACATTAAATTATAATGAAAAAAAGGACGATTAATACAGTGAAATACATGAAAATACAGCGTGATATATTAAAAATATAATGAAATATATTAACAGAAAATTAAATTGTTCAGCCCCAAACTCCATCATCTTTGTTCAAGAACAAACTTTAATTTCCGGCGAATTCGTCTTCGAGCAAAAACCCTGAACAAACTTCTGCCAGAGGAGTGGATTGTGGTGTTGGCAACGGAGAAATTCTACAAATAAGACATGTTGGATTTAACCTCAGCCATTAATGTACGCATTATAAGTGAAACAAATGCTCACAATCTGGCAATAACCCTAACATGTCACTGTTCTTGTAATCCGCCAAACAAATTGAGCAACAAGTCGTTGTTCAATAGGGCTTCCTCATCAAGCCCCTCTTTCATCACAACTTCTCGAACGTCCTTGTTGCTATTTTAATTTTTCGGGAATGGGGAAGAGAATAGCAAAGTAGAGAAAAAAAATAGTATAACTGAATAACGTATTTAGTGACTTACGGGTAGGAGGTAATTAAAATTAGATATTTTGCTAACATTAAAAGATATTTATAGAATATAATTTTTTAAAATAATATTTATTTAAAATAAATAAGATGTTAACATTTGCTATAGCACGTGAAAATGCCTTTATAAATTATAGCTGAATCTTAAACAAAGGATACATCCAATTTAGTCAAAAATATCAACAAAATAGATGAAAAAGAAAACAGTACACAACGCCCATAAATCAAATCACCCAATTGAAATATATTCGATTACCATCATATCAGGCCAACAAAAGTGGAGACAAGCAAATTGAAGCTTGTCGTCTAACATTTTTCCAAGGTCAATGGAGATTACAATTATAGACCTAGGCTCCGTTTATCCATAAAATATTTTTTCTTTTTTTTTTTTCAAAAATATATTTGTCTTTGTAAGATTTTAGTACTTCTTTCTCCACTCACAAAATTGCAATATTTTTCCAAGTAAAATGCATATTTAAATATAATTTTAATTTTCAAATACCATTTTTCAACTTAACTCCAAATACTAATTTATTTTTTTTCATGTCCAAACGCCTACCTAATAACTCAAATTTCCAAATATAGTACTCCATCAAAGATTCACAAATCTCTTCACGAGGGAGAAAGAAATCTTTTGGCATTGGCCCACTCCATTAATGGAGATATTCTTTTATGAACAAGTGATCCTTAAAACCCCTTTGGTCACTATTTTGCAATATATCATAATCATACCCTCTTTCTTTCCTTCTTTAATATGTCTCTTTCGGAAAATAATTTAAGTGATATGTATTGACGGTGTAATTTCTTTTCTTTTTTTATACTAGTAATGAATTTTAATTTATGATAGCACATTTTTTTATCATTTTTGACAGATTATCCATTAATATTTATCAAGTGATTTACCTATTAGTAACTAAATTGACATAAGGACATAGGTGGGGAATTGAATTCACTTATCAACAAATAATTAACGGGTAAAAAATCAAGAGATTCACTTTTTTATTCAGTTAATAAGTTACTCGATTGTGTAAATAATTTTTATGGCATTAATATATAAAACTTAAACTCAAAAAGCAGAGCTCCTTGTATCTGGTAGATTGTTCCTTATTTATTGTTTTCATCATATTTTGGAATTCTCTTCTCTCTTTTTTCCTCTCATCGTCATAATTTATACACACTCAATTTGGTATAATCATTTGTATGCTATAAATTTATTATATGCCGTACCATGCAGCAGACGCATAGAGAACTAATTCAATATTGTCGCTGTGACAGCAACGAATGTCTATTAAGGTGTGGTATCAAAGTGATCATAATAATATCGAGGAATATAATAATTTATACAAAAACCCCTTTTTATGTTTCAGGATGTGTTAAGAATTTCGCTTTGTGTTATCTTATAATGAAACTAATAACAATAGAAAGTTTTAAAAGTTTATGAAATTTTTTTTTTGGCACATTCATCATAAGCTATATGAGTTATTTTTTTTGTTAAAGTCGCCTAGGGGTGCCAGAGGATCTGATATTTATCAATATTTTATCTATACTTTTAACGAATGCTCTTAGCGAAATATCGTTCGCCTTTTTTATTCTTTTAAAATAAAGTTCACACTAGATAAAATAGTCATTTAGTTATTCTTCTAGTCAATATTTAGGTGTTTGAATCAAATGAAATTTATTATTTTAAAATCTTTCCTTATTTAAATTAAGTAAGAAGTACTTATATTTAGCACTTTCAAATAATTAAAATTTTACCTAGATTGTTTCCAAGGCAATTCCTTAATTTACTGTAATGGATATTTCCGTCAACTAGATGAAAAGGACTTTTTTTGGTTAAATTTTTTTTTATATATTACAGGATTTGACTTTAAGAAATAAGACTCCTAGCTAATAGGATCCATCACAAACTTATAGCTAAATTCTTCTCGGCAATGAATATTTGCCTTTTAGCCAATAATTTATTTGTCATATTTTTTAATATTTCTTTTACTTGTCCTATCTAGAATATATATTACTTAGACAATTATTTTCATCCGATGTTAAAATAAAATAAGGATAAATAATAGATTACTAAGCTATTAAAATTATTTTTTGCCGACTAAAATAGGATTAATATTCATCATTTCCAAGAGCTTATATTTTTTAAAATTTATTTTATAACTCAAATATATTAATAATATTTATATAATTTATAAAATTTATATCCGTTGATATAAGGTACATGCGCAAAATGCGTACCCTAACACTAGTATATTAAAATCCAAAAAATGAATATATGGAGAAGGGAACATAAACGAAACCTATATGCTAGTCTGGATGCAAATACACACACACACACACACACACACACACACACACATATATATATATATATATATATATATATATATATATATATATATATATATATATATATATATATATCAAAATGGGCCCCAAGCCTCATGCGCTTTTAAATTTTGATGGGTTAGGACGGGCCATCCTGCCATATGAATGGGCCTTAAAATGGCCGGCCCAACCCATACCTAAGAGGGCCGGGCTAGAGCGAGACAGCCCTTCAATTTTTTTTTTTTGAAATTCCTTAAATATTTTTTCGTGACATAGTTGATTAATCATGTAAACAACTTTTGTTTGCGTATAGCGTACAAAAAGCTTTATATTTGAGAGAAATCTTGTAATTGAAATGCAAATTCTCTATATATTTAACCATTCTATTTTAAAGTTACATGAATATTTTCTTAATAGTTTTCTTTCATTTTCCTTAGATCCAGGGATTGCTTCAATAAATTTATATGCTCAGGTTTTTTTAATTCAGGTTTAACATCATTTGCTGATTTCATCATTATAGTCCATGAAACTTTTAAAATTCCTGAAATTTGCTAGTGATCAATTTTTTGTGTGTATTTAAAATTGATCTTTTTCTATACTGAAAAATAGTTTAAATATTAATACTATATTAAAGTAATCCATACTAATCATCGACCACTTAAAGTGATATTTTCTTTTGAAAAAATATTATTATTGGCCAGCTAAAACTTTTCGTGTTCATTATAAATTAAGACAAATAAAACTAATTTTATCATATTATATGCATGTCAAAAATATAAATTCTAGTTGATATGGAAGGGTTGGGGAATGAGGATTATAGTTAATAGTTTTTTTTAGTTTTTACTTTTTAAATATAAAATATTTGATTGTTAATTAATTTTTGGGCTATGGGCCGGCCCAAGCCATGCATCAGTCCAGCCTCAGGGCCAGCGAGCTGACTTGGATCGGGCTTATAAGCCTTAATTTTAAATGGGCTCAAAAAATTCTAACTCAACCATACCCAAAAAAAAAACTGGTTGGATTTGACTGGTCTCATGGGTCAAGCCCATTTTAACGGCTCTATGCTTATATATCGTAAGTTCTTATTGTTGAGAGAAATTTAAAAATAGCCACATTTGCCGCTGGTCATTGAAAAATAGCCAAGTTTCAAAAGTCATCGAAATTTAGCCATTTTAAATTTGAGCGAAAACACTGTTCAAAATCTGGAAAAATATGCCCGCAAATGCTGAAATTCCCGCAAATTTTACGGGAGTTCAAGCATACTTATGCTGGAACTCCCGCAAATTTTACGGGAGTTCAAGCATACTTATGCTGGAACTCCCGAAAAGTTTACGGGAGTTCAAGCATACTTATGCGGGAACTCCCGTAAATTTTATGGGAGTTCCAGCAAGTATAATTGTCCAGTATAATATACTGGAGTTTGGAGCACTAGTGCTTTAGTCTTCCGTAAATTTTACAGGAGTTAGCAAAGTATACCGGTCCAGTATAATATGCTGGAGTTCGTACACAAATGCACCAGAACTCACGTATATTATACTGGACCGGTCCCTATTGCAGCAAAGTAGTGGCTATTTTTTATTGACTTGGTAAACGCTGGCTATTTTTCATCGACCAGTGTGAAAACTGGCTATACCATGATATTTTAATCTTATTGTTATGTGTGATCAATTCTGAAGTGTGGAAAACGAATAGACCATACACGATCAACTCTCCATATCTACTGCTATATCCCAAGATCAATCATTACCTTACGACTCCACAATTCCTCCAACCTATCCTGAAATTAATCCTCACTATGAATACTCCACCCCCTTCAATCAGAAAAAAAATACCTCTCAGTCCTCTAGCACCTCAATTCCGGCCATCCATAACATCCAGAATGAACAACCAAGTCCCAAACCCCCATCTTCCCAACTATGTGACAACCACTCCACCCCAGAATCAACCACCAACAACATGGTTGGAACAGGGACTTCAAGGAAAAACTGTCTTCTTCACAGTGAAAATGCAAAACCAGGAAATGCTATTTGTTCTCCGAAATCCACAAATCCTAGCTCAATTGATTTCAGAAGGGATGAGGCTAGTTATGTCCAATTACATCAACCACCTCTGGGTGATGAACGTGCTCGATCCAATTGCCCCAGCCCTACTCCACAACATGCAAACACAATGGAATCTATCTCATCACTACAATCTACTGCAGAATATGTAGCTTCTCTACCAGCTGCCATTTTTTGCTCCACAGGACCAAAACACACCCCCACTTATCCATGCTTGGCAGCCAACCCCCCAACACGTCCCACCTCCAGTGGATATCCGCCACCCTCCTCACCACCCTCTCAATGTATCTATACAAGAAGAGAAAGGAGTGATAGAAGAACAAATCATCCCACCTCTGAACATCACATCGTTCACAGAAATTTCAAACCTCCTCGCAGTTAAGATCATGTCGTTCCTAGCAATGGAGGACAAGAAGTATGTGTGCAGGTGCCCTCAGAAGCTGTTCAAGTGTTGTCTCGACAAAAGGCCTCCACTAAACGAGGCAAAAGGAAACTTCGCAGTGATTCTCAGCCCATCAATGAAGGGCAATGCTCAACTGAACCCGCACATCGACCCCTCAATGACTAAACTATAGCTTCATTATTTGAAATATTAAGGGTGGCAATAATGATGAATTTAAGCGTCATTTTAAGGATCTAATTACTACTCACAATCCTACCCTAGTGGCTCTCTTAGAAACATGTATGACCAACCACATTGGTCTCCGCGATGAATTTAATTTTCCAAACATGGTAGAAATTCCTGCCGAGTGTCAGTCAGGTGGTGTAGCTATCTTTTGGGATGACTCTCATGTTCAACTTAGCCATATTCGCCTTGATAGTCAGGAAATCCATGCAATGATTCAGGTACTTCCTAATCACCATCCTTGGCTTTTTAGCATAGTTTATGCTAGTACTAATGTTCATAGTAGAGTTAAACTTTGGGAAAACTTAGAAACTATAGCTGATCATTATAAAGGCATGTGGTTCCTACGTGGAGATTTTAACGAAGTTGTTAGTCAACATGACAAATGGGGTGGAAGACCTATAAATCGAAATCGTTTTTCTAGGTTTCTATCTTGTGTTAATCATTGCCATTTATTGACCTTGGTTATAAGGGGGCTAAGTACACATGGTCTAATCATCGTTTTAATCGAAGTTATCCCATTTTAGATAGATTGGATAGGTGCTTTATTAATCACCAATGGCTTGATTACTATGCTAATGCTTTTGTTATGCACCGACCAAAAACGTACTCAGATCATACGCCCTACTCATTTCCTTATCTCATTATACTAAGCATCATATTAGTAAGTCTATTAAATTAGAAACCTATTGGTGCCAGCATCCGGAACTTACCAATATTGTATAGGAGGCTTGGCATAGTCATGACCTATTTGAGGCAACTAATCAATTCACTTACAAAATTAAGGATTGGGCTGCCCAGAACTTTGGAGACATTCTTAAGGAAAAAACATATTATTATAGCACGACTAGGTGGAATTCAAAATTCCAAATTATCCTAATAGTATATTCCTTCAGAATCTGGAGCAAAATCTCACTAACAAATACATCACTATTTAAAATTGGAAGAGGATCATAGGAAGCTCTGATCCCGTATAAACTGGCTTAGTGAGGATGATGCTAGTACCAAATACTTCCATATCTCTGTCCTTAATATGAGAAGAAGGAATCGTATATCCTACTTCAAGGATGCTCAAACAATTGGATTAATGACTCTGACCAAATCATTCAACACACTTTCAATTATTTTCAAGCTACCTTTCAAACTAGCCATGATTCCACTAGTTGGATAAATAATCAGGATACCTTGTACCCAACCAATACCATCAATTTATCACCCTGGATAAGCCTTTAAAAAATATTGAAATAATCAGAGCCATGTTTCAAACCCTTTAAGGCTCCTGGTCCGGATGGCTTTCTTTCATTCTTTTATCAAAGATATTGGCACATCACTAAACACTCTATGTATGAACATTGTCATTCTATCTTTGAAAATTCTACCATCCCGGACAATATAAACACTACTTTTCTCTATTTAATCCCAAAATTCCCCAATGCTAATGACCTCAAAAATTTTAGGCCCATTGGTCTTTTTAATACCTCTTACAAAATCATTACCAAAATAATTGTTAATCAATTGAAACCCTTCCTTGACAAAATCATTGGTCCTTATCAATCTAGTTTCCTAAAAGGAAGACGTGCAGCCGATAATGCTATTATTATTCAAGAAATTTTCCACCATTATACGAAGCTCAGAGGGAAAAAAGGGAAAATGGTCCTAAATATTAATCTAGAAAAAGCCTTCGATCGATTAGAATGGTCCTTTATTCGTAGAGCTCTTCATTATTTTCAATTCCCTCCAAAAATACTAAGTTTATTGTTTCATGTATCACGACCTCTAGTATAGCTGTATTAGTTAATGGGGCTCAAACGAACTTCTTTAAGCCTTCTAGGGGCATCAGACAAGGGGATCTTATGTCACCATATATATTCATTCTTTGTATCGATCTTTTATCCACTCTAATTAATCACCAAGTTGACTTGGCCCTATGGGATCCTATAAAACTTTCTCATCAAGGACCTACTCTTTCCCATCTATTTTTTGCGGATGATCTAACCCTAATGGCTGAAGCTAATGAAAAAAGTGCCCTCACAATTAAGGGATGCTTTGACCTTTTCTGCACTCATTCAGGATAGAAAGTTAACTTCTCAAAATCTACACTCCTATTCTCTAAAAACTGCCCTATTCCTCAACAAAATTCCATATCCTCTATCCTCAATCAAAAGTCAGTACTACTTTTGGAAAATATCTTGGATTACCTATATTAACCACAAAACATAAACCAAGAGATTACAATTTCATCATTGATAATCTAAACAAGAGGCTCAATAGCTGGAAAACCCTATTCTTATCCTTAGCAGGGAGGGCTACTCTCATCCAAACCACCCTCAACTCTCTCCCAAACCACGTCATGCAATACACAATGCTACCCAGAAAAACCCATAAACACATTGATAAAATCCAAAGGGATTTCCTATGGGGGAGTACTTTAAACTCAAGGAAAATCCACTATATCAAATAGGACACTGTTACCTTGCCCAAAAAATTGGGAGGGCTAGGAATACAGAATACCTTGACAAGAATAAAGTTGCCCTCACAAGTCTTTCAAGGCGCCTCCTCACTCATCCCAATAGTACCTGGGCATCCCTATTACAATCAAAATACAAGGATAGATACAATAGTGCTTTCCACTCCTTAATCTGGAAAAACGTCCTCCAAGGATGGGATGTCTGTACAAGAGGTATTGCATGGCACATTGGGGATGGCTCCCATATAAACTTCTGACATGCCAATTGGTTACCATGTAATCAATTACTAAGAACCATTCTCCATGGGCCGTTAACACCACATGACTCAAACCTCATGATCTCCCACATGATCACTAATGGAACATGGAACCTCTCAGAACTATCTTTTGAATTGCCCTCCCAGGTTCAAAACCAACTCTTATATGTCCTTCCCAATGGATCCAATAGTCAAAAGGATATACCCTACTGGAGCCTTACCGCCGATGGCATTTTCACAACCAAGTATGTATACCCTTTAATAGCCACTTCTATAGAACACAACCATGGAAAGGATTTCCAATTGATTTGGAAACTAAAAATCTGGAACAAACAAAAGTATTTTCTCTGGCAATGCTACCATGATAGATTGCCCACAAAATCCTTCTTAAATAATATATGCATTACCACACCCATATACTGCACAGGCTGTCCCAATATCGAAGAAAACTCTATCAACATCTTTATACACTGCTCCATAGAAAAACAGCTATGGGAAGCACTAGGAGATGATATCCAATCCATCATACACCATCTTCTCATTGGATGATGAACTATATGCACGAAAACCCGCTATAATGTGCCCTTCCCTAACCTGGGACTGTCTCTTTTCGTTTGGAATTTGGTTGCTACGGCTAAATAGGAATAGAAATACTTTCCAAAATTTTTGCAATACTGTGGAAGGCAACATGGTCATTAATAGGGCTATGGAATATATACACTGTAGCAATATCAACTGCTATAGGGTAGATAAATCTCTATTACTAACCATTAAATGGGAGCCCCGAATTCCCACAAACTCAAGCTTAATATAGATTGAGCTTTTAAGAGCAAGTTTGAAATCAATGGTATAGGGGGAGTTATCAGAGACTCGAATGAAGACTGGATAATAGGTTTTAGCCAAGCCATCAAAGGGCCAACACCCCTATATATTGAGCTTGAAGCATTAAGGCGGGGACTTGAGCTTGCAACATCCCTACAATGCCTTAATGTCCAGATTGAGACTGATGTGGCTGCACTACCACAACTAATAGAATGCTCCTTATCACCTTTATATAATGCTCATGTTTCTGAATGCAAGTACTGGCTGAGGATGTTGGGGAATCCACCTATCCTCTACAGTTTCAGGGAAGGCAACGGGATAGCACATAAACTTGCACAACAAGGAGCCCAAGATGCAAACAATAACAACCTATATCAACTACCACCGGCCTACGTTACAACAGAAATGGACAAGGACAAGGGAGGAAGTCTAGCTACTAGAACTACTACTACTGCTGCTGCTACTGCTACTGCTACTACTGCTGCTGCTGCTGCTTAGCCATGCTTGGCGATCATGTAATGTCTTCTTTTGCTTCTAACAACTCGTCTAATAATATGCCAACATCTGCTTCCAATGGAAGGACTAGGCTATGTAATGATATTACGTAAGTATTAATAAAATGTGTTTTCATCTAGCCAAAAATAAATAAATAAATAAAATAAGCTTCGATATATATATATATATATATATATCTTCTGATGTATTCATTTCATAGAGAAAATAATGTGGGGAAATATAAAAACAAAAAATTCTGTGGAGCTTTAAAATAGGCTTTTATTATTATACAGTCTAAATGGTGGCTTTTAAGCCATGATTTTGATATTAAAGTTATATATGTCTTCAAATAGAGGATGGGATTGGATTGGATTGGATGAAAGGAGTTTTCACTTCTTTAAAGATGATGTTCTCTTATTTGAAAGCTACCTCCACTTTCTCCTTAATTCATTGGTTTCTTTACAACCACCCCCTCCCCCAACAATGCCCCTATGAATTGCTCCTGTTTTCATCTCAATTTTCCTGCATGACTTATAAAGAAATTTATATATGCACAACTGTCTGAAACAAATGCAAACAACAATTTTGACATCTCTCTTATGCAACAAACATCTTAGTTTATTTTTTGACCCGTCTTTAAACAAAAATAAGGAGGAGGAAAGGGCAAAAAAGCAATAGGGCCAAATTAAAGATACCAATCAAAATGGAATATGACACCAATGTTTTTTGCTTGGAACAAGTGATGGAAATTCTTGAGTAGAATATTATAAGCTTAAAGAAATAGAAAAAGAAGAAATCTGCTTTTTGGATACTTCAGTTTACATTATTCTTTTAGTTCGTGTCACTTCAGTTTTGATGTAAGATTTGGAGTTCCTAAGGGACAAAATATCATAAATAACACTCCCTACTTAATGATCATTTTAATAGATTTTTATCTCATGAGAATATTGTCTAAGTCATGTCAACATGCTTTACTTTGTCACTTTAGGCTTAAGGTTTGGCTTTTGAGTCTTTTCTATGTAAACTTTGTGTGAATGTATTGGTTGTTTTCTTCCTTTCATTCAATTTTTTAAAAATATATATAACGAAAAAGGACAAATGATGTTGCTTACCTATTTGATTTGGTTTATATATGTCTTTCGTTAGTTTATCAATTCAGAGATGTCTCCGTTGTTATCTTATGTCTCAAATATACTTCTGAACAATTAAAAAGGTCAAATTAAACCACAATCAATTCTAGAAACAAAAACAAATCAAATCAATTTTTCAAGAAAATAGAAGAAAAGTTTCTCAGAGAATAATATATTTCTCCGAGATTCAGTTTAAACACAGAACTTTTTTAAAATTAATTCTGAAATGTCTCTATTGGCATCTAACATAATGTTAATTAATGAACCATGCATATGGAGGTTTTCTCCCCAAAAAAAACATTTGGAGGAAGTAGGAACTCATTGAAAGAATAAGTAATTTAATTTAGGAAAAAATAAATCAGAACCTCCTAAAGTAATCTGATCGTGATTGAGTAGTGACAAAATTATTACTTTAGTACATTATTAATTCCACTAGGTGAGCTATTACTACAACAACAACAATCTAGTATAATCCCACTTAATGGAGTCTGGGGAGGGTAGTATGTATGCAGACATTACCCCTACCATGGGTTAGAGAGGCTGTTTCCAAATAGAGCCCCGGCTTTCTTCCCTCCAAGAACTTCCCACCTTGCTCTTGGGGAGACTCGAACTCACAACCTCTCAGTTGAAAGTGAGGGTTGCTTACCATCAGATAAAAAAATTGTTGAAAGAAATATACTGAAAATTTTAATGATAGAAATGTTACCATCAACTAATTTATCAAGGTACGGCAAACATATAGTATTAGGTGGACGAGACTAGTATTAAGATCCAAAATATGAGGAGATTCTGCCGCGATCCTATCAAGAACCAATCTTATCCTCTTATTAATTGGTCAACATTTTGAAATTAATTAGGCCGGTTTATATTTTGACAAGATAAAGTGGTTTACAGGAACATCTGGAAGACGATGCTAGCAAATCAACGGCAATGTAATTACTAAGGCTTCGTTTGGCTGGAATACGAGCTATTTTTGGTATAAGTTATGTTGGGATTATTGTTTATTTATTGTTTGATATGTTAGTTATATTAAGAATGACAATTGCATAATTTTTAAGAAGAAGATATAAGTTATACCGGTGATAATTACCCCGCCTTCTATAAGATATAATGTTCCCCCAAGTTTCAGTTGAATTTTGAAGATTGACAAATGAACTGATGGAAGGACTTGGTCCATCTTGTACTACACAGTCTGAATCAACCAGTGCACATGCAGATCACATGAGGAAGATAATGCACTAAAGATTACGCATCAACATCTTCTAAACATAATCGAAAAGGTTGCATTTGGGATAAGGACGACAGTCTCCTTATGCAGTGGCGGATCTAGGAATTCAAGTTTGTGGGTGCTGAATTTTTTTTGTACATAAAATTAATGGGTGCTTTTATAAAAGTTTATACATTTTCTCAAATTTTCTATATAACTATACATACTCTGCGTCGAGGTTAATGGGTGCTCGAGCACCCAAAATTGAAGTGTGGATCCACCACTGTCCTTATGTGAAGAGAACTTAATCCTAAGTTGGGACAAGAGTTGGAGTTTGCATTGGCTAAGGACTCGAACTGTGTACGAATGAGAAGTGGAGTCTTAATCAAACTCTAACTACTAACTCAATATATGATTGCGTTAGTTCTCTTTTACAGGGAACACACACAAGCAGAAGCAAAACATATGTGAGAGCAAAAAGAGCAAGTCTGATTTGCAAGCAATATATGCAAGTTACAAGCGTGTACGCCTACAGCTACATGAACCTAGAGAAGAACCAGTTCCGTCTGAGTGTTTATTTCTAGTTCAATTGTAGTAGGTTTTTATATTGTACATTTCAGCTTTCCTAGAAGCAATTGTATTAGGTACCTTGTGTCATCAAGTTAGAGTTAACTTGATAGTGTCACAACAGCTGAGGTTGTGTGCCACATTGGGATTAGAGTTTAATCCTTAGGTTTACAAAGTGTCTTTGTAAATGTTGTTTTGGCTCATTGATTTTAGTGGAGTTTGGGAAAATCCTACTGAGTAGTAGGTCGTGGTTTTTTCACCTTTTGAGCCAGGTGTTTTCCACGTAAAAATATCTGTGCACTTTACTTTCTGTCTTTATTATTCCTCAAACTGCTGTAGTTAGAACACTTAGAAGAACCAGGTTCTTCTAACGCGAAAATTAGGTACCACACAAATCACCGCTCCCCCTCTTGTGTGGTAATTACGTTTATTAATATCAATTGGTATCAGAGCAGGTTATCCTTAAAGAGGTTAACACCTTAGGAAAAAGATCAACATGAGTGCACCACCTGGGAACTGGGAAGGACGGTCTACTGCAAAGCCTCCACTCATCAATGGGCTCTACTATTCTTGGTGGAAAAACATAATGAGAGACCACATCATGGGTGAAAATTATGAACTTTGGGACATCATCACTGATGGTCCTCTTGCTACAACCAAGAAGAATGCTGAAGGAATGGATGTTCCAAAAACTAGAGCTGATTGTACTGCGGAAGACCTAAGAAAGTGGGAGAAAAATGCTAAAGCTAAGAAATGACTAGTGTGTGGACTTGGCACTGATGAGTACAGTAGGATTCAAGGTTGTACAACTGCCAAGGAGATTTGGGACACTTTACAAGTGGCTCATGAAGGAACACCTCAGGTGAAGAGGTCAAGAGGAACTCTACTGTATTCTCAATATGAGAATCTTACTATGAACGATGGTGAAACTATCCAACAGATGTATACTAGATTCACTACACAGATAAATGAACTTGAGTCTCTTGGAAGGTTTATTCAGGAAGAAGACAAGGTATAGAAGATTTTAACTAGAGTTTTGCCAATCTCTTGGTAAAGCAAAGTCACTGCCATTCAGGAATCCAAAAATATTGCTACTCTGAAATTGGATGAACTGATTGGAAACTTGACTGCTTATGAATTTTGAGAAGGCAAACTATGAAGATGGATGCTCCAAAGAAAGAAAGAAGTATGACTCTCAGATCTCACAAGGATCAGATCTTGAAGATGATGAAATGGCAATGATAACCAGAGACTTCAAGAAATATCTTATGAGAGGCAAGGGCTATTCAAGAGGATCAACATTCAACAAACCTAGGGCTCTTGAGAAGCAGACAAATGATGGTTGCTTTAAATGTGGAAAGACAGATCACATGATCAATAACTTCCCTCAATGAGAGATTGAGTGGAAGAAAGAAAGGGCAGAAAGAAGGAACAGGAAGAAGGAACAGGTTCAACCAAGGAGAAAAAAGGTACTACCAAAGCCATGGCTGCTGCATGGGGAGATACACCAAATGAAGACTCAGAAAACGAAGCTGAAGATGAGCAAGCCCTTATAGCCATCGGAGAATCAGAAGATGAACAGGAGGTCCAAGTGAAAGGAAGTAGCCAAATTTGGTACATGGATAGTGGCTTCTCAAAACATATGACTGGTAACAAGGACTAGTTTCTTTCACTTGAGAACCTAAAAGGAGGCAATGTCTCCTTTGGAAATGTGAAAAAAAGTGAGATCATTGGGGTTGAAAATGTAGGAAAGATAGACTCTCATTCCATTGATAATGTCTATTTGATAGATGACTTGAAATATAGCATGATAAGTGTGTCACAACTATGTGACAGAGATAATCTTGTGGCTTTCCATTCCTTAAAATGTTTTGTGATTAGCCTTACTACTGACAAGATTATTTGCAGGGACAAAGAGTTAACAATATTTACATTGTAGATTTGTCGACTTTTTCTAAGAATGAGCTTACTTGTCTGAGTGTGGTAATTAATGATCCCCTCATTTGGCAAAAAAGACTTGGCCATGCTAGTCTAAATCAATTAAACACAATTAAACACATCAATTTCCAAGGACTTGATGATAAGGTTACCTAATATGAAGTTCAAGGAAGACAAAGTTTGTGATGCATGTGCAACGGGAAAGCAGGTAAGGTCATCCTTCACACCCATGAAAATGGTAAGCTCGTCCAAGACGTTGGAACTGGTTCATATGGATCTCTGTGGTCCAATGAGATCCATGAGCAGAGGTGGTAAAAGATATGTTTTGGTGCTTGTTGATGATTATTCTAGATTTACCTGGGTGTTGTTTCTAACTTCTAAAGATGAATCATTTGAAATGTTCACAACTTTTGTTAGAAAAATCCAGAAACAATTAGGAAATCAACTTGCATTCATTAGGTCAGATCATGGAACTAAATTTAAAAATGCAAAGTTTGCTGAATTTTGTGATGAAAATAGAATAGATCATAATTTCTCTACCCCTAGGACACCTCACCAAAATGCGGTAGTTGAAAGGAAGAATAGTTACCTTGAGGATATGGCAAGGACCATGTTAGTTTCAAGTAAACTACCTCATAGCTTGGGCAGAGGCTATAAACATTGCTTGCTATATAATTAATAGATGCATGACCAGACCTCTTGTAGAGAAAACTCCCCATGAGTAATTTAAATGGAGAAAACCAAATATATCCCATCTTAGGGCTTTTGGTTGCAAGTGCTATGTGCACAATAATGGCAAAGACTCCCTTGGCAAGTTCGATCCTAGAAGTGATGAGGGAGTGTTCTTGGGATATTCTTCACATAGCAAAGCTTATAAAGTGTTTAATAAATGAACTCTATGTGTAGAAGAAAGTGTACATGTTGTTTTTAATGAAACTAACACTCTTTCTGAGAGACAGGAACATGAAGATGAAGACATTGGACTGGTGAGACAACTGATAGAAGCCACTAATCAAGTCAAGGTGGCATCAAAGGAAGGAACATGTGATGGAACAGGTCCTTCTACCCTAAGAAATCAGACAGGGGGAACTAATGTGAGAAGTACTGAACAAAAGGAATCTGTTCTTTAGCCTGTTCCTCAGCACCAAGCCAATGATGAAACATTCAGCATGAGCCAGTTGATTGGAAAATCATACAGGTACCTAAGTTCTCACCCCATTGAGAACATAATCAATGATCCCACATCTGGAGTCAAGACTAGATCACAACTGAAGAACCTGTGTGCATTTGATGCTTTGTTGTCCCTGATTGAACCTAAGAATGTGAGTGAAACTCTACAAGATGCGGATTGGATCAATGCTATGCAAGAAGAACTCAATCAGTTTGAAAGAAGCCAAGTCCGGCACTTGGTTCCAAGACCTAAGGACATATCAGTCATTGGGACAAAATGGGTCTTCAGAAACAAGCTGGATGAAGATGGAACGGTTACAAGAAATAAGGCAAGGTTGGTAGTTCATGGTTATAGTCAAGAGGAAGGCATCGATTATGATGAGACTTTTGCTCTAGTTGCTAGACTTGAAGCAATTAGACTTCTCATTAGCCTTTGCAACACATCTGGAATTCACTCTTCATCAAATGGATGTGAAAAGTGCCTTCCTAAATGGATAAAGAAGAAGTGTTTGTGAAGCAACCTCCTGGATTCGAAAGAAAAGAATGTCCTGACCATGTATACAAGTTGGATAAGGCTCTTTATGGTCTCAAGCAAGCTCCAAGAGCTTGCTATGAAAGATTGTCAAAATTTCTTCTGGAGCATGGGTACAAAAGAGGTAAAATTGATAGTATCTTGTTCCTAAGGGAAAAAGGTAAAGACCTTCTTGTTGTACAAATTTATATCGATGACATAATTTTTGGGGCTAATACAGAGAGGTTGAACAAGGATTTTGCAAAACTAATAAGCAGTGAATATGAAATGAGAATGATGGGAGAACTCAATTTCTTCTTGGGTTTGCAAATCAAACAAAGTCCAAACGGTACCATGATTCATCAGCAGAAGTACACAAAAGAACTAATCAAGAAATTTAAAATGGAAGAATCCAAAGAAATAGATACTCCTATTGAAACTGCCACAAAGTTATATGCTGATGAACCTGGTTCATCAGTTGACCAATAGTTGTACAAGGGTATGATTGGTTCACTTTTGTATCTTACTACCAACAGACCCGACATTGTTTTCAGTGTAGGACTTTGTGCTCTCTTCCAAAAAAATCCAAAGGAGTCACACTTGACTGCAGTCAAAAGAATATTAAGATACCTAAAAGGCAAAACTGATCTGTGCTTGTGGTATCCCAAAGGTAGTAATTTTGACTTAATTGGATATGTTGATGCTGATTATGCAGGTTATATAGTGGATAGGAAGAGTACTTTAGGTATGACACACTTCCTAGGATCTTGTCGTGTATCATGGGCTTCTAGAAAGCAGAATTCAGTGGCCCTCTCCACTGCCGAAGCTGAGTATGTTGATGCCGCCTCATGTTGTGCTCAGTTGCTGTGGATCAAGCAACAATTGGTAGATTTTGGAATTGAAGTGGGATGCATACCTATATTTTGTGATAACACTAGTACAATTAGTATGACATAGAACCCTGTTCATCATAAAAGCACTAAGCACATATATGTTAGACACCACTTCCTAAGAGAAAACTATGAAAAGGGATTAATCTCCACAGAATTCTATGCCACTGATAAACAAATAGTTGACATCTTCAGCAAGGCATTAAGTAGAGAAAACTTTGAAAGGAACAGGTTGGAATTAGGGATAATTAAGATCACCTAAGAGGTCATGTTCAGAATGCACAATGAAAAAAAAATGAATTTGTTTTTTGGTTAGTAGTTCTTAATATCTGTGAATATTAGATTAATTTCTACTCAGCTTAATACTTTTAAATAAGTATACTCCTCTGACATGTCGTTGTTTAATTCATTAATCTCTTACAAATTTTCTATTCTGACATTTGAGGCATAATCAAGAGAAGTGTCATATGAAGAACCTGGTTCATCAATATGTACTCATAAGAAAGGTCAGGTATGTTTCTATACTTTGCACAATTAGAAAATTTTAATTTTCAATCATGAGCAAGAGTCCTAGAATTTCCAAATCGTTTCAAAATTCTATCCGTTGGAAGCCTATTGAAATAGTTTCATTGAAATTAGAATTCTAAGATTAACGGAACTCTTTTCCTAAACCTTAGCAATTCTAATTATTCCTAGGGAGACCAGAACTCTAAAATGATAAGACGTCTACTGAAACCTGAAAAGTACTTTTTCAGAAACAATAATTACTCCTCTTTAAAAGCCTCTCTAATCATATCGTAACCGTCATTAATCTCCCAAATCTCTGATCATCTCCTCTCGTCTCCAAACCCTCAAAAATTCCCAAAAATTTCTTAAAGCATTCCATAAGTTCATCATCCAAAATGACTAATCCTCAAGACAATCCAGGAACCCCATACCAATTTCACCTAACACCACCTCATCCTCTATACCTCCTATCGAATCCCCAAAACCATGATTTAGTCGGACAAAAATGAAAGCCAAGAAAGCTGTTGCAACTGAACCTATGAGAAAAGCTTTAAATGAAAAGTTTAAAGCCAGTCAAAAGAAAGAATCTCAAGGAAAAGTCATTGATTCAAGTTCTGAGTCGGATCAATACATCTCTGCCATCGAGGGCGATGAACCTGGGTCTCTTATAAATGCTACTCATCAATAAACCCCAACAGAGGTAAGAACTTGTTTTGTTCGGTGGATGTAATTGAAAAAGTAGAAAATAGGTATGTGTTGATATGGGTTGATAAGGATATATATATGAATGAGTCTGTAAAACAAATGATAAGAGCCTCCTCAAAAGCTACGTCAGTCTCATTCCAAGACAGTATCAATCTAGAAGTAAGAAAACTGATCCATAATCGACCCTCTCTTGAGAGATCCTCTTTGTATATCTTATGCCTAGGATTGATCCAGACAGGGGTCCCCTTTGATATCACCGAAGAAATCCAACCATGCTTATTCTCACTATCTATAAATTTGGCATCATATTCAGCTGTGCCTGCTCTCCAACCAGCAAAGTACAGCTCATTACTGGCCTCACTGTTGCAGAACACAGTCTTCCCCTGAACAGGTACAGTGTCAGTGAAAATTTTTTTGCGTTTGTAGTGCTTAGTCCTGGAGGCCCCATATGATGCATAAAATTCACGGATGAGGGACTCGTTATACTCGGTAGATGGCTCAGTAAAGCACTCCAATCTTCTTGTTTTCATGTTCTCTAAGATGTGGGGGTACTGTTCTTGTAACCCATTCAAACTCAATTGATTCCCGCCCATGATATTTCGTTTGATGAGCCCTTCTTTGTACAGATCCTTGGATCCCTCTACCCCAAAGCTGAGGTGGAATTCATCTCTTTGTTTCCTTCTTGCCTCAGACTGTAAGTTAACTTCGGGCAGGTCCTCCTCATCAGACTGGAAGGAGAGTGGCACATTAGATTTCATCCGTGATCGCTTCGCTTGTGACTTGTGACGACTGGAAGATGCCCTTTTCTGGGTAGAGGAAGCGTGCTTCTTGGGAGACATATTTGCAAAAAGGTGAAATATGAGCGACAACATAAGCAACCATGAGAAGAAATAGAAGAATTCAAAGAAAATGTTGAAAACGCGACATGTTTTGCGGTCGCATATCCACTATGCGGGCCGCAAACCTATCACAAATTTATTTGGACTCTATGGGTATCAGTTTGCGGTGGGTTATACGATCGCATAACCACTATGCAGACTGTATAACCATCACATAACTGATTTTCTCACAACATACACGACAAAATGCGATCGCAAACTCCACCACAAAGTGGGAAATGCGATTGCAAAATAGCTGCAAATAGCAAGGTTTTTAACTAGGGGGGTCTATTTCACTTTGCAGTAACTTTGCGATCCGCATATCAATTATGCGACCGCAAAAGTAACCACATTTTTCATCATCATCCATAGGGGACTTAGGGTTAACTTATGCGGCTAGAATGCGGACCGCATTTTGACTTTGCAGACCGCAAAAGCTGTCGTCCTCAGGACTCAAGTCATCCTTTTAACAATGGCGGGCATAGTTCTTTTTACCCATTATCTCAGACATAGTTCCTACCCAGAAGTGACTATGCTATGAAAAATAATAGTACAAAGAGCAACACACAATCACACTTTTGCAGAACAAGAATAAAAAAGAAGATCAAAGACAAGATAAACATGAACCTTGAACTGGAAAATTTGGGGCGAGGTTCCATACCAATGATGTTGAATTTAAGTACTACAGAGATGAGGAATGATTTGTCGTCGTTTGAACGATTCGATTAGTGTTTGTCCCCAGTTGTTAGCTTCTCTATTCTTTCTGTTCTTTTCTTTTTGTTTCTTTTTGTTTTTTTCTTAATTTTGTTTGCTTTTGTTTTGAATGTGTGAGATATGAGAGAATGCGACCACTTACTTGTCAAATTTGCGATTTGGAGGGCACCGCATAACACACTATGCGACCGCATATGTGTTATGCGGTGGGTTTAAGTGAGATGCTGAAGGGCCAGAAATGCGGTACACAATGCGGTCGCAGAAGTAAATGCGGACAGCCTTGCAGCAATTTTAGCCAAATTCACTGATTCGGTTTGCGACCAAAATGCGGTCCGCATAGATGCGGACCGCATCTTTGCAGCAAACATCAAAGCGTGGCTTTTCTTACTTGTCTCATGCATTCCCACCAAGTGTTGGGATACTTTGAACTCCCTGCACTCTAATACACACTTTAAATTTCTCAAGTATTTCTATCTATCAAAAATTAAAAATTCAAAGAATAAAAGATTGCGCTACCACACATGGGTTGCCTCCCATGAAGCGTTTGATTTAACCTCGCGGCACGACGAAGTTGATGTTCCTTTGGATTCACTCAATGGTCGGACACAAACCATCTTTTAGAGCCATCTCCACCAAATGTTTTTCTCCATCTGTGCCCAAGTAGTGCTTGATGCGTTGGCCATTTACCTTGAATGTCTGGGACCCATCTTCCGATGCTAGTTCCACAGCTCCATAAGGGGAGACATTGACCACCTTGAATGGACTGGACCATTTTGATTTGAGCTTGCTCGGAAACAATTTTAGCCTTGAGTTAAAAAGCAAGACCAAGTCACCCGACTTGAATTCTCTTTTCAAGATCTTCTTGTCATGGACCAACTTCATCCGTTCTTTGTACACAGCTGAACTTTCTTAAGCATGAAATCGGAATTCCTCCATTTCATTGAGTTGTGTTAACCTTAAATTTGTAGCTTCAGCCTAGTCCAAGTTCAACCTTTTCAACGCCCACATAACCTTGTGTTTCAATTCCACGGGTATATGACAAGCTTTGCCGAAGACTAACCGATAAGGAAAAGTACCAATAGGAGTCTTGTACTCTATGCAGTACACCCACAATGCATCATCTAGCTTCCTTGACCAGTCGGTCCTGTTTGCATTAACAGTCTTTGCTAAAATACTCTTGATCTTCCGGTTGGAAACCTCAACTTGACTACTTGATTGTAGATGATAAGGTGTATCCATCTTGTGCTTGACGCCATACTTCTCAAGTAGTCCCGAGAAAGCCTTGTTACAGAAATGTGATCCACCGTCACTGAGAATGGCTCTAGGAGTGCCAAACCGAGTGAATATATTTTTCTTCAAGAAGGGGGTCACACTCATTGCCTTATTGTTTGGTAAGGAAATTGCTTCAACCCATTTTGACACATAGTCCACAGCTACCAAAATGTATTTCATCCCGAAAGAGCTTAAAAAGATACCCATGAAATCAATTCCCCACACATCGAAGATATCCATCTCCGTCACAAACTGCATTGGCATTTCATGCCTCTTGGAGATTGAACCTAGTCTTTGACATTGGTAACAAGCCTTGACCGTTTGATTGGCATCATGATAGATGGAAGGCCAATAGTAACAAGGTCAAGAACCTTAGTCACCATTCGATCTCCTTCATGATGACCCCCAACCGGTGAGTCATGGCATGCATTTAGAATTGGCATAACCTCTTCTTCAGGAACACACCTTCTGATAATGTTATCAGCACAAACACGGAACAAGAATTGTTCCTCCCAATAGTATTGCTGACAGTCTCTCAAAAACTTCTTCCTTTGATAGGATTCCAATCCGTCCGGGATAAGTTCACTAACCAAGTAGTTAGCAATATCGGCATACCAAGGAGAAAAAGTGCTAAATATTGCAAATATGTGTTCATCTGGGAATGCATCGTTGATTTCAAGATCTTCTTTTGGTCTCCCTGCCTCCTCAAGACCTGACAAATGATCCCCACTTGCGATCCTTGACTTTTTTCAACAACAAGACCCACCAAATAAATCGAGGCTTTACATCTTTCTTTGCCATGAGATAGTGAAGAGCCACATGATTTGTGTACACTACACCTTGGATCCCAATAAATAAGCCCAGAACTTCTCAAAGGCATAAACAATGGCAAGAAGCTCTTGCTTAGTTACCGTGTAATTCATTTGTGCCCCATTAAGTGTTTTGCTTGAATAATAGATCGGATGGATAACTTTTTTCTGATGTTGGAAAAATGTTTCTCCAATGGCTGCACCACTGTCGTCACACATGAGCTCGAAAGGAAGAGGCCAATCGGGTGTGACAATAATAGGTACAGTGGTTAGCCTTTGCTTCAATTCCTCAAAATCTTTGAGGCATTTCTCATCAAACACAAACTTGGCATCTTTTTCAAGGAGTTTTAATAGGATTAGAAATCTTGGAGAAATTCTTGATGAAGCGCCTATAAAACCCGGCATGACCCAAGAAACTTTGAACACATTTGACGGAGGTAGGCGGAGGAAGCTTAGAAATAATCTCAACCTTTGCCTGGTCGACCTTAATGCCATGCTTTGAAATTTTGTGCCCCAACACAATGCCTTCGTCCACCATGAAGTGCCACTTCTCCCAATTGAGCACAAGGTTAGATTTTTCACATCTCTTAAGCACTTGTCTAAGATTGCTAAGACAATGCTCAAAAGAATCACCAACCACCGAGAAATTATCCATGAAAACTTCAAGAAAGTCCTATACTATGTCAGAGAAAATGGAAAACATACATCTTTGAAAAGTAGCCGGAGCATTGCACAATTCAAATAGAATCCGGCTAAACGAGAAAGTGCCATACGTGCAAGTGAAAGTAGTTATCTCTTGATATTCCAAAGCGATGTTGATTTGGTTGTAGCCGGAATAACTTCAAGGAAGCAATAGAATGACCTCCCCGCTAGCCGATCAAGCATTTGACCAATAAAAGGCATCGGGAAGTGGTCTTTGCATGTAGAACTGTTAAGCTTTCGATAATCCATACGAACCTGCCATCCGATCATCGCTCTCGTTGGGATGAGCTCATTCTTATCATTTTCGATCACAGTCATGCCTCCCTTTTTCGGCAGACATTGCACCGGGATCACCCTAGAACTATCGAAAATGTGGTAGATTATCCCAGCATCTAACCACTTGATAATCTCTTTCTTTATTACCTCTTGCATTGATGGGTTCAATCGATGTTGATGTTACACACTTGGTTTTGTCTCGCTCTCCAATTGGATTTTATGTTCACAAATTCCTGCGGGGATCCCACGGATGTCTGCAAGTGTCCATCCAATGGCTTGCCTATGCTCTTTCAAGACTTCAAACAATTGATTTACATGCACATCATTTAACAAAGACGAAACGATTACCGGTAAAGTATCATTAGAGCCAAGAAATTTATACCTTAAGTGCGGAGGAAGTGGCTTGAGCTCTAGTTGTGGTGGCTCAATGATTGACGGCTTTACGGGAGGTGGGCCCCTATTCTCTAGGTCAAGAGAAATCTTTACCGGAGTATAAGTATAGGATCCAAGACCCCCCAATTCATTTACCGACTCCATATACCCATCCATGTCTTCACCATCAAAGTTTACCAAAATAGCCACCAATGCCTCACCAAGGCATTGTTCTACCATTTTCATTTCGACGACATCTTCTACCTCATCAACAACATCTAGCACTGAAATGCTCTCATACTCATGGGGTAGTTTCATACCCTTGCTCACTTGAAATGTGACTTCTTCATCATTCATTCAAAATCTAATTTCGTTCCACTCTGAATCCATGAGTGCTCTTCCCGTGGCTAGGAATGGTCTCCCCAAAATGATAGGGATTTCTTTATCAACCGCACAATTAAGAATTACAATCTCGGCGGGCAAATGGAATTCTCCCTCTTTTACAATCACATTGTCAACAAATCCTACCGGTCGCTTAATTGAATGATCAGCCATTTGTGTGCTTGTTGGCCTTGGCATCCCTAATCTCGCTTGCTTGTAAATGGCAAGAGGCATCAAGTTAATGCTAGCCCCATTGTCACAAAGGGCTCTTGCAATATCACGCACCCCGATAGTGCATGGAATAGTAAAGGCTCCCGGGTCTTCTTTCTTTAGGACTTTGGTTGTGGCAAAAATAGAGCTAACCCGGTGAGTCATATTTACTACCTCATTCTTTTTGGTCCTCTTTTTGGTGATCAAATCCTTTAGATATTTGGAAAACTCTGGCATTTCTTGAAAAGCTTCCAAGAATGGAATGTTCACCGATAATTGCTTTAGAATGTCATAGAACTTCTCAAGCTTGCTATCATAAACCCTTCTCACAAGTCTTTGAGGAAAAGGAGGAGGAGGTCTAGTAATATGAGGTGGAGCTTTTGATGTCTCTTTCACTTTTTCCTTTAATCCTTCTCGGTTCACTTCTTGCACCTTCTCTTCTTTTGGAACCCTTTCAACTTCAACAACCCTTTGCTCTTCCGCTTCAACTTCTTGTTCGGCCTTTTCCCCTACAACCGCTTGCTCAATTTCTCCTTATAGAACCTTCCAACTTCTAGTAGTTATCACCATGACGTGAGAAGTTGGACCACTTCCACAACCCTTTGGGTTCGCAATAGTGTCACTCGGAAGTTGTCCTTTTTGCTTTGGGTTTTGCACCCTAGAAAGGTTTCTCATTTATCTCCAATTTTTGAATGGATGTGGTATGAGAACCAACAATCTCGGTCATGTTCCTCATGGATGCATCAAACTTTTCTTGCTTTTGCAATACTCTTTCAAGCATGCTTTCTAACTTAGAATCTCTTGAGGACCCTTGATTTGCATATTGACCCTTTGGGGGAATATAGGGGTTAGAGCTACGATTTGCAAAGTTGTTTTTGTTACTCCAATTTCCTTGATGCGAACTACCTTGGTCATTTCTCCATTGTTGGTTGCCTTACCCTTACGAGTTAGGACTTCATTGGTTTTGTTGCCCTTGACCATGGTATGGTTGACTTTGATACCCTCCTTGAGGGTTGTTGACATAATTTGCTTCCTCAAAATCCTCATTTGATATAGGTTGCACATCATCTACCGCATCACTTTTTTCGTTTGGCTCTCGGTAAATATCTTTGTCAACATATTGACATTTGTAGCAAGCCCTGCAATCACTTGGTCCTTCTCTTGATTTTCCTTGATCATGTTGCTCAAAGAAGGAGAACCATATGAAATTCCACCTGTTGTGTCCTCGGAGTGCCATGCTTGGTTATGCTTTTCCATTTTGTCGAGGATTTGTGTCACCCTTGCAAATGATTTGTCCATGAAAGATCAATCAGCTGCATTCTTGGCTATAACTTGGTTCATAGGATCCAAATCAATATAGAATTTTTCCAATAACATAGAATCTGGAAAACCATGGTTTGGAGACCTCACCAAATATAATTTGAAATGATCCCATGCCTCATACAACTATTCTCCCTATATTTTCTTGAAAAAGAAGATTTTATTCCGCAACTCAGACTTCTTACTTTACGGGAACCACATAGACAAGAATGCCCGGACAAGTTCGGGCCAAGAATGGATAGAGTTTGGTGCCAGATTCTGGAGTCATTTTCTTGCATCCCGGCTAGAGAATACTTAAAGAATCTCAACCTCAAGGCAACATCAAAGACATTGTTTTGCTTGTGCATCGCACATACACCCAAAAATTTTCCGAGGTGTTGTATTGGATCATCATCGGAGGAATTTCTAAAGAACCCATCTATTTTGAGTATAAGGATTAAACTGTGTTCCACTTTGAATGTTTTAGTGCCAACAGCTGGAGGTGCAATAGCATTTTTATCCTCAATGTACTTCTTGATTTCTGCAAAAGGATTTTCTCCCATATCTGCCTCTACGTCATCACCATATTTAGACATGTTTTCCTATCAACACCAAGCAAAACAAGCAAAGTGTGATGGAATAGAATAAGACGTAAATTAAATCATACACTATTTAGGAATTTTAAAATCGTATTTCTCGGCAACGGTGCCAAAATTTGATACGCTCAAATTATAGTTTAACAAATAGTGTAAGACGGTCGGTGTCAAATATAATAAACCAACAAGGTTAGGGTAGAATCCCAGAGGGAATATATCTAAAAAGGTTACTCGAATAGTGTGTTTCTCGACAAAAGTCCTAATTCTATTCAGTTAACGGTAACAAGAGTATGAATTTATAGCAACAAGAGTATGAGTTGAGTTCGTTTGAAGTAATAACTAGTTGGAGTATTGAGAATGTAAATTATTGGATTAAAAAACCAAGGTTGTGTCCCCTTTAATGAAGTATAATGCTATCAGTGTTAATATGACATATTTCTAATGGACGGTCATTTTGATATGCAAATGATATCTAAATGACTATCCAATATTTTCTAATATTTTGGTAGTATTTTCTCTTTATAATTTTTTTCAAATATAAAAGAGTTGCTATTATGAATAATCAATATATGCCAAATAAAACCCACTTATTGCTAAGCGATTCTATTAAACAAGGCTTAAAACCTTGAGCTTTTGATATTTACTTCTACCAAATTCTAACCAACTTTCCTAATAAAAGCAAGAATTTAATGGCACTTGTTAATGTTGCAACCACCAACAATAAATAAAGAATGAGAAGTAAATAAATATCAACCAACCATTATATATATATATATATATATATAAAATCAATGTTAAATACCAAGTAGCATAACACCCATTTAGGATCTACAACCTTAGTATTTAAAGTTAGCTACTCATACTAAAATACAAAATCCAAAGAGTATTAAATATCATAAAGCTTACAAAGTGAAGATTCTTGACCCAAATGCTTTCAAAAGTGAATAATATTTAAGTCTTGGAATGTAGCTCAAAAACTAGACATGATCAACCCACAAAATCACCATAAATCTATTTATGAGGCTAAACATCGAGGCAGAAAATGGACAAAAATGCCCTTTCAGGTGAGATATACGACCGCATTTATGTCGCAAATCAGACATGCGGTCCTCATTTTTGACATGCCAATTGCAGAATATAACCCTAGTTTTCAGGCCTACACCGCATTAATGATTTGTGGTCCGCATTGTAGAAATGCGACCGTATTTTGCATCGCATTTTCTTCCTTCAGCAGCCTTCATGGTTGGTTTGCAGTCTGCTTTGCGGTTCGCAAACATGTTCTGAGATCGCAGAATGGACCTCATTCCTAACGTTGAATTTTTCTCAGCCTCTGCTTTGATCCGTGATCTTAGTGTCAATTATGCGGCTCGCATGTGGGTTTTGCGACCGCATATCATCCTTTGCGATGCCTTTTTCTCTTTTCTTGTCTCTTTGTGACCTTTTGCTTTCATTTCCATGCTCTTGGGTTCTAAACCTTATGTACTGCAAAAATACAAGAATTACATAAGTAAAGGAGATAATTGCATCTAAAACAAGCTAAAATATAAGCAATCAGTATTGAAATGTGCCGAAATTCTCCGGCACATCAGAGGCTGCGAGAGAGGTGTTAGGGACCTCGACGAGCGTCTATGGCATACACAAGGGAGACTGGTGGTGGAATGAAGTGGTGTGAGGTAAAGTAAAGTGAAGAATGAGGTGCACCAGATGTTAGTGAGGAGCATATGTGAGGAGGATAGGCGAACGTGCAGGGAGAGGTATAAGGTAGCTAGGAAGGTAGTGAAACTGGCGGTCACATAGGCTAAGACTACGGGTTATGGCCGTATGTACGAGGAACTAGGGGAAAAGGCAGGGATAAAAAATTATTTAGGCTGGCCAAGCTGCCAGAGAGGAAAGGTCGAGATTTAGACCAAGTGAGATGCATCAAGGATGACAATGACAGAGTATTAATGGAAGATTCCCAGATTAAGAGGAGATGACAGAGTTACTTTCAAAAACTTCTTAATAAGGTAGGGGATCGGGGATATTGTGCTGGGTGATTTGGAGAATTCATAGAGTCACAGTGACGATGGGTACTGTAGGAGTATCAAGGTTAAGGAGGTCGTTGGAGCTATGAGTAAGACGAGTAGGGGGAGCGATCGGGCCTGACGAGATTTCAGATGAGTGGAGGTGGAGTACTGTATAAGAACAAAGGTGATATCTATAGTCATAATAATTATAGGGGTATCAAACTACCGAGTCATACTATGAAAGTGTAGGAGAGGGTGGTTAAAGCAAGGTTGAGGATGACAGTGTCCGTTTCCGACAACCAGTTTGGGTTCATGTCAGGGCATTCTACGAAAGAAGCTATACACCTTTTTAGGAGGTTGGTTGAATACTACATAGATAGGAAGAAAGAACTACATATGGTGTTTATTTACCTAGAGAAAGTGTATGATAAAGTTCCTAGAAAAGTTCTCTAGAGATGCTTGGAGGCAAAAAGCGTGTCGATTCCCTACATTATGGTGATTAAGGAAATGTATGATGGGGAAAAGACTCAGGTTAGGACACTAGGAGGCGACTTTGAGGCCTTTTCGGTTGTTATGGGGTTACACGAAGGTTCTGCGCTCAGTCCGTTCTTATTCGCCCTGGTGATGGACGCGTTAACATACCACATTCAAGGGGATGTGCCATGGTACATGCTATTCGCTGATGACATATTTCTGATTGATGAGTCGCGAGCCATTGTTAACACGAGGCTGGAGGTTTGGATACAGACTCTTGAATCTAAGGGTTTCAAGCTTAGCAGAACGAAGATGTAATACCTGAAGTGTAAGTTCAGCACTGAGCAAGAGGGAAGTGGGCGTGGATGTGAGGCTTGAATCACAGGTCATCCCGAGTAGAGGTAGCTTCAAGTACCTTGGGTCGGTTATCTAGGGGAGAAGGAAGATCGACGAAGATGTCACACACTGTATTGTGGTAGGGTGGATGAAGTGGAGGTTAACATCTGCAGTATTATGTGACAAGAGAATGACACTGATACTCAAAGGTAAGTTCTATAAAACGGTGGTTAGATCAGCCATAATGTGTGTGGCTGAGTGTTGTCCGGTTAAGAAATTACATAGCCAGAAGATGAAGGTAGCAGAAATGAGTATATTAAGGTGGATGTGCGGGCATACTATGATGGATAAGATTAGGAATGATGATATTCGGGAGAAAGGTGTGCATGGCTTCCACTGATGATAAAATGTAGGAAGCGAGTCTCAGATGGTTCGGATATGTTCAGAGGAGAAGCCCACATGCTCCGGTAAGGAGATGTGAATGACTGGTTATGGAGGGCACAAGAAGAGGAATTGGGCGGCCTAATAAGTATTGGGGGGAGGTGATTAAGCAGGATATGACGAGGCTTCAGATTTTCGAGGACATGACACTTGATATGAATACGTGGAGGTCGAGTATTAGGGTTGTAGGGTAGGAGGTAGTTGAGTCTTGGCTTATGTCATGAGTTTGTGAGTCTAGTTTGGTAGATACTATTTTGCTTTTGCTTTGTATCGTTCTTCTTGATTGCATGTTGTTCCTATTTTTCATATTATTTCTGTGCTACTACTAATATTGTCCCCTTTTGTCTTTTTGAGCCGAGGGTCTTTCGGAAATAGTCTCTCTACTCCTTCGGGGTATGAGTAAGGTTTGCGTACACACTATCCTCCCAGATCCCGCTAGTGGGATTTCAATGTATTGTTGTTGTTATTGTAATTTTTACGACATAATATTTGTTTGCAAACTTTTATTTTTGGTTTATGCGATGTGACGAGGCTTCTTGTGCTTTAGATTAAATTTTTTTCTCACAATTTTTAAAATTTAACGATCAAAGTTTATTAAAGAGACAAAAAATACACATATTATTTTTATCACTTTCTCATAAGATTAGCAACCAAATAGGAAACATGAAAAATAGTTTGAATGCAGAGTAAGTAAGTACGAGTTACCAATAGTGATAGAGCTTAATACATATTATAGCTAAGGGTGTATTTTGTCCCGGGCCCGGTCCTAAACGGGCTTCACTGGCCTGGGCTCTGGCGGTCCCGAGCTTCGTAGGCCTGGCGGGTGAGACCAGTCCGTGACGGGTCTAAGCCCACAGTGGTCTTGGGCTTAGGGGGCCAGGCCTGACGGGCTTTTTTTAAGGCAATATCTTGTATAATAGTTATTAGTATATTTTATATAGTACACTAGTTATTAGTATAGTATATATAATATATATTTCATTGTATATTGTGTTGTAGTAATTAGTATATATATTGTATATTATGTATATTTTATTACCCAATGGGGGAAGGAAGACTAAAAAAAGAAATTCCATATATATATATATATATATACCGGAATAATATATAAACCACACAAAAATATATTATTAAAACGTAAGAGTTGAAACGAGTTTACCGGATTGCTGAACAACTTCTTGAAAATTGAAAATCGTTGAACACTTGAAAACTTCAATTCAACAACTTCACAATTTTTCACGAATTTTCAACAATAAATTAAGCAATTGTAGTAGAAAGATTGAGAGAGATTGAGAGATATTGATGAATAAAAATGAAAGAATGAGGGGGTATTTATAGTTGAGATATGAAAAAAAGTGTAATTATATAAAGTTTGTGGTTAAATTAAAGTTTGGGGGCCATATGGCTATTTTATAAAGTTCCAAACGGCTGTATTTGAAATTGAGCCGTTACTGATTCCGTTGGGCCCGTTTAGGCCCGCCAGGCCTGGCCCAGACACGGCTGACGGTCCCGAGCCTAGCGGTCCCGGGCTCACAGGCTTTTATTCTTGGACCGGCCCGTCACGGGCCTATAGGTACCACCAGGCCCAGGACCGGCCCGTTAGGCCCGCCAGGACCGCAGGCCTGGTCCGGTCCGGTTCAGGCCTGGGCCACAGTGCACCCTTAATTATAGCTTTTAAAATTAGAAAATTCAAAAGTATACACCGTTCATGTGTCGACTACTGCATACCAACAATAACAACAACAACAACTACTACCCAATATAGTCCCACACAGTGGGGTCTGAGGAGGGTAATATGTAGACGAGCCTTACCCCTACCCGAAAGGCTAGAGAGGCTGTTTTAAATCGACCCTCGACTCAGTGAAGGAAAGGAAAAACAAAAACAAAGACAAAAGAGCATTAGTATCACCAGCAGAAATATCGTAAATAATTATCTAAACATAAGAACCATAAATAAAATAGCATGGAATAATATCAGACAGTAAATACCATAAATAACTACCATAAGGGAGACGCAATCCAATACACAATTTATCTATGTATAGCCCTGCCAAGCATCACCCAACCCCGAGTGAGGAGTACGAAAAACTCTAGGGGCCCCTATCCTACGACCCTGATACTAGACCTCCAGACTTTCCTATCAAGAGCCATGTCCTCGGTAACCCGCATACTAGCCATGTCGTGCCTAATCACCTCTCCTCAATACCTCTTAGGCCTCCCTCTGCCTCTCCGAACGCCGACCATCGCCAGCCGCTCACAACACCTCACCGAGGCATCAGGACTTCTCCTCCGTAGATGCCCGAACCACCTCAGCCTCGCTTCTCGCATCTTCTCATCCACCGAGGCCACCCCCACCTTCTCTCGAATAACTTCACTCTTAATCTTATCTAACCTGGTGAGCCCGCACATCCACCTTAGCATCCTCATCTCCGCAACCTTCATTCTCTGAACATGAGAGTTCTTCACTGGCCAGCACTCCGCCCTATACAACATGGCAGGTCTAACAACAGCTCTATAAAATTTCCCCTTGAGTTTCTGTAGAACTTTCTTGTCACACAGGACTCCTGATGCAAGCCTCCACTTTGACCACCCCGCTCTTATGCGATGAGTGACGTCCCCGTCAATCTCTCCGTCCCCCTGAATCACCGACCAAGATATTGGACACTGTCCCTCTTGGCGATGGCTTGAGATCCAATTATCACTTCCCTGCCTACTTCGCTCGGCTCGGCGCTAAACTTGCACCTCCAGGTATTCTGTCTTAGATCTGCTTATTTTGAAACCCTTAGACTCTAGAGTCTGTCTCCATACCTCTAACCTCTCAATAACACCGACCCCCATCTCGTCTATCAAGACTATGTCATCAGCAAATAGCATACACCAAAACACATCCCCTTGAATATATCGGGTTAGAGCATCCATCACCAAGACAAACAAGAGAGGGCTAAGCGCCGATCCTTGATGGAGCCCCATAACCACTAGAAAATGGTCTGAGTCGCCACCCACCGTCCTAACCCTAGTCTTAGCTCCATCGTACATGTCCTTGATTACTCTGATGTAGGTTTCCGGCACGCTCTTCGCCTCCAAGCACCTCCATAGCACCTCCCTTGGAACCTTGTCATACGCCTTCTTCAAGTCGATAAGCACCATGTGCAGGTCCTTCTTCTTATCCCTGAACTGCTCCACCAGCCTCATGACAAGGTGGATAGCTTCTGTAGTGGAGCGAGCCGGCATGAAATCGAACTGGTTCACAGATATATATGTCATCTCCCTCACCCTCGCATCGATCACCCGCTCTCAGACCTTCATGGTGTGACTTATTAATTTAATACCCCTATAATTGTTGCAGCACTGAATGTGCCCTTTGTTCTTATACAAGGGCACCACTGTATTCTTATACAAGGGCACCACTGTATTCTTATACAAGGGCACCACTGTACTCCACCCGACTCCTCCGACATCCTGCATACCCATTTATGTAATTGCACCATTTATATATCGTCACCGTTCAGAGTCCTATCCACTCCACCTCTCTCACACACAAAACACACACACACACTTTTGTAATAAAAAGTCTTTATCCCCAATCGTTTTTCTCTCTCTTATTTCCTTTTAACCAACCTTCTGACATTCGTCAAACTTCCTTTTTTCTCATTTCAGTCATTACAAAGAAAGGATAACAAGAGACAACTTCTTCTTCTCTCTACAGAAGGAAATTTGCCCTCGCTTTTACACCTTCAACTTCAGTAGTATCCTCCTCTCCATTTCGTCCTGTCACCGGTCTTCCGGCGACTTCTCCGATCATTTTTTTGCTGACTGTGGAGGTTACATGACTTAATCCATTCAGTTCCTTGAGAGATTTTGTTATTGAAGTAGTGTGTAATATAGAATACATAGTGGAGGAAAATGGATTTATTGGAAGGAGTAGGGGAGAGTTCGTCACCGCCGAGGAGTTTTGGGAGCTGTGCACTACTGTATGACATAAAGAACGATGTCTATAACCGTCTTGTCCAGAGCGGAAATGCGGAGGCCATTACTAATCCGGAGTTGCTTCGTGAGCAGTTGGATTCTCACTTCGCTCGCTTACCTGCTAGGTTTCATTTTCTCTGCTTTAGCATTTTCCTTTTTTCGCTAAATTATGTATTACGTTTACTTGCACCGTCAAATTAAATACGATTTCTCAAGCTGAATTTTCTGTGCAATTCTATCTGTTTTCTGGAGTGTAGAGAGTCGGTAATTTTGTCATCTTAGTTAATGAGAGGATAATTAGGAATTTGTTTTTCTTCGAGAGTTATGCGAGGTTAAATTTTGTGTCTATGTATGTATGTATTTATGTATGGAATCCATTATTGCTAGGTAGTATGAATAGTTAAGCTATTTATGATATTTGATTAAAGTATTCAATAAAGTTATTAGCTCTATGTTTTTTCTGTATAATAGTGGAACTCTGGTTGTGATTAATAAAGTATTTTGATTAGGAAAGTCAGATTACAGCATGTTAAATAATTCAAACTAGCCTTAGGGCTTTGGTTTAGTGATAAAGGTAGTGCGACACATGATGTTTTGTAGGCGCACGCCTGAGTTTGAATTGTGTTGGTGAACCAAGTCTGCTAGTTATTTAACAGTATCTTTGATGCTTCAGTTATGGGTTGGATATTAATATGGATAGAGCGGAAGATGTGCTGTTGCACCAGAAGATTCTTGTTAGAGCAAAAGATCCCGATAATCAGCCTGCTTATCATGTCCGATATTTAGAGGTACGAACTCCATTCATCATATAGCTGCCAGTCTACTACCACTTTGGTGCCATCAGATATTGCTGGTGGATTCTGTGCTGTTTAAGTGTATACTGTGCTTTTCCTAATTGTTGTAGTTGCTTTTGTACCTTTAATGTTCCTTCATTAATCATTGTCAATTTCTTTCTTACATACGTCTGTGGTTCTCTCTTTTACTGATTGGATTGCTCTATGTGTTGTTTCAGATGTGAATGATTGTTGATATGCCATCTGATTTAAGTATCTATTATTTGGATATCTTTTTCTATACGCACCCTTAAGATCACTATTCTTTTTTATTTGGTCATTTCACGTGATGGCTTTGTTGATTCATTGGTTTTCTTTGGCTGGATTCTCCTGGAGTTTTCAGCCATTATTATATGTTCATCTGCATTTTGTTGTTACCGTGGTTTCAACGACCTTTGGGCTGTTTTCCACATTAATTAAAGGAGACACAACTTTACTGCTGAATCTTTCCTTTATTTCTTTGGCTGGATTCTCCCCACTTTGTGGGACTATACTGGGTAGTTGTTGTTGTTGTATCCTCTATAAAAGACAGATGAGGATTCGGTTGAATCATTGTTTATATGCCATCGGAATTAGGTATCTATTAGTTAAATAATCTGGCAAGATCATAGTTACGTCATGTTGGATATGTATTAAAGATGGATTGTTGCTCTTTGTAGATTACGTTATGTTTCATTGCATTGCATATTTCCTTATTTCAAACTTTATAGTCTTAATATGTGCAAGTTTCTTCAAGAAATTGGATTTTTCTTTGATGTAATCTCTACGGATAATGCACATGGCACTTGTTTTCCGTTTTGGTTTGCTTGACAGAATTATTGGACTAGATCCGATGATGTAGAAGGTCAGCATGAGTTCAATGATATTCCGACTCAAAATCCAGGTGGCAGCTTAAATAATGAAGGGATCAGGTACAGTACAAGTTTGACAACTTTTACATGGTCATTTATTTTGACAAGTAACTTACTTTTACCTATCAACTAATATGCTTTAATTTTCTTGCGTTCTCATTGCTGCTTAACAAAATACAGGAAACATATGAATGACTTTGAAACTTGCTCTAAGCTTGAAGACCTAAATTTAGAAGTTAGACAGAATTTTAATGGCAAAGAGGAAATTCCGGCAGAAGATTCTATCAGAAGGTAGTTTCAGAGCAAACTTCTATGATTATTTCTCCTCTCTATTTGTCTCTTATTTTTTATTTTTGAAATTTACTTTATAAGTAGCAAAGCTTCTAGAAAACGGAGGATAATCTAGTAATGGTAAATTTTGTTATGAATCCGAAAGTTTCTCTGAAAAATTTGGATGTAGTATTTATTTAACTTGAATTGTAGTATTTGCAATATTCCAAATACTACATGTAATATTGTAATGTAGATCTAGAACAAGTTTGCATTTATTGAGTTCTTATGCATCCAAGATTGTTGAATGAGAAAATCGTGGTTCATTAGAGAAAATTGCGGCCGAAAAAATATGAATGTGATTCTCAAAAAGTGAATTTTGCTACATAGAGGGAGAATTAATTGTTCTAATCTGAAAGGTAAATCAAGCATTTAAGTTTAAGCAAATTTGTAATTCCAAAATCACTTGTAGAATCATATTGTTAGTCAAAGTCTCTTTGCTGTTAACGCATGCAAATGAATCCATCTACTTTGATCGGCCAATTTGCATCTTCAGTTTGGTTAAGACACTTGTGGTATGGATCATTTAAGCCTCAAAAAGGATCAACAATACTAGGTTCATGCTTTGTCAATCTCTGCAGAAAAATACTGACAGGTCTTGCTTTCTTATGTTTCTTTCCAAGCTTTTTCACGCTGCTTCTTCAACCTTTGTCCTCTACACTTCCATTTTCTCCCTACTTCAGTGCAAATTTCTTCCTCTACACTTCTACATTTAAGTTTAAGCAAATTTGTAAGTCAAAGTCTCTTTGCTGTTAAAGCATGCAAATAAATCCATCTACTTTGATCGGCCACAATTTGCATCTTCCGTTTGGTTAAAAAACTTGTGGTATGGATCATTTAAGCCACAAAAAGGATCAACAATACTAGGCTCATGCTTTGTCAGTCTTTGCAGAAAAATACTGACAGGCTTGCTTTCTTATGTTTCTTTCCAAGCTTTTTCGCGCTGCTTCTTCGACCTTTGTCCCCTACACTTCTAGTTTCTTCCGACTTCAGTGCGTTTTAGGCATTGTGCAAGTCTAATGGCTATTCTATAATTATTAAAAATCTATGGATGTTGGCAATGATTTTGTCTATTATGCTTTTAGCTGTAATGTTTCTAACATCTGAATCTCAAAAAAGCAGATTGCTAGTACCTGCAATATATTCAGTAGTTGACCACCAGTAATTGTAGTGCAGGCATGACATTTCACATATTCCAATCCATGAAGTTATCTTTTCCACCATTGACAAACCCAAGCTTCTTAGTCAGGTAACCATAAGAGGGTTCATATACCTCGAACCTTTTTTAAAATTTTTTTTTTTACCTAGAATACTTAATTGAAGGTCTGCTCAATTCGATTGCTAGCTCTTTGATGTTGTTTTCTGTTATCTCTAGCTGTGTTTGCTGTAAGTGGAATACTAAAGGGGGAGATCACATAGAAGTGTTTGTAGCATGTTAATTCTATTGACCAACTCCTATTGCTAGATGATTGACCTTTTGTAAGAAATTTGTAATACAGTTTGAGTTTCATAGAAGTTCTAAAAGACTTTTTACTATATTCTCTTCTTATTTTAGTCAATACTCATCCATAGCTCTGGTTTGTTTTGCAATGAACCTTTGAGCTTTCTCTTCGCCAATTAAAGGAAACAAAGCTTTATGTTGAAGATATAATTATGAAAGTGTGCTACAGACTTCAACATGGTATCATAGTTAGACTGGCCTTACGCTTTCAGATGAAATGGCCACACACTTCCATGTGATACCAGAGGTGCATTCATCAATTCTTGGTTTACCCAATGTTGGGTCCCCAAGTCATGTTATCCACGTTCTAGTTAATCAGGCTTGGACGTGTGGAGGAAGGATGGTAGCTTGTTCCACATTGGCGTAGAGAATCAGTTGTTGTCTCCTTATATGGTCTTGGGCAATTTTCAGTTAGCTCTAAGGTTTGAGAAGGCAACACACTTCAACATTTTGCTTCTAGATCTTTCGCTTTGTACAATAAATTTTTGGTTTGATCCGATATAAAGATATATAAACATTCGATAGTGCCTGGCTTCTGGGGTTTTCCCAAATTTAACACTTCTGATGTTTTGTCTTGTGTTCATTTTCATTTTTTTTCCTTCATGCTAAAAGTCCTCTTTGAATATATATATATATATATATATATATATATATATATATATATATATATATATATATATATATATATATATATATATATATATAGATATCCTGACAATTTTGCATAATGTTATGATGAAATGTATGTGAGGATTCATTTTGTTATATTTCTTTTTCCCTGATTAATGTTATCTCATGTTCTCTGACTACTTTCCTACTCTAGCTCTCTGCTTTACTTTCTGATATAGGGCTTAACATCCGAGAAGCTCATGTGTTCTCAACAACTGATGGGTATTCATTAGATGTATTTGTGGTGGATGGATGGTCTGTTGAGGTACGCTTTGTGTTGCTCACCATTTTTCTACTAAGTTTGATGTACAGATTCTGACGTCTTGTTTATATGTGTTTCCGGTAATAGCTCTTAATTCAATAGATCTTTGGGGTTTAAACTTAAAAGAACAAACGATTTAGGGGCTCTATGTTTATGCTCTTATTTTAGTGTCTCAATTTACTATTTCTGTCCCTAAAGTCTTATAAGTATGCTGAATAATGTCTTGGTATTGTTGTGGTTAATCATCATGAGATATAAGGCAAACCTTGCTCTTTGAAAATATAAAAATAGTATACACACACTGACACACATGAGGAAAACCTTCCATATGGTCAATGCAGGGTAGTGTAAACCTCAGTGAAAGTGAGCATCGTGATTATATTTCTTGCATGACAGGTGTCTGCTGTGTACAAAAGTTGCTGACTTTGCCATGTTATCGTCAGGATACGAAGGCTTTGCATAACGAACTGGGGAAAGCAATTTCCAGAATTGAGGTGATTTAGTTTTGGTTTCTTCTTCTTGTGATGTTATTTAGTTAACCCTTTATTCTTTTTCTGTGGAGTTCCAATAAATAATCAATTGTTTTGGGGTTGCTTGTTTGTTGCTATTCAGTTCTCCGAGGATAGTAATCATTTGAGCTTATAAAAAAAGGATAATAATCATTTGATTTCTAGAACATAACTGCACCAGATAAATGTGAATTAATAGGGGGAAGATTTTGGTTTATCTTTCAGATGCTTTTTTAATTATCTGGAGAAGTTCCGCCTCAAGCCCGTGCTGGGGCTGTCTCAACCTTTTCTCTAATATTCCTTTTGGACACTCTTAACAGGAAGACTAAAGATTCCTACATTAATAGGCATAAGAGGGGAAATTTATGAAAGCTCATGGAAAGGATCTTGCTCCTATTGTTTCAAGGCGTGCTGCTAGTTGCATATGCCATCTCCCTAAACGGAAAAGGAAAGAAAGTTTCAATAATTTAAGTTCCATTGATGTAGCCTTTTCCTACTTAGGGTGGCATAGACTAGGCCATGAGTAACTTTGGAAAAAGGAAACTTATCTTGTAAAGAAGTAGGCCATGGGTAACTTTAAACAATACCTATATGGTATCATATTTATGTGGATGATATAGCTGCTATAATCTTCAGAGCTTCATTTCCAATTAGCCATCATCAATTTCTTCTTGTTGATATGTGATGGATACCGTTATTGGAATCTCCTCAGAATCTACTTTGTTGTTGTATTATTGAAGCTCATTAGTGTGATGTAATTTACTTACCAAGTTGTAAGGAGCATACTTTCTGGATGACACAGGGATCATGGTCTGGTTCGTCTCATTCAAAGTCAGCTGTTGAAAAATATATACTGGCACGATCAAAACCTGAAGATTGGGAAATTGATAGAAGATTACTGAAGATTGGGGAGAGAATTGGTTCAGGATCTTGCGGAGATTTGTGAGTTTTGGATTGTATTTCTGTGGTTTTGCATGAATTCTGGGTTCCCAGCTTTACAGGAACTTTATTCTCTCCCTTCTCATCTAAACTTTACTCATATGAAGGTATCATGGGATGTATCTTGGTATGGATGTTGCAATCAAGTTCATTAGATCTGAGCATTTGAATGACACATTGGAAGATGAGTTCGCTCAAGAAGTAGCAATTTTGAGGTGAGTGATCTAAGCTCTTATGTTGTATGAAGCTTATTTGGGCTGGGGGATGACACAAAAATTACTGGGTTGCTTCATCCTTGTCCTGTGCTTTGTGTTGCCTACTAGAGGAATTATATCAACTTGTAGAGCAAGCTCGAAGTTAATTCCAGGTTGAAGACTTGTGTGGTAAGGTGCCAAGAGTACAGACCATTCCTTGGCGTGTAAATCAAGAAAAAAGTTCCAAACATATATATGATGGATGCATGATCCTCCTTTTGTGTATTTCTGTATATTATATTCTTCAAATGCTAGTCACATTTGTTCTTTGGTGATACTGGTACTAATACAATTTTATAATACAAAGCATAACGATGCAAATCGGACTTTAAAAAGAGATGTGTTATGATTATTAATATTACATGTGTTGTAATATTTTGTGGACATATTACTATATTAGTGTTACCACATCTCAGATACTCCTCCACGATCTTACGATTTTATCTTATTGCATACAGGCAAGTTCAGCACAAACATGTTGTTCGTTTCATTGGTGCATGCACAGAGTCACCTCATCTGTGCATAGTTACAGGTATGATTAGTGCTGTGAAAAAAGTTACGTGGTCTCTTCGAGACTATGCTTATAATTATTTCATGGGTAAATTCATGTCATGGCTTTCTTGGCTGTCCTTATATTTAAAATCAAAGTTGTACATTCTCAGCTGCATGGCAGTAAACTGAAGAATATGTTTGGTCGTTCATTGCTGCAATTTTTTTGGTACTTTATTTTCTTATTTTATTGTACCATCTAGTTATTGTTATACTTACATGACGTTCGGATGGGGATAACTGTGATTTAGAGGAAATTTAGTTTTAGAGAACTCCTAATTTTGCTTAAAGGACAAATTACTCACCAGTATTGAATTGAGATTGTCCCAAATAGAGCGCAATATATTGAGGATTCATATTGTCAACCCCGACTAGCATGGTTAAGTAATGATGGATTGATAGCTGTTGCAAAAAAAAAGCAAAACGTGGTCCGTTACATGTATTTGTTTTCACAGTTTTTTTATTATCAATGCACGGTTGTGCTCATAACGCTCTACTTTTGAAATATTCATATACCGTGGATGGCCTTTTTTCAAAGGTATATGTGGACTTATGTCAGCTGATGAAAATTATATTTATTGACTTATTCTTGTGTTGATGCTGATCTTTTTGTAGAATACATGCCTGGTGGGAGCTTGTACGACTACTTGCATAAAATCCATGTCATATTACAACTCTCACAATTGCTAAGCTTTGCAATTGATGTCTGCAAAGGAATGGAGTACTTGCATCAAAATAATATTATTCACAGAGATCTGAAGACAGCAAATTTACTTATGGATGCAAACAATGTAAGTTGGGCAAACAATGAAGTAATTTCATTCTTAATCGTGCTACAACATGACTTCATGAGCACTGAGTCCACTTTCCTTTGGTCATAAATCAATGTTCTTCAACATTAGAAAGTAACTCCAGAAATAGACATTTGTCCTAATAAAAAAAATAGTATTAAAAAATTCGAATCGCCAAAAAATATTTCCAAATATTAAAAAGAAGAAATACTCTATCAATATGGAAATTCCAGTATTTCATCTTTGAGTTTCTACTTTTCAAAGATCTGCTATGTTCAGTGCTTACTCTATTGGACTGGAGGTTCGTTTAACTGGTACTATGTTGTAATGGGATTGGTTGTATTATAATGGATTGAAAAGAGTTCTATTGTTTGAGATTTTTTCCATAACAAATTCATACTTTTACTTTGAGGAAAGAGCAGGATTCTCTCTGTAAAACCGCAAGCTTTTGAATTTTATGGATCTTCAGACCTGTCATGTTTTCTGGGAATTAATTCTTCCACCAATTTTTTTCTTTTTTTATGTGCTCATGATTTGAATGGCTACCTTATGTTTTGCATTATCTACACCACGCCTATTTTGATCGACTTTGTAATCTGTGATAAGGTTGTTAAAGTGGCAGATTTTGGTGTTGCTCGTTTCCAAAATAAGGGGGGTGTCATGACAGCTGAGACTGGAACATATAGATGGATGGCCCCTGAGGTCCGGCTATTTTCTTTGCTAAATTTGTGAGTTATTTGATTCAGTACGGAATATCAGATATGCGTCTGTACCCTGATAAGCTAGTTAAACATACAAGTGATTTTGTTTATGGAGTCCACTTAATTTAGGCAGTCAAATAGAAGGATTGCCTAGCTTCTTGTGCTGCTGGAAGTTCTCCTTGCTGCTGCTTGAGTGGAAAAAAGGATGATTCATATATGTTGCTTTTGATAATATTTTTAACCCTCAGTTGCAACAACCATTTGAAGCTTCTCGTCCTTTTTAGTGCATAGTTTTTAATGCTCCAATGATCCGTCTTTTCTTCCTTCTGAATCTCATTAAATCTTTACCTGTATATCGGATTCTAATGCTTTTATGACAGTATTAATTAACTTCTCTTTCCTATTTGTTTTTGTTTGTTGCATAACATAACATAGTTGTACAACAATTAAAAGAAAAATGTCATGGTTGTACATGGGTGCTCTAGACACTTTGGGAAGTCTGCTTATTGGTGTTAATACTCCTTTACATGCAGCCGTCATCAGTTGGGCTCTTCTAGTTTTAAGCTGTAATTTTCTGAAATTGCTTATAGCGATGAAGTTTCTAGGATTGATTCTTCATAGTTTTGTAATAATATGGCTTTCCTAAGATGAGGCATTATTCCGTAGTCCTGCACAAGATCTCGCTCGTGATTCCATTCTTCTCTATGATGGAGGAGCCTACGTGCTTTGTTTGTCTCTCTCCACCCTGTTTGATGATAGATAATTAAGACCAAGGGCTGCGTTTGTGGTGTCTAACATATGTGAAATACATTACCACATCCATAACTGTCCTGTCTGCTATGCATGGTTGGTCTGTTAAACTTTTCGTTTCCTTTTAGGTCATCAATCATCAGCCATACGATCAGAAAGCAGATGTGTTTAGTTTTGCTATTGTTCTTTGGGAGCTTGTAACGGCAAAGGTATTTGACTACTCGTGAAAGAAGTCACATGATGGCCATCAGAAGTTAAGGTTGTGCCTCCATTGATTCATGTACTTTTTTATGCTACAGGTTCCGTATGACACCATGACCCCACTACAAGCTGCTCTAGGAGTGAGACAGGTCTGTATTGCAAATTGCTTTTAGCACGTGGAGCATGTTTTGAATCGTATTTTCCTGTTAAGCAAGCTAGTCTGTTATTTTAGGCGTTTGAGGGCTTCGCATTTTGGGAGTGGAAGGGCTCCTTGCATATTTGTGCTGTAAAACTTGAACAGATATGAAGTTTTGCGTGGTGCTGTATAGATGGTTAATGTAGCCTCGTTACATGCTAATATGTTTTATGAACCCCTAAGAACAAGTGAGATTCCTTTTATCTAAATGAAAGTGTGCATAGCTAGATTTTTCCTACAGGTGTAAAGTTCCAAGTCCTTTAAACAGTCTTACGTCCTTGGATCTTGAGTAGATGTGCATAGTTGGAATTTAGAGTAACATTCATGGGCCAAATACCGATGCATGCAATATCTATATTATGTGCATGATTGCTCGTATAGCCATTATGATATTAATTAAGGATAGTGACTTTAGAAAAGAAGGAACACTTGCAAAGTCAGATGATACTTTTCTCGGCCATCTGTTACATTTCATTCTATCTCGTCTCTGAGTTTGACTCTATTATGTTGTCTCCTAGGGCCTCCGACCCGAGCTTCCAGAGAATGCACACCCGACACTGCTAGACTTGATGCAGAGGTGTTGGCAGGCCATTCCGAGTGATAGACCCAGCTTCTCTGAAATACAAGTTGAACTTGAACTACTCTTACAGGAAGTTGAGGTAAAAATATCTCTGTACATTGTACTTTGTCCGATATCCCTCAATTAGATTACCATCTTTTTAATGTGTGTCTTCCGATTAATCTTGTGACTATTTCTATTATTTGTGTCTCACAGGATGCAGTAGAAGCACCAAATGAGAGATGAGCATGTGCTACATGTATTGGACTAATGATACACTTTAACAGTAACAACAGAGGATTTTGTTTACCAGGACATATATACGCAGACCTTTATTTTTTGGGTGAGATCTATGTTACAAGTGAAAGATACAGAGGACTGCTGGCTATTTTTGGAGTTGATAGCAAAGTGACCCGATTTTCTGATTACATATTACTGCATAAATAATACCACTACCAACATCCTTGTAAAATCTTTTTTTTCCCCTTCGAGGAAAAATGTAATGTCCTCTTTTTTTTTTTTTTTTTTTTTTTTTTTTTGAGAGGTGAGGTTTTGGGGGATGATAAAGGAGTTTGGGCGAGAATTTCGCAAGTGTACCAACGTTTTCTGTTTTGCAAGTTTGGTTCAGATCAACTTCTTGTCTGTTACTTTCTATTCAATTGATTGGCTTGAGAATACACCAATTCATTTTTCACGTGGATCTGTTTGGCTTGAGATGCTACAGATGAGACATTTTAGATGTTATAATTAGTGCCGTAGAGTCAGTTTTCCTTGTCCTTATTTTGTTATATTGATAGGGCGGTTAAATAGGCCTGTCGGATCAAGTTTGAGCCTGTTAAAAATGTTTGAATCAATAATCATGCCATGATTTCACATACTAAAAAAAATTTGTTAAATTTTTTGAAAAAGAAATAGTATTTCATGACATATGGACGATACCTACTTGAAATAATAACTTAAATCTGTACTATACTAAAAGCAGGAAAACCCTTAGCGAAATGTCGTTCGCCTTTTTTACCCCTTCAAAATAGAATTCACATTTGATAAAACTGTAATTTAAATTAGTTTTCTAATATTTAGGAATTCATAATGAACTAAAATCTTTATCACTAAATACTTCCTTATTTAAATTAAGTAAAAAGTCCTAATATTTAGGATACTAAAAATATACTTTATATAAATAATCTATGTACTTTCAAAAGAAGTACGTAGAAGGAAAATTTCTTTCTCAAGGAAACTCCATCATAATACTCGTGTTCTTGTCATTAATTTTAATTTACGAGGTTAATTTGGCCTCTATATTTACTTTCAGACCAAACAAATCATTCTTAAGTTTTCAATCCATAAATATTTACATTAAAACTTGGTTATTAAATTATAGGGATAATTTTATAGATACACTCGTGTTTTGCTCTATCACACTTACCTTTCCCATGGCATATAATTTTATGCTTATCTTTCTTATTTGTTTTTGTAATAATTCATTTTACCTATTTTTTGTTAATGAATAAAATATAATATTAAAATATGCCTTTTCAATATTAACTCTTATAATTAATTGAAATTGATTTTATGAGTATTTTCTTTAACAAATAGGCCAATATTTCTGCAAATGGTATTTTCCATTAGCGTTAGAAACAATAGCCATTATTGGAAAAAGGACATAATTCTTCTTTTATTGAGCTGTGTTATGAAATAATATAAGAACAAGAATAATAATACAAGAACAAGAACAATATAGAGAGTATTCTTATTAATACTTAGGGATGATATACAATGGGGTAAGACCCCTCTATTTATAGGAAGAGAAATGAGTTAGCCTCAAAGTAAAACTCTTCTATAAGATAGACATTCACTCTAATTAGAGTTCTATTTATAACACTCCCCCTTGAATGTCTATTCAATAATGTACCTCGTTAAAACCTTAACTAAAACAAAACCCAATGGGAAAAAAATTAAAGAAAAGGAAAAAGAGTACACATGTTTGAATATGCGCCTATTGGTTGCCTCGTTAAAAACCTTGCAAGGAAAACCCAGTGGGGCAAAAACTTGTAAGGGAAAAAGAGTGCAACACGCATTAACTCCCCCTGAATAGAGCATCAATTCACATCCTTGAGCATTTGAATTCCAATCTTGTGCACCATCTTCAAAACGATCTTTTGTAGAGATTTTATAAATAAATCAGCCATATTGATTTGAATAAATATTCCGCACCTTGAAATTATCATTCTTGATAGATATGAACATCTTCATATAATGCCGTGAAATGACTCTTCAATATCTCCATAGGGGTATTCTCGATGCCATCATGTTTATAGTTATAGCAATATACATATGTACACAAATTGCACTTAGGATGTGGTACTTCAGGACCAAGAATTGTATATGCTTCAAGCAACTTAAATCTTTCAAGTTAAGTCATATAATAGACTTTAGATGCATATCAAGTTTTCATGTCATGCCAGACAAATAGATATCGAAAACTGATTACACATACCTTTGCCTTTACACTTTCAAGTATTTGAACTACATGTCCAAAACTACATGTCTTTCATATGGAATCAATTCTTCTTGAATTGTATCTCTTCCATTTGGCCAATATTTTGTTTGTATTCGACAAACACAAGATCCTCATCGATATTTGGCGCTATTATAGATGTCATCGACAATCATTTTATATCGGTTTCAGTCAATTTTCATAAAGACATAACATGGAGATCTCTTCATTCATACATTCAGGTACCTGAATCTCTCATGAGATTTTATGAAGTGTTATGTCATGTGATCTTCTGGATCACTTTCCTCCTTATTATGATCACTTTGATCATTTGCTCATCTTCTTTATTAAGAAGTTATTTGAAACCGATTTGTCTATACGCTTCAAGTGTATCAAAGACTTTGTCCTTCTAGGACTTAATATGAGCATTTGCAGTGAGAATATAGTTACATTCTTTGGGTCAACAAATGCGTATAGCATGATTTGCAATATGTTGCAATTGAATTATCCTTTTATGAACTTCAGGTTCATATTATGATATTCGAGGATCTATATATACAAATGATAATTTATCTCATGTAACCTTTTCTCAAGTGTTTATCATGTCTCCCCCTCATGTTAGAAAAGCTAACTTGTTTCCTCAACTTTGAGAAATCATCTTTGTGCATTATCATGTCAATATACACAGCACATTAATAATAAGATGAAATTATTTGGTTCCTGACCCTGAACCACTTGTGAGGGTAGAATGTAATATACTCTCGTATACAACGTATATCAAACTGATATATATAACTTTGTTCTCATAAGAAACAGTTTAGCTATTAAGTGGAGGCACTCAATAATTATCTTGCTAAACCAACTTTGATATAAACCAACTTATCAAGATGAAATATCTTGAGTAGAAAATCTGGAAATTATGCTCGAAGTTATATTACTGAGCAATTTACCTCGCAAGCACCGGCCAGGCTGCGGGTCAATAACAATCGCGCATGTAACCATTTCATAGATGCATCATATGTGGTATACATGGCAGGTGAATGGGCCCATATTCGCCTTTGATATTTCCAGAATTTATGGGCTTCAACCTGAACTCTTTAGTTGGTCAGTTCATTAATGAGAACAAGTAATACAATAGAATTCGTAAAGAACTTTCTAGTTCTTTAATATTCACCCATGTGAATTCTCTATTATTGCACATCATACTTAAAATGAGATGGCTAACCCGAATGCCAACTGAATAAATTATCAATATTGGTAAACTTCAAATTTACACCATGACATGTGCACTTATCAATAAACTTAAGGTTTATTATGACATGGATTTTTATACCAATAGATATCCATTTTACGGTGGCATTCTTTTGTTTGTGTAGTACAAACTGGAGAATAAAGCGGGTAGCTTTTCATATACAAATTATCCCGCTACAAGTTTTAGTAATAGAAGATATCAAATCTTTCCTTTATTTATAGTCTCAATATAATCAGCGCTTTCGCGTGTACTTTGGAAACTGAATAAGTTTCTTTGAGACTTACTACAACACAATACTCAATTGTGTTTCTCCAACATAGTAATAATTGGCTCTTCTAGAGCTCTCAATTAATTTTGTACTACCACAAATTCATCAACATCCATGTGGTGAATATCTTTCTTAAAGAGAAAGTTATACCATTATGGTCATGTCAAACTTATATGCAAGATATGTTTCTTGCATTATCGTTGTCCTTTAATAGTCATATTTCCAAAATACTTTGGCGTAAAATAGGTACGTGACCAACGATCATTCATGCCATATATCATCTCAAACCTCCTTCTAGGGGTGAGTGTGGTATATTCTATACCAATTTCATGTTCATATTCTTCCAATAATGAATATGTATTCGTGAATCAGATGTTGTCACATTCACTTCGGGGATATGTGATTTTGTTATCCTTTTCAAATCTGTAAATGCGTCTGGCATTTGATTTGTTATTCTTTGCATATGGATAATCTTTTGCACCTCACTTTCACAAATGGAGGTATGTGGATCAAGATGAGATAATGATGAATTTTTCCACAAAATTTCCCGTTTGGTTTCACCAACTTCTCCCCCTAATTTTGGGAAAAATGTCTCATCGAATTGACAGTCTGCAAATCGTGCAGTGAACAAATCCCCTGTCAATGTTTCGAGGTAGCGAATAATGGAGGGCGATTCAAACTCAACATATATTCCTAACCTTCTTTGCAGACCCATTTTGGTGCGGTATGGCGGTGCTACAGGCACATATACTGCGCATCCAACAATTCTTAAATGGGATATATTAGGTTCATGACCCAAAACTAATTGCAACGGGAAATATTTGTGACAACTCGTCAGTCAGAGACGAACTAGCATTGCTGCATGCAAAATGGCATGATCCCAAACCGAAGTGGGCAGCCTCGTTTTCATGAGTAAATGAGGTATTCAAGATTATACTCATGTATTGTCTAAATCTGATATCCATTTTGAATGATATCTCTAAAACTCAACAAGTTCCTTTTAGACTTGGAGGAGAACATTTTGACTGATATCATTAAAACTCAACAAGTTCCTCTTAGACTTGGAGGAGAACATTGCATTCTCTAAAATATTGTTCCTTTAGGCAGAGTTATAGTTGCTCTCCAGGAGCCTTCAATCAATTTAATTCCCATGGTTTGACATACAAAAGAAAATATATGAACATGAGAATATACAAATCTGTTTGCTTCATATTTAAACAATATTTTCAAAATCTGCTGAGGTTATTCGACTAACTAAATCAGATAGTCGACTATCATGCCTTGCGGAAAAGTCCAGTTTTAATGCGAAATATTAGATAGTCGACTAACTAAGTTAATAGTCGACTATCTTAGTAAACAGTCATCAGGATATTCGAATAACTAAATCAGATATTCGAATAACTTAGCTTGCGGAAATTCCAGTTTTTAATACGAAATATTAGATAGTCGACTAACTTATTAGTTAATCGACTAAATTTGCTGGAAAATAAAAATTTCTTCGAAATTTAAGCATATTGAAACATTCTAAAGAACTAATACTAACATTATATCATAAACTAACTAATACGAGCTGATACTAATGACTATTAGTTTATTCACTAACTATTACAAATAAGTGAAATAAAATCAAACAATCCCATCTTCCTTCATCACAGATCCATCACCAATTAGGTGGTCAATTTTCCCCTCAGGGTGCTCAAAGAAGTCTGCCACATCCAAGTGGGTGATGTCAAAATTGTCGTCAGAGACAAAATTTGTTTCAGGGCATTTACTCTTTAGAGATGCTTGACAAAGCTCAACCAAATGTCTTGGTACACGGCAAATTTTCGCCCAGTGCCCTTTTCCACCGCAACGATAACATATAGTTTATGAACTATTTGCTTTTGGATTCTCATCATATCGTGCTTGTGGCAGAGTGACCAACTTCAGGTTGTCATATCTCTCCTTTAAGCCATTCCACAAGATAAGGTGGATCTTTGACTGTGATATATTCAATTTTCAAACCTTCATCAAGCTGATGGCGCAAGTAAATCAAGGCCTTAGCACAGTTTCAAACCTTCATCAAGGTGATGGCGCAAGTAAATCAAGGCCTTAGCACAGTTTCAAACCTTCATCAAGGTGATGGCGCAAGTAAATCAAGGCCTTAGCATAGTCTTGGGTGGATACGTTATTTCTGTCTTTAATGGCGTCTCCAGGACCCATTGCATCCAAATGGATTTCAGCATCCGACACCCATGTCATATAGTTCTTGCCCGAAATTTCAAGGGCAACGAACTTTCTTTTCATAATGTCAGACATAAAACAAAATTACATCAAGAGCGTGTTCATACTTAGGGGCTCTATTGCAATTATCACATTCACTTCAGGGAATGGATCATAATCATCTGTATGTGCTATACACAATCTCATGTCAAATATTACTTTCAAAAAGTGAAAGATTATTTTGAGAATCCTTATTGTTCTCATTACCACAATAATGACTATTATAATTTCGTCTATTGCCACGTCCACATCCATTGATACCTTCACGATAATAATTTTGTCTTCTTTCAGACTTATCACATACTGCTACCACATTCTCTAAAGGGAATGGAGCAAATTCAATTGGACGGATTTTTAATTCTTTGCCCACAATCATACATGAATTTGATCATGGCAAGGCATAGAAATTTTACCACTTCATGTGAGTGTAATTTCTTACGAACTCCATTAGAGTTATAATCAAACTTTGTTGTCTTTGTTTGTATATAAAATCAAATCGTAGAATTTCAAGAATTTGAAATGGAAAAGTAAATTGCTTACCTTTAAGGTATACCAATAAATGTTGTGATATCAAATATACCTCTTGTGTAAATTCCTTTCTTTCTCTCACGTTTTTCTCTTTCTGTTTCTGTTTCTTTCTTCTTTGTTTTTCCTTTTTGTCCGTATAGAAATTTTTGGGATTTGGTTATGGCAGAACCTCACGTGAAACCCTACACAAACAAAAGTTAAGACAATCGAAAATTTCAATTGGTTAGAGGCTCGTGCTGATAACGTGTTATGAAATAATATAAGAACAAGAACAATAATACAAGAACAAGAACAATATATAGAATATTCTTATTAATACTTAGGGATGATATACAATGGGGTAAGACCCCTCTATTTATAGGAAGAGAAATGAGTTAGCCTCAAAGTAAAACTCTTCTATAAGATAGACATTCACTCTAATTAGAGTTCTATTTATAACAAGCTGGATAAAATCGACATACATTATTTTCAAGAATTTGCTATCTTTTGGTTTATATTTAATAACTCGAAAATATTGTGTAGTATATTAGTATAATTTAAAAAATTATAGTTAATAATATAGGTTCATGCGCAACGCACGTACCCTAAGACTAGTCTGTATAAACCTGCAAAGATCTCAACCTGCCGTATCCATATAGTATTTTCACCCGCGTCCACCTGCCTCCACATAGACCTGCGTCGACCCGTCCCGCCCCCCATAATTTTTTTAATTTTATTTACTTATTTCCTTTTTATATTTTGGCTGCCATTTCAAATTTAATAAACCAAAAAAATTGAAAGATTTTTTTTTGTTTTTTCTCTGAAATTTTACTGTATTTGAATTTTTATGTAATAGTACAGAGATGGTTCAACCGTGTGTACCCCTCTTTCCTCCGGTATGGTGATTGCAGGGAACTCAGAAGAAGAAGAAAAATCATTACACTTGAGTAAACCCGCAACCCGTCCTACTCCGCATAAATATTTATTAAAAGTATTTCACCTCGCCCCGTACCCTCTCTGTCTCGCATAGATTTAAACCCGCACCACCCTGCATAACGTTACACCGTTCCGTTTGGCATCCCTATCAGTAACATAATTTGAACTATATACAACTTAGTGTTTTCCCTACAAAATAACCTCGATGTTATCGCTAAATACTATTAAATTATTAATTTAAACTGTCAAGTTTCGTGTTTATTAATTTTTATGTGAGCAGTGAGCATACGGCCATGTTGAGTTATGGGTGGTAATAGGGAGACGAGGTGAAATAATGACCTGCCCCATTTAACAAACTTACTGCCCCATTTAATAAACTTACTGCCCAAGTCTCAAGTAACTGCTGTTTCCCTCTATCCCTGTTTCTTACAGCACCAGCGTAACCGCTCTTTACCTCTATCCCCTCTTTCTTACAGCACCCAAACACCAATTTTTCTCTTCTCTTTTAACTGTAAACATTTACACAAGTAAAAACGACGTACTACTCTCCTTCACCTTTTCTTGAAATTCAAGGAAATATGGACAACCAAAACACCTATTGCACTACTGTTTCTCAATCCCACGTTCTACAGAGTCATGTAATTGGCGATCATCATCCTCTGGATCAAACCCATGAAGAAGAAGCATCAAGAAGATTCATAATGTTTGATACAAATGTCAGGTACAAACCTCAAAATCCCAGAAAAAAAAGAAGCAAATTGTTAAGAATTAATGATAACTCCATTAGAAACAGTAGCACTAATAATCCTAGTACATCAGGAGTTGTTAGTGAAACTGTTATTACTAAGCCTAAATGTCCCAAGAAACCACCAGACCCTAATGCCCCCAAAATTACTAGGCCTTGTACTGAATGTGGCAAGAAATTTTGGTCGTGGAAAGCCCTTTTTGGTCACATGCGTTGTCACCCTGAACGTCAATGGCGTGGTATTAACCCTCCTCCCAATTTAAAACGACCAATTCGTTCTTCATTTCCCCAGCAATCCCCCAATTATTCCCTTTTACTAACAGACGAGGATCATGAAATTGCCGAGTGCTTATTACTATTGTCTAATGGACATCCTCGTACTCCTTGTACTGGTAACAGTCGTAATGTTTTGTTGGAAAATGACAACGTTGTTTGGGACATTGATCACATGGTTATAGATGGAGGGGTGGGAGAAAAAGGTGTAATTGAATCAGGTACACTTTCTTCAGGAATGAATAATTGTTGTAAATTTGAGTGCACACGTTGCAAGAAGGTATTTGGTTCTCGCCAGGCATTAGGGGGACATAGGGCAACTCACAAGAATGTCAAGGGTTGCTTTGCAAATACAATAAATTATGGGGAATGTAGCCAGCAATTAGAAGAGGGTAATATGGGAATTGTGTGCCCCATAGAACAAGGGAGAGGCAGTGATAGTGAAGATACAGTTAGCAATGACAACAAGAGGTTGGTGCTATTGGGACATAAGTGTAGTATATGTTTGAGAGTTTTTTCAAGTGGACAAGCTTTGGGAGGACACAAAAGGTGTCATTGGGAAAAACTCGGGGACGAAATAACAGCAACAACAACAACAATGTCAGCCGCTGATTCAGACTTAACACGAGCTGTCGTTGTCAATCCAAAGGTGCAGGGAAATAATGTTGCTAATTTGGATCTCAATTATCCTCCTGTTACAATCTCAGGAGATGATCAAGATGATTCTTCAGCTTCTTATTCATCTATTTCAGGGCTGGAATTGGACTTGAGGTTGGGGCTTTAGTAGGAATTTGTAATGAAGAAATGTACAAAGGTTCTTGTGTTGTGTACTGATATTAGTGTTACTATATTAGCTAGGAATATTAGCTAAGGTTTCTATGATATTAGTGATGTATATGAAGTAGTTGGACTAACTTTTGAATTAAGTTTTTAATCCTTCTAATGGCTCCAAATTTTAGGAGTTAAAAGTGATTTAGGGTTCCTTGATTACACTGATATATGTAAGTGTATCTACTACAGATTTGTGATAGGTATGAGTAATAATATCTCTGTATGAAATAGCAGCATTGTTACCTGTAAATTTGGAGTAGTTCATTTACTTCTGTATCTTGGCTTATTTGAGTTTTAGGTCACTATTATTACCTGTTATTTATTTTGTTTCGGTTATATTATTTTTTCTGACTATTTCTCTTTCCATAGTTCTTTGTCGTAAGTGATCTAATTTTGTTTTCATTGAATCGACGGTCTACCAAAAATAACCTTTTTACTTTCACAAGGTAGGAATAAGGTCTATGTACATACCATCAGATCCCACTTGTAGCAATATATTACGTATATTGTTGTTGCTGCTGCATCTTGGTTTACTTGATTTACACTGACATTATTGATTAATTTGGCATTTTGAGGCACAAGTGATGTGTGAGCTTGAAGGGATACATGCAAAATTAGTTAACCAGTGATTAAAAAAAATGGAACAAACTTGCATTAGTGAAGATTCTGTTAGTAATTTATAATGATTAAGCTAGCAATAGTAAGATAAGAAGAAAAATTCGTTTTATTTATAGATATTAAAATTTGCATGCATGTCACTGCAAATTTCCACTATCCTTCCAATCCCCTGCTAGCATCCCATGTTAAACTGCCCCACTACCCCACTCCACCAAAAAAAAAGAAAAAAATTATACTATATAAAATTAATAAAAAGCAAAGGAAAAAAAAAGAGAGTGAGAGATTGGGACTCACCTTTTCATAGTGGGCAGGAGGTGACGAACATGTACACCGTAACAAGTTAAAGCATACTCCGTGTAAAAAGTACTACTATTTTTAACACATTTTTTTTTGTTCCGCTTACTCTGGCCAAGTATATTGCTTGCTCTGGTACAAATTATCTGATATATTTCTCTTTTATATTGCTCTTAAAAGATAGGAATATTAATTAGAAGGAATTTTTGATTATTTTACCCTTATTAATTATGTCTTAAAATATAATCTATCTTCATTGTGTATTTGTCGTATTTATGTGACATCTCCAATCTCCATCTTCAAGAACAATTACTACTAAGGATAAAATGAGAAAAAATAATTACTTCTTTTCAACTTTTAAAATGACAAATAATTTGAGACAATTATTTTTAAAAACCACGATAGATAATTTGAGATGGATAAAATAAAAATCATGATATTTGTTTGGCTCAAAGTTATCATATACTTTGCAAACATAAAACAATCAAAATAAACCGAGGGCCAATCATAGCAGATCGTAGTAAGTCACATGACCGAGTGAAAAAAATCAAAAGAAAGTATTATTCATTAAGGAGAAATGTGTAGAGAGCTTTTATATTGATAGAATTGATTCGGTCTGCCCCTCCATGGAGGGGTTCAAAGCCGTACAATAATGTTATCTCTTTTCTTGAGAATAATGATAAAGAAGAAACCCCATTTTTAGAGTTACTTCTATTAGTATTTATAGCTGTAGGCTATATGAGTTGTCGATGAATGACCGTGACCATGTTGTGGTGGCCTTGTTAATTGATCCGGGTGGCTGTAGGATAGCCTTGTTAATAAGTGGTCATACCGTTTTTTGACTAGGAATTAGCTTAAGATATAATTAGTTTCGCTAATTATTACGGGGTCGTATTCTGACCTATACAGTTAGTCTCTCCACTTATTGAGGTCGTGCCTTGAACGAGCTCGATGAGCGAACTTCATCGAATGCAACTTCGATCGAGACCGAAATGGCCGTAGCCGTTTATATGTGGGAGACCACACCGTCAAAATCGATCACCTTAGCCATTTCGCGTCGATCGCTTTGGCTGCTTACGCATTGGGGACAACCGTAGCCTTAATATTGTGGACGACCTTAGCTGTTTACATGCTGGAGATGGGCCATATCCTTAATACTGTAGACGGCCTTAGCCGTTTACTTACTGGAGATGGACATAGCCTTAATAATACATGTTGAATAGCGTTTTGGCTGAGGCCTTGATCTTCTTTGGTGGCGGCTTCTAGCCTTATGGGGTGTTGATATTATTCCGGAATCATTGCACCAGCGTTCGGGAGAGGTCGAATCGCCCCCCTTGGCGAGGGCACCTAACTTATCAACTTATTTCGGGTGGGGTCGAGCTCGATGGAATTTGAATCTTTGTTTGTTTGAAGGAGTAGTCATCGTCCTTGGCGGATGAGTCATATGTTGCGTGGCCGAAGGAAGTACGGGTACGCTTGGTAAGCGTTTGGCGATGACCAAAATTTTGGAGGTGCACAGGACGTTCCCTCAACGTTCACAGGTCGTTCCGACCGTTTTGGAAGGAAAATGCCGATTGGTGACTGAAAAGCCGCTTCGTGGAGTCTGTCATAATGACGTACATTTATATGGAACTGAACTGTTTTGCAGTTGGCCATGTAGTTAATGATGGCTTTTCGAATTCGTGAAAGCTACCTTTATTGCCTATAAATAAGGGGTTGAGGTATTTATTTCACACATTTTCGTTATTTGTCTGAGTAAGATTTGTGAAAGAGCTCTCTCTCTTGTTAGTTCACTTTCGTAGTTGTCCTTCATTCATTACAGTCCCCATCTTTTCCGTCGAATCTTGCCCTTTTGTCGTTTTCTGATCAGAAATGGCAAGCAGTACTTCCAAAAATATTCGTACGATGAATATTCAGGTTAACCCTCCGGTGGCTAATGGGCCATCGCCGGTGATTGGAGGTGCAGGACAGGTGGATATCAAAGGTGTTGACTTCACAGCCGATAGTGGAGAAGATCCAGTGGATGAAGCCCCTCTAATGGGGGAAGTTGGAATGGCCCAACTTTGGGAACAATGGGGCATTGGCGGCTATGTCAACATTGTTCTAGCTAGAAGCAAGGAGAGGGTCCACACCGGCCGCATGGGATATTGCGTCTTCTACGCCTATCCCTTCATGTTGGGATTTAGGCTCCCGCTTCCGATGCTAGTAGCTGATTTTTGCCGCTACTATGGCGTATGCCCTAGCCATCTTACTCCCTATCTCTATAAGTTTCTTGCATGTTTATTAAATATGCGGAGTTGGCCGGCATGGAGGTCACGGTTCAACATGTACTTAGCCTTTACGCCCCCCAGAGGACCCGCGACACGATGATTCGAGCGAGCCTTCGTAGGTCGAGGGGTCTGGCCACAGAACTGGACGACGTGGTCGACCCTCGAACTTTTGAGCACTTCTTCTATATCAAAACCAATAATTTGGTGGCGTACCTATCTGGGTTCCCAAAGTCTTGGAACAATGCATGTAAGCATTCTTTAATCGTTGAATTATCTTTTTTATTCTTCATTATGTCTTGTGCCTGTAAGCGTTAACTTGTGTTGATTTTGTAGCCGACAAACCGTCATTGGCTCTGCTGCCTAGGATACGTGAATGGGTCGAGGCTGTGCTTCTGCATGCAGCGGAATACACACATGGACGTCTTTCTAGGAGAGGCATGGCCACAAGCCTGCAATTGGTGACGATTTTATTTCTCCTTCTGTTTCGTTCTTGTTTCCAACTCTATTTACCGACTTTGTGTTTTTTGTTATCAGGTAGGGCACGCCGTGTCAGGGCTCCTCAGATATCCTTTCGTCGGCCAGGTGCAACTGCTCCTTTTGCATCACCGATACCGCACATAGTACCGAGGGCATCGTCAGTTGAATCTTCGATAGCACCTTCCCCAACATGGACCGTACTTCGGAGCGAAGGACCGTCGGGGGTGGTGCGTCCTAGGGCGGAGTCTCCCTCATATGAGGAGGAGGTGGAAGAGGAAAGGCCGCTAGTTAGGGGGAGGGTTGCCTTTACGCCGACCCCTCCTGTGGTGATCAATTTGGACTCTCCCCCATCGAATGCGGAGAGGAGTGAGGCTCTGGCGGCCCTTGAGGACGGACAAACAGTGGGGGTTGCCCCGGTGGCTCAGGCCATGATGAAACTGTCGCTTCGGCGACTCAATTGATTGTTCCGGTCGCTGAGGTAGGAGGTAGTTCCTCAGTGGCTGCTTTTATTGGAGAATCGGGCACTCTTTTGGCGGCTGTGGCAGAAGGCGGAAGGGGCACTGCAGGAGGTGAAGACGAGTCCGAGTCACACTTGGACCCATAGGACTTCCGTTTGTTCCATAAAGGCTTCACCAATTCGTTGGTGCGTGCGGAGAGGTGACTTCGCAATGTCGAGATTCCCACGGAGCAGAACTTGTTGCTTCAAGGGAACAAGTTGGTGCCACTATTCGAGGTGTTATGCTCGGAGGCAAAAAACGCGTCGTTGAGGGAAGTTACGGACGTCGGGTTAATGAACGATGTGGACGTGATGGGCCTGAGGATACGTATGGTGACCTTCTTCTTCATTCTTTTTGCCTTGGTTTATTTTTACTTTAATCATTGTCTTTGCTTTGCAGTCTTATCTATCGGAGGTGGAGAGCACGTCGAGCCAACGACCGCAGAGGAATCTTTTTACGAACGTTGGAGAAGTACCCATGCTACCGGGATCGATGCTGTGAGATGCACGGCACCTGAGGAACGACCCTCGTAGTCGGGCCTTCGTCGAGGAACTAGCGAGGCAAGAGCTTCAAATGCAGTAGGCGCTTGACAGGATACATGCCTTTGAGAAGCAGCTTCGTCAAAAGGACGAGGGGACCGAGGCCGAAAAGAGGGCAGCAGTTGGGAGAGAGTGCAAGAATCAGGCCATATCAGCGGAGTCCTCTATGACCTTTAATAGGAAGGTGGTCGCTTTGGAGAATGTGGTAGTCGTTGTGAGGCTGCAAGCAAGGGATACCTCATCGAGGGAAGGGGCGTTGGAGGTTGAGATCCGCGTCCATAAGAGGGAGCGGGACATAAAGAGATATGCCGCGGCCTTTAGAGAGGTGGGGCTAGAGGACCACATTGGTGTCTATGAGCGGGACGCCCAAGCCATGGTAGATCATATCACAGCATTGGAGGGAGAGAATCAACGCCTAAGGGATCAAGGCGGCTCTTCCAACCAGGCTCGTGAGCTCTGGACGTTTGCCGAAGCCCAACGAGATGTATATAAGAACCTGTGGGAGGCTGACATCGTGCTCAAAACTGCTTTTAAGGCATCCCGTCAGAGGGCTCGTGAAGCCCGTATTGACTGCGGTTTCGACCCATAGACGTCGGGGGCTGATGATGGTGCTGATGGTGGCATGGGCGACGCCGAGTGAAAATCTTTGATGTATTTTTTGTTTTGTTCGCCATTTGGCGTTTGGATATTTTTAGGTTTTCTTTTTTCTTTCCTTCATATTGATCGGCCCTGGCCGAGTTTAAGCGGGCGCTACCACGCATGACTTTGTAAATATATATATATAAGCTTACTTTTTTCATTGGTGGTCTTGTGCTTATTTTATGTCTTCCCTTCTTTTCCTTTAGATTTTCTATTGCATGCGTTAGAGGGGTGATTTGCCTTAGAGTGCGACTCTGGTAGGAGTGTCGACTTTCGGTTTTTACCGGTCTTGTTTCTTCGACTCGGTGTGCGCGAGTTGTAGCCGTTATTTGACGATAATGGCACTTAGCCTTAGTCCCAGTTCGGGCGTGATCGAACTACCGGCTGTGATAGTGATAACGCGGCCTATCGTAATTCGCATTGGGAGTACTTACTTGAATGGTGGGGGTGCTTGCCTTGTGCCCCTATTTGGCATGGGCCAGGTTTTGTCGAGTTTGATGAGGAAGGCGTTTGGCCTGAGTCGTTAGATTCAAGGGCGAAGGTGTCTAGCCTCATTGCTCGAGTGAAGTCGAACTCGTTGGATTTGTTGGTAAAGGAGCATAGCCTGAGTCTTGTAGTTGAACTTTTTATTTTTGATGGCGAAGGCGCATAGCGTGAGTTCCGGTTCAACCGTAGTTGAATTTGTAATTTTTGTTGGCGAAGGCACATAGCTTGGACCTTGTTATGTCGGTTTTTGAGAGCCGAAGCTTGGTTTTGATTCGAGATCTTGGGCAGCTCACCCGCTATCTTCCCTACCAGGGTATGTAGGCTGGCTTGAGGTGACTATTGGTCCGATATGCCTTCATGCTAATTTCCGGATGGGTCCCGTGTCAGGGATGCGGGAGATGCCTTACAGGGATCCTCCCTCAGATGGGGGACTTATTCTTCTTCTTGCTTGCACTATCCGAGAGAGGAGTAACAGAGGAGTTGGGTCTCGATTCGAGATCTTCGAGTTCCCTTTGTTCGATATACCGCTTTAGCTTGTGTGAGCTAGGTTGTTCTTTGGCGTGTCTTTCCTTTTGGTCCGGGGAAGAACTACGCGATTCTGCTATGAAATCCCCACAGACGATACCAAATTGTTTGGCTAGTTACCATGTACTTTGCAAGCATAATACAATCAAAATAAACCGAGAGTCAATCATAGCATATCATAATAAGTCACAGGACCGAATGAAAGAAATGAAAAGAATGTTTATTCATTAAGTAGGAATGTGTAGAGAGTTTTTATTGATAAAATTGATTCGGTCTGCCCCTCCATGGATGGGTTCCGAGCCTTACAATGATATTCTCTCTTTTCTTGAGAATAATGATGAATAAGAAGCAGCCCCTTTTTAGGATTACTTTTCTTAGTATTTATAGCTGTAGTCTATATGAGTTGGCGATGAATGGCCGTGACCATATGGATGTCCCGTCCTTATGATAGCGGATGGGCCTGACCTTGTTAATTGAGCCGGACGGTTGTCGGGTAACCTGGTTAATAAGTGGTCATACTGCTTTTTAACTAAAAATTAGCTTAAGATATAATTAGTTTCACGGCATCGTATTATGACTCATACAATATTATTCATACTCATCTTTTTGTCTTAACGTAACACTAACATTAGCTGTTTCTTCCCTTCCCTTTTTTGACAGTTCTACTTAAATCTAAAACCAGAAAAAGAATTGCGTCCGATTAATACCGATTCAATTAATTAATAATGAGTTGGTGAACTTCTCCATTTTCTATAAGCAGGAGTTAGTCAACATCCAATCATACTATCACATCATTGTCAATCTTCTCAAGGTCTTATATGCTTATTTCAAAGTGTCCCCACTGTTTTGCTGATAATTCTACTACACTTGTTAAATGACAAGTACAACAAAATTTGGATTAAACAACTACAACAATTACCTAGTATAATCCTACAACGTGACGTATGGGAGTAATATGTAGACAGACTTTACTCCTACCTGAAATGGCAGGGAGACTGTTTCCAATCGACATTCGGCTCAGGAAAGGAAAAGAAAAACAAAAAATAAAAGCAAATGAGCATTAGTAACTCCAGCATAAATTACATAAATTACATAAATAATTATCTAAACATAAAAATCATAGATAAAATAACATGCAATAATATCAAACAGTAACTGCCATAAGGGGCCAGAATCCAATACACAAATCATCTATGGAGAGCCCTACCAAACCCACCCATCCCCGGGAAAGAAGTACGAAAAATTCTAGACGCCCCTATCCTATAACCCTGATACTAGACCTCCAGACTTTCCTATCAAGGGCCATGTCCTCGGAAATCCGCATTCTAGCCATGTTCTGCCTAATCACCTCTCCCCAATACCTCTTAGGACTTCCTCTGCCTCGACTCACGCCGACCACCGCCAGCTGCTCACAACTCCTCGCCGGGGCATAAGGGCTTCTCCTTCGTACATGCCCAAATTACCCGAGCCTACCTTCTCGTATCTTCTAATCCACTGGGGCCACCCCCACCTTCTCCCGAATAACTTCATTCTTATATCTTATCTAACCTGGTGAACCTGCACATCCACCTGATCATCCTCATCTCCGCAACCTTTATTCTCTGAACATAAGAGTTCTTCATCGGCCAACACTCCACCCCATACAAAAAATCTGGATTAAAGTTTGTATTAAATAGCCTTTTTATTAAGCATTCTTTTTGTAATTATTATGGCCATAGGATGGGAATAGAATAATTAAGTTAAGAGAACTTTCCATAGCCTTTCCTGTTTGACTCTTTTAATGTGTTTTCAAACTTAGAAACTATTTTATTTATGTATAATTTAAAGTGTTAAAAAGTATACGCAGGATTAGAGATCAAACACATGGAATGAAGTATGTATATTCTTGTTATCATAAGTTAAAAAAGTTAAATTACTTTTTCTCTTATGTCAAATTACTTTATGTGAATGTTTATGAGGTGACTTGAATTATTGAGTTGATATGAATTATGCCCGTTTATAAAAGGAAAATTCAGACAAAAGTTTCATTGACAGATTAGACATACTAGAAAACTTATATATATATTGTCTTATGCAACGGTCAAGGATCGATTTTTGATTGCGACAACCGAACAACTCCAAAGTATTCAAAGTACAGTAATGAGTTTAGACTTGAAAAAAAACACAATCTGTTAGTTTTGTCTGTGGGGTTTGGCCACCACGCTACCTTCTTGAAATTTCCCCATGGTCCATTTTAAGGGCGGCATTTAATAAATTTTTTCTTCGGATTTCCTTCAAGTGTCATTCTTACGGGCTTACATTATTAAATATTTTTAAATATCCGACTTTGATAGTACTATATTAATGCGAGCGTAATTATACGTGTGCCAGTTGATTATTGGGTTGTGTACTTTATGTGGTTGGTGATTCTAGTCTTGTGGTGAGTATCGGCTCAACCACAAGGGTTTCATTAATTGCAGCTTGGTTCCCTCTCTAGTAATTATATAAACACAGTTATTCCATAATATCTGTTGTTGTGGTCATTGTACCATTGCCACCACCATATTGGATAAAATATAATAGAGAGAAAGGCCTAATCTTTCGTCAATTCGTGTATGGCTCAAACAAGTATGTAACTGTTCTTTCCAATAAATTATATTATGTTCAAATAATGTTTTTTTTCCTAAAGAAGGGGGAGTCTATTATATTAAAAGCATAGAAGTTTAGTTATTACATAATATGGGGATAGACCGCATTGAGGTTTTCCCGATTTGTCTTTAATAAAAACTTATAAAATAAAAGTCAGAGGTGTTTCCCAAGTACATAATTCATCTTCCTCCATTGTTGTTTGTTGCCTGGTGCTTCCACACTTTGCGAGAGCATCAGCTACAACGTTGCCTTCGCGATGTACATGTATTATTTCTGCCACTCCAATAGCATCAAGAAAAAAACTCCAATCATGAAGAAGATCTGAGTAGCGAGGTTGTTCATCTTTAAATAAATTACATAATACGCGTGAATCTATTTTCATTATAGTGGGTGTTTAGCTCAAAGTTCTCATACACTTTATAAGCATAAATTAATTAAAATCAACGGAGGGCCAATCATAGCAGATCATAATAAATCAAGAGACCAAATGAATAAAATGTAAGAGACAATAGTTACTGGTAAAGGGGAGGAGGGTGAAGATCTTTTATTAATGATATCGATTTAGTCTGCCTCTCCATGGAGAGGTTCAGAGCATTACAATGCTGTATATTCTCTTCTCTTAGAAGTAGATGTGAAGAAGAAGAAGCAATCCCCTTTTTAGGGTTCTTTCTCTTATCATCTATAGCTGTGAACCTTGCCAGCTGACGTTGGGCGGTCGTGGCCACGTCGAGAGGACGCCTTCATGAGGACGGATAGGTTCTGACCTTGCTGATCCAATTAGTTAACCATCAGGTAACCTTATTAGCAAATGGCCGTACCATTTGTTAATCATGAGTGGATTTAAAAAGGGGTTTGTTCCGTTAACTATCGTGGAGTCAAGTTTTGACACATACAGTTAGTCCCTCCACTTATTGAGGTCGGGATCCGGCCGAGCTCGATGAGCGGACTTTGCCGAGTATAGTTCAGGAAATTCGGAGGGGTAGATCGGACGCCGTTTTTGTCGTAACCTAGATGGCCGTGGTCATTTACACGTTGGAGATTATAATGTCAAAATCGATGGTATTAGCCATTTTGTGTTGATGGTCTTGGCCGTACTGGAGTCAATGGTCCGGGCCGTATTCGAATTTGATGACCCCAGTCGCACTTTGTCGAGAGCCCCAACCTTTATATGGGGGTGGCCGCAGCCGTTTATACTTTGAAGATGACCGTAGCCTTTTATATTTTGGAGATGGCCGTAGCCATTTATTCTTTGAAGATGACAGTAGCCATTTATATTTTGGACATGGCCGTAGCCATTTATAATTTGAAGATGGCCGTAGCCATTTTTACCTTGAAGGTGGCCGTAGCCATTTATACTTTGAAGATGGCCGTAGCCATTTATACTTTGGAGATTGTCGTAGCCATTTATACTTTGGAGATGGCGTAGCCATTTATATTTTGGAGATGGCTGTAGCCATTTATACTTTGAAGATGGCCATAGCCAGTTTTACCTTGAAGGTGGCCGTAGCCATTTATACTTTGGAGATGGCCGTAGCCATTTATAATTTGGAGATGGTCGTAGCCATTTATACTTTGGAGATGGCCGTAGCCGTCTATATTTTGGAGATGGCCGTAGCCATTTACACTTTGAAGATGGCCATAGCCAGTTTTACCGTGAAGGTAGCCGTAGCCATTTATACTTTGAAGATGGTCGTAGCTATTTATATTTTGGAAACAGCCGTGGCCTTTACTACTTCAGAAACGGACGCAATCAATACTACTTTCGGAGGCGGCCGTGGCCAGCACTACTTTGAAGATGGTCGTAGCCACTAACGGTTTAGAGACGGCAACAGCCAATTACATATGCTTGGGGAGAATATGATCATGCTCACCGCGTACAAGGAAGACGTCTTATGCATAGTGACACATGGGGCATGCTCTTGGTATCCTGGGGCCGTTATGACCGTGTCACGGGCGACGTGCCGATTGACGGTTGAATGACCGTTCCGTGGTATCTGTCATAATGATACGCGTTACTGTACGCCTGAACCATTATACGGTTGGTCAGGTAGTTAATGGCGACCTTTGGGATTCGTGAGCCATTTATACCTCGTCTATAAATAAAGGGGTTGTATCTTTCAGTTCTTACTTTTTTGATATTTGTTTGAGTGAAATTCTGAGAGAGATAGCTCTTCTTATTCTCAGATTAATTCGCCTTTCGCTCCTCGTTACTCTGTTCTTCGTCGTTTATCATCATATTTTCATCTTCTCTTGCTTTTCCTGTGAACTCTGCTCACTTTCTTTTAATATACTGATAATGGAAAGTAGCTCCCGTTTCGATATTGCTCCGGTGGTGGTTCCGGCGGCCGAGGGCCCATCTGCGGTGGTGAGAACCGCCGATTCGGTGAGTATTGACAGGCTTCTATCGGTGACTGACATTCTTTCTCTGCCCGGCAGCCCGGCGACTGATTTCTCCTACCCCGAATGAGAGGACCAAGTGGACGAGGCCCCCTTGATGGGGGAGGTGGGCCACGCCCAACTGTGGGATCAATGTGACATTCCTCATTTTGCTGACATCGTCCTCGCTGGGAGCGGGGAGAGGGTTCACGTCGACCACCGAGGGTACTGCGTTTTCTACACTTACCCTTTCAATCTAGGATTTAAACTTCCTCTCCCAATGTTAGTGGTGGACTTCAGTTGCTACTACAGGGCATGCCCTGGTCAGCTCGTCCCTTCCTGCTACAAGTTATTGGCGATGCTGATAAAATATGCGGGGTTGGCACAGAGGGATATCACCCTTGGGCACGTACTGACTCTCTACGCTCCCCAGAGGGTACGAGGTACCATGATTTGGTTGTTCCATTGTGGAGCTGGCGACTTAACTGTGAATATTGATGATGAGGTTGATACCCGTCCTTGTGAGCACCATTTCTACATCAGAACTGAGCACCTGGTGGCTTGCGCTACTGACTTCCCAGAGGAATGAAACCATGCACGTAAGGTTCTTTTACGTTGGTCTTGATTTCTTTTGGTTAAATGACATGTTTCATGTTCGTACGTACTGATCTTCTTCTTGTGCTGTAGCTGGAGGTGCGCCACCAGCACCATTTTCTGGCATTCGTGAGTTGAGGCCGTGCTCCTTGTTACAGCAGGAATTCACATGTGGACATCTTTCTGGGAGGTCCATAGCCGTAGATCGGCCGCTGGTAAGAATCTGGCATGCTGTATTGTTCTTCTTTTGTCGTTTCTAGTTTCATATCCTTGACCCTTCTTCCTTTGCTAGTTAGGACGACCACGTCGTAGGAGGGCTCCCCAGCTTTCTTTTCGTAGGCCGGGGGCGACTGCCCGATTGGTTGCAATGCCAGCGCCTCGCACGATCCCGAGGGCGACCTCAGTTGAATCCTCAACGGCCCACTCCCCGGCACGGTTCGTGCACCAAGTTGAAGAACCTTCAGGGGCTGTGAATTCCAGGGTGGAGTTGCCACCGAATGAAGACGAGGAGGGAGGGGAGAGGCCGCTGGTTCGGCGCAGGGTGGCATTCACCCCGGTCCTTCCGGTGGTGATTAGTTTTGATTCCTCGCCATCGGAAGCGGAAGGGGATGCAGCGGATCCCGCCTTAGAGGGCGAGCATTCAGTGTGGGTAGACTCGGTTGGCTTAGGCCAAGGTGACACAATCGCTTCGGCAATTCAAATTTCAGTTCCTATTGCTGAAAGGGGAGGTAGTTCCTCAGCAACCGTTTTGAGGGTACGAGTGCCGATGTTTTGACAAATGTGGGCACTTCAACTTCCTGAGCGACGGAGGCCTCGACTTCTAGGGCGACGGAAGGAAGGGGCACCTCGGGAGAGGGGGATGATTCTGAGTCTGACATGGATCCTGAGGACGTCCGTCTATTTTAGGAGGGTTATACCCGCCCAACAGTGCAGGCCGAAGGGGATTACTGTTATTTGGAGATCCCTAGTGGCCTGAACCTGCTGTTCGAGGAGGAGAATCTGTAACGCTGTTCGAGGTTTTGTGCTCGGAGGTGGAGAGTGCATCCTTGAGGGGAATCTCAGACGTCAAGTTGATGGGCGAGGTGGCCGCTCTGAGCATAAAGGTACTTGTGAAGCCTTAGTATATTTCTTTCCTTAACGTATCTTCTCGTATTAACTGCTGTCCTGCTTGCCGCAGTCATTCTTGTTGGAGGTGGAGAGCGTTCGCTGGGACTACATTCGCTCGGCTGTCTTTGTGTGGTTGTTGGAGAAGTACCGCTACCGGGACCGGTGCCGTGATCTGTGTGCACGCTTAAGGAACGACCCGCAGAATCGGGAGGTGGTCGAAGAGCTGGCGAGGAGGGAGCTTCATATGCAGCAGGCCCTTAACAGGGTAAATATTCTTGAGGGGCAGCTTCGTCAAATAAAGGAGGAGATGGATGCTGAAAGGAGGGCGGCCGCTGAGAGAGAGCGTCAAACCCGGGCTACGGCAGCAAAGGCCGCTGAGGCTTTGACTAGGCAGGTGGCCACCCTTGAGATGGAGAATACTGCTTTGAGGAAGCAAGACGAGGATGCCTTGGCGAGGGTCGAAACGTTGCAGGCGACCAAGCGCGCCCAAGAAAGAGAACGCATATTGGAGAGGGCTGCCGCTACTTTCCAAGAGAGGTTGTTGGAGGGGCACATTATCGTTTGTGAGCAAGATGCCCGTACAACGACAGATAGGATTGCTGCCTTGGAGGCTGAGAACCAGAGCCTGAGGAGTCAAGCTTCCTCTTTCTGTCCTGCTCGTGAGCTTTGGACGTACGCCGAGGCCCAACTCGACGTGTATAGGAGGTTGTGGGAAGCCGGCGTTGTGCCTGAGGCTACCTATGAGGAGGCACTCCAAAAGGCTCATGATGCTCGCCTCGACTGCAGTTTTGACCCGTCCACGCCCGGGGGTGATGATGGCGCTGAGGGCACTGACAATGTTGAAGAGGGCGCTGGTGGCGCCGAGTAAACAAAAAGAATGTTTGTAATATTTGTTTAGTTTTCACTCTCTTTTTCTTTTTTATTATTTTTTCTTTGTTGCCGGCCCTGGACCAATGTAATTGGGGGTAACCCCTTGTAAATATTGTAAATATATGTGTCTTTCTTCTTTTCTATTTTGTATCGATTTCGTGCGTTTCTTCTTTGTGCTCGTTTGAGAGGACCTTGCCCTAGAGTGTCTCTAGCGAACATGTTAGTAGTCTCGGCCGGCTAGGCGATTTTGACCATTGTCGAATTGATTCCTTGCCTTAAGGGAAAATTGGTGTAGATGGATATTGGCCATAGATAGACGCTTTTTGTCATCACCTTCCTTCACTTGGTGGGAGTGGGTTGTAGCCGTGTTTGGGCAGTGGCGGCACATAGACTTAGTCCCAGTTCGGGCTCAGTCGGACTACTGGCCATGGTAATGAAAAGCACAACCTTGTAGTTTGACTTGGGCTGAACTTTACTTGGGCCGAAACTTTTGTTTTGAGTTAGTCGTACTTACTTTAATGGCGGGGGCACTTGGCCCGACCTGGAGTTAGTCCGTGGTTGAACATTTGGGGGTGCTCGGCCTTGCCTAGTTGCGGCCCGGCTCATGGCCGCGGGGACGTATATCCTTGGCTTTGATTTTTCCATGGTTGAGTTTGTGACTTTTGTGACGGAGGTGTGTAGCTCGAGTCCTAGTTCTACTCGTAGTTGACTTCTTTGGGCGAGGGCACGTAGCCTGAGTTGTTGTTCAACCGTAGTTGAATCTTTTGTAATTTGTAATGGCGAAGGCACTTGGGCTGAGTCCTAGTTCAACCGTAGTTGATCCCTTTGTGATTTTTGATGTCGAAGGCATGTAGTCTGAGTCCCAGTTCAATCGTAGTTGAACTTTTGGGTTAAGGCACGTAGCATAAACTGCCGTTCAACCGTAGTTAAACCCTTATCATTTTTTGATGTCAAAGGCGCATAGCCTGAGTCCCTGTTAAACCGTAGTTGAACCCTCTGCGATTTTTTATGTCGAAGGCACATAGCCTAAGTCCCAGCTCAATCGTAGTTGAACTTTTGAGTGAAGGCACGTAGTCGGAACTGCCGTTCAACCGTAGTTGAACCTTTGTAATTTTTTGAAGTAGAAGGCGCATAGCTTGAGTCCCCGTTCAACCGTAGTTGAACCCTTTGTGATTTTTTATGTCGAAGGTAGATCGGCTGAGTCCCAGTTCAACCGTAGTTGAACTTTTTGGTGAAGGAACGTAGCCTGAGCTGCTTTTCAAGCGTAGTTGAACCTTTGTAATTTTTTGAAGTCGACGGCGCATAGCCTTAGTCCCAGTTCAACCGTAGTTGAACTTTTTGGTGAAGGCACGTAGCTTGAACTGCCGTTCAACCATAGTTGAACCTTTGTAATTTTTTTAAGTCGAAGGCGCAAAGTCTAAGTCCCCGTTCAACCGTAGTTGAACCCTTTGTGATTTTTGGATGTCGAAGGCACATAGCCTGAGTCCCAGTTCAACCGTAGTTGAACTTTTGGGTTAAGACACCTAGCCTGAACTGCCGTTCAACCGTAGTTGAACCTTTGTAATTTTGAAGTCGAAGGTGCATAGTCTGAGTCCCAGTTCAACCTTAGTTGTACTTTTGGGTGAAGGCACGTAGCCTGAACTGCCGTTCAACCGTAGTTGAACCTTTGAAATTTTTTGAAGTCGAAGGTGCATAGCCTGAGTTCCAGTTCAACCGTAGTTGAAATTTTGGGTGAAGGCACGTAGCCTGAACTGTCGTTCAACCGTAGTTGAACCTTTGTAATTTTTTGATGTCGAAGGCGCATAGCCTGAGTCCTAGTTCAACCGTAGTTGAACCCTCTGTGATTTTTGATGTCGAAGGCACATAGCCTGAGTCCCAGTTCAACCATAGTTGAACTTTTGGGTGAAGGCACGTAGCCTGAACTGCCGTTCAACTGTAGTTGAACCTTTGTAATTTATTGAAGTCGAAGGCGCATAGCCTGAGTCCTAGTTCAACCGTAGTTGTACTTTTGGGTGAAGGCACGTAGCCTGAACTGCCGTTCAACCATAGTTGAACCTTTGTAATTTTTTGAAGTCGAAGGCGCATAGGCTGAGTTCCAATTCAACCGTAGTTGAACTTTTGGATGAAAGCATGTAGCCTGAACTGCCATTCAACCGTAGTTGAACCGTTGTAATTTTTTGAAGTCGAAGGAGCATAGCCCGAGTCCCAGTTCAACCGTAGTTGAACCCTTTGGTTTTCCCTCACAACCCGCTTTGTGCTGGGCGTTTGGATTTGTTTCTTGTTTCGGTTCTTGCCTAACTCGAGCTTGTAGTCTTCTCGACTGGTTCGCACAGGTTACCCCGTTACAGATCTCGGTTTAAGATGCTTTTGTGCTTTCCTCCTTTTTTGCAGGGTCTCGTGTGAAAATGGGGGAGGTACCTTATGTGCATTTTCCCATGGGGATGTGAGATCTACTACTTCTTCTTATTCTTCCTCTTGCTTGGAGACGCAGGATGTGGAAGCGAGCTCGTCTCGAGGCTTGCAACTTCCTTTGATCCGACATGCCGTTTTTGCTTTTTTGAGCTGGGTTGTTTTCTTTCCCTTTTTGGTCTAAGGATAAACTACGTGATTCTGCTATGAAGTTCCCACAGACGGTGCCAAATTGTGTAGCTCAAAGTTCTCATACACTTTATAAGCATAAATATATTAAAGTCAACGGATGACCAATCAGCATATCGTAATAAATCAAGAGACCAAATGAATAAAATGTAAGAGACAATAGTTATTGGTTAAGGGGAGGAGGGAGAAGATCTTTTGTTAATGATATCAATTTGGTCTGCCTCTCCATGGAGAGGTTTAGAGCCTTATAATGATGTATTCTCTTCTCTTAGAAGTAGATATGAAGAAGAAGAAGCAGCCCCCATTTTTAGGATTCTTTCTCTTAGTATTTATAGCTGTGAACTTTGCCAGCTGGCGCTGAGCGGCCGTGGCCACGTCGAGAGGACGCTTTCATGAGGGCGGATAGGTTATGACCTTGCTGATCCAATTGATTAACCATCGGGTAATCTTATTTACAAATGACCGTACTATTTGTTATCATGAGTGGATTTAAAAAGGGATTGGTTCCATTATCTATCGTGGAGTTAAGTTTTAAGCCATACAGTGGGGAAGAGATTTTTTTGTGAAGGAGACTTCTAGACCTGCCATTAGTAGTAGCAGTTCAGCATGAAGTGCGAATGTTGCAGCTGCCTTCTACGCGAACCCCACTATCTAGTTGCTATTGTGGTCTCTGATGATTCCACGAGTGCCACTGGTTTGATTGGTTTTATCATAAACTCCATCAATGTTTAGTTTGTAGTGGTTAGTAGGTGGATACCATCTTATTGGTACGTGAAGCGTAGTTTGGTTTCACAGTAATTTGTGCTCTAACTAACGTTTGATCTTGAGTTATGTTGTGTAATATTCTTACGATTCTGTCTTCCATGTTTTAGGTGATTCAAATAATATATCATGTTATATCAACAATCCACCTGTTTCGGGTTAAGGACAAATAATGCTGTGAAATTCTTAATTAGTTATTCTACATAGAGAGGTAAAAGGAGGAAATGGATGGGTAAGTTTCACACTTATTGACCTCGGGTCGTTCCTTGTTGGTCCACAAAATTCATAGATTTGTTTGAAGTTTTGACTTGGTTAACTTCAGTTTTCTTCTTGCTTGATTGTGTTAAATTTAATGATCATTCATTTTATGTAATTAGGTGAAAATTCTTTTAATGTAGCAAAAAAAAAAAAAAAATTCTTTTAATGTAGCAGTTAGGTGAAAATTCTTTAACATATATGCCAGTTAGGTTTGATACTAGAATTTCTGTCTACTCTAATACTATGTTAGATTTTTTAATCATATCATATAAAAGTTTAAATTGCTACACGCACACAATTTCTATTGAAGGTGCTTCCAGAAACTTTTTTTTTTTGATTGGAAAGATAATATATTACTAATTGTAAATCCGTATAGAGGATTGGGTCTAGAAGGCACCCGGTTACAAACCATTGTTCCAGTCTTAGGATCCAAGTTGCTACTACTACTTACAATTATCTTGGTCCTCCTATTGAAGTTATCATCATGATAATTATTTACATTATAAGAAAACCTATTTATAGGCCATAGCGAAAGTGACTGCTGTAAGCCAACATTGTCCATGCTCAAGAGGGACCTTTCAGTCTCAAAAAGTGGTGCAACAAAACTAGGCATAGTGTCCAACATTTCTGGCTTCCATATGCTTCCAAAATTGTGGCCTGCTTTAGCTAACATATCCGCTATCATATTTTGCTCTCTGTACGTATGTTTGACAAGTGAATTATCTAGCAGGTTCAGATAGCATCTGCAATCACCAATTATGTTAGAAAAAGCTAAATTTTCAGCATGTAGTAGATAAATTACATTTATTGCATCCACTTCTACTTCAAGTGGTGTTATATGTTGCTCATAAGCAAATTTAAATCCCTGCAGCAAAGCATATATTTCAGAGAATATAGCAGATAAGCATTGTACAATATCCGTAAAACCTAAAATCCAATCACCTTTCGAGTTTCTAATGAGGCCACCTATACCTGCATGGATACGTGAATAGGCCCTATCCGTATTGAGCTTGTAGATTTGTATTTCAGGAGGGTTCCATTTAACATCTTTAGGAAGTTTGTGCTTAGAAGAAGTTTGCAGCTTAGAAGATGTTAAATAAGAGAATTCTATATTGCTTGTTGGGTAACAAATTTTAAAAGGGATCTCATTCCTAGTTGTACTTCTTGAAACTTACTTGTGGCATTAATTTATTTATCTAGTTACAGTGCTTGTTCAAGAGTCCTGCGCAGCTTCATGAAATTTAATACTCCTATTATGTAATTGGAGATCATTGATTAGATTTTAATTGATCGTCTTCTTAAAAAGGAATGTTCCAACGGTAGAGAATTTATATTATTAGGTATGTGTTCATTTGAACTCAGTAATTTTTATTTAATTTTTGTATTCATATTAAACAGTTCATTAAACATATAAAAACTGCTCGGAACTAAATATATATTAATTTAAGATCATTGTATTAAACTTCAAATTTGGATTCGTCTCTACGCCTACTCATGTAATGGTCTTTTAATTAAGAAAATTCATAGGAATAAATTGCAGATTAGCATCACCAGTCTGTTATGTACATGATCTATGCACTCAACACAACCAAATATAGGTAACAAATTAAAAGAATCCTTCCAACAATTGACAACTGCTTTTACACAAAGAATAAAGTATTTATCACGTGTATCGAGTCATTTTCTCTTAATGAAAATCCAGCTAGGTTTCGCCTTTTCTTTTTTTGTTTTTTCTCCCTTTTGATTTTGTCCCTTTATGTTTCTCCTTTCAATAGGTCTAGCACATGATATGCTCGACAAAAAAGTCCGTAAAAGAAAATTGAAAATCAGAAGTATCTCTTGGAAACGGAAACTACAATATTATTGAATGAACTTATTGATCTTATTACAGAGAACCTTGACATAATCCAACATGAAGTCAAAACTCAAAAGCACATAAACATGTACGGCTTGGTACGTAAATAAATAATAATACTTTCAAAACATATATAGTTCGAAAACTTCACGAGATGTACAACTAACGCGAAGTCAATGGGAAAAAACACAATCCTTTTGTGGCTTTAACTTCTCTTCTTCTTTAAAACACTCCATTTATTCGTTCATGAGGCTTTTCCTTATGCTTCCTCTTTTCCCTGCATGGATCAAATTGTCCATAGATGAGGTAAATTATACGAAGGTTTTCATTAATCAAATATTCTATTGAATATGCTTAGTAGCATAGACAAAGACTGCAAAATATGATAGATATATTACCTTGATCTAGAGTGTAAAATTCATTTCCTAGTAGTGAGGAGGAGGTGGAGATGTGTAATAATAGTGGAAAGGGGGAGGCAGGGACTTGTAAACTGGGGGTGGTGGAGATTTATAAACTGGTGGAGGAGGAGGCGGTGATTTATGCTTGTAAACGGGTGGTGGTAGGGATTTGTAGACTGAAGGAGGTGGTGGAGGAGACTTGTACTTGTAAATAGGTGGTGGTGGAGATTTGTAGACCGGAGGTGGTGGTGGTGATTTGTATTTGTAAACAGGTGGTGGTGGAGATTTGTAGACCGGAGGTGGTGGTGATTTGTATTTGTAAACCGGAGGAGGTTGTGGAGGAGACTTATACTTGTAAACGGCTGGTGGTGGGGATTTGTACATTGGTGGAGGTGGTGGTGGAGACTTGTACTTGTAAACGGGTGGAGGTGGTGGTGGGGACTTGTACTTGTAAACGGGTGGTGGTGGGGACTTGTACTTATAAACAGGTGGCGCTGGAGATTTATAGACGGGTGGAGGTGGTGGTGGAGACTTGTACTTGTAAACAGGTGGTGGTGGGGACTTATACTTGTAAACGGGTGGTGGTGGGGATTTATAAACTGGCGGAGGTGGTGGTGGAGACTTGTACTTATAAACGGGTGGTGGTGGGGACTTGTACTTGTAAACAGGTGGTGGTGGAGATTTATAGACGGGTGGAGGTGGTGGTGGAGACTTGTATTTGTAAACGGATGGTGGGGGTGACTTATAAACGGGTGGTGGTGGTGACTTATACTTGTAAACTGTTGGAGATGATGGAGGAGATTTATATTTGTAAACAGGTGGTGGTGGAGATTTATAAACCGGAGGAGGTGGTGGAGGGGATTTGTACATATAAACTGGAGGTGGGGGTGATGAGTACACGTACTTCTCGGTTGGTGGAGGAGGAGAAGTATAGTAGTAATTTGCTTTGCATTCTAAAGGAAAGCTAAGGGACAGTAAAGCCACTACAAGAGTGGCGAGAAGAGACGCTATTTTAGCCATTTTTGGTGTGCCAATGAATCCTCCCCAAAGCCTGCTTTTATAGCTCAACGTAAGGCTTCAACTCATCGTTTATAATCACAAAGATATTAACTATAATTAATTGTTTTTGTTATTTAAATATAGTGGTTTTAACTGGCACTCTTATACCAACTACTAAAAATTATAAAACTGAACTGACTTGGGAGTATATTTTATTAGGCAGAAAAATACAGGGAAACAAAAAAAAAAGCATTCATTAATTTTTGTAATCACAAGTGTGCTTGGAAGACTCTGAAAGTTTTGTGTGATTGCTTAATTTATCCTTTTATTTTTTTTCAAAATAATGAAAATCAAATGTATTTAATGACGAGAGACCTCGCAATTACATGACTACAATTTTCTTGTTAACCTGTCAACTTCATTTTTCGTTAACTCTCTTTTACGTGCATGTAAAATTAATTTCGAATGTCAATTCACGTAACAGTTCTTTGGACCAATATACGACACATGACTCTTCCGCTGTTGGAAGATTTTTCGTTAGTTCCGTAATTCTTAGTCCACTAGAAAAAAATAAAAATAAACCAATATATAGTTGTTCTTGAGAAACAAAATTTAATCACTGAAAAAAGGCAGGTAGATTAAATAAAAGTAGAGAGCATATGAGACTTTTTTGTAGGACGTGTTGTTACACTGTTTTTTTTTTATTTTTTATTTTTATCGAGTGTCCCATACCTCCGTTAGGACTAGCTAGATTAATCTGAATTCACTTTGAAAAGTTTCATTTTGGGGAAAGGCTTTCTATCACATATTCAAAACTTCAATCCGGACCTCTAATTAAGGATAAAGGAATTACTCCACCACATTCCGGTATGTTGTTACATTGTTATCACCATAACGTGTCACACTATTATCAATTAATAAGATGATTTGTATACGGTCCAGATTGAATGCCTTCGATCTATATGTTTGAGAGGTCGTCCGAAGTCCGAGTCCGGATAAGATCAAGTTCGAGCTTGAGAGACTAGAACCGAGTTCGAAGGCGGAGCATGATGCATCTCGAGGTTGAGTGTGCTCGACCTTAAAATAATATCATTATGGATTTGTACTAGAACAAGTTAGATTCGTGCCACGTCCCCAAAGTCATGGCGCAAATCCCAATATATGATTGTACGATTCCGTACTAGGCGGTTATATAGCTGTACCGATAATATTCCTTACTTTAAATAGAAATATTCCTTATTTAGGGCTCCCTTACTATATAAACCGGACTCCAATCATTCATAAGACATCTTATCGTCACCGAGAAAAGAATATACTCTCTATCTTTTCGCCTACATTATCCTTTAACTCCACTGTTCTTACTGCCCTAAGCCACCTTGAGGTCACTAAGCCCGAGGTCACTGCTGCTAAGAAACATTGGTTTGATTCACCCCTATCTTTCACTTCTACTTCATATTTCTTGATTATTAATTGGTATTGAACTAAATCACATATCATTAAACCACTAATCAAATTTAATGTTTACTCGTATTTTGAGGTAAATAGTTTGGTGCCCACCGCGGGGCTAAAGATAATAGTGATTATTTCTTTACTGATTATCGTTACACACATTATTTTTACACTTTTTCTTGTCATGATTTGTTGATTTTCAGGCTGAAACTTGTCTAGCTCACAAAATGCACCCACTCATGACATCGAAGGTCTTTGAGAAAACAGCAACACAGGAGTCGGTGTACCACTGATAAACCTAGGTGAAGTGCCAAATGTGGAACTATTGATGTTAGTTCGCATATTGCTTTGAAGGCAAATCTAGGTGCAGACCCCAAAGATAGGGAAGTCCGACCCGATGGCCAAAAAACACAGGGAAAGGAAAAAGGGAGAGTCATCCTCCAAGTGATATTCGAGATGCTGCAAGCCCAGCAAATCGCCATCTCTCAACTTTAGAGTCAGAATAAAACTCCAAACACCACTGAACCAGTAAACACTTGGCATACTGAAGCAGCGCTAGAAAGGCCGATAAAAGCGGCTCTGGGACTGACCCTACGACTATGAAAATTCTCGAGGACCTAACCAAGAGGATCGAGTCCGAAGAAAAGAAAATTGAAGAAAATGATGCGAAGGTGGAAACTTATAACTCTCGGGTAGACCAGATACCGGGGGAACCTCCAGTTTTGAAATGTTTTAGTTCATACAAAAACCATTCCCCCCGAGTGCAGCTCCGATGCCTATTTCGAAGAAGTTTCACATGCTTAATATACCCAAATATAATGGGACAACCAATCCTAACGAACATATAACTTCATACACTTGTGGGATTAAAGAAATGACTTGAATGACGATGAAATCAAGTCAGTTTTGTTGCAATTTTTGGGGAAACACTATCAAAGGGAGCCATGATTTGGTATTACAACTTAGGTCATAACTTTATTAATTCATTTGCTGTGTTAGAAGATGCCTTTGTGAAAGCACATACTGGGGACATAAAGGTGGCCACGAGAAAATTGGACGTCTTCAAAATTAAGCAAAGGAACGACGATATTATAAGAGAATTCGTGTCCTGATTACAGATGGAAAGAATGGAATTACCACCGATCTTCAATGAATGGGTAGTTCAAGCGTTTATGCAGGGTTTGAATAAAAGGATCTCGATTGCATCTCGACAGTTGAAATAGAACTTGATTGAATATCCAGCTATGACATGGTCGGACGTGTACAATCATTACCAGTCTAAAATCAGGGTTGAGAAAGACTAGTTGGGAGCCTCTTCGGGCTCTGTTCATCCTAACCGATTCACATCAAAGCCCCCCAAGGGACACAGAATAGGAATCGGGATTCAATAAAGAACTGTACCAGCTATATGCCGAATCAGAATACAATTTCAGCATAGATGCTCGAGGATTGTTTCATCTATTGGGAGAATCAAAGACACCAAGTGGCCCGAGAAAATATAGACCAATCCTTCTCAAAGGAACCCGAATTTGATGTGCAAGTGTCATGGAAAGCATGGCCATCGAATAGAAGTTGCTCGTTTGTTCAATGAGGGCCACCTTCGAGAATTCCTAAGCTATCAGGCTAAAAGTCACCTCAGAGAAAGAGATGCAAGAAAAAACGAGCAAGAAAAACCACATCATGTAATCCACATGATCATTGGCGGAGTCGATGTCCCCCAATGACCTGTATTCAAACGTACCAAGGTGTCATTTACAAAAAAAAAGGACTCGGAGCTATTTGACCGAGGAAGTCTTATCATTTTATGACGAGGAAGGAGAAGGCATATCTCAGCCTCACAACGGCGCCTTGGTAATCTATATACTTAAATAAAATTTAAATTAAACATGTTTTAGTGGATCCAGGTTAGATCGAGGGTTGTGGAGCAACTCGGCCTGCAAGATCAGATTGTACTCACACCCCGAGTCCTGGATGACTTCAATATGGCAAGTGAATCAACAAAGGGAGATGTCATCTTGCTAGTAAACGTAGTTGGGACCATACAAGATACAAAGTTGCATGCCATCGAAGGCGACATGGGGTATAACGCACTCATTGGGAGACCTTGAATACACACTAGGAGGGTGGTGACTTCAACTCTTCATCAAATGATGAAGTAGAAGGAGTGAAAACAATCTACAGAGAGCAACATGCTGCAAAAGAGATGTTTATGATCGAGGAAATGGTGCCGATACTCGAGCCCTTGACCTCGGAGAATTTGAGACCAAAGGTAAGCAGATGGCTAAATACCATCACAGCTCTGGCCTCGACGGAACCAGAACAATAGGTAAGCCAACTTCTTAAAATAGGATCTATTGAGGAGGTAAAATATCCCGAGAGGTTAGCCAACGTGGTTCTTTAAAAAGGAAACAAACTTAGGATTTCCGTAGATTATAAGGACTTGAATAGAACATGTCCAAAAGATTCTTTCCCCTTGTTAAGCGTCGATCGCATGATCAATGTCACACCTGGCCACGAGATCCTAATTTTTATCGATGCATGCTCCGGGTATAATCAAATTCAGATGAACACGGAGGACCAGGAAAAGAATTCTTTTATTATTAAGTTTGGAACCTATTGTTACTACATAATGCCTTTCGGGCTGAAAAAATGCAGGAAGCTACATACCTATGCCTAGTTAACAAAATGTTAGAAAAACCAATAGGCAAAACAATAGAAGTTTGTATTGATGATATGTGGGTTAAGTCCCTATGCACAGAGGACAATTTTGTTCATTTACAGGAAATATTTGCGATATTAGGGAAATACAACCTGAAACTTAGCCCGGAGAAATGTGTCTTTGGGGTTGGCTCAGGTGAGTCCCTCGACTTTGTGGCATCAAACCGAGATACCAAATTCAAGGCTATTGAGGGTATCACGATCATGGATAGTGTGGAGGCTGTGCAAAGGCTAACGGGGAAAATGGATACCTTGCATTGATTCTTTTCGAGGTCATCAGATCGAAGTCACCAGTTCTTCTCTTTGCTCAAAAAGGAAAAAGACTTTGCATGGACCCGAAATGTCAGCAAGCCTTAGAAGAATTAAAAAGGAAATCCCAAATTTAAACGACAATACTCGAGATCCGAATGAAGGAAAACTGGGCCTGAACTAGGAAGGTCCGTATTAACTCCTATGAATTGTGGGTAAGGGGACCTTACAAACTCAGCATAATGAAAGGTGAAAACTGCCAAACAACTAGAAAATGTCACTACACAAAATATACTATTGCTAAGGTATGTTTTTATCCTTTTTGACCATTTGGGTTTAAAACTAACCCATTACAGATACTACTGTTCATCAAAGGCATACGGTCTCGAAGGCATCGTTATTTACGGAAAGACCTTAGGTTTTAAAGCATACGTTGCACTCTTTTTCTCTTAGATTGGATTTTGTCCCAAATGGGTTTTACTGGCAAGGGTTTTAACGAGGCAACAACTGCATGCTACTTAAGAAGAACTCAATAGTAGCTAAGACTTCTTTTCAATCAACCTCGAATACTGGGGGCATCACCCTCGGAGGTTATATTTTTAAGGAAAATACTCACACCTAAGAGGTCCTCGATAGGCGAACTTTGTAATGGGACAAACGGTCAAATGAACTGTGTCTATATAGAGTATCAAGCTCCGACGCAAAACATGTACGCATGTATCGATTATTTGAAGAAGCATTATGGTTATATCAAAAATACTTTGTGTCTCAAAGAGGTTTACTATAAAACGAGCTTTACACTTACAATCCTATAAGAAGAGGCTCAAGATCCAAAACTCAAATGCACTCTGAAATACTCGGGGATTGTCATCGATAGTCATTACATCTGAGTCATCGAAAACTCAGACTCACAAGACCTCAAAGAGGCTTCCCCATGAAACAAAGGCCAAGGCCAATATATTCGGGAACTAAATTTTCAGAAAAGTTTGATAAGTCATCCGGAAACAAGTTTAAGAGACACACCCGAAGGATACAACCATATTAAAGACTACGGTCATATAAAGGCTACAAACAAAATAATGCGTCTTGGAGACATTCGACTTCCGCCACAAATTAAAAGTCCTTTAAATATTGAAAAATTAGTTAAATCAGGCTACCCTCGGCAAAAAAGCAAAATATAATGGGCTTCAATAAATTCAGCCCCCAAATAATTTAATGGGCTTCTATGAATTCAACCCTCGAATTGTCTAAAGGGTTCAATAACATCAGCTCTAGATAAAACCTCAAGAGGTATTCGATTATCAGTATGGAAATAAGGTCCCGACATGTCAAACATTCGAAAACCCAACGGGTACAAAAACAACATGCTAAGGAATAACTAAATTTTCACTAAGTCTTTTAGCTGAAATGAGGGAAAATCATATAGCTATTCTAGAGGCCAAATTTGCCTAACTTAAAGAGTCTAAGGACCAACTTAAAGAGCCTAAGGGCCAACTTAAAGAGCCTAAGGCCGATATAGAAGGACCCACGGGCCAACTTCAAAAGGCTCAAGGACCAAATATTTATAGTTCGAGAGTCTATTCTCATTCGACCCAAGAGTCACGATATCCCAAGATCACATCAAATAGATTTAACCTTTGCTCGAGGATTATTATTGATAAAGATCCAAGGGTCTATTATGTCCCAAGACCAAACCAATTCTTGGGGCAATCATTCAAGTGATACAAACAAAGTATTCATAAATGAAGACAATATGAAATTCAGCACAAGTAAAAGATGAGATAAAAAGTTCTTCTTGTATTTCCAAAAGATGATTACAAAAGATATTTATACAGGGGATACGTGCACAAAAACAAAATAAGGAGACCTAATACTAATTCGGGGTCACATCTTCGGCAGCTGCATCTTCAAGAGCCGCATCATCAAGAGCCTCACCCTCGAGGACTTGATCTTCATCTCCTCCACTCTCGGAGCCACTGGCTGAATCACTTTACTCAGAAAGCAGAGCAATAGCCTTTTCTTCAAAAATCTTCACCCTTCCAATATTGGTTCAGAGATAGAAGCCGCGAGCATGTACCTCCTTGAGCGTTATCCAATAGGATTGTCGCTTAGCATGGTCAAGTGCACTTGATAGATTGACTTCTGCCGCAAAAGAGGTCTCCTTTGCCCAACTATTAGCTGTTTTAGCATTGGCTCGGTACGAAGACATAATTGCCTCAGCGTTATATTTGGCCCAGGCCAGCTCAGCAGTGGATCTAGCTTTAAGCTCATCGATTTTGTTGCTTCGAGCTAGGCTCTCCCCCTTCAGAATTTGAAGCTAGCATTTGAGTGAAGCCAGCTACCCTCGAAGAGTTTCCTTCTAAGAGACAAGATTGTCTATGCCTTGCCTCCACCCCAAGGTCTCGGCCTCCTTCATCTTAAGCTCCTCCCGAAGTTGCAACACTAATTTGCCCTTATGATGAAACTGCGAAATTTAAAGTATTAGTGGTCAAAACAAACAAGTACATAACAGAACCTCGAAGGCTATATTACCTTTTTAATGAACTTGGCCCGTTCTTGGCAAGCCGTCATCAATTCAACTCATAGATTACTAATCTCACCCTCTTTCTTGGGATAGATGATTTTAATATTGTCTCTCTCTTTCGAGACTTTCTTAAGCAAGGGTTCGCATCAGGCAAGCTCAGTCCGATATTTTGCAAATGCTCGTCGATGAAGTGACACAGTATTCTCACAAGAAATTTACATCATAATCAGAACGATGGAGAATAAATCCGAAATAATGAAAGATAAAACTTACTTGTTTGAGGAGCTTCTCAGCCTCCTCAAGAATAAACGAGCAATCAGGATCAAGACCTTGTTCGATTCCCATGAGACACTCCCAAAAAATATCATTTTCTTCGTGAATCGCTACCACATCATGAGTCTCCATATCATGGGCATCTCCGAGTTGCCCTTCAGAAAACACCGGGCCATGCAGTGAGTCATCAATGTTGATTACCCCAAGTGACTCACTTGGGGTGTTATCATACCTTTGGAAATCCTCTGAGTTAGGCTATTCGAGCTCATTCACCAATCGTTCCCCAGGATTATTTGTACCTTTTCTACCTGATGGTTCGGAGACTGCTCGAACTCTCCTACGAAATTTCTTCGATTTGAGATTGAACCGCCTCCATCACCGTCGGTTCATCTATCTTCGGAGAGTCAGAGCTTCCTCTTTATCGAGCTACTAGGAGGCGGTCATCATCCTCTTTCTCTTCTCTTCTTCTTGGCCTTGAAGGCATTTAGCCATTTCCGGAAGTAGGGCCACGATGTCAGCCTTGGGCTTTCGAACTTTACTTTTCTTTCACCTTGGGGTATTTGTAGATGACCCCCTATATCTCGTATTTCCTGGGGAGACTTTGATATCTCTTCTTCACCAGGTGTGGGCGACCGCATTTCAATAGCTTTCCCGATTCCTCCATAAAAAATTGAGTAGGTATTGCATTAAGGAGTGCAACTAAGTAAACCCGAAAGCTCACCGTGGTCTTTTGCCTACTATTGTACCTTGGCTAAATCATGCCAGTAATGCTCCGCATATGAAGAAATAGAGGCCAGTTGGCGGACCCAACCCTCGAGGTCTTGGACCGCTCCAGGAAACTAAGCGACAATTGCACCATCAGAAAAAGGTTATATCGATAAGAAGACAGAACCATGAAAGAAAAAGGGAAGCAAGGTATGTAGTTATTTATGTTTCATATTCCGTTCCTCGGGGAATGGCATTCTCTTAGCAGGAATCAGGTCAGAGGTCCTGACACGTATAAAATGGCTCATCCACCCTCGGTCTTTGTCCTCATCGATACTGGAGAAAAGAGATTTCAAGGATCGGTGTTGTCATTTTGTCAAACCACCTCGGTATAGTCAAGGTTTATACAACCGTATTAGATGGTCGAGGGTGAAAAGCATCCTCTCGGCCTGGTTCGAGAAAAATATGTTTAGATCAATAATCTGCCAGAATAAACGGTAGATTTGTCCAATCGTGACTTGGTAACGTTGGTAGAAGTAAAAAATAACTAGGTCTATGGGACCCAGAGTTGGATTCGCCGGACCCATCGTAAATGGGTAGGTGTACACGCTTAAGTACCCCGGTTTATAGGTTATAATGTCTTCTTCTAGGGAAGGAATCACTACATCTTTGTCATCCCATTTGCGCGCTTATCCTTGGTTATCAAATAAATATATCGAGACATGGGCTTGTATCAACCTGGTGTCAATACAGGTTTTTCAATTTTATTATCTGATGTTATTTCACACGGCGGGGGAATACATTCCTCGATGCGAGGCGGAACCACCAGTTTACATCTGGATGGCCGTGATGACGAAGAGGATTTTTCTTGTTGGGGAACAATTTGGGATGTTTTAGCCATTGTATTTCAAATGAAGAAAAAAAGGTTGCTGATGGAGTTTAGAGCAAATTGGAAAAGTTGCGGTTTCACGGAAATTGAAAGAACTAAAAACATTTGGATACTAATTTAGAAGTAAAGTTTGCAAAATTGTGATATTAGCCTATTTTAAAAAGTCACTTAAAGAGTTTTGGGGAAGCCAAAAGGCCGATCGTCAGCCGCCCCTAATTAATGGCCTTGGAAACTCTACAGACGCGACCTCTCAATCACTTCAGACGTTGACACCACGAGATTGACATCATAATCGAGACATTGAAGAGATCGAACCTCAAGTCATTTCTTATTGCCTTATCTCGAGTTCAAGCAAGTGATTACTTGACTACTAAGCCCCAGGTCCACCCGAGTTTGAGAAAATTCTCACTCGGAGACTATAGAAAAAGACCTAACGGCTAACTTTATTTCAAGTTTGAGCGAATTCTCTCTCTACTACTGAGCCCACGGGCTACCCGATTTTGAGGAAATCCTTACTCGGGAATAGTATACGAAACCTAAGGGCTAATTTTAATTCAAATTCGAACCTTTCTCTCACTCAACTCGGACTCAGGAGTCCTGACGTCCCGAGCTCACATCAAATCAATTTTAGCATAGCTCGAGGATTAGCAAAAATCATAAGGGGTATTATATTAGTCGATTAAAATCTAAAGGTTTATTATTTTTTGAGTTTGATGTTCAGGCCAATCACCAAAGTTATGAAATAATTTTTTCCAAATAAAGAAGAAATAAAATTCAACACGAGCCAAAAATGAGACAATGAGATATTTTTATATTTGCAAGGGCTGGTTACAAACTATAACTACAACATCCTTGAAGGGTACTCACGTAAGAAAAAAGAAGCAAAAAAACAAAAGCCAAGAACCTAATCTACTTTTAAGGCTACATCCTCGAGGGCATCATCTTCGGGAACCTCCTCCCCGGGGATCCCATTTTGATCTTTGGAGATGTCTGTATGCCCGAAGAGATTTATGGCAGAAAACTCTCGATAAATGTAACTATACTTCCAGTAGTAGGGATTAAGCATTCCATTGAAATCTTGGACCATAATCTGTTAAAAAGAACAGAAAAAGAAAAAGACGAGAATGGAAGACCAAAAGATGTAGCTTCGCCTTCTATCGCAAGAAAAACCAAGAAGGTAGCAAGATGCACGAGAAACAATCCAAGGATGTTCATCCTTGGGACATTGTTTCGGTGTGTGATGCAAAAGTTAGTAGATGATAATGCTACCTCATTACATGAAAAGAAAAAGGAATAAAGTGCTACAACAGTTTGAAGTTAAGAGAGATGAGCAACAATGTAAAGTTCATATATTTTCTGGTGCGGGAAGGATCAAGCGCCCTTCTCTCGTTGTTTCGAATCGAAGCTTTAAAAAAGGGAACCTTAGCATAACTGGTAAGGTTGCTGCCATATGAGCTTGTAATTGCAACTTCGAACCATGAAAATATATTACTAAAAGTTGACTATCAGTGTTGTTCAACACAGTAGCCTCCTATTTATAGATAGGCGGCGATGGATCGGCAGTGCAAGTTGACTATTAGTGTTGCAGCGCATTTGATGTTATGGGGATGCGAGCTGACATGAAATTTCCGGTCACTTCAAGTGCCTACGTCACGGGCATGAGGTCATCATAAGAGGTTCGAGAAAATTGAGGTTCAAATCGTTTCTAATCATCTTACTCTAAGAAACGCGGGGGCTATCTGTATAAGGTCGAGATCAAATGCCTTCTATCTATTTGCTTGAGAGGTCGTCCGAAGTCCGAGTCTGGGTCAGACCAAGTTTGAGCTTGAGGGACCAGACCTGTATTCGAAGATGGAGCATGATACATCCCGAGGTCGGGTGTGCTCGACCTCGAAATAATATTTTTATGGATTTATATCAGAATAAGTTAGATTCCTGCCACGTCCCCAAAGTCACGGCACAAATTTCGCAATATGATTTTACGATTCTGTACTAGGTGGTTAGACAATTGTATCGAGAATATTTTTTATTGTAAATAAAAATATTTCTTATTTAGGGCTCTCCTATTATATAAAGGGGACCCAATCATTTGTAAGCCATCTGATCGTCACCGAGAAAACAATATATTCACTACCTTTTTGCCTACTATTCATCAGCATTGTCCTTTAGCTCCATTGTTCTTACTTTATTTTGCTATTTAGCTGTTCTTACTGCCCTAAGCCACCTTGAGGTCACTGCTGCTAAGTAACATTGCTTTGATTCACCTCTTTCACTTCTACTTTATATTTCTTGATTATTATTTGGTATTGAACTAAATTACATATCCTTAAAACCACTAATCAAATTTAATTGTTACTCGCATTTTTGAGATAAACAGTAATCATTATTAAAATAATGCTACATATACCTTTTTGCACATATTCTTATCTTTGCCTTTGATCATTACTATGAAATTTGTCCGTTCAAAGTATCATTATTTATCGAAAGTTGTCTGTCGTTAGTTTCAAAAAAAAAATTAGAAATGAAAAACTTCAAAAGTATCGAGAGAATCCGTCAGAAAGTCCTTCAAAATAGCGACGGAAAAAAGTCCGTCGGTACTGCTGCTTCGGTAACAACTATTGTTTTTTAATAGTTTGATAGAATTTTTCTTAAGCTCTTGTTCTACAAAGTTATATAAATAGGAATTCTAAACATGGACAAACCCAATTAACAAATCACAATTCACATGTGAAAATGTGAAGCAACTTTGATTCTTGCCTTCTTCCCCGATATAAAATTCCAAAACAAAAATAAATATTCATTTGATTATGTCCTTAGATAGGGTAAATCGTTGAAATTAACAAATACCTAATTAAGTTTGAAATCTTACATTTGGTCAATATTATATGGTGTTAACCTTAGAAACGTAGTACATTTTCTATACGGCAATATCTTAAGTCAAAAGGCGTCCTACCTCGAGGTAGAAATGTAGAACAATACATTAAAAGCAATGGAACTCTTTAAAGTCTCAAAATTGTTGGATTTAATATAGTCTTAACCTACCTTTTCAGCTAGCTCAATATGTAGTCTCAGTACTTTTGGATGTGATTGTTTGACAATTTCAAAAGTACTATAAGTGCGGAAATTAAAATAATAAGGAACTTCGTTCACATGGATTGAAGATAATTTGCTAGGTACTTTTATATTATCATTTTGTGGAAGGCTGACTAATATTTATTTATCCAATGTTAATTTAAGCAAAAAGATGAGCTCGTAATTAAAAGAAGCCTCCTCGCTTTCATATAGTTGATATTAATTTGTTGGAAATTCAATTTCAAATTCGGAAAAAATCAAGCTATGCAATTAATTACGTTAATTACGAAGTTAGCTTCTTATATACTTATCATTTTAAAATTTTTAAAAATGACCGACCAAATATTATCTCTTAGCTTAAAGATATGTCAGTCACGAAAACATAATACGTAATATATACAATGCCAAGCAAATACAACATTAAAAAGTGACTAGAGCGTTGTAAAAAATTTAACCCTAGTGGATAAGAAGTACCATTGTCCTTATTATTGTACTCTTTGTGACATTGCTACAAACTTAGTACAATAGGTATATTTGTATAGAGTTGTAGGAAGAAGACATTGGATACGTTTCACCCACTATTCAATTGACTACATCAACGTGTGAACTCCATGCAAAATTATATGTTCTTTAGAGTTGTTGTTGTGGTATAGAGTTGCGTAAGACATTAAGTTATCACATACAAAAATAATTTACTATTTTACACCTATTTTATCGTTATTACTCCCTCCGTTTCATATTTTTTGAGATATTTTCCCTTTTAGTTTGTTCCAAAAAAAACGACACATTTTTTAATTTGGAAATAATTTAACTTTAAACTCTTCAATTTACCCTTGTTGCCCTCAGAGAGACTTTTATAACCACACAAATGGTATGGCCCCACAAACCTTTTACCCCTTAATCTTTTAATACCACAAGTTTTAAAAGTCTTCTTATTTTTCCTAAACTCCGTGCCGAATCAAACTAGCTTAAATAATATGAAACGGAGGAAGTATAAAATTGAGAGAGAAAAATTACTAATTATTTCAATTCATTATTATGAGTGATATAGAAAAATCCATTTTATTAATTGCTTTCTAAGCTGTATTAGTCAAACATGGAATGGATGGAGGGAGTATAAAGTTGAGAGAGAAAATGCAAAAAGTAAAATTCCAGAAAATTAATCAACAAAACCCTATATTGTTTCTCCTCCCAAGAAGGAAAAAAAGAAGTAAAAAGGCAACTCGAGTTTCTCTCCGCGATTCAAGATTTAAATTTAATGATTTTATATTTTAAGATTCTCAATTTAATATTTTTGAGATCTAGTAATTTTTTTAACATATAAAATTATACTTTGTATTGAAAATTATATGTTCGAGTGAATCGAATAACGTAAAGGCTATATTCGCTCATGCTCTCCTATACGGCTGACTGATCTAGACATAGGAGAAAAGAAACAATTTGAAAATTTCAGGTTCTAAGCTAAACTACCACAATCCGTAAGATCTCATATCACTCTAACATTAGTGAATAGAGTTACTCGATACATATATTTACGAGGCAGATTAACATATAATTAGTCGAGATATATACACGTGAATGATTCAATCACCGCAATTATAAATTCAGAAAAGAAAAGGAAAAAAAGAAGAAGAAGCTAAGTACAGCAAAGCAGAGGAATCCCGCGTTATATAGTCAAGTGGCTGAGCTTGGAATCTATAATGTAATGTAGCTTTTGGATCTTTCTAAAAAAGGATGCCATTATTACTGCAATTTGGGCTATTGACTTTATACAAATCCTTTTTTTTATTTTTCTATTTTGAATGATTGTATAGAAGAGTCGAAATCTCACCTACTTTTTTTGACGTCTACTTCTACGCGTCTATCCACTTGGAAAGCACGTTCCTTAACAAGCAACAAAGATTCGCTGCCTTTTTTTACACTAGTACGTCCCTCTTCTTTTTCTAATTATTGCTTTTTTTATTAATTACTACTTGGCTTGATCCTAAATTAATTACTATTTTCTGATTTAATAATTTGAAATTAATAATGTGGTTATATATATATATATATATATTCACCGACAAATTGCCCTAACATTTTCATTTCCTTTTTATCGGTGCTTGAAACAATACAATCACTGATTAGTCTACATTTTTTGAGGAGGAAATAGATCTCCATTAGTAACTCCGCAACTTGTTCCAATTTTTTTGTTTGTTCTTCGTGTAGTAGAGATCCACAAATAATAAGGATATAAAAGGTTAAAAAAAGGAAAGAATTTTTGGTAGGATTAAAATCGCACACTACAGTTATAACTGTTTGACTAAAAAGTATTAAACTTTTTTTGTAAAATAATTACATAGGAAGATTTAAGATAAAATCCTAGCAAAAAATAATTCATTCTAGATCTAAAATAAAAGATAGGATTGAGCAAACATAATTGAACATAAAATCTAACTATAACAATGATTGAATCCCATTATGTGAGAAAAAAATGGTGATTTTCATAATATTGAGTAATAATGAAGAAAATATAGATAAAAAAGGGGTCACCGATCTCTTACAAGATTGACCCCCATACATATAATATGATGAGACTAACAATACATATTGAAGATCAGAGCTTCCATGCTTCATTCTTCTTAGCGGAGAGAAAAAAAACTGAAGATCCTCCTTTTCGTGTGAAAATATCCGTGTGAATATTTCCCCCTTTCTCGTCTTCTCACTTGGTTTATATACTAGGTATTCTCTTTTACCCTACGGTCTTTAACCATAATACCTAAGTCATTTAACTGTATTACTGGTTGACCTTTTGAAATGCCATAGCATCCAATTCACCGTTCAAGCGTTCTGAATACTCGACCCTGGCGTAGCCGGTGTTGATACCCAATTTTTTCATTTTATATATACTTAAGTACTTTTAAAATAGTATATGTATGCATATATAAGCATGCCCAAAGGTTTTGGTATTTTTTCTCAAATTTTAAGGGTTTTCAGAATTGATTTATTGTATTTTTTAACAATAAAATTCAAAATTATTCCCAAATTATCATTTTTTGCCGAATAACATATTGCATTCTCATATTTACAACAAAATATAATTAATATGATTTTTGCATATTTTTACAAATTTTTTGGAATTTCTATAGCTAATTTGCACGAAATTGCAATGATAACCTATGTTATAATTAACGCGTTTTATAATTATAAAATCAGTACTAATGTTTTTAAATTAATTTTTATATAATTAACTAGTTCAGTGCTTGCAACTTGTCTTTAAACTTTTTTTAGATATTGTTATTAATTAAAAAGGGAAAAATGATTAGTTAAAAGCTGGCCCTTTTTTATGTAAATTCTAGCCCAAATTGCACCTTAATTAACCCCAATTTCAACCCATTAATTGACAACCTAATTTTAATTTCAACCAGCCCCAAACCCGTTTGATCTAACCTGTCTGCTTCACATTTTAATCCTGGTCGTTAATTGTTTTAATCAACGACCCTCATTCCTTCTTTCCTTTTTAATTTCACCCACACCCCTAACCCTATTTCATTATTCACAAACGGCCGCCCTTAAATTTCTTCGTTTCTCAAATTCTCTCTAAAGACCACTCAAAACCCTAGCCTCCTACCATCTTTTCCGACCAGATCCACTGACATCCATGGCTTCCCAGGGCCATGGATGACCTGTGCTCTCTTCCCTTCACTCCCAAACCATGTTTATTCGAGGTTCTTCGAGGTTTGATCCTCAACAGGATTTTTCAGGTCCTCCGCCTACCTGAGTTCCTTTGGTTTCTTCGGCTCCGTTCCGGCATGTTCGAGCTTTGACAAGGCTTACCCATGGCCCAGACCTATTCAAAGACCAGATCGTTCTAGGCCTTCTCATTTCTAGGGTTTCTGAGAAACCTTAAAAAGTATGTTCGAGGTTTTTCTTCCCTTGTTTTCTTATATCTATGATTGATCCGTGCTATTTTAAGTTTTTTCAAATGATTTCTTATGCTCTTTCAGAACTCGGATTTCAAAACTGTTCATCTTCTCCGACTTAGGGTTTCTTGAGTTTGCTTGTTCTACTGTGAGTTTTATGTGTTATTCTTACTATATTTTCCCTACCGTGACCCCTATGTGTTTCTACTGTGATTCCTAGGTATTTTCTTTTACTATGATTTCTTCTGCTATCTCTTTATGTTTTCCTTACTGTATTTTGTTTTCATATTTTTTCTGAAATGTTTGAGGTTCTAAGTTCCTTTGGGTCATTTTAGCCTACTTCGTTGTCACTACCTGATTTGTCTGATTTCTTCTTTTACCTCGATTGATAGCGGAAACCCTAGAATTTTGGGATTTTCAAACCATTTGTTTGTAACTTGCTTTCTTCTCATCTCTGAACTGATTTGAATTTCAAAATCCTAATTCCTGAACATATCTTTGTTTTTGCATACAATGCTAACTCTTGCTAGGCTTTGTAAGACCTTTTGTTTGATCTCTAGCATGCTTTCTGATACTTTCCTTTACTCATTGGCCTTTGGTTACATGATACTTTGCTATTGTTTGAACCCAACCTCGCATGTTTAAAATTCATGTCGCCTTTATAGTTAGAACTCTCCCTCACAGAATAACTTTGATTTGGGGTTTAATTTCAGAGTGCTTTGTGTGAATTCGATTGATTCTTTCCTTGTTTAATTTTGAGCCTCTTGATTCCCATTGTCTGGCCTGGTTCATTGATTCCCTGAATTACTATTGTGCTAATTGATTTACACTTTGCCTTATTTACTTAACCGTATTTTCAAAACTCCCTTTCCTTAATTATGATCCACATGTACTTACCTTTATTTGTATGCTATGCACAATTTGGTTTATTTGATTCCCTTTCCTTAAAACTCTCTTGTCCTTTATCGATCAAATTGAGATTCTCTAATTAAAGGAACCTCTATTAATTGATTGATCCTAATTGATACTAGGTTATTTTCTTTCCTTGCCTACTTGCCTGACTTCAAGTATAAATATCTGCTTCTCTTTTGACACAAGACACACACTCAAGACACGAACACCTTTGTCTTCGAAATATACTATACTCTCTCTACTATTACTCTCTACCTTCCCTACTACTACTGAGCACTCTGCCCCATTCTCTCCTACTGTCAGAATATTTCTGGAGTTCCTCTAAATTCCCAAGTGCTTGCTGAAGTTTGAGTTGCTCTTGTTAATTCTTTTTGGCTATTTATTTGCTGTTGTTTCTCTATTGTACTAGAACTGAAAAACTGGTATGTATTTCTAATTTAAATAACACCCTCCTATTATGTGTTTACTTCTCCTCTTTTACACCTCTTTCACTATGTGTTTATTTATGCTTCTTGCACTATGAACCTACATTCAAGTCTATCATGCCCTGTCTTTATGTTTTGCATCTTTAGTCTGTTACGCTCTCCTCTCTCTTTTTAATATGTTTTCATGAAAATCACTTCCCTCTATTCCCTTTTGTATGCTAGTACTGTTCTGAATTATGGCATCATTTTATATTACTGTCCATGATCCAGAACTAGGCTCTCCCGAGTCTCTATTCAAATGCTTTCCCATTCCCTCCCCCCTTTATGTGTTGAGCTTTAACTTGGGTCTGGTAGTATCCTAATCACCCCTCAGACCTTAAGTTTAACTCCTCAGAGTCTGCTCCTATTTGTTTGACCTAAGCAAGGGGTTAGAGGTGTGCCAGTCCATGCCATGGCTGGGTATGACCACCCTCTGCTATGGTTCCTCCCTCACTTTGCACTCATTCCTAGTTCCTAAGTTCTACCCTCCTATGGCAAGCCATGCTTTGGGGCCCTAGAGTTCCATCTGAACTTAGATGCCTAAGGGCTGGTAATTCCACACTTGCACTATTCTGTTACAATATTTATTATTCAGAGTGTAAGCATTGCCTAGGGTCTGGAGGCTCCTAGGAACTTTGAAACACTCTGAATAAGAGAAGGCCTTGGAGTCTAGAATCCAGATTTGGTGAAACATATGTTATTGGATATTAAGATTGAATTAGGCTGCTCGGATCTAGCTGTAGGCTGTGATGTATTTTGTTTTCCATCTTTCTTCTGATTTTATAATAACCTTGTAAAATAACTCGGGGAAATATTAGTAAAGGGTGTGGGAGGGGTTTACTTTATTGCTAAAGGGTAGATACCATGCCCATAGGACCAATGTTGTTATTTAATTATTTAGATATCATGCCTATAGGTTCAACACTTTAAATCACCTATAAATCATGTCTATAGGCTTTTACATTCTCTTCAATCATTTAGAAATCATGTTTATAGGATTTAATGTTCAACCATGCCGCAAATCAGTAGATATCCTGTCTATAGGATCTAATAATCGAATAACTAATTGCATATAGAAATTATGCCCATAGGAAATGCCTAAACGCTAGGAAAACTGTAGGTTAATACTCATTTCGTAACCAGTTTAATAACCGTAATGTTTCTTTAATTAGGATATAGAAATCATGCCTATAGGAATTCAAACTCGCCTAATTAGTCTGATCAATAATTTAACCACTGTTTCAGCATTTTCAGTACAATTCGTCCAAATTTGTTCATTTTCAAGGCTCTTATAAATCAGCCTTTAATTCCTTTCAAACTTTTTATTATAAATAAGGTCATTTAACCTTTGCTTAAATTTGTCTTCAACTTTTGAAGCTGACTTCCGAAATAGAGTTCTAACTCTATCTTTTAAAGTATCTGCACTCCCTAAACTCTTTTACAAAGCAATCTTTAACAGTCTGTTTCTTTTTAAAATGTCTCACTTTCGAAAACACTTTTTTGCACTTCTGCTGTATTTTTGGTTAAACAATTTTGTCAATTTTAAAGTCATCTCTGAATTTCTGCAATTTTCAAGCTTCTGTCTTAAACTCTTTTGCATTAGGTTCTCAATCAGTAACTTATTTAAATACCTCAAGCTCTGACATTTGGATCCAGGTTGCCTAATGCAGACTTTTTATCCAACTCCATATATTAAACTAATCTGTCTGCCATTTAATTTTTAACGACCAAATTAGTATATGCAATACATGCTAAAGTAAATGCTATGTGATTATGGGGTTTATGTGAGCCTCTTATGTGTTTGTTCATCCCTCAATATTTGCTACTTGTTTTGTTTGTCGCCTTAGTCTTTTATCCTTTTTGAAACTCCATATATGCCTATACTTTCTTTCCCCTTTTAGGATTAGAAGTCCTAAACCCCAGGACTGATAGTTTGGGACGGGTACTAGTATGCAATAATTAAATGAGACTAATCGCATTTAATACATTAACGGGGTGGGAAGGGTAAAATATGGATATGATGACCGGTGCGTTAATATCTCGTGTGAGAGTAATTGCTGGGTATTGCATCATGGTGATCCATATTGCATTTAAACTTATGACCCCTTTTTCTTTATTTATATGATGTGGTGTTTTCTTAACAAATTTAATATTTTCTTCAATTAATCTTTTTCTTTCCAAAACCACTTATGTCTTTTTCTCTCTTTTCTTTAAAAACTTTCAACTTATTTGTATTCTCTATGTGCAAACATTGTTTGTTTACGTCTACTCTTCTTAAAGTCACAATTAGGCATGGCCTGGAACCACAGTAGTGGATCTTGAGGGGTGCCTAACACCTTTCCCTCGAGATAATCTCAAGCCCTTACCGGAACTCTGATTTTTTCTTTCAAAAATCCTCTTCCTTTCTTTGAAAGTGTCATAGTGCACTATAATCATTAGGAGGCGACTCTTCAAATTCTATAATCCGATTCCTCAAAAGGAAATAAGAGTTGTTTCGTCCATAATGTCGCAAACCCAATTTCGCCTTAGAAAAAGGGGGCGTCGGCAACATGGTGACTCTGCTGGGGAGAATTTTAAGGCTTTTACCATTACATGCTTTTGTGACTTTATTGCTTCCTTAATCTCCTCTATTTCCTGCATTCAATTATTTCATCGTGATTACTAACTTGGCTCTTCATTTTTTTCCTTTATTTCAATTTCTTTCTTTAATGCCTTATCATTATTTCGATTCCGTTGTAATGTTTTGAGCATTAATTGTAATCTTTACTTTATGAACGTGAAAATACATGCTATATACTTTATTCTTGTAACTGCATTCTTCAATATCATATTCCACTCATTCCCAAAAAAATCCTATAGCAACGCTTATAATTAGTTGTTGCGCCCTTCTGATATTATAATCCCCTAAATGTGGAAAAGGCATATTTATGGTAAAACCAGTCGATCAACGGTGTAGTCGACGGTTCCGCGCCTTTCCCTCTTGAGTTGTCCGCTCAAGGGTACCTTGTCTAGAACTTCAAAAGTAGAAACCTTATTCTGTTAAACTATTCATGCATCATGGTCAAACCTAGCCGAGTCAGTTATGTTGTTCGCACAATGACTCATTAGGATAGCCTAAACCAAAGTCTACTAGGTTTCCCCGAAACCCAAATGGACACCTCCACGTTATGTGTATTTATTTGGAGAACTAAATGCCTTATTGCTAATTATTGTTTTAAATAGTCGAGTATGGTGGGGGTTAAGGGCCTAACAATTTATTTTGCAGAAATTGAGGCACGAAGTCCCCAGATTCGGTTGGTAACCAACATCCACCCAAGGTTGATAAGCTGGTGGGAAGACCTTCATGCCAGTGATCAGACCCTTGTCCGCAAATACTTAGGAAACCTTCCTTCACTTTTGGAAGTTAATCTTGACAACAAGATTATCGAAGCTTCTACTTTATTCTGGGATAGTGGTAGGTCGGTTTTTCGCTTCGGGGACCTCGAGATGACACCTTTGCTGGAAGAAATAGGGGTCTAACTGGAATACCTTGGGAGACTCCAGATCTACCTATCCCAGAAAATTGCAATGGAAGAGGTTTTTGCAAAATGATGGGACTCAAGAAGAACCCCGATCTGACTTGTCTGAAGGAGTCCTGCATGCTATTTGACTTCCTTTATGAAAGGTTTGGCCACAACAAGCCCTACCGCACCTACCCTGATGAGTTCGCCCTTACATCTTTGGGGAACATACATTGAAAGATCTTTTTGTTCATGTTCTATTTCTTGGGTATGATAATATTTCCCATGAAGAAGGCTAGGATCTACACCATACTAGCCATGTTGACCAAAACCTTGATGGAGGGTATTGATGGGCAGTCTTTCAGCATAGTGCCCATGATCATTGCCGAAATGTGATCCTGCCCTAGGTGTGGAGACGGTGTCCGTCTCGATTGTTGAAGAGGTTGACATGGCAGAGGGATAAAGTTTGGAGGCCACTGCCATTGTTTCGAGCGGTCTGTCAATTTCTCGCAAGGCCACGCCCCTTCTTCGGCAAATGAGAAGTTGAAGGGCATAGTGGGAGACCACTATGAATCTGATTTTGACATCGAACCTGAGGATATGAGGATGTTCGAGAAAGATTTTACCAGGTTCTATTTGAGGGCGGGAGGTCCTTCTCTTGAGCTTGACATTCAATCGGATTTAATCTATTGGAGGACACGGTGGGCTTGGTGCCCCAATTCGATCTTCTGTGCTCCACCACCGAGCATGCCTCTTTGGGAGATTAGCGATTCCGATTTGTCACGTGGTATGCCTGGGATGGCATTGAGGGTGAATTTTCTTTGGCAATTTTCATTATTTTGTGCTATTTGCTTTCTTTGATCATTTCTTTTTTTGTGTGGTAGACTTACATGTTGGAGATTTAGGCTGAGCAACGGGCCTGTGTCTTTCTTAAAATGGCCACGAAGTATTGCTGGTATTACAACAAGTGCCGTGAGGTGAACGAGCAGCGTAGGGCGGGCTCTAGTAGTCAATCCCTCATGGAGGAGTTGGAGTTGAAGGACGAGGATATGATACGGTCTATCCGCAGATGTAGCAAGCTTAAGGAGCCAATTTGGGACAAAGACGAGAAGCTCGAGGTGGGCAAAGGGGTTGCGGCAGAATGCGAGGATCTTCAGGTGAAGGTGTTATCCTTGTGAGCCGAGCTTGAGCAGAATTCCACTAGAGTTTCCAATATAAGTGCAGAGTGGACGGAGAAAACGGCTGAGCTAGAAAGGAAGGTGACCAATTTAGAGAGAGCGAAAGGCCCCCATGGGGAGGCTTTGGAGAGGATGGCACCACTGGAAGACACTACCCGCATTCTTAGGTCTGAATAGGAAGCCGAGAGGCGACGACCACACTGAGGGAGACAAGGCTCATTGATCGGATTGGTGAGATCTCAAGACCGAGAAGGCGCAACTGTTGGCTCAGCTCCACCCTCAAGAATCTGATTCTGTTGTTGTCCCCCATAATTGTCCGAGATATGGGTCCATGATAAGGCCCAACAAGATATTTACAAAAATTTATGGGTGGAGGGGAATGTTCCTGAGGCTGCTTTGGAAGACACTTGGTTTAAGGCACGCGAGGCTCGTCTTGCCTGTGGTTATGATCCTGCGACACCGGAGGCCGGTGGGGGAACTAAGATCAAATATGGATTTCCTTATAATGATGAAAATAACGATGAGGATGGTGGTGGATATAGGACCGAGTGAAGTTTTTGTAGCTTTTCATATTTAGCTTTTCTTGTTCTTTCATTGTTGTTTGTTTTTCTTTATATGGGGGCCCGATTTTGGCCTTTTATAAGATGCTGTTGCATGTATATATCTTCTGAAAAAGATAGTTGATTGCCTTTGGTTGCATATCTTTTGACTCTTTCATCATTTTTCATTTTCATTCATCATCATTTACCTTGAAAAATATCTTCAGATTTCGTAAATGAGGTTGAATTTTGCTTGCTGATTCGAGTGAGGTCAAATATTGTATTTGTTAGTTCGAGTGAGGTCGAACTTTTCTTTCGCTCAGTGATGGCTGATGGCTGTAAGGGTGTAAATTCGAGCAAGATCGAATTGTGACCCATCATGAGTTTGAATGAAGTCGAACTTTCCTTTCTCTTGGCAGTATGCTGGTTCGGTGAATTGGTAGGGATAATGCATGCGACCTTACTTTTATTGGAAAATATTACTCAATTATATATTGTTTATCCATGCATCAGGATGAGTCCTACTTTATTTACTCTTGCTTTCATTGGAGAATATTATGCATTGTTTCATAGTTTGTATACATTGGTGGAGTACAATTTATCTAGTCCCTTCATTGCTCGGTTTGGAGAGGCCGTTCACGGGACGGGCCATGAACTTATTGCTTGGTCTACTCGGCACCCTAGGACATAATTAATTAAAATGAAGTTCGGACATGATTCGTAATATTTAGTCGTCTGAATTGGTATAGAACTGTCATGGAGAGCATACGTGCAAGCTTTTTGAGTTCATGTGCCGCCTATGTTGGAGAGACTACATTCCATGGGATTACTGCTCAGTCCTAGGTTAAGGAGATTTTTTCTTAATAATGTCAACTTATTTTGAGCCATTTTTCTGTTATTTGTAATGTGGTAAGGTGCGGGGAGTTTTGCTTGACCGTAGAATGTGAGATGATATGGTGCAGAAAATTTTCCCGATTTGTCATTTTGTGGCGTTTGTTCCTTGTTCACACATGTGGGAGAGTGCTCGTATTCCTATCGCAATCCAAAAAAGAAAACAAGTTAACCCTAAACGAAATTGTCTATTACCTTGACCTGATAGGTTGATGAAGGGAGAGGGCTGCTGTAGGGAGACTCATTTTTATCCCATAATCAAATGAAGGCTTTATATTTGGTAGCCCCGTGTTTAGCTTCGCTGTTGGTCATGTCTAGGCTTACGGGCTAGCAACTTACTTTTACCATTGGGGTGTCGAGCTCGAGTCTCAGTCCGATACCGTCCAATGTGCACAAAAAGAAGGGAAACATAAGTTATATTCTTTACATACGGGTACAAAAATGAGGCAGGACAAGTTGGTCATTTCAAAGCATCACACAATAGGCCATTGTCCCTTCTTAAGAGGTGAAAGTATAGATCGGCATCTTATCATTAATGTAAAAAATAGGATTGTGGACGTGCTTAGTGCATAGTGGCCATTATACCACTTTGATAACTCATTCTCACAGTGTATCAAACCCATCACTACAATAAGACATAGACTTTGTATAGATATCAGACATAATTTTGATTTCATGCAGAGATCTGACCCTTGTGGTTTGGTTATTTCAAAAGCTTGCCTACGAATTTCTCAATCTTGTATTTACATTGCGAGGGCGAGGCTACGACAATTGAGAAGTAAAACTCTGGCTGAGTTTAGATCTAGAGGAAACTAAAATTTTGGCTAGAAAATCCCCACAGACGGCACTAAATTATTTGACCAAAGGTATTAAACCTTTTTGTAAACCAATTAAGGAATATTTAAGGTAAATCCTAGCCAAAATAATTCACCGTAGATCTAAAATAGAAGATATGAATGAGCAAACATGATTGAACATATGATTTAATTATAACAATGATTGACTCCTATTATGTAATAAAAGAATGGTGATTTTCATAATATTGAGTTAATAGTGAAGTAAATATAGATAAAAAAGGGGTCACTGATAGATTGACTCCACACATGTGATATGATGAGGCTAACGATACATATTGAAGATCTGAGCTTCCATGCTTCTTTCTCCTTAGTAGAGAGAAAAAGATGAAGACCCTCCTTTTTCTCTATGTGTGTGAATATTCTCCCCCTCCTTTCTCTTCTTCGAACTTGGTTTATGTACTAGGTATTCTCCTTTACCCCATGGTCATTAACTATAGCACCTAAGTCATTTGGCTGTATTGGTTGACCCTTTGAAATGTTGTAGCATCCAATTCTCCGTTCAAGCGTTCTGAATACTTGACCCCGCCCGTGGCCGGGGTACGTGTCGTTATAGAATTGTATGGATGAGACTTCCGCCCAAGTGAATCTTTGCCATTCCTCTCTACGCAGATTCCCGTCTAGTCAGATTTCGACCCATACAATAACTATTACCCACAACTCTAATCTCTTCGCGAAAAAGATATTAATATACTTGCGTACAATAAATTAATAATTATGCACTGCAATTTATATAAAAATAGGCGAGTGACTTGACTTATAAAAGGAACAGGTAACTTAGTAATTTTTCATTCAGTTCTTTGACTAATAGCTAAAAGCTTTGAAACTTGTCTGTGCCGTTCTTTTGAAATGTGTCTTGACCACTTGATTTTTATTTATTTATTTAACTCTGCCTCAATGTGGCGGGGGTCTGACATGGACCCCTACCATGTCTATATTTTGAATAACCATTATACAAAAAAGGAAGGGGACATGTACCAAAACCTCTCCGGACAAAGGAACTATACAGATCTCAGCCGAACAACTAGTAAATTCTGTTGCTATGATGTTGTTTTGATATCTTAAAAGGAAAAAATAGGAGTTCCTTTCCTTCCCTGCACTGCGATAGGTGAAGTTCTTCATGGTGGATCAAAGCTCCATCCAGAGAGTTTTTTGGTTCTGATTCTAAAAGAAGGAAGTTGCATTCTATCCATAATCATTGTGCCTCTAGTCAGTAGTGGTAGTTCGAATTCTTGTAAAAAAACAACATGTTCTTGGTGAGATTAGCAGCATATTCTGCTAAAGCGTCCGCTACGACATTGCCTTCCCTATACTAATGTCTAACAACAATGTGATATTGCTTGGCCTTCATTGGTATAATTTCCGCAGTTCTTTGCATTTTTGAGTGCATACTTACCTAACCTTGTATCATCTAAATCAAGATCATGGAGTCCAATTCCTAAGTAAAATACAACCAACCATTACTACAACACCAATTCACTCCAAACAGAGCAACCTGAGCTTCACTGAAATTATTTGTCAAGAATTGAAGGGGGTTGGAAAAAGCCATCACCATATTGCCATTTCCACTCCTAATAATATCACATGCTCTGACTTTGCTATGTTGTGTAATGAAGCTTCCATATGTATTAAGGATAATAGAGTTGCCATGTGAGTTCTTTCATCTAAACATAGTGCTAGTGAGTTTGTTTATAGTTGGTACTGATTTCACAAACTTTATCCTAATCCCAATCGTGGTTCATTGGAGCAAATTTTTTGACAATAGCCCTCTTTATATGAAAGAGTATTTGAAGATACATACTTCAATCAGTAGTACTTGTACCACCATACAACTTCACACACCTTACCTTCTATAATTCCGATAAAATAAACTAATGAGTAATGTGAAGAACAAGTTTGTGAACCTCATTTTTAGGATGTATGTGCCACCAGTTCCCCAAAATGCTACCAAAGTTTGGCCAGTAGTAATGATGCCCAGTGGTCTAGCCATAATATTTCGTAGCCTCATTTCCCTCTCTCCAGTTGGAAAACAATGATTGGCAGTTTTCTCTATAGGAGAGGTCCGATTATCGCACCAGAATAGTGTATTCCCATTCTTGATCTTCCAAATAATATTAGGTTCAATTTTTGGCCTGATATCCATGAGTATTTTAAAAGTGGTAGAGTCCTTAGAACTCTAGACATTACAAGCCAGAATGCGTTTAGGATAATATTTTGAGCTAAGAAATTTTGACCATAGATTTTTCACTGTTCTAATCCTCCACCATCTCTTTGCATTGAATGCTTGACAAATATTGTAGAGTCTTTTGAAACCCAAACCACCTTCGTCAATTGAATAGCACAAATTCTCCTAGGAGCTCCAATAATAATTGTTTTTCTCTTAATTTTGGCAAAGAAGTTAGAAAAATACCTTTGAATTTGGGAAAAAAATATTTTAGGTGGTGCTATTGCGGAGATCAGATGAAGAGCCTGAGAATGCAAAATGTGCATGATGATTATATCTTTACCTCCAGTTGAGAGCATTTTTTCTTGCCACCCTCTAGTTTTATTGAGAATCTTAGTTGAAAAATAGCAAACCTTTTTCTTCCCTATTTAAATTGGGCATCCCAAGTAAGTGAAGAGGAAATGTTGATCTTTTTAACTTATCCATCCCTTCAATCTACCCCTTATAGAAGGATCTATGTTGTGGGTGAGGAACAAACTCTTTTTTTTTAATTAATTTCTTGACCCGAAGCATCCTGATATTTTCTAAGTTGATTCATGATGAGCTTAATGGACTTCATATGGATTAAGGAGAAGAGAATGATGTCATCAACATGGATTTCTTTTTTACATAGTGAAACCAACGATGTTTTGGTTCGTATGAAGTTGATTGAGTGACTTAGATAAGACGTCAAAAACACGAGATTTCCGGATTAAACCTCGATATTACCCTTCCAAAAAGCTAAAATCGAGTCTGTTCGTATTCATTAATGACTTCAAAGATCTCCTCGAGTCCAACATACCACTATGGTGATAAGACATCTGAACACAGGCCTAAGCCTCAACTTGCATCATATACTCACCAATAAGAGACGGTTTGAACATACTCAAATCATGGCAATTTATTCAAATGAAAGAGTTGTACCTCAAGCTCATCAGTACCATCACAACATAAGGCGGAGACTCTGTCTCATATCATAGGAATAGAATACTTGAATCCTCCGTGATAGGTCATAACTTCACGTGGCCTTGCCACAACGCACGATCCTATCCAAACACTGTTACACATGAAGCACCTTAAGTCACCATGCCCAAGGTAGACAGCCACACACAGATTGATGTTTGAAACCAAGCAATCCATCACGCCCATGATGAAGCAAGTAATATACACCATCAAATCCTGAAAGGACACAACCGATGCGCCATTCGCCGAGCAACACACTAACCTTGTGACATGTCGAAAAATATTCTCAACAACACACTATTACGGCGCGCAACCTGGTCCAGATAACATACCCATGGCAGCGTGCCATCTGGTCCACACATACTCATGGCGGTGTGCCATCCGATCCACACATACCTATGGCGGTGTGCCATCCGATCCACATATATATCTCACATATGAAGATGCATATCGAGCCAATTTTGTTTATTGCAATAAAATACCGAACTGGTCGTAAGAATACTGAGTGCATACAATATCTATATATATTGCGTTATAAGCTACAAAACTCAATCGCAACTGAGGTTTTTGTCTCAACTTTCCACTATGAATCTTGATAGCACCACACTATATGTGCCCAAAGTCCTTAAATCATAACGTCTCGCAATGCAGAAAACAACTCATAGATCTCTCCAGATCGCTGATAAGCTCAGCAACGGTCGAATCAACCAATCCCTCGACAATATAATTCGGAGCCAACCGGGTCAACTCAAACTAGAACATGCATCCGATGAGTCCCATAATGCCGAAACTGGCTCAATAATAGCAACCTCTGCATTGACATCCATCACGAAGGCTCAATAGGAAAAATCAATCCCCCCCAGCCATCCGCTAGGTCTTTGAAACATAAACCACTCCACAAGAACAGAACCCGATGCACCTCACCACTCAAACCGTGGAATTTCCGGTATATCCCATAACGCAATAGTCCAGAATTAATCTAAAATTAATCTAACACTGAGACAATCAATCTGAACTCCAACATCACACCCAACAATCTAGCATACCAGCAACGAAAGATTCACTAGATCCTCCAAATTCCAATAGTCCCAAACGATGTCGATACACACAATCCACCATCACAAATAGCTCGAATATGAGACCTCCAATTCCACATAGCACACGAATCATCATACATGATCCCAATTTTGCCGTACGAACATATGCCATAGCTCAATATCCAATAATCCCACGACACACACTTAGAATATCCATGTACCATCAAGCAACCCGAATATCACAAGTTGAACTAACAAGAAAGTGCTGCAATACTACCGAAGTATCATCAGTCTAATCACATTACCCTTCTCAACCGAGACATATACTCTCATCAAATCACTTCCAATTAGCAGTACCATTTCCTTGATTACCTGAGGCTATCCGTTGCCCAAGAAGTTCTTATGAACTTCTTTGCAAAACTGAAATGTATCTCATCTAGCCAAGACATTTTGTCAATCCCATTTATTAGAAGAGTCATTACACATTCCATGCTTCGCATGCCTCAAGAGAATATATATATATATATATATATATATATATATATATATATATATATGCATCTCCGAACCACGGTAAAGCTCAACTAGAAATCTTTCCCAGTTCCATTTACAAAGGCTAATTGCTAGGACTAAATCCTTCTACGCAAACCAAGATAAGCAAGCGGCCAAAACTCAAGAGCATATCTGCAAAATGCGTGTAAGGCTCATTACCTCGAACACATACGAACAGTTAATCATGCCCTTACCATATCCACTCAGTCTACTATCAAGCTATTTCAACTATTAAATATTTCCTCCTTATTCATGATCAACTCGATATTCCTTCTTGCTGTAGCACTCAATACCTCAACCCAGGCTTAACGCACGAGACTCGAACATAAGACCACTCATGTCTAAGGCCCATAATCCACTGAATAGTCTCTCAAATGTTCCGGAAATACCACATTCCAGAATACTTTACTTTGAAGAACTTTCTGTGAATCTGGATTTCTTACCATGACTTCCCGATACCGATACATAGGATCCTATAATCAACATAAAAACACCGCAAGTCTTGACCTTTTCCAATGAAACTCAGCCTCTACCAACGTACACAACCTTAAGACACCGGATTGTTACATCTAGAACCTTGAACACAATAAAACCATTCTCGAGAGTCATTTACTTCATATTCGATCTGCAATTTACCTGACTTATCAAACACAACCGCTCATGTCTTAATAGAAATCTGACACCACTGGATATGATCTCATTCAAATACCAACAAACATCTTTCCCCTCAATACACTGAGTATCTTTTATCCACAACAGCTTAACACATCCTATTGTTTTCACATATCAACGAAGTACCATATAACCTTTGTTAAAATTTTGTGTCACTCGTGCCATCTTCAGCTCAATTTCTACAACCAAATCTGATCCCTTGACATATCTCGAAATGAATCCAACATAGCACATGACCAAGCAATCTGCCAACCAACAGCGACCCCCCCCCCCTACTTGGCTCGAAGCCATAGACAAAAATGTTTCAATAGCTCATAGCACTTTTACTATTGATGCATTAATAACATAGTGAGAATAAGCCCCAATCATTATATGTTGTGAAACACAGATCTTCTTGCATGCATATATGGACTATACCACGCTAGAACACTCCGTAGGAGATAGCCCACCTGATTCGCCTCAACATAACATTTCCATATACCTTCCACCGTCATACACCTTACACAGTCAACTAGCCTTTTTGAGTCTGAACTCAAACCACATCATGCTATTTACTCCACTCCCAACAAGGAGACTTGAAAAGATTTTTCATGCACCCATAACTCGGGGAAGCACATCCAATCACAATGGAAATCAAACACTTAACGCTTCATCCATTATCCAGCAGACCTTCTTCGACACTTCCAAGCATATAGGAACATCTCCCAGTACCAACATGCTCACCACATAACTACCTAGTCGTCATTCCAACAATTAGGGACAATACTGAACATATAAGTTAATAACACTAGCTCGCACAATCAGCACATGGTGATCAAGACATAGCCAAAGATCCGGTCTTAAGTCCTCCAGACTGGTCCAACATCAACTCATAGAAATCACATCTTGCACCTCGATCGGGGAATCACAATCCGTCAAGGCACATATGATATTCAGCGCTCACGTCCTTATACAATCGTGTGGAAGGAATTTCAAGAGTTTTCTTTTCAAGATGAATCAAGGACGCACGATAGGAATTCTAGAATGTGAAGTTTTTCCTAAAGGTTCTGCAGCTTCTCGAGGATAAATACATACGTCTCTGTACCGATCCGCAAGACTCTACTAAACCTGCTCATAACCCGTGAGACCTAGTAACCTATGCTCTAATACCAACTTGTCACGAGCCAAACCCCACTCCGGTCGTGATGGCGCCTCTCGCGAAGACAAGGCCAACCAATCCATTTAAAAACCATTTTCAATAATAAAATTAATATGAGTAAATAGTTTCAAGAAAATTAAATAATATGAGTTCGTGGAATACAACCCAACACAACCCGACATTAGGGTGTCACTAGTCATGAGCTACTACATATTTAATTCGAGTACTACAAGTCCGGGGATAGGAACAAAGTATGAAATTATTATGAACAACATAAAATAAGGGAGATGATCTAGTGCCGCGGACGCTAGTGGTCACCTGACTCAGCTAAGATAACAAATCTTCAGTCCGCTAATAACCCGCTACCGGGCATACAAACCCGCAATTGCACGCGAGGTGCATGGAATAAATTGAGTACTCAAACTCAGTGAGTAATAAATATGAATAATAGCTGAAAGAAACAAATCAAGTAAGTCATTCCATCATGCTACATAGAACAATACAACACTTTTCAGAAAACAGTAAAACCGTGAAATCCTTTGGAAAAAATTTGGGCTCAATTAAGACCTCTTTTGAAATTGATCTTTTCAACAATTGCCAAAAATACTTTCGAAACAATTTGTGACACTATGCACCGAAATTTGCCCCTTGGGAAATAACTTCATTCCTGGTCAGCCACTCGGGCCCTAACACTCAATGATCAGATAGCACCAGCAAAAGCAGATAAATATCTCCAGAAATATCACAAACAACAAATAATGAACAAATGCATGAATGCAATGTAATGCATATGATGGTACATTCTAGTACCCACTGCGGCGTGCAGCCCGATCCAACCCTACATATGATTTATCATCGACGGCGCTCACTGCGGTTGTGTACAGACTCCGGAGGGGCTCCTACAGCCCAAGCACAACATACTGGTCAATCCATGTTACCTGATCGGTTAGCCAATGTTACCTGACCATATTATATCATACAGTGCCATTGTTACCATCTGTTTCAAGTCATATCATATAGTGTCATTGTTACCAATGTTTCAAGTCACATCATACAGTTTCATTGCTGCGGTGTGCAGCCCAAGCCACCCAAAATCAGTCTGGAAAACATCATAAGCCCCTTAGGAATTTATAAAATAGTAGTCTCAGCCCGCAATAACATTTAAAATATCATTTGAGTTTTCAAAACTGAGAAGTATGGCTGAGTTTGCAAAACAGTATTAAAATCTTGGACTGAAATCAAATGATATGCAACATATACTAATAATAGTAATCTCAATCCTTGAAGGATTCCCATAGTTGGCACGAAGCCCAAACATGGAAATCAGCCCAAGTTATGATGGTAACAAGTAATTTCAGTCAAATATGCGGTAAAACCAACAACCTGGATAGACCAAGTCACAATCCCCAACGGTGCTTTACCCCACGCTCATATCTGGCATGCAAGTTACCTCAATACATCACTATGATGTGCAAATTTGGGGACTCTAACCCTTAGGATATCATTTACAAGTATTAGTCACCTCGAACCGGCAAAATCTCTAGCCTGCATTTCCTTTGCCCCTCAAACCGGCCTCCACGCGAATCGAATATTACCAAAATCAGAGCGAATGCATCACAATGTGCTAAGGGAACAATACCCAATTGAAAACAATCGATAAATAGCAAGAATCTCAAAACTAGAAAAACTCGAGCACCGGGCCTGCTCCTCGAAAAATTACAAAACTTACATTACCGGATTCCTTGTCTCTCCACGAGTCCACACAAACCAAGAACTCCCAAATCTGAGCTCAAATGACCTATCGAATCTTAATTTGAAATATCAAAACTCAAGCCCTGGATTTACCCTTTTTAATGAATTTCAACCAATTTCCATATTAATTCTACCAGGAACTTACCTCCATTCGATTCTCAGTCAAATTCCTCTTAAAATCTCGTCATAAGCTCCCAAACTCACCCAAAAATGGTGGAAAATGCACCCAAGTCGCAGATGAAATGTTCATAAAACATTCTGCGCAGCTGACATTTCTTTTATGCGAACGCAAGGTCCCTCTCCCGTACACTAGCCAATTTTACCCTTCGCAAAAGTTGTGGCTTACATGCGAACGTGATGCTTTAGCTGCTAATACTACGCGAGTCTTATTATGCGTACGCGAAGAACAAAATATTACGGAACCTCAATTCCTCTTGTGCGAATGCGAAACGCGTTACACGAACGCGATGCATACTCTCAGGGCCCTTCACTAACGCAATGCTCTATACGCGAACGCGAAGCACACGGACTCAGGAACCCAACTCTCTTCTACACGAACGCGTGCTTCTCACCTCGAACACGATGCTCCATGACTTTCCTTATTTTCCAAATCTGGCCTGCACCTGCTGCTGCATTCCCGTTAGCCATCCAAAATTTTCTGGAGGCCCCCAGGACCTCAACCAAAAGCACCAACATAACCCATAACATCATTCAATCTTGTTCCAATCATCAAAACACATCAAACAATGCCAAAACCATCAATTCACATCGGGTTCAAGCCTAAGTTCTTCAAAACAACCGAACTGCGCATTCGATCAAAAACCCGACCTAAACACCTCCAATTGACCTGAATCTTTGCACACATATACAAAATCACCTAATGGAGCTACTTCAACTCTCAAAATTCTATTCCGACCCTCGGATCAAATTCTCACACATCAACCGGAATTCGCCGAAATACTAACTTCGCAAATTCAAGCCTAATTCTACACCGGACCTCCAAATTTAATTCCGATCATGCTCCTAAGTTATAAATCATCCCCCGAAGCTAACCAAATCGTTGAAAATCAATTTCGAGCCCTCCAACTCACTAGTCAACATCTAGTTGACCTTTCCAACTTAAGCCTTCCTTAAAGAGACTAAGTGTCTCATTTCTTATCAAAGCCATTCCAAATCAACTCTCACACACCACACACTGATAATGAAATATGAAGAAACAATAAACAGGGATAATGGGATGGTAACACATGAGACGACGGGTCATGTCGTCACAACCAAATAGCTTGTATGAGAATCCCAGTGCTCTAAATCATCAACCTGTAAGTCATTACCTGCATAGTGAGATGCATGCCCCGGGTAGAAAAGATGATAGCACATCTGAATTGCACTGCTATGTAAAGAAACTGAAAGAAAGAATTATAAATGTTGAAACTAAAACTAAGTTGATAACTGAAATGATAAATGTTGAAACTGAAAATGTAATGATAACTGATGGCTAATAACTAATAACTGAATTGAACAAAGGAAGTAAGGAGATGAATACTCCCTCGTCTGAATGCTGACAAACCTATTTATCTGAATATTAAACTGCGGCTATATATATATATATATGTGTGTGTGTGTGTGTGTGTGTGTGTGTGTGTGTGTGTGTGTGTGTGTGTGTGTGTGTATGCACAACTATGGCTTCGGGCCCAAGTATACATATATCTGCGACCTCAGGTCCAAGAGGCATAAAGCATAAACTGCAGTCTCACGCCCGAAGATGCATAAACCATAAACTGCATCCTCAGGCCCAAATACAAGTGTTCAACTTTCAGGGATTTAAAATCGGGAACTGAGAATCATACTGCAATACATGAAACTAAAATACTAAATCACACTAAGTTACATGATACTGGAATACTGGATCACATTGAGTTACATAATACTGGAATACTGAATAGGACTAGACTTAGATGTATTCTTGAACTGATTATGAACACTGAAACTTCAATAATTTATGGCATACTGAGTAATCTGTGCTAAGACTCGGGGACATTAAACCCAAGTCCATATTGAATACGCACTAAGCTCATAACGTTCAAAACGAAATTCATGAACGAGTTATGAAGCTAAAGAATATAAGTTCTACAACTATTCAAGGAACTAAGCTAAACTATATTTCTGAGGCAATCACTAAAGTCATAAAAGAAATGTAGTGTAGGGAGAATTATTAGCATCCCCAAACGTAGAGAGTTAGCCTCATATACCATTACTTCCTGCTCTTGAGCGTAATACAATATTTGCCAACCCTTTCAACTTTAATATATATCAATACAAGTAGAAAGGATTTCATATTAGCAATTATTCTCCTGTTTTGGTCACTTAAGTATTTTATCAATCTTGGTGATATAAAACTTCATAGTCCTTATTAATGGTGTATCTACACCCAATAAACCATTCTCTTGCTCCTAGAGAGATTTTAAATTCTCAAATGGTTATAATCAACATCATTCTTTATCACCCATAAGGTAAACAACACCCTTAATAAAAAAACAACAATTAACAAGCCAACCCTATAATTGTTCGTGCTTTTCTATCAAATTCATCAACTCATATCTCATGAAATAGGATTTATAATCATTAAACCAATACTAGAATCAATTAGAAGGTGAAGACATTACCTTTTTGAACTTCAAATTCTTTGAACTCGAGTTCTAGGCTTCCTTCTCTAAACTATGACGTCCAATCGAATATATATGGATATGGAGGGTTTACACATGTTAATATGATGTTGGAAAATTGAAATTAATTTAGAATTACCATTAGAACTTACCTTGGGTGGTGGATGGACCCTTAAGGAGTTAGGTTTTTTGGAGTTCTTTTTCTAGAGAAAGTTTTTACGTTTTGGTGTTGCGGGGGACGAAATATGGCTTTAAAATTACCCACCCCTCCACGAGCGTGCCCGTGCACTTAAAACCCTAACCGCGCTACTGACCGCGTAAATCAGCTGTAACACTATCTCAAAAGAAGCGCGGTAGGGCTAGGGGCGCACTATAGGGCGCGCATATCGTATTCTGTTATGTAAAACGTGCATAACGTTTTGCATAGAGATCCATTCGAGATACATAATATATTGTTGGAAAGCTATTTCATATACCTACAATTATATATTTTACGTTATTCTAAATAACTAATACATTGTCACTAAAACCTATTGGAAAACTGACCTTCTGCAAACTTAGTCGATTTTGTCATATATATGCATCTTACTTTCCATATTGATTTTGAAACAACTATTTTCACCCATAATCATCTCAATGGGACATCACTTGCTCAAAATAACCTGACTACTCTTTTAACTCATTCATACCTTAGTCAAATTTACGGGGTGTTACAGTATCGCGATCAGATAATTATATCTCCAGTATGTATCGCCTTCGCGAGGCTTGTGCCGTGAACGCATAGAGCATTTTTGGGAACCGATCTTTCTTATTCATCGTGGATATGATGGTTGTTTCCTTTTCACGAAATAGGAATCCTGGACATCTTTATAAAGGACTCTATTTCGAGGGTCTCGGTAATTTTGTATTTTTATAGCTGTGGAGCTCGGGAAAAGGTGATTGTCGAGAGGATTTTCAGAGGATTGATTGGGGGTAGGTGTTATTCACACAAATTTGGATAAGTCCCATGATTAGGTCTTGATTGTTACCATTAAATTTGGGAATTCGGGGTGAAAATTAGGGAAAAATGGAAGAAAAATTGGAGAGTTTAAATTGGGGATTTGAGGGACCATCTGATGTCCGATTTCGATGTTCTTGGTATATAGACTTGTGGGAGAATAAGGATTCTAGTGATGTTTTTTTATTGGATTCAGAGGTATAGGCTCGAGGGTCAGGTTTGGCCAAATTTGGAATTTTAGAGTTAATTTGATTATTTTTTCTTGGGATTTGTTCCTTTAGTGTGTACTAATGTTGTGAAACTGATTATGGTTAGATTTAGAGTAGTTGGAGACCGATTCGAGAGGCAAAGACATCGTGGATTAGAGTTTGGACCGGTTTACAGTAAGTAATGATTGTAAATGTTGTCCCGAGGGTATGAAACCCCGGATTTCACATTGTGGTGCTACTTTGAGGTGACACACGCTAGATGACAAGCATGGGGTCGTGCACTATCGGTGATTGTGACTTGGTCCATCCCGTACGACAATTATGTCGCATATTTGATTGAAAACTACTTGATACTATTATATTATGAAAAGTATTACTATGTTTTGGGCTGGATGCCATATTTAGATATCGTGCCAACTATTTGGACTCTTATGATTCTCTTTACTGAAATTCTTCACTGTTTTGATTTAATAACTATACTTAGTTATGCTATATTTTATTGGTTTTTTAACTCGGTCTTATTTACCCTAATTTGATGCATACTTGATATTTTGATTTGGCATCTACTTTAGCCCAAGTGGCTTGAGAGGTTTATGATTGAGTGAGGTCGATGTCCTATGTTGTGAGGATATCATGGGATTGGGTTGCGCACCGCATCATGTTGTACTGATTTGAGATATTTGAGAGGCTGAGTTCCTGATTTATTATACCAAGAGGTGGCTTGTTATGTGAGGCTGAGGACCTGATTGATTATGCCACGAGATTGCTTGTTATTGCGCTTGGGTTGTAGGAGCCCCTGTGGAGTCTGAAGACCCCCAGTGAGTGTGGGTACCCAGTGTGAGTAATCTCATGTTGCCCGAGGGGATTTTATTGATTTATGTTGTGCCTAAGCGGCTGATTACAAGTCATTTTGAGGTAACCCGAGGGGCTGGTTTTGTTGATAGTTTTCCCGAAGGGCAGTTTATGATTCTTTTACCTGAGGGGCTGTGTATGAGTGTGTTTTTGCCGGAGGGGTCGACTATGTTTTTATCATTTCTACTCACTGTTTCATCAATTGTTTGAAAATTATTGAAAGTTGTTTTAAATGTATTCTTACACATCTTCAAATGATTTCTACCACAAACTAGATTTTAATGAAATGATTTGATTTATATATTGTTTTGGAAAAACGTTGTACTTACTATGGTGTTATGATGTGGGTTATGAGTTTTTCTTACTGCTCAGATTTCATTTACTCTTATGACTTACTGATTTGGCATACTCACATTACTCCTTGCACCTTGTGTGTATATCTAGGAGTTGCAGGTCACGATAGTGAGCAAGATTGCCCATTCAGTAGGATTTTGGAGTCAACGATGTAGCTGCATGGCATTCGCAGCCCTGCTCTTCTCCCTCATATCTTCCCAAGCTTTAATTTAGTATGGTCTTCCAGTCTTGTTTAGACTTCTTTGTATTGAGACAGAGTAGTAGTTGCTCGTGACTTGTGACACCCCGATGTCGGGCTTGTGTATCTATTTGCACAGATTACTTAGACTTATATTATGCGATTTCTTGTTGATTAATGTCTTAAATGTGACTCTTATTGAATATTGGTTTGATTCATAAATTGTGTCGGTTGGCCCAGTTTCGATTTTCCCTATCACGACTGTGTTGGTTTTAGGGTCGTGACATGTTGGTATTGGAGCATAGGTTAAATAGGTCTCACAAGTCATGAGCAGGTTTAGTAGAGTCTCGCGAATCGGTAGAGAGATGTCTGTAATTATCTTCGAGAGGCTGCAAAACCTTTAGGCAAATCCCACATTCTTTACATCTTATCGTGCGAAATTGATGTAGCTGGAATATAACTCTTGAAATTCCTTCCACGCATTCGTATGCATGCATAAGCGCTTAACATTAGCTGTGCATCGACGGCTTATGAATCTCTGATCGAAGGGTGAGATATGATTTCTGTGTGTTGATGGTTGTCTCGTCTAGAGGACTTGAGGTCGGGTTTTGCCTATAGCTTGAGCATTGAGGTGTTGATTGAGTGAGCACATGCTTCTGGAATTATATGTTTGGTAGTGTCCTTACTAGTGGAAGTGCTGACTGGATGGCTATGTGATGAGCGAGATGTGTTCATATGATTTTAATGCGGTAAGAAGGGTCTGCTTGAGGATACAAAGAATTGTTTGGTGCTTGATTTCCATCTTGATTTGATGTATATCCCCGAGTTATGGGTCTGTGATCTTTTCAAGTTGTCTAGTTGAGGAATGGAGTAGATTTCATGGTACGGTATGAGTCCTGACTTAGGGAGATTAAGTGATTGTGTGATGTTTAAGATGTTGGAAGGGTATGAAGAGATATTAGTTTGAGGCGAAGCAGGTGGGTTATCTCCTATAGAGTGTTCTGAAGTTTGTATGACCCTTATGTTGTTTTTTGAAGACCTCTTTTACCAATGAAATATATGTGTTGCTATTTGAATTTGGATCACTTAAAGAGTGGGCTTGACTATTACAAAGGTGAATGCAAAATTTGTAGAAGATTTGAATTACTAGATGCCTTGTGTTGCATGGGATTATAAAGGATTGATTTTAATATCAGTATGGTATTATGGTGGTACTAGAGTATAGGCATTGTGAGTTATCATATGTTTTAATCTATGGCTTTGAGCCATGTAGGGGAGTCTGCTATTGATTAGTGGATAGCACGATGATGTGCTATGTTGGTTCCAGTTTGAGGCATACTGGTGAATCAGTTATGAATTACAATGGTTGAGATCGAGGATGACTCCAGTAAAGGAAATTTTAGATAGGGGTGTGTTATGCTTTATGGGCGTATAAGAATCTTGGAGCTTGAGCTGTTAATGGTGAGGGATGTAATGTGCATGGAGCAGGAAATTATTTGGTTGCATTAAGGTGGGGTTACTTTTCGGGGTGTTAGAGTGCTGATGGAGCACCTGTTGTGTCATCTGTTTGATCAGTCTAATTGAGGTTTGAGTAGAGCGGATGACTAGCAAGAAGGGTTTTGAGGGGCTCAAGATTAACATGTAGTAATTCGAGGTCTTCGGGATGAGTAATTGGCTAGAAACTGAGGTTTATATTGGATGGTGCCAAGACTTGTGCATTTCTACATCATTGTAGATTCTACATATGAGTATCAGGAAGGTGAAGCTAATGGCTTTAGATTCGCAGGAAGTCTCTTGAGGGTAAGTATTTGAAATGTGGTGTTTTGGGGATATTAAAGAGAGTATCCAATGGCTTATGAGTCTTAGACGGTGTGGTTTTATGCTTGGGTCTCATGTAGTAAGTCTGGCTTGAGGATTGCAGTATCATGGCAAGGAGAAGTATCAATTTGAAGGTAAATCAGAAGAAACCCTAGATAAATAGGATAGCATGGTCGTAGGTTAGATTGGTGTGGTAAGGGATATGATTAGTTCTTTGGGTGTTTATAAAGTAATGAGTTTCTACAGGTATTTCGTGGCAACATTCTTGGGTTTTTTTGTGATCTACGCAGCTTGGTTAAGTTAAAATGATTCAGTCCTGACGGTTTGGCTTTGTGCAAATGGAATTCGGAGAGTTCTTGATGGTTTCTACCATGGTTAGAGATGTATATTTTCTACTGCGTTAGGAGCATGAGGTATAAAGTGATTATCTTCTAGATGGGATCAAATGGAAAGTTCTTGGCTAGCTACGTACATAGTTGCTTGTAGCTCTGAATGGATATGAAGTTCTCATGTTTATCCTAGGATGTTATGGTATATGCGGTATGTTGTGTAGGAATGAGATGCATGTGTAAGGTTACGGTTCAGTTCTAAAAGGAATGTCATATGTTCTTAGGCAGCACATGCAGTTTCAGAAGATTAGGGAAATGATATTACTAACTGGGGTGGCTTGATGGGTGTATACATTTGAGAAAGGGCGATGTGTTTGAGTTAAGGCCACTTCCTAGTATTACAGCGCTCTTTTGTTAGATCAATTGCTGATATTCAAGTTTGCTTGTTAGCATAGAAGAACTATAGGAGTATCCCTCGTGGAATAATCGAGTATCTGATGCGTGTTACATGTTCGAGCAGTGTAGCTGGGATCAGATATAGCGATTCACGTGCTTTATGGATTTGGAGACCGGAGCTCTCATAGACATGTCATGTCTTGGTTGTGGACCACATATATCGTTCTTGTGTGGTGACTATTGGAGGTTTGGCGACCGGAATGGATTTTTTATTGCTTAGTATGGTGGATTTTGATGTGATAATGCATATGAATTAGCGGTCTCTGCATCGTGCTATTTTGGATTGTTGCACTAAGACGGCGACGCTGTCTATGCCGGGGATGCCACAGATTGAGTTGCGAGATTCGATGAATTATGTTCCCAGTAGGTTGATTTCATTTTTGTAGACCCAACAGATGGTTGGGAAGGGTTGTCTTTCTTATTTTGCCTTCATGAGGGATGTCAATGCAGAGACTCCTACCATTGATTCAGTTCCAATGGTGAGGGATTTTTTGGATGTGTTTCCCGCTGCCGAGCATGCCGTCGGACATGGTTGTTAATTTTGGTATTGATTTTGTGCTGGGCATTGTATTATATGGCACCGGTAGAGTTAAAGGAGTTAAAGGAGCATCTTCAGGAACTCCTTGATAAGGGGTTCACTGGTACGCCAATATGGATGTGTGTTCTCCATCAAGTCGGCTTTGTTGACTCCGAGTTGCTATAGTTGAGGGATGTGTTGATTCAATTGTTATTGAGCTTATTTGTCTTCTGGGGTGATCTACGAATTACCTTTCTATGTTGCAGGGCGTTATCATTTGTTGGTTATAGTCATATCTGGTGCGGTTTTATTGGGGTCTCATAGTGGAATTTGAGGATGTAGAGTATTGGGTATTTCTTGGTGGATGGCGTATCCATTGTAGCCTTTCGGGTTTATGTGGTGTTATATATCATTTGCATCACCGTGGTTTTGATGATTTTCTTTTGGTGTTAGATATCAAATTGGACGTGGTGGTTGGTTTTGAGCATAGTGACTTGAGGTGTTTCATATGGACCCTTCCGGTTAGATTCATGTGTTCTGGTTCTACGATGTGAGATAGGTTCTCAGCATTGTGCGGTGGTGGTGCTGGTGCTGGTGAGCTTGCGGTACATCTCTCTCATTTGAGTTATTTTTCCATGATTTGAGTGCATATGGACTGTTGCTTATTGGTGCGCGGGTCGCATGGATTGTGGATCTAGATTTTATCGATGTGTCATGTCACTAGAGTATTCGTGTTGGATGAGATGAGGTCATGGAGATCTAGAATGAATACTATCATTTTCGATTTCATTATGTTGGGAGGTTAATATCGGGATTTGACTTAGAAATTTACTGTGGTCCTTGCCAAAGTAGAGGGAGTTTCATGAATGGTTGATCTGAGAAATGTTTATGACATTTTGCGTGTTTCTTTCATCAATTGCAATGTACGAAAGGGTTGGAAGATACTTTATTTGATAATAGGTTTATTATAAGTATTCAGTTGTTATGTACAACTTCCGTGAGTTGAAGTTGTTGCTACGAGTGATTGAGTTATGTGGTATATCGTGTAATTACATCTTGAGTCGTAGATATGGTTTGTCACAGCTTGTTCAGACTTATCCAACAAATATATGAGAGATTCTAATATTATAGATAAGATAGGAAATGGAAATTTGGTTCTAAGGTTCATGGGCTTGGTTTGATTGGGAAATTTCCGTGATGTTGATCTATATGGGATAGGATGACATAGTATCACCCTCGGGTATGTGCATAGTAAGGTTATTCAGCAATTTGTTGGCTTGTGGAACAACTCCGGGCACGTTTGAGGATGAACACATGTTTAAGTGGGGGAGGATGTAACAACCCGACGGGTCATTTTGAGCATTTACACTTCGCTCGCTAGTTCTCGGGCATGACTAGCCCGGCAAGATATATTATGACTTATGTAAATTGTCAGTTTTTATTTTCAGGATAATCGAAACAGATCTGGAAGAATAATTCTCAATTGAAGCTTTAAATATGAAAGGCTTGACCAAGTTTTGACTTCGTAGTATTCGATCTTGAATTTTTATGATTTGGTTAGCTTCGTTAGGTGATTTTCGTCTTGGGATCGCTTTCGTAATGTATTTTGGAGGTTCATGGTAGATTTAAGCTTGAATTGGCGTAATTCTAAATTCGGCATTTTTCGGTCGGCCGTGGAAATCTTGATATAAAGGTCAAAATGGAATTCCGGAAATTGGAATAAGTCTGTTGTGTCATTTGGGACATGTGTGCAAAATTTTAGGTCATTTGGAGATGATTTGATCGGTTATCGTTTGTGGAATTTGAAAGTTTATAAGTTCTTAGGTGTGCATAAGAGGTTAATTTGGTGTTTTGGCATTGTTTTGAGTGATTCAAAGGCTTGAATAAGTTTGAATTATGTTAATGTTGGTGTGTTTGGTCATGGTCCTGAGGGGCCTGGGCATATTTGTGATTGATTTCGGGCTATTTTTCCTTCATTTTGCATTGCTGTGTTTGCTGGTATCCTGGTGTATCAAGTGTTCTTTGGGGTAACGGACTGAGCATTGCATTCGCGAAGGGTATTTGGCCAAAATAGAATTTTGTTTTTTCGCGTTCGAGCTTTAGTGGTCGTGTTCGGGATGTGTTGGTGCTATGTTCTTTGTGTTCGTAAATGACGTATCATGTTCGCGTAGTTATGTCTTCAGTATGTATCGCATTTGCAAGGCTTCTGCAGCGAATGTGTAGAGAATTTTTGGCAGCCGATATTTTTTCTTCATCGCTGATGCGATGGTTGTCACTTATTCGCAAAAGAGGAAGCCTGGGAAGCTTTATAAAGTACTCTATTTTGAGGGTCTCGGTCATTTTTGCATTTGTAGAGCTATGGAACTCGGGAGAAGGCGATGTTTGAGAGGATTTTCAGAGGATTGGTTAGGGTAAGTGTTCTTCACTCAAATTTGGTAAAATCCCATGATTATGTATTGATTTTAAAGATTTAATTTGGGAATTTGGATTGAAAATTGGGGGAAAATGGAAGAACAATTGGAGGGGGGGTTTGAGGGGTCATTTGAGGTCCGATTTTGATATTCGTGGTATGCATTGACTCGTGGGAGGATAAGGATTCTAGTGATATAACTTTTATCGGATTCTGAGACGTGGGACCGAGGATCGGGTTTGGCCAATTTCGAGATTTTTGAGTTAATTTGATTAATTTCGGGATGTGAAATTTATTTTGGTTAGATTCTGAGCATTTGGAGACCGATTCGAGAGGAAAAGGCATCGCGGGTTAGAATTTGGACCGAATTAAGGTAAGTAATGATTGTAAATGTTGTCCTGAGGGTATGAAACCCCAGATTTCACATCATGGTGCTATTTTGAGGCGACACACAGGCTAGATGACGAGCGTGGGCTCGTGAACCATTAGGGATTATGACTTGGTCCATCCCGTTACGACAATCATGTCGTGTATTTGATTGAAAACTATTTGATACTATTATGCTTTTGAATGCATTACTATGTTTTGGGCGGAATGCAATATTTAGGCCTCGCGCCAGCTGGTTGGACCCTTTCGAGTTTTCTTTATTGAAATACCTCACTATTTTGATTTAATAATTGTACTCAGTCATGCTATGTTTTAGCGATTTCATAACTCTGCCTTATTTACCCTAATTTGATTCATGATTGATATTTCGACTATGCATCGTGTTTTACTGTAGCCCGAGTGGCTTGGGAGATTCTGACTGAGTGAGGCCGAGGGCTTGTGTTATGAGGATATCATGGGATTGGGCTGCACGTCACCACATGTTTTACTTATTTGTGATATATGAGAGGCCGATGGCCTGATTTATTATGCCACGAGGTGGCTTGTTATGTGAGGCCGAGGGCTTGATTGACTATGCCACAAGATGGCTTATTGTAGCGCTTGGGCTGTAGGAGCCCCTCCGAAGTCTGAACATTCCCAGTGAGCGGAGGTACCCAATGTGAGTGACGTGATATTTCCAGAGGGGTTGTTATTGATTTATATTATGCTCGAGGGGCTGATTACGAGTCATCCTGAGGTTGCCCGAGGGGTTGTTTATGATTCTTTTTGCCTGAGGGGCTATATATAATTTAATTTTTGCCCGAGGGACTGACTATGTTTTCATCATTTCTACTCAATGTTTCGTCAATTGTTAGAAAACTACTAAAAGATGTTTCAAACGGATTTCTACTCATCTTCAAACAATTTCTACCGTAAACTGGAATTTAATGAAATGATTTCATTTATACACTGTTTTGGAAAAACACTGTACTTATTGTGGTATGTTGATACCCAATTTTTTCCTATGTACTCTTATGCACAAAAGCTTTCATAATAACATGTATATGAATATATAAGCATGCCCAAATGTTTTGGCATTTTTCCTAATTTTAAATATTTTAAAATCAATTTAATCTTTATTTTAGCATTACAAAATCCAATAATTAATACCAAGACTATCATTTTTATGAATAACTTATTTTTTCTCATATTAACACCAAAATATAGTTAAGGTGATTTTTTTGTTTATTTTTACAAATTTATTTGATATATTTTAAAGAAATTTTTTTTGTTATTATAATTTTAGCCTACTTTAAAATTTAATAGAATTTTATAATTGTAAAATTAGTTCCACTATTATTTAAATTAATATTTATATATTATTTGTTAGCTTTGTAATTTAATTTACCTTTAAAATTATTTTTACTATTTTTATAAAATTAAAGGGAAAAACTGGCTATTTAACATTTAACCTCACTTATTTCAATTACAGCCTATTTTACATTTCAATTGTAGCCCTTAAATTGACCCAATTCTACCCCAATTAAATCAGCCCAATTCAAATTTTAACCTGGCCCCCGACCCAATTTAAAATACCTCCTGGTTCCCATTATTCATCCAGGCCGTTGATAATTTGGGTCAACGGACATAAATCCCCCTTACCGTTTTTAACCTCTAATGACCTACCCTAATCCCTCTTTCTCACCTAGCCTTCCGCTTTTGAATCCCAAACTCTCTCCAAAACTCTTCGGAACCCAAGACTCCTCCTATCTTATTTTATTGTGTTTTCACCAGAATCCATGGCTTCTCAGGCCATGGACGCTCTGTACTCACTCCTCTCCACCATTATACCTTGGGTGTTCGAGGTTTTGAAGGCATACTTCAATGGTTTTCTTTCAGATCTTCAGTTTTATGGCTTCTCCAGCCATGCTCTGTTATAATCAAGCACTAGAAGCCTGATTCCTGACCTCTTCGACTCAGCATCTGATTCTTCTTCAAAGCCTTTCTTATTTCTAGGGTTTTTCCGAAACCCTTAAGCTATTCGAGGTTCTTTCTCTATTTTCTATGTTGTATCTATACTTTACTTGACATTTATAGTGGATTCCCCAAATTTCCTTTTCAAAATCATTTGTCTTTGACCTAGGGTATCTGAAACGTTTCTCAAAACATCTTTCTGATTATTTCCGTTCTTTCTTTATGTGTGTTTGTCTGTATCATGCTCATGTGTTTTCTTTTTACTACGCATGTATTGTCCTTCTATTTTTCTTTTTTTACTCTACATGTTACTATTGTCCTCACATGTTAATCCTTGTTATGTTTACCTTACTCTTCTACTATATGTGTTTACTGTTGAGTTCTGCAATTTTTGTTTGCTTTAGTGGACTCTGTTCGTGTTCCTGCTAAACGTATTTCATCTACTTTTGCTTAAGTCTGTATTACCTCTTTCTTCTGAACTTGTTTTCTCAAACATGATCTCCATGACCTTGAATATGTTTTCTTTCTTTGTATCATGTGTGTTTGTTCTCATAAGTCTTTCGAAAAGACTTCTGAGCCTCTATCGAGTAGCTTGCCATATCATCTCTATTGTTTGATTCGATTCAACCCTAGTATTTAGGGGTTCCTCTGGCAGTTTTGATTATTTGTTCGAGATAGGGTTCTCTTTTGGGACCATGGACTCTCAGACTTATTATGAGTCTGCAAACTGGACTTGTACCCCTTCTTGCTTATGATTCTAACCTTTCTTTGATTAAACTCTCTTCTAAATAACTTGACAGTCTCTTCTTGATTCACACATTTGTATGTCTTACATATGAGAACTCTTCTTTCAAAAGGTTTTACCAACTAATTAATCGATTCTAATATCCTCTAATGGGGTTTGATTGATTGTTACTGATTTTCCCTAATTGAATCCTCTTTACCTATTCCTGACTTGGTCCATTCGAGTTAAGCCTGTATTTTGATTTTATTGGTTGTTTGATTGATTTCCTTTCTTTTTGCAAACCGTGTACCATTGGATTTTGCCTTAAATAACACCTATGTATTTACCTTTCATTGTACTTCTTGGAAAATATTTTTAGTTAACTATTTCCTTAATTGTCTTTCAGCCGTTGGAAATTAGAATCCCTTAATTAAAGGGAGATTGATTTCAATGTTATTCCCTTACCTTTCTTAGTCGCTTTTTTTTTGCACTATAAAAGGGACTACCCTTTTGCACGTTTGACACCACTTTGAGTTCAATAACTTTAACATTTAGTTCAATACTTTCAACTTACTTACACACTTACAATACTACTTTGCATTCAATACTCTCACAACATTCTATTCTTTCTGAGATCTTTTGGAACTGTTTGGTTGCAACTTGGCTTTTCAAGACTAGTGTTTTACTTGTTTGTTTTCCTTGAAATTGGTATGTTCTAATTTAACTTTCCTTCCTCGCCCCTATGTGTTTACTTAAAGTTTTTTGCAATCCTGTTTGCTCAGCAATTCATGTTTAGTGATTAATATTAACTATGTATGTTCTTTCCTTGCATCTATTTCTGTTGTGAACCTATTCCCTTCTGTGTCCGAGGTAAGGCTTATGGCCTAGCAGTATTTAAAAATTGCTGATCAGGTCAAAACCTGATCCCCAAGGGATCCTAACTCCTAAGATTTTGCTAATAGGCTGGTCAGAGGTATTCCAGCACTCATAATTGTTGGGCATGACCACCAGCCTACCATGGCCTTCTCTAATTCTCCTTTATGCTCTTACACTTACTCTTAGACTTTAAGTTCTTCCTCCTCCTATGAGCCTTGCTTTGGGACCTTGACTTTCCTTTGAACTTGGACATTTGAGGGATATCCCTTCTACACTACACTATAATCTAATTCTGCAATGTATTTGGGGTGTAAGCACCGCCCGAAGCCTTTTGAGGCTCTAAGGGAACTTTGACACATCCCAAACAAGAGAAAGGCTTTTGGAAAATTGATCCTAGAAGCTGGTTTATCTCATATTCTTAGAGCTTGAGTGTGAATTAGGCTATTTGGTTGTAGCTTGAACTTGTGATGTAATTTTACTTCTCTGATTCATTGGTATCTGTAATAATTTGTAGTAATTATGGGGTTCTAGTGAACATGGGAGGATCACTCATGTATGTATATGGGTAGACATCATGCTTTAGGTATTTATTGCTGCAATCACAACCTGCTCTTTCGCTTATGCATTTCACATAGAAATCATGTCTCTGAGTTATGCATTACATGTAGAAATCCTGCCTATAAGTTGTTTCATAATTTCATATAGAAATCTTGTCTATAAATAATGCATTACATGTAGAAATTTTGCATATATGTTGTTTCATTACTGCATTAGAAACCATGCCTATAAGTTTCTACATATAGAAATCATGATTTTTTTTTGCACCTTTGCATATACATCTGTCATTAGGCAAACAATATATTGTTTAAAAATAATAGCAAGTTGCATCCTAGATATCATGCCAATAGGATTCTTCATCCCGATAATTGTTTTAAACTATATAACACTTAGAAATCATGCCTATAGGAGTAGTCTCTGAATCTGATTCGACTATTTTATCTATAAGTCGAAAATCAGTTGTTTAATATATGTAGAATTTTGTTGGTTCTAAAATAAGTAACCCTTCTTTAAAAATCACTATACGAGTTGATACCCAATTTTTCTCTACGTATTTTCGTACTCGAAATACTTTCAAAATAGCTTGTGAATGCATATATAAGCATCCACAGGAGGTTTGGTATTTTTCAATAATTTTTCAAGAATTTAAAACAAATTTAAAATTTATTTTGTACTATAAAATCCTATGCTTAGCATAAATTCTTGTTTTTTTAATAAATAATTATTTTATTCTCTCATCCACATAAAAATATAATTTTATGTAATATTTTACAGATTTTTACAAAGCCATTAGGTACTTTTAAAACTGAAATTGCATTAAATTATAATTTTAACCTATTTATCAATTTAACGAGTATTTCAAGTATAAAACCGTTCCTAATATTTTAATTAATTCCTAAACGTAATTACCTCAGTAATTTTATTGGATTTTTACAAAATTATTTGCTATTTTTAAATATTAAATTTTTGAAAATTGGTCATTTAAATTCTAGCCCATTTGTTTTTCAAATTCAGCCACATGTTTAAACCATATTTCCCAATCTAATAACCCAGCCCAATCTTATTACTAACTCGACCCATTTTTCCTCTTTTTGATCCTGGCTGTTGATCTCATAGTCAACGGCCCATGTTGTTTCTTACCATAATTAAACAACCACAACCCCCTAAACCTAATCATTTCTCTCAACCAGCCGCCTTTGAATCCCTAAACACCCTTTAACCCCCTTCAAACCCTAATCATCTCCAACTCTATTTTGCTGGCATTCATGGCTGCTCAAGCCATCAAGCACCTCTATCTGTCATTATCACCATCCTTGGCCTTTGTGTTCGAACATTGAGACCCAGTTTTGAGGGTAACTGGACGAGAGGTCCTTTAATGGGGTTTCACGGCCATGTCAGGCTTCTCTCCGGCAAGCTTTTGAAGCCTTGGGTCCTTACCAAGCTCCGATGAGCCGTGCAGGCTTTTCTCACCATTTCTGAGGCCTTTTATGAAAACCCTAATCGATTTATGGTTCTTATTCCTGTCTCTCTGTATTATTTTACGATCTTCTCTGAGTTTTGTTTTTTTCTAAAGGTTTTTCAGTACCTTTCATCTTTTTTTCGTCTGGTTCTGTTTCCAAAGACTGTCCGTCTTTTTGAAATCTAGGGTTTCTATGAACTGTTTGATCCTTTGATTTTGCTGTTTATTTCTTGTTGCTATGTGTTCTTCTTCATGATTTTGAGCATCTTCTACTTTAGCTTTAAACATTTCACCTCACTGATTACCTTTCTAGGGATTTCATCTAGTTTGTACTGTGATCTCTTCAAATGTTCTGCTCTTGTTCCTCTCTGTCTATGACATCTTTTGTGTTCTGACTTGTAATGGAAACCCTAATTTCTAAGAGTATTTTTCATTCATCTTTCTCTGCATAACCCTAGCTATCTAATCGTTTTCTCGTATATGTTTTTTTATATGTCTATTCTGCTATGCCTAGTTTTGCATGTTCCGACTTATGAATCTTTTATAGTACTGTTTTTCCCTTTTTCCCGAAACCCTAATTGATTTTGGTACAACTGTGTGATTTTCTTATTTTTCCCTGCACTTTGACTAAGTTCATACGAATAAAATCTTGACTCCTTGATTTTCTGGGTAATTATTTACCTTACATGTTCAACCGTGTGATTTTTTTAATTTTCCTACCTGCATCTACCCTATATTTTGTGATCAGTACTATATTTTCTTTCATTAATTAGACTTAGGTCAATTGATTTTTCCCCTCGGTTCCTTAATTGAAGGGATTCCCTTCTCCTTAATTGATTCTAACTGATTTTTTGAATATTTTCCTTGCCTTACTATTGCTTCTCTTTCAACTATAAATAGGATCTTTCTTTTCTCACTCAACACTGAGTCTTGAGTTCTCTCTACTCTCACTCACGAAAACTCTCTGCTTTTCTTTTCTTGCTACTTGCTCTCTCTCCGTTAAAGGCTAGCCGGCTGAAAGCAGGGGCTAGTTATAGAATTTCTCTTTGTTTTGTCATTCAAGTGTAACTAGTAGGTTCTAATTCAATTACTAATCTTCCAACTAATTGTTTACTTTCACCATGTCTTTGCTTTGCATACTTGCAGTCTAAATTTTTCATGTAATCTCATTCCCTTTCCCCTTGTTTGTTTTTTTCAGTACTTTACTTATAGTCCTAACATGTTTAAATTCCCTCTCCTTTTCCCTGGCAAGTCATGTTTCAGTTCTAATATGCTTAACCCCCTCCCTTTTACCCCCTTGTCTGATTATTTTATTTCTTATGAGTTTCTAGTATGTTTAAGTCCCTATCCCTTGTCCCTTTGTTTATGCTGTAGATTTCAGTTATGTTAAACCCCTCTTTCCCTTTATCCCTCGCTTGCTTTTGTTAGATTTCAGCATGTTAGTCCTTTTGTTTGTTTATATTCAGTATTTTCAACATGTTAAATTCCCTTCTTCTGCTTGTGTATTGTCCATCACTATGTTTTATTTCTTCCTAGTCTTTTTTACTTAATTTTGTCTGTCAAACCTTGTGTGATTTCCCTTTCCCCTTTACCCTTGCTTGCTTCTGAGTTCGTTTTGGATGAGAATGTCATCTCGTTGCAACTTCTAATCTAGAACCAAGGCTTAATTGCCTATACTCAGCATGATCCCCTTCCATTTTCCCCTCTTATGTGCTTGAGCCTGGACAAAGGCCTGTTGGTGTTTTAATCACCTTCCAGGCCCTTGTCTGACATGTTTACAAGTCTGCTCCTATTTGTAACCTTTGTAAGGAGTCTGGGGCTTGCCAGTCTCAATCAATAGGCTGGGTATGACCACTTCATACATTGGTCCCCTTTAATCCTCACTTTGCACGTATTCTTAGCCCTTTAAGTTCCTGCCCCTCTTTGTTAAGCCATGCTTAGGGACCTTGGAGTCTCCTCTGAACTTGGATGCCTTAGGGCTGCTAATTGCACACTTGCACTATTTCAGCTAGGGTGTAAGCAATGCCTGGGTCTCTTTTGAAGGCCCTTGGAACTTTGTAACATTCTAAAATGAGAAAAGCCTCAGATCTTGGGAGCTCGGATTTGGTAGAAGGCATATGTCGGATATTAAAATTGCTTCGAGACCCCTCGGGCATGTTATAGGCGTTGATGTACTTTTAAATTTTTATTTCTTTTGATGTTTTTTACTTTTCTACCCAGTTTGCAATAATGTGTAATGTAAAACTCGGGGTATATTGAAAGGGACATGGGGGATTTACATTTCTCATATGCATTAGAAATCATGCCTATAGGACCATCTCATCTCATTGCATCAGTTCTTTATGTAGTTACCATGTCCATACGGTTCTTAATTCAAGATGACATGTCTATATTTTATCACGTAGATAACCTGCCTATAGGAGTCTATTTTTATTGCACCAATGATCATATAGAAACCATGACTCTAGGATTATTCATCTGTGCATTAGTAGAAACCATCACTATTTTACTTTACCTATATGTACTGTTACCATACCTATTTCCCACACTGTTGCATATCACATAGATACCATGTTTGTAGGCTTTTTTTCCATATTGCATCAATTCATATAGAAACCATACTATTAGGTTTGCATCTTATAATCTCACCTAGAAGCATGCCTATAGGAGATATATAAACGCTAGGCAAATAGTAGGACGTCTAATGGTCCAAAAAAACAGCAACTCAAAGGTTAACAGATTAAGTTTAGACCGTTAATGTTTTCCAATAACCCAGTTTTCAACTTATCCTAAATCTATTTACTTTCAAACCATCCCAGGTCTGCTTCCCTCCTTTTCGTAAAATTCTGAGTCTATGGGCTGTCTTCTGTACTAAACCTCTAACTATTTGCTGCGTTTCAAAACTTTCTACAGTCTGTTACTGAAGTTTTACAACTGATTTGCATACCCTTTTCTCAAAACTCATTCGCACTTTTTTTTAAAATCTCCCATCTGAAACTCATGTTTTCCTTTTGTAAAACTTGTCTGCAACTCCAAGTTTTTTAAGTCGACTCCTATCTGCAACTATCATCTTTTCCTATAAAGTCTTACTGATTTTATAAAGCCTGTCAACTTTTAAAACGGGCTCGGGGAGCTCGAAGCAGATTTTCTATCCCAACTCTTATGTGTTAAGATAATCTGCCCGCTCCCCTAACCTTTTTTATAGACCAAATCAGTAATTGAAGTCATGCTAAACTACTTGTTGTTTGCTATGGGGTTTACTTGAGCCTTAATTGTTTATGCGCTTTCCTTTTATTTGCTACTTGTTTTCCTTTTGACTGTCGCTCTAGTATTTTACCTTTGAATACTCCATATACGTATCCTACTTCCTTCCCCCCCTTTTCTTAGGATTAGAAGTCCTAATACCCCGGGACTAAGAGGTTGGGACGGGTATTAGCATGCAATAAGTAAACGATACCAACGCGCTTTGATACCTTAACGGGGTGGGAAGGGTATAATTTTCAGATGATGACGATGCAATAATATCATGAATCGACCCCACTTTGGGAATATGAGCTAGATATTGCATTGAATGATCCATATTATAGTTAAACCAAGGATCCTTCTTTCTTTTCTATGTATTTTATTATTTTCTCAATGCTTTCCAAACTAAGCCTCTTTTATTTCAAACTTATGCCTTTTCTTTAAAGCTCAAATTATGTGAATATGTGTACTTCATTTGTCTACTTGCTTCATCTTCTTTTAAAGTCAATATTAGCACGGCCGAGAAGCACATTTGTGGATTTTGAGGGGTGCCTAACACCTTCCCCTCGAGATAATCTCAAGCCCTTACCCAACTCTGGTTTCTCTCTCAAACACACTCTCTTAAATTTTCCTAATGCACTATAATCATTAGGTGGTGACTCTTCTAATCCAATAATCCAATTCCCAAACGCGAAATAGAGTTGTTTTGCCCATAATGTCGTGAAACTCGATTTCGCTCTTTGAAAAAGGGGGGCGTCAACAATACGTCCACCTAAGCAAGAAGTAGGTAATTGATTAACTGTGTCAGTCCTTGATAAACTACAACCAGGCGGCCTAATTCGAACTTCTAATATGAGAAATATGTGATAAAGCAGCCTGTCCTAATACTAAATTTAATTCATAATGAAACCAATATCTGAAGTCATGCTAGACAATTTGCTTTTATTTAGCGAGGAGGCCTGTTTGAGCCTTTGAATTGCTATTTATTCCCCCTAACTGCTTATATGTTTTGTTTCTCGCATTAATCTTTTGTCCTTTTAAACATTAAAAAAACGCGATCTCTCCCCGTTTAGGACTAGTAGTCCCAACTGCCTTCCGGACTGATAGGATTTGGACTGGTAATAGCATGCAATAAGTAACGATATCATTCCGTGTTTTAACACCTTAACGGGGGGTAGATATGGACATGATGAGCGGCGCACTAATACCACATGCAACCCCTCTTCTAAGGACTGATTGCTGGGTATTGCATTTATGTGATACATATTATTTATAAACCTAGGACCCCCTTTTCCTTGACTTGTTTTTTTTCTTTAGAACTGTCCAAACTATTTCTTTAAAATTTCTGCTTTCTTTATATTTCTTTAAACTTTCAATTCACTTGCAACATTATGTGTAAATTCCTTTCTATTTGACACCTCTATATGCTTAGTTGGTATTTAATGTCGCAATTGTAACGTGGTCGGGAACCACACTAGTGGATCCTGAGGTGTGCCTAACAACTTCCCCTCGGGATAATTTCTAGCCCTTACCCAAACTTTGGTTTTCCAACTCAAATCCTTATTTAGTATCCTAATGTACTTTAAGCATTAAGTGGTGACTATTCAATCCGAAAACCCAATTCCCGAGAGGGAACGAGTTGTCCTCCCAAATGTCATAACCCAATTTCGCCTAAGAAAAGGGGCATGACAGTATTGCGACTCTGCTGGGGACTACTTTTGGCTTTTACCATTTCATGTTACTTGTGACTTTAGTGCCTCTTTACTGCCTTTATTTAATGTCTTTATCTCTTTTCTACTACGAAAATGACATGGTTCTTTGTTTCATTCCTTTAATGCTTTCTTTTACCGCTTTCCTTCAATACTGTTGTATTTGTGAGAAATTATTGTAATCATTACTTTATGAATGTGCAAATACGTGACAACGTATTTCATTCTTGTAATTGCATATTCAACATGATATTCCAATTGTTCCAAACAAAATACCATACCAACGCTTATAAGAGTGGTTGCGTCCTTTCGATATTATCACCCCCTTAATTTGGCAAAGGCATATTTGCGGTAAAACCAGTCGATCAGCGTGTAGTCGACAGTTCCGTTCCTTTCCCTCTTGAGTTCTTCGCTCAAGTGTACCAGTCTAACACCTCATAGAAACCTTGCTATGTTCAATTGTGAATGCATCACTGTCCAACCTAGCTGAGTTAGTTATACTGTCTGCATAATGACTCTTTAAGATAGCCTTGTCCAATATCCACTGGCTTTCTCTAGAACCCAAACATACACTACCATTTCTGTGCCTTTATTTGGAGAACAATATGTTGCTTATGCAAATTATTGATATTTAAATAGTCGAGTGCGGTAGGGGTAAGGCCCTAGCACTTTGTGTTGCATAAAAAGAGACACGAAGTCCCTAGATTAGGCATGGTAACCAGCATCCACCCAAGGTTTCTAAGCTGGTGGGAAGACATTCACTCCAGTGATCAGATCCTCGTCCGCAAATATTTAGGAAATTTTGCCTTCTCTTTTGGAAACCAACCCGAAAACAAAATCATAAAGGATGCAACTATATTCGGGGGTGGCGATAAATCTGTGTCCCTCTTCGGGGACCTTGAAATGACACGTTTGCTCAAGGAAATAGGAGGATTAGCTGGTATCACTTGGGAGACTTCGGGTTTGCTTAAGTTAGAAAATCGAAAGGATAGGGATTTTCTCAAAATTATGGGACTGAAGAAGAATGCAGACTTGACTTGCTTGAAGGATTCCAACATCCATTTCGACTACCTATATGAGAGGTACGTACATAGTAAGTCCTACCGCACTTACCCGGATGAATTCTTCCTCAAAACATTGGGGCATATCCACAGAAGAGTCTTCATCTTTATGTTCTACTTTTTGGGGATGATAGTATTTCCTATGAAGAAGGCTAGGATACATACCAAACTGAAGGAATTGGCAGGAAGCCTTTTAGAATAGTACCTATGATCGTTTTAGAGATATAGCAAGCCCTAGAATCAACGAGGGGCCAAACACTTTGAGGGTTGTAACTTACTACTCCGACTTTAGCTCGTGGAGCACCTCCAAAGGGGTGAATATCGGTATGAGATCTTGCATAGAGGCTGGAATGATCATATCACCTTTAATTAGCCAAGGTGAATGAATTATATGCATAACATTTTTCTCAACCATAAAATGCTAAGGATGGGTAGAGTTGTTCGAAAATTTGAAAGAGGGCCAAGTGCAATGGATGTTCGAATTGTTCCCTACTGAAGAGTTCATTGTCTGATCTCGGGATGCACTGTTTAATATACTCATTGGTCTGAGAGGAAATTATCCTTATGTCCTTTCTGAGTCATGAGGCAGGCATGAAGAAAGCAGGTTATACCAAGGGTCAACAAAATGAGTCACTTCACGGCCGACTTAAAAGATGACGATAGTCTATACAAGTGTCAAGATCAGCATATGTGGCACTACAAAATCGTCCTACAACACCTGGGTTTGTTCGAGGTCACAAGGTCATTGATGAAAAGGCTGAAGTATAGGTTAGGTACAACCAATTGCACAAGAGGATTTGGAAATGCAAAAGTGAGCACCGAGAAATTCAAGAAGCCCATCAAAAGTTGATTGAAGAATTGAAAGACATGGCTGTTAGCGCCAACAAGCAATTGGGGTATTTGGAGTGGGCTTTAGTGGAGCTAAAAAGAAAGTTCATCCAGAGGATCGAAAACTGAGGGAAATGAAGGAGGACACCTGGCTAGCGCCTACTTGCTGCTGGGACTACATGAGCTAGTGAAGCTGTTCGATGGAGCAAAAGATGCCACGTCTGGGGAAGGTCCTTTTGGGACCAAATAGATAGGATTCTTTTCTTTCTGCTTTAAATGTAATAAGGCCAGTGGCCATTAATGACATTTTTCTTCTGCTATATTTGTGTCGTTTTAGGATTCGTCTTATTTTTTATCAATAAAATGAGGCATTTAACTCTCTAAATCAACTTGTTGCTAGGCCTACCTCGGTCACAACAAGGCTCCTAAATTAGGAAGCGATTTACATTCTCGCACTATTTGTTTAAATATCGTAATATTCTTTCTTTCTTATAATACGCACTAACTTGCTGCCTTTGTTTTTATTTTTTGTTTTATTCCCCTCCCCAAATGGTTAGTTTGTTCACTTTGGCATAGTCATCATACTCCACAAGATCCAAGGGCCCTCCACCTACTCCTACTCTTAGTCCCGTTAGAAAAATGAACAAAGAATAAATGGAAGATTTGAGCAACATCAGAAAAGAGAACTCCGTTGAATGGGTAAAGGTTACTTAGGATTTTCAGGTTTCCAAGGAAGATGCCCCCAGCTCGAGCATAAATTGTTCAAATTTCAAGAAGAACTGGACCAAGTTTAGAACTTGTCAAGCTTGTTGTTTTCCCTCACTACCCCGGATGTAAACTTTCCCAACACTTAAAACCCCACACCTCCACAAAACATCCCGAAACTGCAAAATTAACCTGCTTCCCATCATTACTGCAACACATTCCACACTTCAAAAAATACCTCACTGCTCATCCCTGAACCACTGGACTCCACAAACGATCATCTCCACTCTTACCATAACACCCCCATCTATGTGGAAACCATACCACACCCCATTTATCCTGTCTCAAACACACTTGAGTCTGATTGCAAAGACTCTCTAATCAGGAATCTGGTCGTAGAACTCAAAAGATGACTAGCCGAGTTTAGGGTGGTGAAGGAATAAAGTGGATCGAGGGACTGAATTACGAAGAACTTTGCATTCAACCAAATGTCGAACTGCCCGAGGGGTACAACCTCCCAAGTTCAAGATGTAAGATGGCACCTGGGATCTTAGAGTTCATTTGAGGACATACTGCAACAAGATGGTCGGAGTAGGAAAGGATGAAAATATTCACATGAAACTTTTCATGAGAAGTTTGAAAGGAGATGCTCTGTCTTGGTACATTAGCCAAGACCCGAAGAAGTGGACAAATTGGTTATGTATGGCATCCGATTACATAGACAGGTTTAGGTTCAACACGGAGAATGCGCCGAAATGTATTCTACATCAAGAACTTAAAGAAGAAACCTACAGAGACATTCCTGAGTATGCTGCTCGTTGGAGATCAGAAGCTGCCAAGGTCAGGTCAACTTTAGAAAAAGAACGAATGAATAGGTTTTTCATCTGGGCTGAAGACCCACAGTACTACGAAAGGATGCTGATTGAACGCCAGAAATTTTCCGATATCATCAAGCTAGGGGAGAGGATCGACGAAGATATTAAAAGTGGTATGATGGCGCATCCAAGAAAAGGGACGTAAGCACCGTGATGGTTGCACAGAGAACAAAATCCCTAGTAAAATACCAAACCTACCCAATATCCTCTCTCAAATATCAGCCTACCCCAAATTACCAAGCACCCTTCCCTTCTTACCAAGCTCTACCATCTACTTACCAATCGCCTCCACCACCCACATATCAACCAACTTCACCCAGATACTCCCAACCCGCACACGTCTACCTAGAATACAACACCCAAAAAGCCCACTATCAATCAACTCCCCTCGCCAAAATTTCTCTAAACCCCGACCAAACTTCGACCGAAGACCTCCCAAACAGCATACCTCCATTGCCGAACCTATCGACCAATTTTATGGAAGGCTCAAAGCTATTGGTTATGTCACCCATATCCCTGCCATAACCCCCGAAAACTCCTCTCAATGGGTCAACCAAACAAAACATATGCATACTATTCTGGCATGAAGGGGCATACCATTGATGAGGGCCTCTCTCTGAAGGATAAGATCCAAGATTTGATTGGCAACAAGATCATTGTGGCAAAGGAGCCTGCTCTGAATATCTGTAACAACCCTTTATCAGACCACAATTGTGGAGGCGTTCACAGGATTGAGATAGAAGATGATTGGGACCCCAAAGGATCGATCATGTTGATAGAAGAAGGTGACTAGCCAAGTAATCTAACGTCACCCTTAACCCGATTGTTGTCCAGATGCAACCTTCTGAGGAGACCGAGGTGAACATGTCTATATTGCTTGATCATGAAACACCATCCTACCCAAAGATGCCAACACCAATCGAGGTCGAGTTTGGATCCCCAAAGGAATCTATACCATTTGAGGTTGTTGTATTACCTCCTAGAGCAAGGGTTTACATTCTGGTAGCAATGACCGCCGTAACACCATTCCATGCACAAGCCATACCATGGGATTACACCGCCGAACCGAGAAGGAAAGGAAAACCATATCTGAAGAAGCAATTGCAGTACAGGGTATGACAAGAACCGGCAGGGTTTATACCCCGAGCATTTGGCTGACTCAAGTAAGCAAGCTTCCAATGCCGACCATCACTGAAACCGGATCTGCCGGCCTCTGAAGGAAGATATAAGCCAAAGAGTATTCAGTCATTGATCAGTTGAACAAAATGCCAGCCCATATCTCTATCTTGGCTCTGCTAAAAAGCTCTTATGCACATAATAGAAGGCCTTTTTGAAAATGTTGAGCAAGGCATATGTACCCAGCACATAACTGGATGATAAATGGCAAACATGGTAGGGCAGATATGGGGAGTAACAAAATCTCCTTCCATGAAGATGAGCTACTACTGGAAGGGTTGATCCCCAATAAGGCGTTGCACATCACTATGCAATGCAAGGATTATTTCATCACTAGAGTCTTGATTGACGGAGCGTCCAGCTTCAGCATCTGTTTGCTCGTAACACTCAGAACATTGGGGAAAGGTATGCATGAGATAAAATATAGGGCCACCAACGTCAAAGTTTTAGATGGTTCCTAAAGGTCCACTATTGGGGAGATTAGCCTGTGGTTACAGATGGGGCCAACTTGGTTCGATGTTCACTTCCAAGTGATAAACGTGCCAGCGTCTTACAACCTGCTGTTGGGATGAGCATGGTTTCCTGCCGCTGGAGCTATAGCATCATCCCTACATTAGGTAGTGAAAATTGAGTGGAATCACCAAGAGGTGATTCGCGACGACGGTAGCAATCCGATATACAATCGCTAGACCATCCCAACAATCGGAGGAAGAAGAAAGATAGGCGGAGAAACCTACCACCACATTGACCGAGTCAATGCCGTTGACAAGGACAAACGGTTGGATAAAAAATCAAAAGCATATTTAACTGGTGCGGGTATGAACCAGGCAAAGGACTCGGCAAGAATTTCCAAGGAATTTCTAAGCCCATCAAGCTGAAGAAACATGGTACCACTTTTGGATTGAGATATGAGTATACTTGGGAGGAATTCAACCATTGGTCGCCACCCTGGCGCAGTCCATACTATCCCCTAGAGAAGCCGATACCTCGCATGAAGTAGACTGATGTTATATATGGATCGTAAGAAGAGGAATCACTGGTAGGAATGAGGATCTTGTTTTTGGAAGATGATAACATAGATTGTTGCGTCATTTTCAAGGAGGGGGTAGGAAGGCTCTTCCATACAAGCCGTGATTCTAGGAACACGCCTCAACAATTGGTCCATCAAAACCACTAGAGCCCGGAAAGCTTCGGGGTAGCAAGTCTTAACAAAGCATCATGAATTAGCATTATTTTTCGCTAGTGGACTTTTTTCCGCATTTTGATTTTTGAAATAAAACTCGAACTTTCAAAACTGTTACGAAATTTATCAAAGTAGTTCAGTTTTTATAAGTCTTGCTCTTATTACTTTTTATCATTTACTGTATTTACACAGTATTACTATTACTTGTCTTGATGAACAGACGACTGTGACATGCAACGAGACAACGCAACAAAAGGACATAGACACAGAAGAAGATGATATACCAGAAAAGGTTGTTAAAGGGGTTGAGGATTTTGACAATAGACCTAAGTCTAACCTAGAGGAAACTAAGGTTGTTTGCTTAGGAGTCGTAGAAAATATCAAAGAAGCGCGCATCAATTTTCACCTGTCACCATTAGAAAAGGACATGGAATTTGTATGGGAATATGAAGACATATTCTCCTGGTCGTACGACAACATGACAGGTTTGAGTACATCTGTTGTGGCTCACAAACTTCCAATTTACATAAGTTCAAAAATCAAGGAAGAAGTCACCAAGAAAGCCAAAGCCAAGGTTCTCAGGGTAGTAGAGTATCCAACATGGTTAGCCAACATCGTTCCAGTACCAAAGAAGGACGGGAAGGTTAGAGTCTCTGCTGACTACCGGGACCTCAACCGGGTCAGTCTAAAGGACGAATTCCCCTTGCCAAACATACACAACCTGATCAACAAATGCGCCAAACATGAGCTGCAGCCATTTGTTGATTGTTTTGCTGGGTATCATTTGATATAGATGGATAAGGAAGACTCTAAGAAAATTACTTTTATTACACTATGGGGGAGCTATTGTTATAAGATGATGCTTTTTAGGTTAGAAAATGTTGGGGCCACCTACATGAGGGCCATGACTACTATTTTCGATGACATGATACACAAAGAGATCGAGATATATGTAGATGATGTCATCATCAAGTCCAAGAAATCCACTAACCACATGGAGGAATTGAGTAAATTCTTAAACAAATTGAGAAGGTACAACCTGAAACTGAATCCCGCAAAATGTGCATTCGAGGTTCCTACCGAAAAAATACTGGGTTCATTGTGAATTGCCGATGAATAGAACTGGATCCGTCAAAGGTCAAAGCCATTCAAGAATTTCCACCACCAAAGAACAAGAAAGATGTTATGACCTTCTTAGGGAGACTTAACTACATCAGTTGGTTCATAGCTCAATCTATTGTTATCTGCGAGCCGATATTTAAGATGTTGAAAAAGGATGCCACTACTAAATGGACCGATGACTATCAGAAAGCCTTCGACAGAATCAAGGAGTACCTGTCAACACCGCTAGTCTTGGTCCCGCCCGAGACGGGTAGACCTCTATTACTCTAACTTGAAGTGTTGGATGGAGCATTTGGCTATGTTCTGGCGCAGCATGATAAATCAGGGAGGATGGAGCGTGCAGTCTATTATCTCAACAAGAAGTTCACCCTGTACGAGGCAAGGTATTCAATATTGGAACGCACCTGTTGTGCTCTGACTTGGGTAACCCAGAAGCTGAGGCACTATTTCTGTGCGTATGCTACATATCTCATTTCAAGAAGGGATCCCCTGAAGTACATCTTTCAAAATCCCATGCCCACTGGCAATCTGGACAAGTGTCATATCGTATTAAGTGAATTTAAAATTGTTTGTGTGACCCAGAAAGCAATCAAGGGACAGGCATTGAAGGATCATCTTGCTGAAAATGATGTGGACAGAGAATACGAACCCCTAAAGACGTATTTTCCTAACAATTAGGTATCCTTCAGAGGAGAAGAAATTGCAGAATCCTATGATGGCTGGAGAATGTTTTTCGACGGAGCAGCAAACTTCAAAAGGGTTGGCATAGGAGCAGTCATGATATCAGAAACTGGTCATCATTATCCGACGTTTGCAAAGCTCAGATTCCCATGCACTAACAACATGGACAAGTACAAATCCTGCATCCTGGGGCTTAAGATGTCCATTTACATGAACATTCAAGAGTTTCTAGTGATCAGAGATTTAGACCTCCTTATACATCAAGTCCGAGAAGAATAGGCAACTAAGAATTCCAAGATACTCCCGTATTTGCATCATGTACAGGAGTTGAGGAAGAGATTCACAAAGACAGAATTTCGGCGTGTTCCTTGAGTTCAAAATGAGTTTGCCGACTCATTGGAAACCCTAGCATCTATAATTCAGCATCCTGATAAGAACTTTATAGATCTTGTTCCGGTGAAGATTCACGATCAGTAAGCGTATTGTGCTTAGGTCGAGGAAGAAGCAGTTGGAAAGCCTTGGTTTCATGATATTATGGAATAGTTAAAAAAGGGAGAATACCCAGAACTTGCAAATCCTACTTAGAAGCACACACTCTGGAGGTTATCTAATAATTTCTTTCACATCGGAGGAATCATATATAGGAGAACTCCTGATTTGTGATTAATAGGTTGTGTTGACACAAAGGAAGCATCTAAAGTGTTAGAAGAAATCCTTGTTGGGACCTGCGCCACATATGAACGGTTTTGTCTTAGCCAAGAAGACACTCCGGGCAGGTTATTTTAGGATGACTATGGAAACAGACTGCATCCAGTAAGTTCGAAATTGTTATCGTTGTTAGATACATGCAGACATTATAAGGATACATCCAAACGAGCTTGCTGTAACAAGCTTGCCATGATAGTTCGCCGCTTAGGGAATGGATGTCATCGGACCTATCGAGCCCGCTGGATCAAACTGGCATAGGTTCATTCTAGTGGCAATTGATTATTTCACCAAATAGGTTGAAGCAGCATCATACAAAGCAGTGACTAAGAAAGTTGGGGTAGACTGTGTCTGAGACCGCATTGTTTGTCGATTCAAGATTTCAGAGTCAACCATCAATTTTAATGGTTCCAATCTCAACTGTGATTTCATGAAGGCCATGTGTGATACTTTCAATATTAAACACAAGAATTGAACAGCTTACAAACCTTATACGAATGTAGTCGTAGAAGCCGCCAACAAGAACATCAAGAAGATACCAAGGAAAATGATATAAAAGCATAAGCAGTGGCATCAGAAGCTATCATTTGCTTTATTGGCATACCATTCCATAGTTTTCATGTCAACAAAGGCAACTCCCTATATGTTGGTTTATGGTACAGAGGCATACATTCCCGCCGAGGTAGAAATTCCTTCGATGAGGGTCATACAGCAAGCAGAACTCGACTATGCAGAGTGGGTGAAGAGTCGCTACGATCAGTTAGCCCTGATAGATGGAAAATGAATGAACTCAATTTGTCATGGCAAACTTTATCAGAACACAATATCCAAAGCCTTCAACAAAAGAATCAAGCTGAGAAAATTCACACCGGGGCAGCTGGTGCTGAAGAAGATTTTCCCGCATCAGGATGAGGCCAAGGGGAAATTCTATCCCAATTGGCAAGGTTCATACATGGTTTATCTGGTTCTGACATGATGAGCCCTTATACTTGCAGAAATAGACGGAGAAGTTTGGTCAAAGCCGATCAATTCAGATGCAGTCAAACAATACTACGTTTAACACTTACAATTTCCTTGTATGATGTAATTTCAACTACATCTGACTGGATTCCTGTTTAAGAGGGGATACATAGGAAGCCTTATGGTTTCGGTCACAATTCAATAAAAAAATTTATTTCCCCCGATATTAGAAACTGGGCAGAATTTTGAGGAGGACCCTCAAAATTCCGAAGTAAATTTCAGCCATTTGTCGTACGCAGCCCTCAGACGCAGCAACCCTGTGAACTGGGGCAGAATTTTTAGGAGGACCCCCATATTTTTAAAGCAAAAGAGGCTGCAATGTCTTGAATCGTGTCGCAGTCGTCGGTTCAACTACAGAAAACTATTCTCAATTATATATTTATATTATATTTCTAATTAAATCATGCATGACTATTATCGAAATTACTTTGTTTAGCAATGCTACCCCAAGGATACACACAACATCGCTGAGAGCAGAGCTAAGCAGGGCAAGAAAAGTCCACGGGGATACGAACTAACCTTTCCCTTTACAAAAATCACGATTTTTCTTTGGATGCAGGCACCAAAGTCTCAAAATCATTAGATATATTTATACAGTCACAATTCTCGGGAATAAAACTCTAAGAACCATCACCCAATTTAAAATATATATCCATACACAACATTCCCAGCAGCCACAATATCAGCTATCAGCTAAGAATTTTTATTACTATTCACCTTTTACTTTCCTACATTGCATAAGGCCACCATTCTGCCTTCCAAGACTAAGTTCTATCTCCATCTACATTTTCTGCGTTGCATAAGGCTACCTTTTTGGCTTCTGAGGTTAAGCTCTACCTTCATCTGCATTTTCTGCATTGCATAAGGCTACCATTCTGCCTTCCGAGACTAAGCATTGTCTCTATCTGCATTTTCTACATTGCATAAGGCTACCTTTCTGCCTTCCGAGACCAAGCCTTGTCTCCATTCTGCATTTCTTGCATTGCATAAGACTACTATTTTGCTTTCCAAGACTAAGCACTGTCTCCATCTGCATTTTCTGCATTGCATAAGGCTACCTTTCTGCCTTCCAAGACTAAGATTTGTCTCCCTCTTGCATTTCTTGCATTGCATAAGGCTACTATTCTGCCTTCTAACACTAAGCTCTGTCTCTATCTGTACATTCTGCATTGCATAAGCAACAGTTTTGCCTTCTAAGACAAAGCTATGTCTCCATCATGTATTTCTTGCATTGCATAAGGCTACTATTCTGCCTTCCGAGACTAAGCACTGTCTCCATCTGCATTTGCTGCATTGCATAAGGCTACCATTCTGCTTTCCGAGGTTAAGCTCTACCTCCATCCTACATTGGCTGAAATATTGCCATTTTCATTTAAATTCTGCATCGGCTGAAATATCACCAATTTGTTTAAATCCTGCATGGCTGAAGTATCGCCACTTTTATTTACATCTGCATGGCTGAAATATCCCCACTTCTATTTACATCTACATGGCTGAAATAGAGCCACCTTTTATTTACATCTTGCAGCGGCTGAAAGATCTCCACCTTCTGCATTTCATGGGCTGAAAGATCGCTAAATTGTTCAAAGGAGTCATTGTTTGGAGGCACCATTAGCAACAGCCGTCTCAGCAGGAGCGATCCCACTCCAGTTCCCGTAGCCTACTAGACTTCAACCATCTTTCTCAACCTGAATATCACATCCATTTTTCTACGAAAATCTCCATCGACATATTCTGTCGATTGATCCTGAACTACATACAGCCAGATTCATGTAAGACGAGGGATATGTAGGCAGCACAGGAACTAGAATTCGGTCAAAATTCTTCAAATCATTTTGTTCGGTCAAACAGACCATCATATCTTTACCCGACAACTCTTTCATCATTCGTAGTAAAGAGGGACAGTTATTGATGTCCCATTTTACCCTAACTATTTTTATGTACAAAAAGCTTTCAAAATAACATGTATATTCATATATGAGCATGCTCAAGTGTTTTGGTATTTTTCCTAATTTTTAAAGATTTAAAAATTAATTTATTATCTATTTTAGCAGTAAAAAATCCAATAATTATTTACAAGATTATCATTTGATGAATAACTTATTTTATTCTTGTATTTACATCAAAATATGGTTAAGGTAATTTTTATATATTTCAATAAATTTATTTGGTATTTTTAAAGCAAAAATTGCATATAATTGCAATTTTAGCCTACATTAAAATTAATAGAACGGAAAAGGGTTAGAACTGCCCCTAACGTATTGACGTCAGGTTAAAAATGCCCTCTGTTAACCTATTTTGAAGAAAATACCCCTACCGTTAAAATTCTGGCATATTTGTGCCCCTAACGTATTTATATATTATTTGTTGTCTCAGTACTTTTAATTTTCATTTAAAATCATTTTTATAATTTTTATAAAATAAAAGGGAAAACTAGCTATTTAATATTTAGCCTCATTTATTTCAACTAGTTTATGTGTACGTGTGTTGCATGTGTACATCGCTTCAATTACCATGAAACGTGTATAAAAGAATAAATTATTAAAAAATAGCAACTGATGTTAACCTAAATGCGATATTTGTTCGAATGATTAAAATAAATGTTATCACATTAATATAATAACTGAATTCAATATCTTCAAAATATATAAAGATGATGAATTTAGTTTAATTAGTTATATAGTATTTGGAGTTTTGAGATTTTATTAATTATTATATGGATATATGTTTTGTAGTTATATCTCAGGCAACAACTCATTTATTAATTTTATATTCATAATATCATAATACAAGAAAATAATAAATTAATTATTACTTAATTTATTTTTGGTTTTCTAGAAAACAATTTTTTTCAACACAACTAAGCACACAGTCTTGCAGTTGGTATAGATGAAGTATAAAAACTTTATGATAATCATCGAGTAATGAATATATTAGTTTTTTTATTTTATTTGACAATATAAAAATAAAGTCTAATTTTTATTTATAATGATTCTAAAATAAAGTTTATGTAGAAATTTGATGTTAAATTACTTTATAGCAAAAGATATTAAAAGTTTAAAAATGTGTTCTGCTCTTTTCTCTTTCTTTCTTGGGTTTAGTCTAACATTAATTTTTTTTAAATTGAAATATCTATATGTATATTTTTAGCATGTGAAATTTGTTTTTTGTAACTTAAGTACATAGAATTCTTATTTGTTCATTTAAAGGTCATCAAAATTATAAATATGATAAGTGAACCTCTTCTTACATAAATATATTGGCTAAATATGATAAGCAAACCTTTTCTTATGTAAATATATTGGCTAAATATGATAAGCAAACCTCATCTTATGTAAATATATTGGCTAGGGTACTCATATTGGTATAAGTCTAAATTCCTTCTTTATATTCATCGAAGACCAAATAAAAGTTAACACTATCTTAAAACTCATTTTGAATAAACTCTGCCATTGACAATTTTGCAATTTTAAAATCAAGTTCATTAAGACAATTTTTCAAATTTATAGTTACTTCAAAGTTCCAAGTATATTAGTTTATTTAAAGGTTAAATGTCAGTCATAGTATAGTTTTACATAGTATGGATGTAGATTAATTTATTTTTAAAATTACTGTTACCACTAATAATTTTACTTCTTGAAATTTATACCTAAAGTTAAATAAAAAAAAATTTTAAAAAAAAGAAAAAGAAAAAAGTAACATGCATTCGTGATGTCTTTTAGGTAATCAATTATTGGAAGTATTTGTAAAAGAAAAAAATACTAACAATAATATACGTCAGAAGCTAAGAATACTCATTAAACTCCAAAAGCATATTTAAAGTCCACAAGGATATAATGTTGGTTTAAGGAAAGAATTGAAGTAAATTTCAATTAAATTTGAAATCCTAAATATTAGGACCTTCTATGTAGTCTAAATAAGACAAACACTTTTTTAAAAAAAAGAGCTAATTTTGAACTTTTAAATATTAAAAAAAGCATTAAATAATTATTTTATTTAGTATAAAATTTATTTTTAAAGAGTAAAAACGACAAATAATATTTCGCTAAGGACCTTTGTACTTTAATATGATAGAGAGTATAGATAGATATAGATTACATGCATTGTGCATGTTCCCCTATGATTGAATATTTAAAATTTTAACATAAATGTTATATAAAATATGTTCGAATTGTAAAATTATTTTTAAAAATTATAATTTTCTAAAACGATGAATACTTAATAAAGGAACCTTATGTAACAATTTCCTTTTGTTTCCTACTATCAAATGGTAGAATACAAGTCCGTTTAGGCTTCTAAGTTAGAAGCCTAGAAGGACTTATATTTTACCGTTTGATTGTGGGAAAGAAGAGGAAGTTGTTAAAAGTTTTTCTTTTCTCCTTTTTCTATTTAATAAGTAGCAAATTTTTTGAAATATTCTTGCATAAAATACACAGTTTTCCTCATACACGGTTTTGAAGGAATTGTAGTTAAATATAAATTCTAATTAGTTTAGTCCTATTAGAGTATAGTTTTTTTGTTTAGGTGCCAAGATCTAGCTAGAAAAGTCAAAGTGGTGTAGTTATAATAAACACCAAAATTCGCGTCACATAGTAAAGTTAAAGAATAAGCAAAAGAGAATAATTAAATTTTAAAGACTAACTGTTTATACAAATCTAACATAAGTGCGGTTACGAAAGGTTCAAAGTTGATTAACTATGTTAATCTGAATACCTTCTGGTATTGAATATGAAATTCGTGTGTCATCGAGTTTGAGAACTTATTTTCTTGACAAATAGTTGTAGCTAATGTTTATCTTTAAATTTATTTCTATTATTTTGTATAATTACTTATATTTATATAAAATCAGAGATAAGAAAATATGGACTCCTAAACCCAAAAGGAAGGGAAAGTGCTCGATTAATAAGAATTGTTTATGGAAAATATATGAATTTCGTGTACTATTAATATTGGAGTAGATTTTTTTATTATTACATAGTTAAAAAAAGTTACAAGATTTAGTTAATTTCGAAATCCCAAATATTAGAAAAATAAAATGACTATTTGTCTGTCACGACCCCAAACCCGATTGTGATGGCGCCCAGCACATTGCTAGGGAAGCCCGACCAATCACACTCACGTTCTGAGCTACAAGCTCACATCCTTAATTCACAAATCATTAATAACAAAGAGAAAATCCAAAATTTTAGCAGTTATATATAGAAAACATCCTAACAACCAGTACATAACAACCTCTCACAGATCAAGGGTTCATGAGTCAAGAGTCTCTACCAGAATAGCGTAATAATACTAAAGTATATCATAATCTGAGTACGCGAAAATATCAAAATACAGAAATAATAGAGGATTCAGGTCCTGCGGATGCCAAGCAGCTACCTCGACATGCTTTGGAGAATACTCTGAAAACAGCTGAAAGATCAACTCTACCCTCAGGTACCTGGATCTGCACACATGGTGCAGGGAGAAAAGTGAGTGCTCCAAACTCAGTGGTAATAGACATGTATAATGGTATTGAAGGCAAGAAATTCCAATATACTACACAATAAAGCTACAACGGTGTTTCTATTCTTTTTTAACTGTGTAAATCTCAATAAGCGGTAACATGTAGAGCAGATAAGTGTAAATGCATGAATGCAATGCAAAATGCATATGAACGCTACGGCGCGTAGCCCGAACCATTTGGGTACCTGTGCTCACTGTGGGGGTTCAGACTCCGGAGGGGCTCCTACAGCCCAAACGCAATATCGTAGTAACACAGACTGCAGCGTGCAACCCGATCCACTATCAGTCCAGCTACATGCAGGCAAGCCTCACATGCATAAATAATTTACCGTTTTTAGTTCCGTTTATTAGTAATTATAGAATTAGGTGTTCAACACCTCATAATTTACCCATCATACTCATAGGTGACCAACGGGTGGGCCGGGCCGGGTCCGGGTCCAAATTTTATGACCCGTCCGGGTCCGGGCCGGTCCGGTCCGGGTTCAATTGGGGGCGGGTTGCAATTGGGCTGGGTTGATCCGGTCCGGGCCGGGCCGGGCCGGGTTTATCTTTTTTTTTTTTTTTTTGAATTACGTATAGTATAAATATTAAGTTATATTAATACTTTGTAATAATTGAATGAACACAACAAAAGATGGGGAAAAAATTGCACTTATTGCAAGTGCTACTTTATTTCTTATATTCAAAATTTCAAACTGAAAAACTAAAATGTATCATAATTAGTTTACAATTTACATCAAATGGCTTGCATTGCAATAGCAAGTTCTTCCATATTAATATGAACCTCTGGACCTTCTTCTGGAGTGTTAAATTCGGATGGGTTTCCGTGCATTAATATATCTCCAAGTTCTTCGTCTTCCGGGCTATCAATATCTTCCTTTCCTTGATTTCTTCGTTCAGATCTTATCCAATCTCTTAGACACACTAAGACTTCAAAGCATTGCTTCCCAATGAGTGCCGCGTGTCTCCAAGTTGTTGTCTTGCTTGGCTAAATGCACTCTCGGATGCAACAGTGGAAATTGGGACATTCAGGACATCCCGCGCCATAGCGTAAAGAACGGGAAATTGCTTTGAATTTTCCTGCCACCAGCCTAACGGTGAAAATTCCTTGGTGCGAGGCTCCTTTTGCTTCTGCAAGTAAAATTGCAGTTCATCTATATTCCTACTACTACTTTGAGTGTTAGAAAAAGTTGAAAAAATATTAAAACTATCAAAGCCTTCATCATCATCTCCGACTACATTAGAAGTGCTACATTGCATAGTGGGATTTGCAGCAGTTGAAGCACGAGCATTATCACATTGAGTTGCATAATAAGTATATAGATATTGTAAATGTTCATTTAGTTGGTTCATAGATTCATACAAATTTGGGCTTTCAGTGGGCCCAATCTCCATATAATTGTATAAAGCATTCATTAATTGTTGACAATCAGATTGTCTATTATTTCCCTGAATTACTCCAACTGCTCTTCTAACTAGAGTAATCTCAGTTGAAAATAAATCGAGCCCACTTTTAACAATTATATTGTAAACATGACATGCACATCTAACATGAAAAATATCATCAAGAGGTGGATGTAAATTCAATTTTAAAATTGAAACTGCAGCATTGTTGTTTGAAGCATTATCAAAAGACATACACAAAACTTTTTGGTTTAGATTATAAAATTCGACAACTTCAACAATTGTACTACTAATAAATGTTGCAGTATGACTCTGATCTTCATCATATTTAAAAGCAATAATACGTTTTTGCATACAAGTATTGTCATCTATCCAATGACATGTAATTGTTAAATAATCATTTCCATTTACAGCATGGCCAATATCAGAAGTTAGACATACTCTAGAAGGAAGGTGACTAAACAAATAACGTATGTATGTTTGATATTGGCCGTGAAGTCTAAAGATGTCAGATCTACAGGTACTTCTAGGGATACCTTTAAACATAGGGTTGTATATCCTTTGAATATACGTAACAAGATAAGAGGAAGAAGCAAAAGAAAAAGGTAGACAACCCAAAGCGATCATTTTCGCTAATTCCTCTCGATCCCTCATTTTATCATATTTTAGGAGACCTGCAGTAGTAGTGTTACCGGTTGTTTGACTTCCATCCCCATTAACCCCCCATTCTATAGGATGATAATTTTGCATATGTCTAATTAGTGTGCCAGTCCCCCCTAAATTACCTCCGGTCAAATGTTTAAACGTTTCGTTACAAAGTCTGCACTTAACTCAAATATGCAATTAAAATATTAAATAAGAGAAAGAGTTGGAGAGAGTGCACCGAATTCGACAATAAATTGAGCACTTGAACAGTTGAACTTCAAGAATGTTGAACACTTGAACTTCAAGAATCAAGCTTCGAATGCCGATTTCCAAATAAGAAATTACGATAAATTAAATTCGGGAAAATAAAGACAATAAAATTATGAAAGTAGAATATGAATTCTTGAAAATTGAAGAGAAGAGAGTGATTGATATTTGCTAATTTGAGAATTGAGAGAGAGATAGATAATTTTGAGTGAGGAAATGAAGAAGAGGGGAGGGTATTTATAGATTTTTAGAAGGGTTATTAATGTAATTTAATAAAAACAAAAAAAAAACAAAAAAAAAAACAAAAAAGGGCCAAAAATGCAAAAAGACCCGTTGGCCAACGGTTCTGGACCGTTGCCAATGGGCAAGTGGGCCCCAGCAGTTAAAAAATTTTTTTTTTTTTAAAAAAAAAAATTTTACCGTTATAACCGGTCCGGGTTGGCCGGTTCGCCCGGTATTTCTCTTCCCGGGCCGGTCCGGTCCGGGTTAATTGCCCGGTAAGGCCTTACGGCCCAACCCCCTTCCCCCCCCCCCCCCCCCGCGCTAAACCGGTCCGGTCCGGGCCGGTTTTGACCGGGCCGGTCCGTGCCGGTCCCGGGTCAACCCGGCCCGGTTGACACCTTTAATCATACTTAAACCGTGCACTAGCTCAGGACTGAAATAATGAAAACATGCTATAATTCATAGAAATAGCAATAACGATCCTCACGGGATCTAAATAATCGGCACGCAGCCCAAATATATCCATTACTATCCAAGTAGGCGGTTTATCGGCTCATTTATATCCAACAACACAGTACAATGCCAATCGGTCGGATAAGTCATAGTCCTCAATCACAATCGACCCCGCACTCACCGTAGAGTACGTGTCTCGCCTCAATACAACGCTACAGTGTGAGATACCGGGGTTTCAAACCCTCAAGTCATCATCCACATCAATTACTCACCTCGAATCGGCTTCGACACTAGTCCGATATGCCTTTCCTCTAGAATCAACCTCCGCGGGTGCCAATTCTGATAAAAACCAATAGGAATACATCAAAATAGGCTAATGGAACATAACCCAATCGAAGTAACTCGAAATACACCCAAAAAAACGAAGTGGGCAAAATCCGAGCCGCGAACCCACTTCTTGAAAAATTAGGAAATTAACATTTTCGGAATCCTCGTCTCGCCGCGAGTCCATACATATGAAGTTTATCAAAATCGGAGTACAATAGCCCCTTCAAATTCCAAATTTTCAATACAAAAAACCAAGCCCTAAATTCTCTAATTTCCACCCAATTTTCAGAGATTTAGATGATGATTCTTTAATAAAATAATGAAATTAGCTCATAAAACTTACCTCAAGCCGAAACCTAAGTGAAATCCTCTTACTCCCTCGTCCAATAGCTCTAAAATGTGCTCAACAATGGTGGAAAATGATATTAGCTCGCGGATGATATGCTTTAAAACCCTTCTGTCCGCCCAGACACTTCCTTTATGCGATCGCATAGCCTCCCCTATGATCGCCTAGAACAACTTTTCCAGTCCTCTAAATGTCCTATGCGATCGCAACACCTACTATGCGATCGCATTGCTTCAGAATCCAACACTATGCGATCGCATACGACTTCCTGCAATCGCAGAGAACAACTTCCTCCACCTATGCGATCGCATGACCCTGACCGTGATCGCATTGAACAATTTCAAAGCCTCCCCAAACCTTCTATGTGATCGCAACAGAACTCTTGCGATCGCATTTAACAAAAGTCTGCGACATTTATGACAGGAAAATTTGATCTCCTAGCCAACGAAACATGATCCGTTTGAACCTCCGAAATCACCCCGAGGCCCCTGGGACCCCAAAAAAAGTACCAACCTACTCCAGAACATCGTAAAAACTTGTTCCAATCATAAAAACATGACCCTAAACACAAAAATCATCATATCCTTACGGATTCAAGCCTAAGTTTCAACTATAACTTTCGAAACTAATATTCGATAAAAAAACCCGACCAAACGACGTTCGATTGACCTAAATATTTGCAGACATATCCAAAATCACCTAAAGAAACTACAACAATTCTCGGAGTTCCGTTCTGACACGCGAATAAAAATTTCACCTATCAACCGGACACCGCCGAAATTCAAACTTAACCAATTCAAGCGTAATTCTACACCGGACCTCCAATTCGCTTCCGTTTTCACTCCCAAGTCATAAATCACCACCCGAAACTAGCCTAATCGTCAGAAATCCAATCTGAGCCCTATAACTCATGAGTCAACATCTGGTTGAAGTTTTCCAAACTAGCCTTCTCTTAAAGAGACTAATTGTCTCAATTTCAACCAAAGTCTATCCGATTCACTTCAAACTCTCCAAACACATATAATGAAACATGTAAAATCATAAAACGGAGAAAACGGGGCGGTAACTCACGTGACAACGGGCCGGGTCGTCACATCCTACCTAACTAAAACAAACGCTCGTCCTCGAGCGGGTCAAGAAACATACCCGGAGCCTCAAACAAATGAGGATATCTACTATGCATCTTCTGCTCGGTCTCCCAAGTGGCCTCCTCCACGGGCCGACCTCTCTATTGCACATCGAAACTATGTCCTTCGATCTCAACTTTTGAACCTGACGACCCAAAATAGCCACTAGCTCCGCATCATAGGTCAAGTCCTCATCTAACTGGATCATGCTGAAGTCTAATACATAAGACGGGTCCTTAACATACTTCCTGGGCATAGAAATATGGAACACCGGGTGAATCCTCGAAAAGCTGGGTGGCAAAGCAAGCATATAGGCTACCTCCCCAATCCTCCTAAGTATCTCAAAAGGTCCAATGAATCGCGGACTCAGCTTCCCTTTCTTTCCAAACCTCACCACGTCTTTCATAGGCGAAACCTTCAACAAAACCTTCTCACCCACCATATAAGATACATCCCGAACCTTCCGGTCCGCATAACTCTTCTGCCGCGAATGAGCCGTACGAAGTCTCTCCTGGATAACTTTCACTTTCTCTAAGGAATCCTGAACTAACTCTGTCCCCAATAGTCTAGCCTCGCTGGCTCAAACCAGCCAACTGGAGATCTACACCGTCACTCATATAAAGCCTCACACGGCGCCATCTTAATGCTGGACTGATAACTATTGTTATAAGCCAACTCTGTAAGTGGCAACAACTCTGCGCAAGAACTTCCAAAATCAATAACACAAGCACGCAACATGTCCTCCAATATCAGAATAGTTAGCTCGGACTGTCCGTCCGTCTGAGGATGAAAAGTTGTGCTCATCTGAATCTGAGTGCCCAACTCTCGATGAAAAGTCCTCTAGAACTGGCAAGAAAACTGAGTACCCATGTCTGAGACAATAGAGACTGGGACCCCATGCAACCGTACAATCTCACATATGAAAATCTCTGCTAACCGCTCCGAGGAATAGGTGGTACACACTGGAAAGGTATGTTAAGACTTGGTCAGCCTATCCACAATCACCTAAATAGAATCAAAGTTCCTCGAGGTACGAGGGAGACCACTCACAAAGTCCATAGTAATCTTCTCCCATTTCCACTCCGGAATATCCATCTGCTGAAGTACACAACCAGAATCTGATGTTCATATTTGACCTGCTGACAGTTGAGACACCTAGCCACATAAGTCACAATGTCCTTTTTCATTCTCCTCCACTAATAATGCTGCCTCAAGTCCAGATACATCTTTACGGCACCCGGATGAATAGAATATCGCGAGCTGTGGGCCTCCTCTAATATCAACTCTTGGAGCCCATACACATTGGGAACGTAAACCCGACCCTGCATCCGCGACACACCATCACTACCAATACAAAGAAGAACGGAAAACCACACAATCCAACACCCGGCTGGGCTTTGAAATATCTAACCTCACCATCTGATTGGCCAAGGACTGAACATCAACTCCAAGGGGTCTCTCCCCAACAGGAATGCACGCCAAGCTACCCATACTCACTGCCTTCAGGCTCAAAGAATCGGCCACTATATTTTCCTTCCCCAGATGATACAATATGGTAATATCATAATTTTTCAGTAACTCAAGCCACCTCCACTATCTCAAATTCAGGTCCTTCTGCTTAAACAAGTGCTGAAGGCTGCGATGATCTGTGAACACCTCACAGGACATGCCATATAGATAGTGCCTCCAAATCTTCAAATCATGAACTATAGCAGCCAACTCTAAGTCATGAACAAGGTAGTTTTTCTGATGAGGCTTAAGCTGATGCAAAGCATACGCAATAACTCTACCCTCCCGCATCAATACACATCTGATCCCAAATCTCGAAGCATCACAATATGCCGAGTAAGAGCCTGAAGCTACTGGCCATATTAACACCGGAGCTGTAGTCAACACTAACTTGAGCTTTTGGAATCTCTCCTCGTACTCATTTGACTACACAAATGGTGCATTCTTCTGCGTCAACTTTGTCAAAGGCAAAGCAATAGATGAAAGACCCTGGACGAATCTGCGGTAATAACCCGCCAAACTGAGGAAACTCCGAATCTCAGTAGCTGAGGACGGTCTGGGCCAACTCTGCACCGCCTCGATCTTCTTTAGGTCGACCTGAATACCATCACTGGACACCACATGTCCCATAAAAGCCACGGAACTGAGCCAGAACTCAAACTTGGAGAACTTTGCATACAACTTCTCCTCTCTCAACCTCTGCAATACAACCCTCAAGTGTTGCGCGTGCTCCTCCTGGCTACGCGAGTACACCAAAATATCATCAATAAACACGATCACAAAAGAATCTAGATACTACCGAAATACATTGTTCATCAAGTGCATGAAAGCGGCTGGGGCATTAGTCAGCCCAAATGACATAACCAGAAACTCATAATGCCCATATCTCGTTATGAAAGCTGTCTTCATGATATCAGAATCTCTAATCTTCAGCTGGTGATAACATGAACGGAGATCAATCTTAGAGAATATTTTTGCTCCGTGAAGCTGGTCAAACAAATCCTCAATACGGGGTAATGGATAATTATTCTTTACTGTCACTTTTTTTAAAATGTCTGTAATCAGTGCACTTTCTCATTGTGTCATCCTTCTTCTTTACAAATAATACAGGTGCGCCCCACGGCGACACACTCGAGCAAATGAACCCCTTATCTAGGAGTTCCTGCACCTGCTCCTTCAACTCCTTTACCTCTGTTGGTGCCATACAATAGGGAGGAATAGAGATGGACAGAGTGTCAGACACCAAATCAATACCGAAGTTAAATTCCCTATCTGGCGGCATGACCAGCAGGTCTGGTGAAAATACATCAGGGAATTCCCTGACCACAGGGACCGAATCAAGACTAGGAGTCTCAGCCCCAACATCCCTCACAAATGCTAGATATGATAAACATCCCTTCCCAACCATCCGATGGGCCTTTAAGAAAGACATTACCCTGCTAGGCACAAAATCCGTCGTACCACGCCACACGATTCTCGGGATACCCGGCATAGCCAATGTGACTGTCTTGGCGTGACAGTCCAGAATAGCGTGGCACGGTGATAGACAATCCATGCCCAGAATAACATCAAAATCCACCATGCTCAATAGCAATAAGTCAGATCGGGTCTCCAGACCCCCAACAGCCACAAGACAGGACCGATACACGTGGTCCATAATAATAATATCACCCACCGGGGTAGATACATGCATAGGTAATGATAGACAACATCGGATAGTGCCCAAATGATAAGCAAAGTATGAAGATACATAAGAATAGGTGGATACGGGATCAAATAAAACTGAACCATCCTTGTGGCAAATTGAGATAATACATGTGATCAGTGCGTCTGAAGCAACAATATCTCTCATATCTGGAAGTGCGTAACGAGCCTGACCACCGCACGATCGCTCAGCATTCCTGGGGCGACCTCTAGATGGCTGACCCCCACCCCTGCTATACTGGGATGGTGCTAAAGTATATGGAGTAAAAGAGGAGGGTTGATCCCTCTGTTGAGACCTACCACTGCGAAGTCGAGGACACTGCCTCCTCAGGTGGCCAAACTCGCCACACTTATAACAACTACCCGGGGCTGGATAAGAGGAATAAAGGGAACCCCTCGCCACAGATGAACCCTTGACGGATGAAGCAGGTGCAAAACCCTAAGATGGGAAGGCTCTAAGTGAAGACTAGCCCTGATGATAACCCTGGCGGTCACGGACGGAAGAAGCTCCATTGTGCCCTGGGCGGCCTTACTGGGGAGGTCTAAAAGAACGACTTCTGCCTTGATGAAACTCACCTATAGACAGAGCACCACATTAGCAGCCCGAACCTCGAGGCCTCTTAGACTCCCTCTACTCTCGCTCTCGGCAACGATCTGCCTCAATCTAGCGAGCCTGATCCACTACCTCCTCGAAGATCGCTGCTACCACTCTCTCCATGGTCATCAAGATAATAATAGAATAATTGAGACCATGTATGAAGCTCCTGATCCTCTCCCGCTCTGGTAGGATCATCCATGTAGCATGTCTGGCCAACTGAGTTTACCTCAACTCATACTGAGTCACTGTCATATCCCCCTGAACTAGCCACTCAAATTGGCGGTGCAGCTCCTCTCTGCGGGACTACGGCACATACTTCTCTAAAAAGACACTGGCAAACTGCTGCCAGGTAACGGGTGCTGCTCCTGCGGGCCTACGTCTCTCAAACTCCTCCCACCATGTGAATGATAGCCCCCAGAACTGAGAGGTAGTAAAAGATACCCTACTAGACTCCAAAATCCCTGCTGTACGAAGCATCTTTTGACACTTATCCAGAAACCCCTGGGCACCCTCGCCCTCAAAACCGCTGAATGTAGGAGACTGAAGTCTTCCAAGCCTCTCCAACGGACGCTGCTCGGCATCAGGCATCACCGAAACAACATGCCCTGGGGCTGGTGCAACCGGAACAACCGGTTCAACTGCCTTTGCTGGGGCTACCTCTAGCGTCTGAAGTCCTTACACAACCTGCTCTGGTGTGCGAGCTGCAGGGATCTGATGACCACCCCCGGTCTGAGATGTCGTTGCGGCAGCGGTAGCTGAAATTGCCTGAGCCATACCACTAGACATATAAGATTTGTGCTAATGCCTTTAGAAGGCCAAGAATAACAATAGGCATTGTTGGTGCCTGAGCGGGTGCCGCTGGAGCATCAACAACTTGGGGCCTATGCTGAATAGGGGCGACAGGTGGTTCAACTGGCACTACTCCCCCGGCTCTACCACGACCATGGTCGCGTCCACGGCCTCCAGTTGGTGGAAATGGTGGTCGTCCACCTCGTCTGGTAGCACAAGTCTTGCCATCTGCGAGAGAAATAGAACATAGAAGTTTAGTTCTCGGAGCAACTAAACCGCACGAAAAGAGCTCAAGAAAATGAAGTGTTTCCTTATGGTTGTGCAGCCTCTCGAGGATAAATACAGACGTCTCCTACCGATCCGCAAGACTCTACCAACTAGCTCAAGACTCATGAGGCCTAGAAACCTAGGCTCTGATACCAACTTGTCACGACCCCAAACCCGGTCGTGATAGTGCCCAGCACATTGCTAGGCAAGACCGACCAATCACACTCACGTTCTGAGCTACAAGATCACATCCTTAATTCACAAATCATTAATAATGAAGAGAAATTCCGAAATTTAAGAAGGTACATGTAGAAAATATCCCAACAACCAGTACATAGCAACCTCCCACAGATATAAGGGTCATGAGTCAAGAGCCTCTACCAGAATAACATAAATACTAATGTATATCATAATCTGAGTACGCAAAAATATCAAAATACAAAAATAATGGAGGAGTTGGGTCCTGCCGACGCTAGTTAGCTACCTCAACAAGCTCTGAAGAATACTCTGAAAACAGCTGAAAGATCAACTCTGCCCAGAGGTACCTGGATCTGCACGCATGGTGCAGGGAGTAAAGTGAGTACTTCCAACTCAATGGTAATAGACATGTATAATGATATTGAAAGCACGAAATCCCAATACACTACACAGTAAAGCTACAACAGTGTTTCTATTCTTTTTTAACAATGTAAATCTCAATAAGCAATAACAGGTAGAGAAGACAAGTGTAAATGCATGAATGCAATGCAAAATGCACATGAACGTTGCGACGCCTAGCCCGATCCTTTTGGGTACCCTCGCTCACTGTGGGGTTTCAGCCTTCGGAGGGGCTCCTACAGTCCAAGCGCAATATCATAGTAATATACGCTGCGGCGTACAGCCCGATCCACAATCAGTCCAGCTACATGCATGCAAGCCTCACATGTATAAATAATTTACCATTTTTAGTTCCGTTTATCAGTAATTATAGAATTAGGTGTTCAAAACCTCAGAATTTACCCATCATAGTTAAACAGTGCTCTAGCTCAGGACTGATATCATGAAAATATGCTATAATTCATAGAATAGTGATAACGATCCTCACGGGATCTGAATAACCGGCACGCAGCCCAAATATATCCATAACCATCCAAGTAGGAGGTTTACCAGCTCATTTATAGTTAACAACACAGTACAATGCCAATCGGTCAAACAAAGCCATAGCCCCCAATCACAATCGACCCCGCACTCACTGTAGAGTACGTTTCTCGCCTCAAGACAGCGTCACAGTATGATATACCGAGGTTTCAAACCCTCAGGTCATCATCTACAACTATTACTCACCTCGAACCGGCTGCGAGACTAGTCCGCTATGCCTTTCCCTCTAGAATCAACCTCTGCGGGTGACAAATATGATCAAAACCAATAGGAATACATCAAAATAGGCTAATGGAACAAAACCCAATCGAAATAACTCGAAATACATCCAAAAACACAAAGTTGGCAAAACCCGAGCCCTGGAACCACTTCACCAAAAATTACAAAATTCACATTTTCGGAATTCTCGTCTCGCCATGAATCCATACATATAAAATTTATCAAAATCAGAGTCCAATAGCCCCTTCAATTTCAAAATTTTCAATACCAAGAACCAAGCCCTAAATTCCCCAATTTCCACCCAATTTTCAGAGATTTAGATGATGATTCTTCAATAATATCACGAAACTAGCTCATAAAACTTACCTCAAGTCGAAACCTAGGATAAATCCTCTTACTCCCTCGTTCCATAGCTCCAAAATGTGCTAAACAATGGTGGAAAATGATATTAGCTCGCGGATGATATATTATAAAACCCTTCTGTCCGCCCAGAAATTTCCTCTATGCGATCGCATCAACTCCCATGCGATCGAATTGAACAACTTTTCCAGGCCTCTAATATATCCTATGCGACCGCAACACATACTACGTTATCGCATTGCTTCAGAATCCAACACTATGTGATCGCATATGATTTTCTGCGATCGCAGAGAACAACTTCCTCCACCTATGCGATCGCATGCCCCTAACTGCGATCGCATTGAACAATTTCAATGCCTCCCTAAACCTTCTATGTGATCGCTACAGCACTCCTATGATCACATTTAACAAAAGTCTGCAACATTTATGACAGGAAAATCTTATCTCCTAGCAAACCAAAAATGATCTGTTTGAACCTCCGAAATCACCCCGAGGCCCCCGGGACCCCAACCAAAAATACCAAACTACTCGAAAACATCATATGAACTTGTTCCAATCATAAAACCATTACCCTAAACACAAAAATCATCAAATCATGTCGGATTCAAGCCTAAGTTTCAACTATAACTTCCGCAACTAACATTCGATCAAAAACCCGACCAAACGACATCTGATTGACCTAATAATTTGTGGACATATCCAAAACCACCTAATGAAGATACATCAACTCTCATAATTCCATTATGACCCCCGATAAATCTCACCTATCAACCGGAATTCGTCGAAATTCTAACTTAGTCAATTCAAGCCTAATTCTACACCGGACCTCCAAATTCAGTTTCGTATTCACTCACAAGTCATATATCACCACTTGAAGGTGTCTGTATCATTGAAATCTATTGTAATCCCTATTACTCATGAGTCAAGATCCCGTTTACTTTTTTCCAAGCTAGCCTTCTCTTAAAGAGACTAATTGTCTCAATTTCAACCAAACTCTGTCTAATTCACTTCAACTCTCTAAACACATATAATGAAACATGTAGAATAATAAATGGAGAAAATGGGGCGGTAACTCACGTGATGATGGGTCGTGTCGTCACATTTTCTAATGTGAGGTTAATATTTAAAGGGTAAAAAAGGCGAATGACATTTCGCTAAGGGACTTCGTGCTTTTAATATGGTAGAGATTACAACCTATTTTACATTTCAATCATAGCCCTTAAATTGACCCAATTATACCCCAATTAAATCAGCCTAATTATAATTTAACTCGGCCCCGACCCAATTTAGAAACCCATCTGGTTCCCATTATTGATCCAGGCAATTGATCATTTCGATCAACGGCTATAAATCCCCCTTACCAGTTTTAACCCCCAATGACCTACCCTACTCCCTCATTCTCATCTGGCCCACCCCCTTTGGATCTCAAACTCTCTCCAAAACTCTTCGTAACACTACCCTTATCCCATCTTATTTCATCGTGTTTTCACCAGAATCCATGGCTTCTCATGCCATGGACGGTCTGGACTCACCCCTCTCCACCATTAGACCTTGGGTGTTCGAGGATTTGAAGGCTGGCTTCGATGATTTGCTTTCAGATCTTCTAAGATCTTCAGTTCTATGGCTTCTCCGCCCATGCTACGTCATATTAAAGCACTAGAAGCCTGATTCCTGACCTCTTCGACTCAGGATTTGATTCTTCTTCCAAGCCTTTCTCATTTCTAGGTTTTTCTTGAAACGCTAAAGCTATTCAAGTATCTTTTTATTTGTTTGCTTAGATATATGATGTATATGTGCTTTACTTGACATTTAAAGTATTTCCCCAAATTTCCTTTTCAAAATCATTTTTCTTTGACTTAGGGTTTCTGAAAAGTTTCTCAAAACATCTTTGTGATTATTTCCATTATTTCTTTACGTGTGTATGTCTATATCATGCTCATATGTTTTCTTTTTACTACGCATGTGTTTTTTTTCTACTTGTTTTTACTATACATGTTACTCATGTGCTTACATGTTAATCCTTGTTTTTTCTTCCTTACTCTTCTACTATACTGTTGAGTTCTACAATTTTTGTTTGCTTTACTGGACTCTGTTCATGTTCTTGCTAAACGTGTTTCATCTACTTTTGCTTATGTCTGTATCACCTCTTTCTTCTGAACGTAGTTTCTCAAACATGATCTTCATGACCTTGAATCTGTTTTCTTTCTTTGTATAATGATTGTTTGTTTCACAAAAGTCTTTGGAAAAGACTTCTGAGCCTCTATCAAGTGGCTTGCCTTCTATTGTCTGATTCGATTTGAAACCCCAGTATTTAGAGTCTCCTTTGGAAATTTTGATTCTGTGTTCCTAATAGGGTTCCAATTTGGGACCCTGGACTCTCAGGCATTGTGAGTTTGCAAACTGGACTTGTACCCCTTCTTGCTTATGATTCTAAACCTCTCTTTGATTAAACACTCTTCTAAATAACATGATAGTCTCTTCTTGATTCACATATCTGTATGCGTTATATATGAGAACTCTTCTTTCAAAAGGTTTTTACCAACTAATTAATTGATTCTGAAATCCTCTAATGGGGTTTGATTGATTGTTACTGATTTTCCCTAATTGAATCCTCCTTACCTATTCCTGACTTGGTCCATTCGAGTTAAGCATGTAATTGTGATTTTACTGGTTGTTTGATTGATTACCTTTTTTTTTAATAAATTGTGTACCATTGGATTTTGCCTTAAATAACTCTTATGTATTTACACTTCATTGTACTGCCTGGAAAATATTTTTGGTTAACTTTTTTCTTAATTGTCTTTCACCTGTTGGAAATTAGAATCCCTTACTTAAAAGGAGATTGTAACAGCCCGAATTTTCCACCACATGGGTCGTGATGGCGCCTACTATCTGAGTTAGGAAAGCCAACCTTTTAGAACATTTCACAAATTTTATTATCTAAAACAATATGATAAACTGGAACAAATACTTAAAATATGCGGAAGTCTTTTAATAAAGCAATGGCAAGTGCTGAAATTTATAAGCTGTCTCTACCCTGTATCTGGTGTCACTACTCACGGACTACTAAGGAGTACTGGAAACATCAGTCTGAAAGGAAATATAACTGTTTGTTCCGAATATATGGGACAATAAGATAAAGTAAGGATAGAGAAGACGTCGGGTCTGCGGACGCCTGCAAGCTACCGCAGTGTCTCCTGGATCAGAATGCCAACACCTACCCCGTTGTTGCTACTGCCGATCGAATCATGTATCTGTGCAAAAGAGCGCAGTGTAGAATCAGCACAACAGACCCCATGTGTTGTTAAGTGTCTGGCCTAACCCCGGCGAAGTAGTGACGAGGCTAGACAGCACTACCACATATACTTGTGCATTTCAACATATATGGGCAATGGAAGAGGATATAGGAATTTAAACAATTAAGAGGGAGGGGAGCATGCCATGGGGGGTGAAGCAGTTCAGATATATAATCAACAGTTAGAAAAATAAAATTGTACAACAACAACAATCCATAGAAGCAGAATAACCAACAATTGCACGGCACCCCCATCGTGCTTTCACTCTCGTCCTCGCCAACAAAATCAATTAAAGTGTACGGAATCACCCAACGTACTTTATTACTCTTCCTCACCCAATCAATAGTATAAAATAAATCCATGGTTACACGGAATCACCCATCGTTCTTTATCACTCTTCTTCACCCAGTCCATAGTATGGAGTAAATCAATGGTTACACGGCATCACCCATCGTGCTTTATTGCTTAGCCTCACCCAAGCAATAATAATAAGTAAATCAATGACTACACAGCATCACCCATCGTGCTTTATCGCTCAGCCTCACCCAAGCAATAATAATAAGTAAATCAAAGGTTACACAGCATCACCCATCGTGGTTTATCGCTCATCCTCTCATCACAAACAATAGGGCGAAGGTATAAACAAAACCGTAATAATAACCCCAGCAAGGAGAATGCAAACAACTTATGAGTCCCGGCAAGGGAGAATCCAAGTAATACATAATTCTCGACAAGGGAATGATCACAGTACTCTCGCTTGTAAACACTTAGCTTTCCACAAGTTCTAAGTCGATTCAATGCTCCACAATTTTACAAATTACTATTTATCCACAACCGTTCATATCATGTGAACTAATTCAATTCCAACAAGAAACCCTATAATATTATTCGAAATAAAGGCAATTAAGACCCATGGTCATGCTAGATTTGGGTGCATAGGCAACTGTCACCATGCCTATACACCAACTCCACACTTAGCACGTAGCAAGTAATATCCTAATTCTATTCCCTCAAGCAAAAGTTAGAACAAACACTTACCTCGAAAGCTCCAAACTTAACTCACGCCTCTAAGATAGCTTTACCCCTCGAATTCGTCACAAAATCGGTCGAATCTAATCACAATTTACTCAATTGTATCAACAAATGCTAGTTAAATCAATGTGAATGCATAACAATGAATTTCTCAAAGTTTTGCCCAAAAATTCCCAAAATGTCCCCCGGGCCCCTGTGGTCAAAATCTGAGGTTCATACTAATACCGGATTTCCCATTCCACGAGTTCATATATGTAATTTGTTTTGAAATCGGACCCCAAATTGAGGTCCAAATCCCCAATTTTAAGAAAAACCTAGGTTCTACCCCAAATCCTCATTTTTACCCATTGAAAGCTTTGATTTTAAGATGAAATCGTGAAAAAAGATGTTAAAGATCGAAGAAATTGAGTAAAAGTTGACTTACAATTGATTTGGGCAAGAAAGGGTTGAGAGAAAATTGCCAATGAAAGTTTGGTTTTGAAAATATGAAGAATGAGGTTTAAAATCATCTAAGTCTGAACATATAGGTGCATGTATCACAATTGCGAACAAAGCAGGCTTGAGAAATGCGAGATTTTAGTTTGCAATTGCGAACTATGAAGGGTTCTACAGAGTTCGCATTTGCAAACAAATGTTCGCACTTTCGAACTCAAAGCTACAAAGGGGAGTTTCGCAAATGCGTACATTTATTCACAAATGCGAACTCTGGGCTACAAAGGAGAATTTCGCAAATGCGAACATTTGTTCGCAAATGCGAACTCTGGGCTACAAAGGGGAGTTTCACTATGCGAACATTTGTTCGCAAATGCAAACTCTGGGCTACAAAGGGGAGTTTTGCAAATGCAAACATTTGTTCGCAAATGCAAACACTAGGCTACAAAGGGGGACTTCGCATTTGCGAACAATTGTTCGCATTTGCAAATACTGCAGGTCAGGCATACCAGCAGCTTTCAAACACGCCAATAATGAACTCGTGGCCTATCCAAAACTCACTTGAGCCCTCGGGGCTCCAAACCAAATATGCACACAACCCCAAAAATATCCTACGGACTTACTCGTGCGATCAAATCGCCAAGATAACATAATTTACATATAATCAAACCTCAAAACACATCATTACAACCTATTTTCCATAAAACTCTTATTTCTCATATTCAAGTCCAGAACACATCAAACGACATCTGTTTTCAACCAAGCTTTACATATAGCACTTAACGCTCATTTAAGACTTGTACCGGACATCAGAATCAAAATACGAGCCCGATACCATCACTTTATAACTCATTTTCATTTCAATTTCTTATATAAATTTCAGATAAACAATTTCTTTCAAAAATTTCGTACTCGATCCTAGGACCTCGGATTTCGATTCCACGAATATGTCCGGGTCATATAGTTTTATACGGACCCTCAAAGACCGTCACATCTCGGGTCCAAGTCCGTTTAGCAAAAATGTTGACCAAAGTCAACCATATCAATATTATTATCAAAATTCATAGTTTTTAACACAAAATCATATAATTCCACACAAAAAAAATTTCGTCGTTGTGCCCGGACTACGCATGCAAATCGAGGCAGCCAAATATAAGGTATTCAAGGCCTCGGAAGCACAAAAAGGGAGAATTACGTTGATGACCCCTTTGGGTCGTCACATCCTCCACCTCTAAGACAATCGTTCGTCCTCCAACAGACAAAAGAAAGAAGTACCAAAGTCGGGGAATAGATGGGGATAACGGCTCCGCATATCAGACTCGGACTCCCAGGTCGATGCCTCAGGAGGCTGACCTCCCCACTGAACACGCACGAAAGGAAAACTCCTCGACCTCAACTATCAAACCTGCCGATCTAAAATAGCCACCGGCTCCTCCTCATATGACACAACCTTGTCCAATTAGACAGTACTAAAATCTAACGTGTGGGCAGGATCGACGTTATACATCCGAAGCATGGATACATGAAAACCTGGATGCACGGCTGACAAGCTAGGCGGCAAAGAAAGTCTATAAGCCACCCTCCCCACGCGATCAAGAATCTCAATGGGCCAATTAACCTAGGGCTAAGCTTTCCCTTCTTCCTGAATCTCATCATGCCCTTCATAGGAGATACCCGGAGTAATGCTCGCTCACCAGCCATGAAACCAACATCCCTGATCTTACGATCTGCATAACTCTTCTGCCTAGACTAAGCTGACCACAGTCTATCTTGAATGATCTTGACCTTATCCAAGGCCTCCTGTACGAGATCTGTACCCAATAAGCGAGCCTCTCCTAATTGGGGACCGACACCGCCTACTATACAACGCCTCAAATAGAGCCATCTGAATGCTGGAATGGTAGTTGTTGTTGCAAGCAAACTCTTCTAAAGGCAAGAACTGTTCCCACGAGCCTCCAAAATCGATAACGCAAGGTCGGAGCATATCCTCAAGAATCTGAATAGTCCTCTCGGAATGACCGTCTGTCTGAGGTGAAATGTTGTATTCAACTGAACCTGGGTGCCCAACTCATGCTGAACCGCTCTCTAGAAATGAGAGGTAAACTGCGGACCCCGGTCCAAAATAATAGATATGGGCACCACATGAAGGCAAAATGATCTCTCTGATATAAATCTCAACATATCTCTCGGATGAATAGGTGGCAACTAGAATAAAATGCGCTGACTTGGCCAGCCTATCAACAATAACCTATATAGCCTCAAACTTCTTCCGAGTCATCAGAAGGCCAACAACAAAGTCAATGGTGATTCTCTCCGACTTCCAACCGGGAAGCTCACTCCTCTGAAATAACCCACCAGACCTTGATGCTCGTACTTAACCTGCTGACAATTCAGACAACGAGCCACATATGCGACAATATCTTTCTTCATCCTGCGCCACTAATAATGCTATCTCAAATCTTGGTACATCTTTTCGGCGCCCGGGTGAATAGAATATCGATAGCTGTGGGACTCCGCTAAGATCGACTCCCGAATACCATCAACATTGGGAACACAAAACCGCCCCTGCAATCTCAATACACCATCGTCTCCCAGGGTCATTTTCTTGGCACCTCCCTGTTGCAGCGTGTCTCTCAGAACACACAAATAGTGATCATCAAACTGCCGCTCCCGAATACTCTCCATCAATGATGAACGAGCAACAGTGCAAGCCAACATCGTCCTAGGCTCAGAAATATCCAATCTCACAAATCGATTTCCCGGGTGGTATCAGATAGAATCATCATAGTCCTTCAACAACTCCAACCTCCTCCGCTGTCTCAAATTCAACTCATTCTATTTGAATAAGTACTGAAGGTTCTTGTGATCTGTGTACACCTCACACGTCACCCCATATAAATAATGCCTCTAGATCTTCAAGGCATGAACAATGTCTTCCAACTCTAGGTCATGAACTGGATAATTCTTCTTGTGGATCTTCAACTACCTCGAAGCATATGTTATGACCTTGCTATTCTGCATCAACACTGCGCCAAGACTGATTTGGGAAGCATCACAATAAACAGTATAAGGCCCAGATCTTGAGGGCAAAACCAATACTGGTGCTATAGTCAGAGCTGTCTTGAGCTTCTGGAAGCTCGCCTCGCACTCATCTGACCACCTGAACTGGGTACCCTTCTGGATCAATCTAGCCATCAGGGCTCCGATGGATGAAAACCCCTCCACGAAATGTCTGTAGTAACCAGCTAACCCCAAGAAACTCGGAATATCTTTAGCTGAAGCTTGTCGAGGCTAGTTCTTGACTGCCTCTATCTTTTTCGGGCCCACCTGAATACCCTTTGTTGATACGACATGACCCAGGAATGCGACTGGACTCAACCAAAACTCGCACTTCGAGAACTTGGCGTACAACTGACTATCCTTCAGAGTCTGAAGAACCACTCTGAGGTGCTCCTCATTCTCCTCCTGACTGTGGGAGTATATCAAAATGTCGTCAACGAATACAATTATAACTGAGTCCAAATAGGGCTTGCACACTCGGTTCATCTACTCCATGAATGCTGCCGGTAATCAATGGACACTCTCATCAACCCATCCTTTTTCTTCACAATAGCACTGGTGCGCTCCAAGGCAAAACTGTGGGCCTAATGAAACTCTTATCAAGAAAATCCTAAAGCTGCTCCTTTAACTCCTTCAACTCTGGCGGGGCTATGCGATACGACGAAATGGAAATAGGTTGAGTGTCCAGCGTCAGATAAGTACAAAAATTGATATCCCTATAAGTCGACATGCCCGACAGGTCTGAAGGGAGAACCTCAAGGAAACTTCCAAACAATAGGAACAGAACTAATGGAAGGAACCTCTGCGCTCGAGTCGCGACCATACGCCAATTAAGCTAAACTCCCCTTCTTAACCATGCGTCGAGAATTCGTATACGATGTCACACGGGTCGGATGATCTAAAATCCCTCTTCACTCTAAATGGAGAAAATCAAGTAACGCCAAGGTCACGGTCTTGGTGCGACAATTCAAAATAGCATGGCATAGGGAAAACAAATCCATCCCCAATATAACTTCAAAGTCCACCATATCTACGAGTAATAAGCCGACACGGGTCTCAAAACCCTCAAATACTACCACGCATGAACGATGCACTTGGTTGACCATTATAGAATCACTCACCGGGGTGGTCACATATATAGAAAACCCAAGGCCTCACTAGGCATAACCAAAGGGGGTGCAAAACAGGACGAAACATATGAATACGTAGATTCATGATCAAATAGCACTGAAGAATCTCTAATACAAATCAGAATAATATTTGTAATGTCTGCATCTGATGTCTCAACCTCAAACTAGCCGTTGACTGATCCCTACTTGCTGGCGGTCTGGACTCCACCTCTAAGACCTCTACCCTTGCCTCTAGCCGGCTGGGTAGGCTGTGGGACTCCAGTGCCCGGAGCCAAGCACGATAACTCTAATACTGAGAGCTGCTCAGAGCTCTAGAGAAATATCTAACCAGGTGCCTCGGATCACCACAAGAATGGCGGAACCTAGGCTGCTGCGAATGAGCACCCTTCAGCCTCGGGCATGACCTCTTGACGTGACCAAACTCGCCACACTCGTAACATATACACACACGGTGCAACTAAGGAAACTGGGGTTGACCTGGTCGACAACCTAAAGTACCATGAGTGATAGGGGAAACTGGCTGAAAGGGCCTGGAAGGATGGCCTATACCATAAGAACCTCTACCTCCATAAGAGGTAACCCTGAATCGGCCTGCATGAAGGGGCCTCATAACCGATTGATTACAACCTCCTTGGGGCAGTACCACCTTAACTCCACAGCCCTCATTGGCCGTCTCCTGAAAAGGGACCTCACTCCCAATCATAGCCGCTGCACCCGATTGGCCTACTATTGTTGGCTAAGACCCTGGAAGAAAACGCGCTCGAATAACACCGTCCACAAGATCCTCTAATCAAACTAAAGCGTCCTGAAGAACTGGGTGGCTGTGAACCCCTCTGGGACCTGAGTTGGGCCCACCAGAATAATTGGAGCAGGAACCTCATCATCGCAGTCAATGCGAGGCTCCACCTCTAGAACTGCTGTTGAAGACTCATACTGTTGCGCGGTAGAAGAGGAAGCACATATTATCTCCATCTGTGAAAGAATAGAGTAGAAATTCAATAGATGTTTGAGGGATGGAAACGCATGACAAGAAAGAACAAAGTGAAATTTTTCCTAACCATGTAGCCTCTGGGGGATGAATACAGACGTTTTCGTACCGATCCTTTAGTCTCTATCGAGTTTGTCTGTGAGATGTGAGACCCAAGTAACCTAGTGCTCTGATACCAACTTGTCACGACCCGAATTTCCCACCACCAGGGTCGTGATGGCGCCTACTATCGGAGCTAGGCAAGCAAACCTTTTAGAACATTTGACAAAAACTTTTGTCAAAAACAATATGATAAACTAGGATAAATACTTAAAATATGCGGAAGACTTTTAAAAAAGCAATAGCAAGTGCGGAAATTTATAACCTGTCTCTACCCAGCAAACTAGTGTCACTACTCACGGACTACTAAAGAGTACTAAAAACATCAGTATGAAAGGAAATACATATAACTCTTTGTTCGGAATACACGGGACAACGGGATAAAGCAAGGATAGAGAAGAAGCCTGGCCTGCTGACGCCTGCAAGCTATCTCAGTGTCTCTCGGATCAGAATGCCAATACCTACGCTGCTGGTGCTACTACCGATCGAATCCTGTATCTGCGCAAAAGAGAGTAGATTGTAGAATTAGCATAACTGACCCCATGTGCTGGTAAGTTCCTCGCCTAACCCCGGCGAAGTAGTGATGAGGCTAGACAGGACTACCACATGTACCTATGCATTTCAACATATATGGGCAATAGAAGAGGATACAGGAATTTAAACAATTAAGAGGGAGGGGAGTATGCTATGGGGGATAAAGTAGTTCAGATATAAAATTAATAGTTAGAAAAATAAAATTGTACAACAACAACAATCCATAGAAACAGAATAACCAACAGTTGCACGGCACCACCCATCGTGCTTTTACTCTCGTCCTCACCAAGAAAATCAATTAAAGTGTACGGCATCACCCATCGTACTTTATCACTCTTCCTCACCCAATCAATAGCATAAAGTAATCCATGGTAACATGGCATCGCTCATCGTGCATTATCACTCTTCCTCACCCAGTCCATAGTATGGAGTAAATCAATGGTAACACGGCATCACCAATCGTGCTTTATCACTCGACCTCACCTAAGAAATAATAATAAGCAAATGAATGGTTACGCGGTATCACCCATCGTGCTTTATCGCTCAGCCTCGAACAAGCAATAACAATAAGTAAATCAATGGTTACACGGCATCACCCATCATGTTTTATCGCTCATCCTCACCCAAATAATAATCACAAATAACAGGGCAAAGGTATAAATGAACCGTAATAATAACCCCAGAAAGGGGAACACAAACAATAGATAAGTCCCCGCAAGGGGGAACCCAAGTAATACATAAATCCCGGCAAGGGAATGATCATAGTACTCTCTCTTATAAACACTTAGCTGCCAACAATCTAAGTCGAGCCCATGCTCCACAATTTTACAAATCACTATTTATCCTCAACAGTTCATATCATGCGAACTGAATCAATTCCAACAAGAAACCGTATCATATTATTCGAAATAAAGGCAATGAAGACCCACGGTCATACTAGACTCGGGAGCATAGGCAACCGTCACCATGCCTATACACCGACTCCACACTTAGCACGTAGCAAGTAATATCTTAATCCTATTCCCTCAAGCAAAAGTTAGAACAAACACTTATCTCGAAAGCTCCAAACTCAACTCACGCCTCTAGGATAGCTTCACCCCTTGAATTTGTCACAAAACTGGTTGAATATAATCACAGTTAACTCAAATGAATCAACAAATGCTAGTCAAATTAATTTGAATGCATAAGAATGAATTTCTCAAAGTTTTGCCCAAAAATTTCCAAAATGCCCCCGGGCCCATGTGGTCAAAACCCGAGGTTCGAACCAAAACCATTTTACTCATTCCTCCACGAGTTCATATATGTTATATGTTTTGAAATCGTACCCCAAATTGAGGTCCAAATCCCCAATTTTAAGAAAACCTAGTTTCTACCCCAAATCCTTATTTTTACCCATTGAAAGCTTTGATATTAAGATGAAATCGTTATAAAGGATGTTAAAGATTGAAGAAATTGAGTAAAATTTGACTTAGAATTGATTTGGGGAAGAAAGGGTTGAGAGAAAATCGCTAATGAAAGTTTGGGTTTTGAAAATATGAAGAATGAGGTTTAAAATCGTCTAAGTCTGAATATACAGGTGCAGGTATCGCAATTGCGATGATTCATTCACAATTTCGAACTAAGTAGGTTTGGGAAATTGGAGATTTTAGTTCGCAATTGCGAACTATGAAGGGTTCTGCAGAATTCACATTTGCAACAAATGTTCGCATTTGCGAACTCTAGGCTACAAAGGGGAGTTCTGCAAATGCGAACATTTGTTCGCAAATGCGAACTCTGGGCTACAAAGGAGAGTTTCGCAAATGCAAACTCTGGGCTACAAAGTGGAGTTTCGAAATTGCGAACTCTGGGCTACAAAGGGGGACTTCGCATTTGCGAACAATTGTTCGCATTTGTGAACACTGCAGGCCAGGCATATTAGCAGCTTTCAAACATGCCAAAAATGAACTCGTGGCCTATCCAAAATTCACTCGAGCCCTCGAGGCTCCAAACCAAATATGCATACAACCCCAAAAACATCTTACGGACTTACTTGTGCAATCAAATCGCCAAAATAATATCATTTACATCGAATAAAACCTCAAAACACATGATTTCTACCAATTTTTCACAAAACTCTTATTTCTCATTTTCAAGTCCGAAACACGTCAAATGACGTTCGTTTTCAACCAAACTTTACAGATAGCGCTTAACGCTACTTTAAGACTTGTACAAGATGTCGGAAAAAAATACGAGCCCGATACCATTACTTTCTAACTCATTTTCATTTCAATTTCTCATATAAATTTTAGATAAACAATTTCTTTCAGAAATTCCGTACTCGGGCCTGGGACCTTAGATTTCGATTCCGGGAATACGCTTGGGTCCTATTTTTTTCTACAGACCCTCCGGAAGTATCACATCACGGGTCCGTTTATCCAATGTTGACCAAATTCAACCATATCAATATTATTATCAAAATTCATAGTTTTTAACACAAAATTCATATATTTCCACATAAAACTATTTCCAGCTTCGTGCCCGGACTGCGCATGCAAATCGAGGCGACCAAATAAGAGATTTTTAAGGCCTCTAAAGCACAAATAAAGGGAGAATTATGGTGATGACCCCTTTGAGTCATCATAGAGATTGATTTCAATGTTATTCTCTTACCTTTCTTACTCGTTTTCTGCATTATAAAAGGGACTACCCTTCTGCACTTTTGATACCACTTCGAGTTCAATACCTCGAACCTTTAGTCCAATACTTTCAACTTACTTACACACTTACAATACCGCTTTGAGTTCAATACTTTCACAACATTCTATTCTTTCTGAGATCTTTTGGAACTGTTTGCTTGCAACTTGGCTTTTCAAGACTACTGTTTTACTTGTTTATTTTTTCTGAAACTGGTATGTTCTAATTTAACTTTCCTTCCTCAACTCTATGTGGTTATATACAATTTTCTGCAATCTTTTTTACTTTGCTATTCATGTTCATTGATTGATGTTAACTATGTATGTTTTTTTCCTTGCATCTGTTTCTATTGTGAATCCCTACCTCTATTCCCTTCTAAGTGTTCAAGTTAAGGCTCGTGGCCTAGCAGTATTCAAATTGCTATCCAGGTCAGAATCGGATGCTCAATGGATCCTAACCCTTAAGATTTGGCTAACAGGCTGGTCAGGGATGTGTCAGCACTCCTAATTGCTGGGCACGACTACCGGCATGCCATGTCCTTCACTTATTCTCCTCTATGCACTTACACTTGCTCTTAGACTTTAAGTTTTGCTCCCCCTCCCCCTATTATAAGCCTTTCTTTGGAACCTTGAGTTACCTATGAACTTGGACATTTGAGGGTTGGCCCTTCCACACTATACTATAATCTAATTCTTCAATGTATTTGGGGTGTAAGCACTGCCCGAAGCCCTTTGAGGCTCTTAGGGAATTTTGACACATCCACCAAGAGAAAGGCTTTTGAAAAATTGATCCTGGAAGTTGGTTTATATCATATTATTAGACCTTAAGTCTGAATTAGGCTGTTTGGTTGTAGCTTGAACTTCTGATGTAATTTCACTTCTCTTATTCATTCAGGTCCGTAATAACTATGGGGTTCTGGTGAAAAGGGGAGGGTCGCTCATGTATGCATATGGGTAGAAATCACGCTTCAGGTATTTACTGTTGCAATCACAACCTGCGCTTTCACTTATGCATTTCACATAGAAATCATGTCTATAAGTTATGCATTAGATGTAGAAATCCTGCCTACAAGTTATTTCATTACTACATTAGAAACCATGCCTATAAGTTTCTGCATATAGAAATCATGATTTTTTTTCTGCACCTCTGCATATACGTCTGTCATTAGGCAAACAGTCTAGAGATTAAAAATAATAACAAGTTGCATCCTAGATATCATGCCTATAGGATTCTTGCATCCCGATAATCGTTTTAAAATCAATAACGCTTGGAAATCATGACTATAGGAGCAGCCTTCTGAATTTGATTCGTCTATTTCATCTATAAGTCTAAAATCAGTTGTTTAATATCTACAGAATTTAGTTGGTTCTAAAATCACTAACCCGTTTTTTAGAATCACTATATTTCCACCTAGGCAAGCAGTAGTTACTTGATTAACTGTTTCAGTTCTTGATAAACTAAAACCATATAAGGCCTAATTTGGACCTCTCATCTGAGAAATATGTGACAAAGCAACATTTCCTAATGCCAAATTTAATTCACACTGAAACCAGTGTCTGAAGTCATGCTAGACAATTTGCTTTTATTTAGTGAGGAGATTTGTTTGAGCCTTTAAATTGCTATTTGTTCTCCCTTAAATGCTTATGTGCTTTATTTGTCGCATTAAAATTTTGTCCTTATAAACTTTAAAATAACCCCAATCTCTCCCCGTTTTGGACTAGTAGTCGCAACTGCCTTCAGGACTTATAGGATTGGGATGGGTAATAGAAAGCAATTAGTAACAATATCCTTCCGCGTTTTAACACATTAATGGGGTAAGAAGGGTAGATATGGATATAATGACCGGTGCGCTAATACCACGTGCAACCCCTCTTCTGATGAGTGATTGTCGGGTATTGCATTGATGTGATCCATGTTATTTATAAACCTAGGACCCCCCATTTCTCTTTACTTGTTTATTTTCTTTAGAATTGTTCAAACTATTTCATTAAAATTTCTGCTTTCTTTATATTTCTTCAAACTTTCAGTTCACTTACAACATTATGTGTAAATCCCCTTCTATTTGAGACCTCTATCTGCTTACTTGTTATTTAAAATTACAATTGTAATATGACCGGAAACCACACTAGTTGATCTTGAGGGGTTCTTAACACCTTCCCCTCGAGATAATTTCTAGCTCTTACCCAAACTCTGGTTTTCCAACTCAAAATGCACTTTAATCATTAGGTGGCGACTTTTCAATCCAAAAACCCAATTCCTAAGAGGGAACGAGTTGTCCTCCAAAATGTCATAAACCCGATTTTACCTTAAAAAAAAGGGGGCACGACAGCATGGCGGCTCTGCCTAGGACTTCTTTAGGCTTTTACCTTTTCATGTTACTTGTGACTTTTCTACCTCTCTATTGCCTTTATTTAATATCTTTATCTCTTTTCTACTACAAAACTGACTTGTCTCTTTGTTTTTTACTGCTCAACTTTCATTTACTCTTACTGAGCTGGCGTACTCACGTTACTCCCTACACCTTGTGTGTAGATCCAGGAGTTGCGGGTCGCGATAGTGAGCAATGATTGTCCATTCAGTAGGATTTCGGAGTCGCAAGGTATGCATGGAATTCACATCCCTTTTCTTCTCCCTCATATCTTCCCTAGCTTTAATTTAGTATTGTCTTCCAGTCTTGTTTAGACTTTTTTGTATTGAGAAAGAGACATAGTTTCTCGTGAGTTGTGAGACCCCGACGTCGGGCTTGTATATCTATTCCGCACTGGTTATTTAGACTTAAATTATGAGATTTCTTGTTAATTAATGGCTTAAAATTGACTTTTATTGAATATAGGTTTGATTCAGAAATTGCGTTGGCTGACCTAGTTTCACGATAGACGCCATCACGACTGGGTCGGTTTTAGGGTTGTGACAAAAGACATATAAGAATCATCTTAAATCTCTGATGTGCCACTGTATATGCATACTTATTATACTCATATATATATACAATGCTTCTCTTTGGGAATATTATCCATATCTTATGATGTATGACTGCCCAACTCATCAGTGGTAACTACCCGACCGGCCGTCACATAGTGGTAAATGTATGACTGCCCAACCGGTGGTAAATAGTGATACTTAACTGCTCAACCGATGGTAACTGTCCAACCGGCAGTAGCCCGGTGCTAAATGCATGTCTGCCCAACCGGCCATAGTACGGTGGTAAATGAAGATGCAAGACTGCCCAACCGGCCGTAGCATGGTAGTAAATATGTAACTGTCCAACCTACCATAGCTCGATGGTAAATGCATATAGACATTCTTAATTGCTAAAAGTAAAACCAATTATGGAATATTATTACGTTTAGGTAACGTTATTTGGATCATGCCAAAAAAAAAATAGCCTTAACATATCTTGAATAGAAAAAAATTCGTATAATATTTTTGAGAAAGATTGTACCGTACTATGTTAGAATTGAAATCATACGTACGTTGCAATAAGATTCGGTAGACTTCGTATCAAATGTTTGAATCAATCTCGGTTCTATTGCAACATTATTTAGCCGAAGCTTTCCCCCTTTTGGGCGTGACATGCACTCTGTGACGTAACATGAACCCATTGAACATACTTCAACTGTTGTTTCATTCTTCTTCTTGTTTTTTAATAGTATCAAAAAATATAGAAGAAAATTATTTAACCAAAGCTACGATTATGCGATCCTTTTCCGCCCCTTCGTTTTTACTTTTTTATATACATATTCCTCCATTTTAAATCATGCAACATATATTAAAAATGTGAGAGTCATACTTTCTCTAATCCAAAAACTGTCATGTTGAAGTTCTTATCCAAATATATTAATTAATTAGGTAATATCCCACTATCCAATAATTAATAAATTATTTGTATAATTAAGAATTATCTCAAATTACTTAAAGTTTTATTTATGTTTAATACACTTGATAAGCATACTATCATGGCCATGTGGTGCCACATATAAAATAAATACATACACTATTATTTTATTAAAACATCCATATAAAAAAATGTTCACATTTTCTTAACTTCTAATTTTCCTGATCTCATATAAAGAGCAAAGTACTCGTACGCTTAATTCTTAAAATGGTAAAAGATAACCTTATTTTCTTGTGAAAGAATAATAATTTCTATCTTTACAATAAGAAAAATCTCATAAACATTTTCATATTTTGTGTATAGATTAAAGTAGTAATATTAATAACTATATAAAATTATTATTTTTTAAAAAACTATTGCAAAAATATTTTACTCAAAATACCATATGAGAAGTATATAACGGTATCAAAGTTGTTAAATTTAGGGGGTGTAGCACATCCATTTGTACTTCGAATGGCTTGGCCAAATCAAGAAGGGCTAAGACAAGGCTACTAGACATAGCCGCTTTTTAGTGTGTTGAATGCCTCTTCACGCTTGGGACCCTAATCCCAAGGCATGACCTTCTTTAACAGTTATGTAAACGGCAATGTAATGATAGGGTAATTCTTCACAAATCGTCGATAAAAGTTGCATAGGCCAAGGATCGCCCTCAAGGTATGGATATCCTTAGGCGGCCAATATGTGATAGCCTGAATCTTCTAGGGTCCATCTTTATCTGCACCTCCTCGACCACATGTCCAAGAAAGTAATTATGTTTTTGGGAAAATGCGCATTTGGACATCTTCACATATAGTTCATGCTTCCACGGTCGGGCTAGGACCGTCCACATGTGCTCCATATGTTCCTCTAATATTTTGCTATATATCACAATGTCACCGAAGTAGACCACTACGAACTCGTCAATTCTCGGAATACTTAAGAATGCGGCTAGAGCATTAGTCAAGCTGAATTGCATGACCAGGAAGTCATACGACCCATATCTTATCACACATGTCATCTTGTGTTCATCTCCCTCAACAATTCGTACTTGCTAGTAACTTGTCTTCAGGTCTATTTTGGTAAACACGGTAGCACCACCTAATCTATCGAACAAGTATGTCATTAGCGGGATAAGGTACAAATTCTTTATGGTGATTTCGTTTAGGGCCTGATAATCCACACCGAATAAGGTGTCATCCTATTTATTTTGGAAGAGCTTAGGAGACCTATAAGGCACTTAGAGGGCACAATAATCCTCGTCCCTAGAATTTTTGTCAATTGTCTTCGAAGCTCAACTAGCTCAGCTTGTGACATTGTGTAAAGAACCGAGCAGGTGGCTTCGCACCCGGTACCAACTCAATCTCATGGTCCATAGTGCGCCTAGGAAGGAGTCTCCTTGGCATGTCATGTTGCATGACTTCGTCAAACTCCCTTACTAATTTCTTCACATGTGTAGGAATGGTACCCGAAGAGTGTTCAATATCTTCAATACAGAGGGTAGCGAGGAAGGTATGTTCATGTATTTTGACTCCCTTCTTCAATTGTAAGGTCGATACTCTCTTCGCGAACATCTTTATAGTTGTGCATGGGATAATGTAGGTCTTGGCCCTATTGGTTCCCATCATCATCACCATATCTACATATGGTACAGGAATGGTGTTGGTCTCTCTCATGAATTCCAACCATACTATCAGCTCAAAGTCATCTATGATCACTATGCGCAAGTTCAATTTTCCTTCATAAGGACCAAGCTTCACTGGCATTCCTTTGGCTATTCCACCTATTGGCTGAGGCGATGAGTTGATAGCCCTGACACGACCTCTTCCATTTCTCACAACTAGACTAAGGCTCTCTACTTGAGTTGAGGCAAAGTAGTTTTGAGTAACGCCTGTGTCTATCATCGCCCAAAATGGACTTGCCATTAACTTTCATCTCGAGAAATATCAAGGACTTCTCTTGGTCATGAGGAATCCTTTCATCTGCCTTCTTTTTCCCTTTCTTGGTGGTTGGGCATGGGTCCTTCTTCTTGCGGATGCCAGCACTAGTTCCCGCTAAGGCCCGAGAAAAAGAACAAACAAGTGTTATGAAGGCACCTATTGGATTTGTTTGGTCAAGATCATCTTTGTTAATCCATCCCATCATCAAAATATTGATTGGTGTACATGTGGGCATTCATTGTTCCAATATGATCTGTCCCATCATCAAAAGTTCGATAGTTGTACATCTGTACATATAGGCTATCATTGTTCCTATATGGCCTACTGCAATGATGGCATCCTGAAGGGGGATTTCTCCCCCCCCCCCCCCCCATCGTTGTTGTTAGATGCAGCACTATTTCTAGCTAAGGAAGGAGCCTTAGATTTGGTTGCGCTCTGATCTCCTTTGCTTCTACTAGGGGCACCAATGCTAGGCTGGCCCCCTTTGTATCCCCCTCGGACAGGCGGTTAAGGCATATCCTTCCTAGCTTCCACTTGATAGTCTCCAAGGCACTCCGCTGCTTGGATCACCTTGGGTAAAGTGTTTACCATTTGTCTTTGCAGCTCCATACGTGCATAAGGTTTCAACCCTTCTAGGAATGTGAAGAGTTTGTCTTTCTCCCCCATGTCTCGTATGTTCAGCATGAGTGCGGAGAATTCTCGCACGTGATCCCACATTGATTTGGTTTGGTAGAGCTCCCGTAGCTTTCTCTGTGCATTGTACTTAACATTTTTGGTTAAGAACTGTAGGCATATGTCTACCTTTATTTCTTCCCATGTCTTGAGAGTATCTCCAGCAGCCTTGATAGGTTTGTATTTCACCTGCCACTAGAGTTTAGCATTACTCTGAAGATATCTGGCCGCAATTACTACCTTTTTAGCTTCTTCTAGATCTCCCAAGGCATCAAAATACTGTTCGATGTTGAAGATGAAGTTTTCCAATTCTTTGGCATTTTGAGCTCCATTGTATTGTTTTAGCTCGGGAATCTTCAACTTTTGTAGCACAGTGGTCTGATTCACAGCAACCCCTATCTGGTTTCCACCTCCTCAGATGAGACCTTGTAGTGCAGCATTGATAACATTGAGATGGCCTGTCAAGTTATCTATGGTTTGTTACATAGCAATCACCATGTCTGCCTTTTGTGCCCCATAGGCTAAATCACCGGTACGCTCCTATTGGAGGCCCTCGAATTTACCAAGAACTTCGGCTGCCATTTGTTGGTCTCCTTCAGAGTCACGACTGATGTTCGCTATGCCACATTCGGCCTGTCGCATCCTGCGATCCAGATCGTCCAACCTTTGCACTATAGTTGTTCTTACATTAGGAACCGTATTCACAATAGGTCATAATACATCAACCGTCTCTTCAGGGCCCGTAATGTAGTCCCCATGATTCACCATGGTCAAAAATGATGGTAATGGCAATATGTTTCCTCATCTGATGTCGAGCCCAGGCTCTAATACTAACTGTTACGCGGGGTCTTCCTGAGATTCCTTGGAAGGACGACATAAAGTTTAGCAACTGTTGTCCGTGTAGTTACTATCTGCCACGGGGTTCCCCTTCGCACACTAGACGAGATTGTCAGTGACGTACAGGGAAGTCAATGTCAAGAGCAATTGAGAGAGTGGAAAAGAGAATTGAGAATAAAAGAAAGCTTGATTACACTAATGAAATCTATTACAGAAAAGCAATACAGTGTTAGGGGGGGAGACATCAGTACAAAGAATTATTTGCTTGCTAGAAAGTTTGATTGCTCGATCCCCCCTAATAGTATTTTAAAAAAACCAAAATTACAAGACTTGACCTAACTAAGCAGAGAGATATAATGGTAATACATGAAATAAAACTACTCTACATTTACAATGAAAAAGGACTTAGCTTCCTACAAAGTTGAAGCCGGTCTGTTGGTAGCAACCTTGTCTTCAGCATTAGAGTCTGCGCGTGTGGCACTATTTGCGCGCATAGAGCTATTGGCATTTGTTTGTGGCTGGGCGCTGGCAACGGCTATCAGTGGGGCGACATAGGTACAAGTGTGCTTGTCACTTGGCGTGGACAAGACCGTGGGGCCAATCATATCGCTAGTTGTTAGGAGGTTAGTCAGGACACCATGGAGCGTGTCCAAAGGGTCATGGGACACGGCTGGAAAGCCATGACATAACTCATGCATGTTTGGGCGATCTTAATTAAGCAACACTTACCCATTTTTCTCTGTCTTTCTTATAGTAGGAACACTTCAATCCTCTTATCTTTTGAGTAATTAGGTTCTTTTGACACTATTACTGTCTCTCCAAGAATACCACTATTACCGTGGGAAGTCAAACATCCTTCTATTTCTGATATATAGATGGTGATTTGTAGTATCTTTGAAAATTTTTTAACATATAAAATCTTATCTTAAAAATATTAAAATTAATATTCGAATTGACATGGTTCTCCGATCCGAATTCCGCAATTATTCTTTTTGGGGAGGGGGGAACGAAGCGCCAAGTTTATATACTAATATTGTGGGTGTACGCGTATTGGTCAATTACCGTAATTTCACTAGAAAATATTTTGACATGATTATAAGGCTAGTTTCTAGCTTTGTCACGCATTAACCAAATATAGGATGAATGAGTATATGAATTGAAAATGGCTACTTGAGGAATGATTTATTTATGATCTGGATTATTGCTAGACGCTAAGGTCTGTTACACTAATGATCAAGCTTGCACAATTGCATGACAGCAATCGCCAACTGTAGTTCATATTTCTTTAAGTATGAATTTCAGAAAATTTTCTCTTCAAAGAAAAATTTGTGTTAGCTAGGTGTGAAAAGTGCATATTCGGGAGTGAAGTAAATTAACAATATTTCAAAGAATTATAGCATATTTTCTCTTTCTCTTGATTTTAAAATAAAAATTACATAAGAAGAGAAAGAATATCATTCTGAACGAAAGAAATTTTTTAAGTGATATGCTTGCTAAAGACATATATAAAGTTCTTCAAGCTTGAAGTAGCTGTGATGGACTTTTTTAGGATAGCAGATGTTGTCAATTCAATAATAATAGATATTTCATAAGTTAATGTTGCTAATAAATATTTCATCTCCTTAAGCCAAATATCATCCTAGAAAAAAACACTTGACATAAGTAGTTAATAATTAGTTATTTATATATTATTAAAAGGGGAGGAAAAAGCTCTTTCCTTAAATCAAGTGGCAGCCTAGAAAAAAGTTACATAGCGTAAGTAGTTAATAATTAGTTATTGATTATTATTTTTGAATTTAAATATCTTTAAAATAATAAAATAAAATATCTTATAATAAAAAATAAAAACTTTAAAAAAATGTCAATTTAAACTGGAGAGTAGTTTCAAGTTGGAGTTTTAGATTATTTTAAAATAAAAACTAAAATTTTCATTTAAAAAAAAATCTTCCCAAATTAAAATTTCTTTGTTTTTTAATAATTATTTTCTTTTTAAAAATAATAATTTGTTTATTCAAAAATTATTATTGATAATAATATAATAAAATAAAAAATAAAAATATTTATCTTCTATTATATTATAAAAATAAAGTACCATACAAAAATTTAAATAAAGTAATATGATAATAAAAGTTTCTATTGAGCTACCAACAGAGATCTGGGTTATGGATCCGAATGGGAAAAAGTTTCTTCAAGATGTGGTTTATGAGTGGAAGCCCTCCTATTGTGAGAAATGCCAAACAATAGGACATAACTGTGCAGCGCAGCCAAAGCAAGTCCCAAAATAGCCTACACAAGTGTGGAAGCCAAAATTAGTCCAGGAATGGAGAACTAAGGGCCTTGTCCAAAATGTACCACTACAGAAGCAGCATCAAATACAGCATAATGAACCCAAGGGGTATCCTACTGAAGCCAGGACAGTCCCGAGCCAGAGGATTGACAAAGGCAGGGATAAAGGGAAACAACCTCACAGCCCAGCTCTCAACATCACTAACTTCCCACCTCTGTCCCCCATCACTGTGAGTAATAGATTTGAAGTAATCTCTAGTAGTAAAGAAGACCCTCCAGGGGACCTAGGGGGATCAACATCTCATCAATAAAGTGGTTAATTTGGAATATAAAGGGTGTAAATAAAAGGTACAAGCAGAAAGAAGTTAGGGAGTATATTAGGAAAAACAACATTAACCTAGTTGGATTAGTAGAAACTAAGGTAAAACAAATACATGCTAGTAGAATTGCTAACCTACTAGCACCAGGCTGGGGTATCTTAACAAACTATGTCTCGGGTGAAAAGGGCAGAGTGTGGATTCTGTGGAATCCAAAAGTCTTTGAAGTCACTTGTGTTCTGGAGGAAATCCAATTGATTCACAACAAGGTTATTAGCAGGACAGGGGATTTCACATGCTTCCTCACTGTGGTGTATAGATTCAATGGGCTGGAGCAGAGAAGATCCCTATGGAGCAGGCTACAAACACTGTCATCAGGAGTGCAAGATCCTTGGGTAGTTGCTGGTGATTTTAATGCTGTCTTATGTGACAAAGATAGGCAATCTTGCAAACCAGTAAGGCTCCCTGAAACTCAAGAGTTTAACAAATGTATTCAGCTAGCTGGTTTGTCAGAATTGACATGGAGGGGTGAATATTACACATGGACAAATAAACAGACTGGTGTGGACAGAGTATGCAGTAGACTGGACAGGGTCTTTGGAAACTATGAATGGATGATCAAATGGAACCAAGTGGTAACTGATTATGACCTTCCTTTAATTTCAGACCATAATCCCATGATAATTACATTAACATCATCTTCCTGGAATGGGAAAAAGAATTTCAAGTTCTTTAATGTATGGGTTGATCATGAAGATTTCCAGCAGATTATGGCAAGAGTTTGGCAGACTGGGAATTCTACTACTATGACAGCAATATGGTCCAAACTCAAAACTTTGAAGAGCCCTGTGAAAGTCCTGAATATTAAGTAATTCAAAACTATCTCACAGAGAATAGACCATAGCAGACAGGAACTGGGGACAATACAAGCCCAGATGACACAGGCATACTCTGATGCCCTACAACAGAAGGAGAAGGAGCTGGTGCTGAAACTGGAAAAATGGTCAATGATTAAGGAAAGTGTCCTGCAACAGAAGGCAAGAGCAAAATGGATACAACTTGGGGACTCCAACACTAAGTACTTCTCTGCAGTAATGAAGGAGAGAACTCAACACAAACATATTACTGAACTTACCACTGCAATGGGTACCAAACTTACTACAACTGAAGATATCAAAGAGGAGATTATGGGATTCTACAAGGCACTGATGGGAACCTCTGTAAACACCCTGCCAGCTATAAATCAACTGTACATGACAAATGGCCCAAAACTAACACAACAACAAAGAAGGGAACTATGTGCTGATGTAACTGATACAGAAATTGTGGAGAGTCTCAAGGCGATTGGAGATGACAAAGCACCAGGGATAGATAGCTACAATGTTGTATTCTTCAAAAAGAGGTGGGGAATCATTGGTAGGCAAATCACCACAGCCATCAAGCAGTTTTTCACCTCAACCAGGATGTTCAAACCTATAAACTGTGCAACCATTACCCTCATTCCTAAAGTGTCCAAACCATCTACAGTCAAAGAGTATAGGCATATTGCCTGCTGTTCTGTCCTCTATAAAATTATCTCAAAAATTCTGGCTAACAGGTTGCAGAAGGTGATGGCAAGTATTATCAGTGAAGCCCAGGCAGGCTTCATCCCAGGCAAAAAGATCCAAGACAACATTATTCTGGCATATGAACTAGTCAAAAGCTACACTAGACAACATGTGTCTCCTAGATGCATGATTAAAATCGATCTCCAGAAAGCTTATGACTCAGTTGAATGGGTATTTCTACAGCACGTTATGGAACAGATTGGCTTCCCTAACACCTTCACCAAATGGATAATGGAATGTATCTCAATAGTGAGCTTCTCTGTGCTAGTCAATGGAGAGGCTACTAAACCCTTTGTTGCTGCTAGGGGCCTTAGGCAAGGGGACCCCATTTCCCCCTACCTATTTGCTCTGGTCATGGAGTACTTAAGCAGGTCATGCAACTCACTAAAGGGAAATCCAGCATACCAGTTCCATCCCAGATGTAAGAAACTGGGTATTACTCACATGTGCTTTGCTGATGATCTGGTACTGTTTGCCAAAGGTGATATTACTTCTGTCATGGCCCTATCCAGATGTTTCTCTCAATTTTCATGAAGATCTAGATTACAAGATAATTTGAACAAGAGCTCTGTCTACTTTGGGGGGTTGAACTGGATATCCAGAAATAGATTCTCGACCATCTTGGCTATGAACAAGGTCAATTGCCATTCAAGTACCTAGGAGTCCCCTTGTCCACCAAGAAAATCACATTGCTTCAATGGCAACCTCTAGTGGACAGGATCACTGCCAAGATCACCTCATAGACTGCCAAAACACTGTCATACTCTGGAGAATCCAACTTGTAGAAAATCATTCTATCTATGATATGTGCGCTTTGGTTGTATAAGCATGATTTTCAGGTATAGGTTTTGATGAATGACAAACAATGAAGTCAAGTGTCAAACAACGATATTATATGACAAACAATCAAGATTGAATGCCGAGAAGCATATTGATGACGGAATTGCATAGACAAGCCAAAGACGAGATCAAAAGTTCAAGACCAAAGACCCAAGGCGTAGGTCATTAGGTAGAACCAATGTAAAAGCAACGTTTAAATTATCTCGTCTTTTGGCTCAATATAGGTCATCATAAATATGCATATTTTATTAAATCATATATATCATAAATATTTTTAATATACTTCAAACAAAATGATTTTAACGTTTTCATTTTAACAAAAATGGTTTTTGAAGTAAGTTTTCGATTCTGGTATATGTTGGTATGCTCCAGCTTTGATTCTGGTATACTCTGATATATACCAGCTTTGCTGAGTTTCCAGATTTTACTGGAGCAACATAATCGATTATGTGATTGGAATAATCGATTATTTCACTATCTGTTGCCTTCCCAACGTTCCGTTTTATGAACGTTGAGAAGATAATCGATTATGCAATCACATAATCGATTATTTTGGCTTAAAATCAGCATAATTGATTGTCAATTAAGCAACGGACATGCACCTTTTAACCCCTATAAATAGAGGTCTTTTGAGCTGATTTTAAACACACAACACCTCCCAATATTCATATACATATTAATATTATTTGAGCATCATTATAGAGCTTTTTTGAGCCATTTGAGAGACAACTTTGAGTTGTTCATAGAGCTAATATTGTATCTCTTTATCTACTCTTTTGAGAGAGTTCTTGTTGTGAAAGAGAAAGGTGTTTAAGAAGAACATATCTTCTCATTGATTGTCAGGTTTGCTAAGTACCCTCAATCTTAGTGGTTGAAGTCTTGAGGTGCGGTATCCTCGAGCAAGTTGAAGTCTTGTTGAGTGTACATCTACGAGCAAGTGTAACAGTTTGTTAGACACCCGAAAGCTTAACGGAGTTAGTGGAATCTCGAGAGAGTCTCTCTTCTAAAAGTTCGAGTCTTGCCTTCAAAGTTCGAGTCTTGCCTTCAAAGCCTCATCTTCTAAAAGAGTAGAGGTAAGTGATTCGGAAAGCGATGATGATATTATTATCAATGATATAATTGAAAAGTTTTATAAGTTTATGAAGAAGGAAATAAAGAAGGAAGAACCAAGTCCTTCATGCCAAAATTATGGAAAACTTGGCCACACCAAATCACATTGTCCAAAACCCAAGGACAAGAATAAGAAGAAACACCATAGGCACGTGACATGGGATTCGGACAGCTCGGGCGATGAAACTGCCGCACTATGCCTCATGGCCAACGAGAAAGAAAAGGTAAGTAATTCTAACTCTTATTCTGATGAAGAATTACAAGAAGCTTTTCAAGAATTGTATGATGAATTGAAAAAGTCTTCAAAAATCTCCAAAGAGGCCAAGGCTAAAATTAAAGTTTTAGAAGAGAAAAATAACTTTTTGGAAAATGACAATATTGATCATAGAAATAAAATTAAGGAGATGAATGAAGCCTATTCAATTGATCAAAGTTCAAATTGTTCTTCTTGTAAGTCTTTGAAAATAGAGAACATAGAACTTAGAAACACACTAGAAAAACGTAGTGTTGATGATCCTAAAACAATTGAAGAAATGAAAAAGGATGATAGAAATGAAGTTAGACCACCTAGAAATAATTCTAGGAACTCCACAAATAAGTCTAAAATGAATCATTTTAGACCACCTAGAAATAACTCTAGGAATCGCAATACGTCTAGGAATAACGACTTTAGATCACCTAGAACGTTTTTGGCTCAACCAAGACATATGCACAACCCGAATGTTAGATGTCATTATTGTAACCGGGTAGGACACGTAGCACCCGTATGTTTTGCAAAACATAGAGATTTATCATTTGTCTATGATTATTATTTGCCTAACCCACAAGGACCCAAAAGCGTTTGGGTACCGAAAACCTATTTTTAGGTACGTTTGCAGGTGTGCTTGAAGACTACAATATCGTAGTAGATGCACCAAGCACGAAACCTTATTGCATCGAGGGGGAATTTCGGTTAGTTATTTTTTTTTATAAAAACGTAATAGTTTATATGTGTTAACAATTAATATATCCTTGTTAACAATTGATATTAATTATTTTTGTTGATTCATGTTTTGATAATTTTTATCTTGAATAACAATTGATATCGATTATCTTTGTTAAAAATATTGTTTGATGTTTTGATGAATATCTCTCTAGTTTGAATAACAGTTGGTATATTCGCTAAAAATAACCTTTGATATGGTTGTTATATTTTTACTAACATTTGGTATTATTTCATGTTGGCATGATTTTTTAAATATCGTCAATGTATATTCCTCATTATATTTCCTATCTTATATATGACACTAACAATTGATATACCCAAAAGGGGGAAGTGTCAAAAGGGGATAATAGCCTTTGTATACTCTCTTTTTGCTAATGCCAAAAGTGGGAAGAGTTTAGGCGATACGCATCAAATAAAGGGGAATGTATCTACGTTATAATATGCCTTATTTGAGGGGAAATCATCATTAAGGGGAATTGTTTGCATAAATTGTATGTTGAGGTATAGCATGAATTTAGGGGGAATCCAATATGCATATCTCCTGTTGTTTGTCATTATCAAAAATGGAGAAATTGTAGAAAATCATTCTATCTATGATATGTGCGCTTTGGTTGTATAAGCATGATTTTCAGGTATAGGTTTGATGAATGACAAACAATGAAGTCAAGTGTCAAACAACGATATTATATGACAAACAATCAAGATTGAATGCCGAGAAGCATATTGATGACGGAATTGCATAGACAAGCCAAAGACGAGATCAAAAGTTCAAGACCGAAGACCCAAGGCGTAGGTCATTAGGTAGAACCAATGTAAAAGCAACGTTTAAGTTATCTCGTCTTTTGGCTCAATATAGGTCATCATAAATATGCATAAAATCATTTTATTAAGTAATATATATCATAAACATTTTTAATATACTTCAAACAAAATGATTTTAACGTTTTCATTTTAACCAAAATGGTTTTTGAAGTAAGTTTTCGATTCTGGTATATTCTGGTATATTTTGGTATACTCCAGCTTTGATTCTGGTATACTCTGATATATACCAGCTTTGCTGAGTTTCCAGATTTTACTGGAGCAACAAAATTGATTATGTGATTGGAATAATCGATTATTTCACTATCCGTTGCCTTCCCAACGTTCCGTTTTATAAACGTTGAGAAGATAATCGATTATGCAATCACATAATCGATTATTTTGGCATAAAATCAGCATAATTGATTGTCAAGTAAGCAACGGACATGCACCTTTTAACCCCTATAAATAGAGGTCTTTTGAGCTGATTTTAAACACACAGCACCTCCCAATATTCATATACATATTGATATTATTTGAGCATCATTATAGAGCTTTTTTGAGCCATTTGAGAGACAACTTTGAGTTGTTCATAGAGCTAATATTGTATCTCTTTATCTACTCTTTTGAGAGAGTTCTTGTTGTAAAAGAGAAAGGTGTTTGAGAAGAACATATCTTCTCATTGATTGTCTAGTTTGCTAAGTACCCTCAATCTTAGTGGTTGAAGTCTTGAGGTGCGGTATCCTCAAGCAAGTTGAAGTCTTGCAGAGTGTACATCTACGAGCAAGTGTAACGGTTTGTTAGGCACCCGAAAGCTTAACGGAGTTAGTGGAATCTCGAGAGAGTCTCTCGGGGACTGGACTAACCACAAGTTGTGGTGAACCAGGATAAATTCGGTGTGTTCTTTCCTTGCTATATTTATTACCGAATTTATTTTATTCCTGCAATTTTTAATTCCGCAATATTTATCAATATTCTCGTGCTGCACTATTCACCCCCCCTCTAATGACGGGCATAAAACCTAACACAACTGGTCCAAGCCGTCATTTTTGGTGTCCAAGCTTACTGGGCACAACTGTTCATACTCCCTATTAAAGTCCTGAAGATGATTTAAGGCATTTGTAGGAGCTTCATTTGGTCTAGGATGAACACTATCACTAAAAAAAGTATATATCTCCTGGAACAAAATGTGCACACCAAAATCAGTAGGAGGGATGAATCTCACTAATCTCAAGCTCTGGAATAAAGCTGCCATCGCAAAGACATGCTGGGATCTAGCTCATAAAAAGAACAAACTGTAGATTAGGTGGATCACTGTGTACTATAACAAAGACAGACCTATTGAATCCATTCCAATTCCTGCTCAGGCAAGTTGAATGGTCAGAAAGATCATCCAATCAAGAGACATCTTACAGAGGGTCTAAAACTGGAAGGAACAGGGATGCTCAATTAGACAGTTGTACCATTCACAGATGCAAGACCTGGCGAGAGCCTCATGGAAGAACTTAATCATACAAAACTATGCAAGGCCAAAGGCAACCTTCAATCTATGGCTATTCTTACATGACAGACTCCCTACAAAAGATAGATTGCACAACTCGGGACTGAGTGTTGATCAACAATGTACCTTATGCCAAAATCACCCAGAATCTAGAGACCATTTGCTATTGTCCTGCCCAGTCACTGTTGACCTATGGGAAAGAATAATAAATTGGCTGAAGGAGACTTATCCTCAAGTCAATGACAGGAACCAGAAAATGCAGTGGCTAGTAACCAAAGCCAAGGGTCGAACATGTCGAGCGACAATCTTCAAAATGGTAGCAGCTGAATTTGCATACACTATCTGGTTGGAAAGGAATTCAAAAGTCTTCAACAAGACATTTCGCTGTAATACAGCCCTTTTGAGAGACATAGTGTATAATTGTAATGTTAGAGGTACCCCACGAATTCGAAAACAATTACAACACCTTCGAATATAGTAGTGATAGGTAGTTAGGATAGTAGATACAGTTTTAATGTTATCTTACAGATAGTCAGCTGAGCTGAAGCTAGACTATGATTTTGTAATGTTACTTCATTGGTGATTAATGAAAAACCTTAATTACCAAAAAAAAAGTTTCTATTAACAATAGAATAATACTAAATATTTCATAATATAATAAAGAAAAATATGGTATAAAAACGTTATTCGATGCCTATCTAAGTCTCATACTCTCATTACAAATTAGTAGACAAAAATATTAACAAAGTAATATGCTAATAAAATTTTTTATTAAGAATTCAATTATATTAAATATTGGATAATATAATAAAAATGAAAAAACAATATTTGTGACTATATAAGTCACTTTAATTGAAGAGATATTTTACTCATTAAAATTCAGATAATATTATTGGCAACAATAAAAATAATATATATATATATATATATATTACAAAAAGAAAGCGAGCAAAAAAAATAAACAAAGCAATATACTAATAAAAAATAATGTAAAAATACTAAACATTGGATAATAGAATAAAGAAAAATATAGAACAAAAAGTTATTCAATAACTATTAAAAACCGTTTAATTCAATAGCGATTTTATTAGTGGATATATCACATTGACAAATAAGATGACAATTGAAATTTATTAAAGCAATACAATATAATATGTTCAAACAAGACCGATAACTATTTAATTTAATTAATATTTTTTAATGTTAACCGCACATAGCGCGAGTACTAACTATTAGTTAAATTTTAAATAGTTAAATTCACTAACACTTTTGAAGATTTTATGTCCAAATTCATACTGAATACTATTAAGTCATCCATTCTCCGTACACTGCCAGATGAAGCCGAAGGAGTACTTTAATATACTAGGTCTGGCGATATGATCAATTTGAAAATATAGAGTCATAACTGTAGAAATGGAATCAGATTCCATTACAAAAAGAGATAAATCTCAACTTTAAATTTTTTCAGGAAGAAAAAAATGTTTCTTCTAATCTTCGTGTTTTACTGGCCTTCTCATAAAATGGTTTGATATAAAAGAAAATTAAATAAGAAAAAGAGAAAACAAAAGGCTAGCCAGAGAGAGGAGAAAATATATAATAATATAACTTAGTTTATTCATCTCATAATCTCTGCATTTTGCAAGGAGATCGAAACTGAGCAAAACATACACAAACAGAGAAATAAAATATAGGGTACAAACAATATCAATAGCTTAGACAACATGAAGCTACAAAAGAACTTCGCCTCCTGTGGGGCTTATTATTTACTCTTTTTTTTTTCTTATTCTTCGTCTTTTCTCATTGCCTCTCGAAATTGGAAAAAGCCTTTCTTTTAGCTCAACATTCTGCTTTTCCTGCATAAGAATATACATTGTGTGATTAGGTTCTTAGTAATATCAAAAGATACTGAAAATTCTGAACAGCTAGTAACTGATAAATGAAGCTAAGAAAATAAGAAGCAGAGAGAGCAGTTCTTTCTATTATATTAAGGTTTTGCATGAACGCAGTTATATATGCAATTTACTTTGAATTCTTGACATATCATTTTGAAAATGTCTTAATTAATTTGGCTTAATTACCTTCAACTTTGCGATGACACTTCTTAGTAATGGTAGGGAGGAGGAGGAGAAGTGTAAAGATAGGGGTGGTGCGGTGGTAGAGACTTGTAGACTGGAGTTGGTGGTGGAGGTGACTTGTAGACAGGAGTTGGTGGTGGTGGAGGCTTATAAACTGGTGCAGGATGATATGGTGTTGGTGAAGGATGGTATGGCTTCACTGAAGGTGGTGGTGACTTGTAAACTGGAGTAGGTGGCGGTGGGGATTTGTAAACTGGTGCAGGATGATACGGTGTTGGTGAAGGGTGGTCTGGCTTCTTAGGTGGTGGTGGGGACTTGTAAACTGGTGCAGGATGATATGGGGTTGGTGAAGGATGGTGTGGCTTCTTAGGTGGTGGTGGTGACTTGTAAACGGGTGTTGGTGGTGGTGGTGACTTGTAAACGGGAGTAGGTGGTGGTGGCGACTTGTAAACTGGTGTGTGTGGAGGATAGTATGGCTTCTTGGGTGGTGGTGGTGACTTGTAAACAGGAGTTGGTGGTGGTGGAGACTTATAAACCGGGGTGTGTGGAGGGTAGTATGGCTTCTTGGGTGGTGGTGGCGACTTGTAAACTGGAGTAGGTGGTGGTGGAGATTTGTAAACAGGGATGTGTGGAGGATAGTATGGTTTCTTGGGTGGCGGTGGTGACTTGTAAACCGGAGTTGGTGGTGGTGGCGACTTGTAAACTGGAGTATGTGGAGGATAGTATGGCTTCTTGGGCGGTGGTGGTGACTTATAAACAGGGATGTGTGGAGGGTAGTGTGGCTTCTTGGGTGGTGGTGGTGACTTGTAAACGGGAGTTGGTGGTGGTGGCGACTTATAAACCGGGATGTGTGGAGGATATTGTGGCTTCTTGGGTGGTGGTGGCGACTTGTAAACTGGAGTTGGTGGGGGTGGAGATTTATAAACGGGTACAGGATGATATGGGGTTGGTGAAGGGTGGTAGGGCTTCTTAGGTGGTGGTGGAGACTTATATACAGGGTGATGGGGTGGTGATGGATAGACATGCACTGGTGGAGGAGGAGATGAGTATTGATAATTTGCTGAGCTTTCAGAAGCTATGCTAAGTGACACTAAAACTACTAAAAGAGTGGCAAATAGAGAAGCCATTTTCCCCATCTTTGAAACAAATGAGAAAAGTTGTTGTCTTCTTAAGCTTCACTACGACCCCTTTATATAGTATTCATTTAGACAATTACCCTTTTCAAGATTTTCGTAAATGAAGGTAAAAGTCTCACTTAAACCTACCAAAGTAAAGTAAAAAAACTAGAGTACGCATTTTGATTTGGTTTTGTCACGTTGTCAGCTCAAATTGACCTGAGTTGGTACACTTTTTTCTGTTCGATAGAGGCTGCAAGCTAAGCAAAGGAATAAACAATTATGGCAGCTATACTATTTCTGATGCAATAATTCAAAGAGAAAAGTCTCCTTTTACTTTCTATCTTTTTATACAGTACTGGAACTTTGAAAAACAAGTGTGGATGCCTCAACTTTGCACGATTTCAGTTACAGAAATCAGAGCTGCAGGTAGCTTTTAACTTAAATTAATGTTCTATTCACATGTACGACTAATTTCAAAAAAAAAAACTATGAAACTTGACATTTACTACTGGAATCACAAAGAGTGAAATTAATTCACTTGTATGCATGAGACATCGATAAATTGAGTAAAGTTAATGTTTAATCATGATTAGTGTCAATCCTTGTGTCGCTCCAACGTTTTATAAGTAAACTATGTAAATGATTTCCAATACAGTAAATTAAGTTAAATTTTCTTTGTATGATTAATGCTTCTAGTGAAGAATCGAACATAGATAGGACGATTCAGTTCAGCTTATAACAAGTTAAGTTTTTCGATCACTTGATATGTAAATTATGATATTCTGGATAGCATTTTCAGTAGGTCATTTCCAAAGAGCTTTAATCTAGAGAAAACGAGAAAAACTGTGCATGTGACCCACTTTTATTACCAAACAAAGGTATGAATTATTTTCTTTAGGGTGGGGGATAGGGCAAAATATTCAACGAGTTTTGTACGTAGCTCAATATTGAAAATATATCTAACTCAATCCAACATTTCTGAAAATGTTAGTTATCATAGTTTATCATCATGGGAACAGACAAGAGCTAGAAAAAATCATGTTCAAGCAATGGACTAAAGTTGCAAAAAGGTATCCAAAAGCAAAGGAAAAATGGCATCCAGGAGGATCCATACATTCAACATGCAATGCTCAAATTGTGCTAAGACCAATGTATTTAAGTATCACAATGATTACTTTTAAAAATAATTTGGGAGAGAGGAAAATTAACCTAGGAAATGTTGAGGATATTATTAATATTTATTTAATAAAGATAAATGTGATGACCCAAAAGGTCACTACTTGTTTTAAAATGAATTCTGCGTTCCGAGGTCATAAGAACCTCTTTCAGCATTACTTCAATTTACGTGCGCAGTCCGAGCGCGTAGCCGGAAAGCTAATATGTGAAAATCTGTGAAAAATAATAAATTTTGGCTAAAAAATAAATAAAGTTAACTTCGGTCAACATTTTGGGTAAGCGGAAGTGGAACCGTAATTTGACGGTCCCGAAGGGTCCGTAGAAAAATATGGGACTTGGGGACATTCCCCAAATCGAATTTCGAGGTCCCAAGCCCGAGAAATGAATTTTTTTAAAAGAATTATTTATGAGATTTGGAAATGATTGTGATTAGAACTTGATGGTATCAGACCCGTATTTTGTGAGAGGCTGTTCGCAACACCCAACTTAGTAGAGTGTTCGCATTTCCCGTAACTGCAACCTGCAAATTTTATACTTAGCCGAAAATCAACCTTTTTTCATATCTTTTCAAAACACAAACTCCCTAGAGCGATTTTTCAAGAACAACTCTTCTTCCAAATCGATTGTATGTCAATTTTAATTCTTTTCCTTCAATCATTAACATCTTTTAACATGATTTTAACTCAAATTAATGATTTTCATGAAAAAAATTGGTGTTTTGGGTAGAACCTAGATTTTTTAAAAATTGGGGATTTGGACACCAATTTCAGGTCCGATTTCAAAATAAATTATAAATTTGGGTTCGTGGGGGAATGGATAATCGGGTTTTGGTTCGAACCTCGGGTTTTGACCATGTGGGCCCAGGTGTAATTTTGACTTTTTTGGCAAAACTTTAGAAAACTCATTTTCATGCATTAGACTTGATTCATTTAGCGTTTATTGATGTAATTAAGTAACTTATGGCTAGATACGAGCGACCCGGTGGTGAAATCAAGGGGTAAAGCGATAATTGAGACGTGAATTGTGTTGGTGGCATCGAGGTAAATGTTTGGTCTAACCTTAGATTGAGGGATTAGGAGTCGAGTCGTATTTGCTATGTGGTATTTGTCGAATATAACATATAGGCATGGTGACGAGTATCTATACGTTGGTGTCTAGCATGCCCGTGAGTCTTATATTTTGATTTTCATGTGCTATTCATGCATTGGTGAATATTTCTAATTATTGTGCAAAGTTTGTGGAAAGAATTGTGACATATGAACATTGAGGAGTGTTGGCTCGAGTTGTAAAGTGAGTTGTGAAGTAAAAGTGCAAAAAAAAAAAGAATGACTATTTTGGCTCCCTTGTTGAGATATTATTATTGTTTTGATATTGTCCCTTGCCGGGACTTATTGTTGAATTGTTGTTCCCTTGCTGGGATTCTTTTTGTAATTTTATTAATTCCTTGCCCTAATATTTGTGATTGTTGTTTGTGTGAGGAACAGAGTTAAAGCACAAAGGGTGATGTCGTGCATTATTTTTGTGAGGAAAGAATGTAAATCACGAAGGGTGATGCCGGGTATGATTTGTGAGGAAAGTGTGTTAAACACAAAGGGTGTGCTGATACTTGACTGTTTATTTTTGTACTTTATTTTGTTAGAATATACGCTTAACGCTAGAGGGGAGTGAATAGCCTTATAATAAAAAGCAATGTAAATTTGCGGAATTAAAATTGCAGGAATAACGTAAGTGCAGTAATTAAAATAGTAAGGAGAGAACACACCGAATTTATCCTGGTTCACCACAACGTGTGGTTAGTCCAGTCCCCGAGAGACTCTCTCGAGTTTTACACTAACTTCGTTAAGCTTACGGGCCTAACAAACCGTTACACTTGCTCGTAGATATACACTCTACAAGACTTCAACCTGCTCGAGAATACCGCACCTCAAGACTTCAAACCAAGGAACTACCTTTCCTTCTTACAACAAGGGATTTGAATATCCCTTCAAGTGTGTACAAACACTTAGCACTCAAGACAAGACTCTCTTTATAGAGTAGATATGAGTAAAAACAATACGCTCAAGAACACAACAATTTATTCAAGAATTTTGGCTCTCAAAAATTATGAAATAGATATGAAATGATGAGAGAAGAGTATGTAAGCTTTATGCAAGAATTATAATCAGTTGTTGTGTTTAAAAACGTGAATTAGAGGTGTATTTATAGTGCTCTAAGTCAGCAAGACCGTTGCTTAATTGCCAATCACTTATTGCTGATTTTGTGCTTGCATATTCGATTATATGATCTGCATAATCGATTATCTGCAGATCGTTCAAAAATCATATGCGGATTTTAAGCAGAATAATCGATTATTCAAGTTGCATAATCGATTATCTGTTAACGTTAAAAAATCGGATTCAGATTCTGTGCAAGCATAATCGATTATTGCCTTGTGTATAATCGATTATATTTCAGCGTTTTAAAAATACTTTGGCAACGGTCAGTGAATAATCGATTATGCTATCTCATATAATCGATTATTTTGTTGTTTTGAAAATCCGGTTATACACTGTCTTAACATAATCGATTATAAGTAAGACATAATCGATTATATTGTTGTCTTGAAAAATTCCGGTTAGCATTGTCTTAACATAATCGATTATAAGTAAGACATAATCGATTATATTGCTGTCTTGAAAATTTCGGTTAACACTGTCTTAACATAATCGATTATAAGTAAGACATAATGGATTATATTGTTTTCTTGAAAATTTCGGTTTAACACTGTCTTAACATAATCGACTATTAGAAATACATAATCGATTATTTATGTCCAGATTTGAAAAACATGTTTGAAAATCATTTTGGCTAAAATGAAAATGTTTGAAAATCATTTTGGTTTAACTCAACGATACATGAAAATGATTTTACGAGAGAAGCCAAGACTTGAATAAGTTGTCGGATCAAGATCACACTATAAAGTGACTCATTTATAACTTTGTTGTTATTCTTGATCTTGCTCTTTGTTTCTCATGTTCTTGGACTTTGGCATATGTCAATGTTCCATGCGCGTCGGTTTGTCATTTATCAAAACCTACAGAAATGAACACACGTTTAGTTTTAGCGACTTGAGAACGTGTTTCAACATATTTTACTGTATATAGTTGAATTGCACAGGTTTGTTGGTAGTCTGGTCCTAGCCTCGTTACTACTTCGTTGAGGTTAGGCTAGGCACTTACCAGCACATGAGGTCAGTTGTGCTGATACTACACTCTGCACTATGTGCATATTCCAGAGCACCTTTTGGACCGTAGAGTGGGTGGCTACCTTCAGTCCACGCAGAGATCAAAGATAGACCTACAGGCGTCCGCGTGCCATGGCGCCTCCTCTATCCTTTAATTCATGCTTCATCTCTTAAATAGTCTATTACACCGTGACACTAGTTCTGTGTGGTTAAGGCTTAATCAGTTGTAACAGTTACATGTTCAGATATTGTATTGCTTTGTTCCGCTTATTTTAAATTTTCTGCTGTTTTTAAGTTATTGTTTCATAATTGTTAAATAGTAATGAATGGATAATGAAGTAATTAATTCAAAAAATTAGCTTGCCTATCTCATATCAGTAGGTGCTCTCACAACATCCGAGGATGAAAAATTCAGATCGTGATAATAAAAAAAGGCACAAACAACGGTTAGAAAAAGGAGAAGATCAGTTTATATGGATGAGTAATGAAAGGAGTTTCTTGCAAGAGAAATATGGAAATTAAAAAAATATTACATTTGTTTATCACTTAATTTGACTTGTATAATACTATATAGTAATTGATGCCTACTGTCGTTGATATATGAGAAGCGAGTGGCGAAGACGCGTGGTCAAAAGGGTGGTCAATTGTTCATTCTTTGTTGAAATTGTAAATATATATATAAGTAAAATACTATGTTTTAGAACTATATAACACATATTGAACATTCTCTGTCGAAAATTTTCTTTTATTTCTTTTAAATTTGAATACCCTCAAGGAAACTTTTATCTTCACCACTACAAAGAAGCTAGGGACCTTAATTAATTTTCAAAAACGTGTACAAGCTTTTATAGGAATTTTCTGGAAGGCAAAAACTAATATAATAGGAATATCTATCACCTTAGCTAGTAAACAATAATTTGTTAGTGACGAGCATAAACACACACTTAAATATGCTTGCTAGTCGAATATAATAATTTATAATATTGTATTCTCAGATCATACAATTTAAGATACTTATACAAGAGTCAAAACTGAGCTTAAGCGCCATAACTAAAGCACTCACTATTCTCAAGGCAGTACAAAGTCAAGAGATATTTCTTCAAATTCAATTCACAGCATATAGTTTCCTAGTTCTACTCTTATAAAATAAAAATTAACGACGCCTGATTCAAACAAAACCCTTGGAAAAGAATAATCACACAAAGAGAAATCAAGGTGGAATTAATACACTACCTATAAAAGAATATTTTTTTTGTTTTCTTCTCTCGACTTTAATCTCTCAAGAAACCTGTCAAATGATATCCATCTTAGGGAAAAGTCAAAATTTTTATGGTTTTTTAATTTTTTTTCTAACTATTAAAAAGCAAAAACTAACACATATACATACAACATATAAATATCTCTCACCCCACACTTTAACTTGCGGCATGTCCCCATGATACACAATTAAAAAGCATAAAATACAATATCCAGAATACACAAAACCTTACACACACATCGCACATAACTCATTCAGGATTAGATCATATAGTATTATAAAATTTAAGATACTTATACACGAGTCAAAACTGAGCTTAAGCGACACAATTAACACACTTACTATTCTCAAGGCATAACAAAGTCAAGAGATATTTCTTCAAATTCAATTCACAAAACAAGGTTTCCTACTTTTACTCCTGCAAAATAAAAACTAACGATACCTGATTCAAACAAAACCCTTGAAAAAGAATAAGGGCACAAAGAAAAGTCAAGGAGGAATTAATACACTACCTACAAAAGAAATTTTTTTTGGTCTTTTTCTCTCGATTTTAATTCCTCAAACCCGTCAAATGATATCCATCTTGGGAAAAAGTCAAAATTTTATGGTTTTTCAATTTTTTTCTAACTATTAAAAAGCAAAAACTAACACATATACATGCAACATAGAAATATCTCCCATCCCATACTTTAAGCTGTGGCATGTCCCTATGATACACAATTAAAAAGAATAAAGTAGAGAAAATTTCCCTAAATCTCTAGTCGAGGTCTGAATCGAAGTCAGGACCCATTTCATGCGCCCGAACTAGTGCACACATCCATGAAGATAGTTTATTCTCAGTCTTCTTGGGGTACACTCCACATTTATCTTTCTCCATAAATGCAGCTTTTTCCTTCACACCCTTCACCTTCCACTCAAAACTTGCAGATGACTTCTCCTTTTTCACCCCATTTGCTACATTTATCTCAAAAGTCTTTGTCTTCTCACCCGCTCTAAGTATGAGTTTTCTATCATATATATCCAGTATAACTCTTCTAGTTGCTGAAAGTGATATCCCTAGGATGAGGGGGACCTCCTTATTCTCCTCCATATTCACCACTATGAAAATTATAGGAAATACGAACTTATTCACTCGCACCAAAACATCTTCTACTTTCTCCTCAAGTGTTATAGTCATTTGGTCATCCAGCTACAATAATATTGGCACCGACCTTATCTGTCTAATCTCTTTATCCAGTTTTCTATAAATAAACAAAGGCATTAAATTAATTGAGGCACCAGAATTACATACAAATTTATCAAAGTTAAGAATGCCTAATTAGCAAGGTATGGTAAAACTCTTTGGATCACCACACTTTTAGGGGAGTTTATTTTGTAAGATTGTACTGCAATGCGGTGTGAGCATGACCACCTTAGTCTTTTCTATCTTCCTTTTCTTTGTAAGGATCTCCCTCAAGAACTTTCAATAACCTAGCATTTGGGAGAGAACTTCAATGAATGGTAGGTTCACATTAACCTGTCTCAGCATATTTAGAAGTTTATCAAACTGCTTATCCGATTTTTCTCTATAGAGCTTTTGGGAAAAAGGTAGAACAGGCATGTGTTTGTTCACATCATCAGATTCCTCCCTTCTTGAAGTTTCCTCTTTCTTCTTTTTCTCTGCTCCTTTCTTACCTTTCTTCTTATTACCATCTTTAATTTTCAGCTCCTTCCCACACTTTTCTTTCGGCGCAGCTTCTCTTTGAATTAGAGTGGAATCTATTAACACTTGTATGCTTCTCAAGGTCATATCATTTACTGTTTCTTTGGGATTCTTTTCTGTTTCAACTGGCAGAGTACCGGGATTCTCTTGGATAATATTTGCAATTTGACCCACTTGTCTCTTCAAGCTACGCAAATCTGTCCCAAGTTCTTTGGTAGCTACACCATGAGCATCTAGCATATCATCTGTCTTGGCAATGAATGACTTCGTAAGTTCTTCTAACCCAGACGGATTTGATAGTTGAGGCTGAAACTGCAGCCTCGACTGATTCACAAAACTGTGAGATCTTTGAAATTTTTCATTGTTTTCTTTTTTCCATGCATTTGTTGCACCCCGGATGAACTCCATGAAAAATCGGGGTGTTGTTGACTCATTGCAATAAAGTTATAATTACCCACAACATTCACTTCCTCCATTGTAGCTTGACACTCATAAGTAGGGTGTCCTCTTTCACATATATCACATAGTGCACGAGGCTTATTGTGTATTGAGGCTAAGGTCAGCTTCCTCATTTTTTTTGCCATGGCATCAAGCTGTACCTGCAATGTGTTAGTATCAACCTGGTGAACACCAGTTGATCTTCTTTTTTTCAATAATCTCTTAAGGCCACTTATTTGCATCTTCAGATAATTCATCTAGAATAGTGACTATCTTTTCTGGAGTCTTTTTCATCAACGAACCTCCAGCTGCATTGCTCAATATTCTGTGTGAGGCTGGTGTCAAACCATCCCAAAAATCCTAGAGTAGCATCCAGAGTTCAATTTCACTATGTTTACACTTTCACACTTTCTCTAATACCTGCTTCCTCAACATTTCGAGCAGTTTTTTCTCTTGTCTAGGGCAGACTCTTTCGTAGCCAAATCCATAACATTATCATCTTCATCCATTATTTCTTTGATTGAGGATTGCCCAACCTTCTTGATATTCTTGGGGAGATTTCGTTCCTTCCTCAACTTTCGCGGTAGTTTCTCGATTTCTGGTTTGTATAGTTGCACTTCTTTCCTAGAAGATCGAGTCATGCTCATATCTAACTTGTAGCATGTGCATAGTCAAAGAACACCAAACATAAAGAGAGAAAATAAAATTAAAAGGAAAATTCCTGAATTAGCATTACAAAATATTTCAAATACTATTGATTGACAATTTCCGGTAACGATGCCAAAAATTGACGGGTGCAAAACACACACTTAAACTCGCTAGCCGAATATAGTAATTTATAATATCGTATTCTCAAGGATTGGAGTTAAACAGTATTTTCGTAGTTTATAGCTCGACTGTTATCCAAGATGATCAATAGCTGAGAATTATGTGATTTAAACTAAAATTAACTAAGAGTCTAAGCTATTGACTAATGATAACAAACACAAGTAGAAGGTCAAGGAAGATATCAATTTGGAGAAATTACGGTTGATATGATAGATGTAAGACAAATGTTTAGGATTTAACTCTAAATAATTCACCTCTAATATTCAAGTGAGTCTTTCAAATTCATTTGGTTATTAATTCAATTGTTTTACAGAAACTCCTCTCTCGATTAAGTCACAATATTACAAGATGAATCAATTTAAAATCGGTGAAGATATACATGAATTCGTAGTGGATTGAGGAGAACCTCTCTTAATTATCTAACTAAGTTTAATCAACTATTCCTATTTCGATTACTACGATGAATTAGTGACTTCAACCAATAAAATATTATGTAAAAATATCACAAGTTATGCCTCTCTCGATTACATGAACAAGTGAATATAGATGCAACGGTTAACACATCCATAACAATTCCAATACATAAAACTAGAATTAATATCCACAAACAAGTATCAAGACATCAAATCCATCAAACCCTAAAGAGAACTACTCCATGGATATGGAGTAATTCAAATATGTTTAAATCAAAGGAATATATAAAACGATCCAAACGCTTGTCTTGAATGAGAATTGGATGACGAAATCCTTGTGCTTATTGCTTCTCTACCTCCTCCTTAGCTTCCTTAGGTCTAAGATGTGTCAAAAGTCCTCAAAATAATAATTTTACATGTATTTATATTGAGTAGAGTGGGGCCCATACGAGAATACCTTTTCCAGCAGGAAATAGGATTTTGGCTCCGAACAAGATGCCGCAAGGAGCGATGCGCCATGCGGGGTATTAGCGGGGAAATCGAGAGAGCTTATTCTAACAGGTAGCAGGAATTTTGGGCTGCCACGGCAGTGAGGATTCTCAAAGTACGGATTTTTCTTGACCTTTTGATATCTAGATGTTGTTCTCGTCCGCCAAACGCGATCCCGGCTTAATCCCTTGGGCTTTTACTCAGAATTCAAAGCTCCAAATCACTCGAATTCATTCCATAACATATACATCACTCGGAATCACTCATACAAGGCATAAAACACGCAATTTGTGCAAAGCACTGGCGATTAAAGCTAAAACTCAATTAAAGTGATGCAATAAGCGAATAAAACACGAGATTATAGCGAGCATCAGTTAGCTTAAGGCTAAAGAGAATTAGCACCAACAAAATAATCTATTTTTCTTCTCTTTTATTCTTTTTCGGGCTTCTTAATTCGGTCAATATTATGGGTTGGGGAAACGATGTGCACGCTTTTTTCTTCTGTTTTCTTTCAATTGAATTTGCAAATATGCTAAGTATTATCAAATACAGTTTCATATGTTATTCTTTATTTTCAAAAGTATCCTATTTTTTGTTTTTGAAGCCAGTGTGATCAAGTCCTCGAGAAAACTTTAAAAACTCAAACATTTTAATATGACTTATTTGTGAAAAATACATTTGACTTGTCAAAAGTGACTCAGGGAAATCAATTCAGCACCAGATGAAGCAACATGTGATTCTAAGGGACCTGAAGAAAAATACAACACTTAATTTAATCTCTTACTGCTCGACCTAATGCGGTATATATTCATTATTTTCTCGTTCAAGAAAGAGAGAAAATAATTTCGCCAAATGTTTGATATTGTCAAATAAATTTTTTAGTGAACGTACCAAAACATAAAACGAAAATGACAGGATGGAGTAAAATGCAAATCTCTGAAGAAGCACGAGGAAAATAATATCTAGGTCCCAATACTGAACAAGCTTTAACCTAAAATTTAATGCAAAAGATAATTACAGTGTGATGGGCAAGTGAGAAGATGCCACTTACGAATAATTTGGTGTATGATATGAATGAAAATAAATTGATGGTACAAATTTTGATTTAGACAGCTGATTGGAAACTACCACGTATTGGTTTATACTAGTATTGGTTTTGCTCTCTCTGTTCGCCGAGTCAAGGCATCCAAATCAATAATGATAGCTACACGTTTATAATCCCATTTTTATATTTATCAAAGAATTACTACCTACCAAAATAACTAACCATTTTGATGATGCAATTGAAAATTTAAAAGTAGCATAGTTTTTTTTTTTGCAAACCACTAGCAATCGCCTAGGGCTAGATTTCATTAATAAAGATAAAAAGAAAATTATAAGAATAGGAAAAATAAAATAAGGGGGGATTGCACCAGTATTATTACCCATATAAAATTATCCGGCTTAAACCTTACTTTATTAATCCTATTGAGGCCAAAACAAAGCCTTATGAACTAAAAAACATGTAAAAAGAAAGAAATAGCAGGAATCTTCCCCGAGCTTATAACATGCTCAGTGATGATATTACTTTGAAAAATGCAAGTGAGGTTGAAAATAAAAATTTGAAGAAAACATCATGGTGCTCTCTTTTCTCCATTTTGTGAACATTTGAATTCATCGTCCATAATTTTTCTGAATATGACTTCAAAATTCATGCTTTGTTCCTCAATCGATTGGCCTTTGTAATAATTGCTTGAGTGACCTGTTTTTGTTTTGCATTTCTCATTGGAGGTCTCCTTATGTTTAAGACTTCAAAACCTCTGTCGCCCCAACTTCTATCCTTTCTCGAGACTTCTTACTTGTATTACTAAGCATTAGCGACAGATCACCTTTTCTTGACGCATCTGCCCGCCATTTCTTTAGTATATCCTCTTCCTCCCCTTCTTCATATATATATGTCTTTCTGCCCTCGCATCCAGAAGTTTATGGGAAGGTTGCATCATTGTATCCGACAGTTTCGTCTCCTTTACAGTTTTGATTGATTTTATTGGTACAATCTGATTCTTGGCAGATGTTGGCATTGATGTTGCATTATGAACAGCAGCATATGTTTCACCTAACTTTGTAGAATTTCGTGGAACAAATACTGGAGCATTATGGTTCAAGTTGCTGTTAGTGTTTGCTGCATGTTTCATATTTGCAGGACCATTGATTGTCGCTGATTGTCTTTGAAATTTTGGCTTGAACTGCTCATCAAAATCCTCTCCTGCACTGTCATCGTCAGAATCTTGGTAGTCTTCTGAAGATGAATATCCAGCCATCCCTTCTCCGTAGCCCTCGTCATCGTCAAATTCTCGTTGGTCTTTCCACAGTTTGGATTTAATGACCATGTCTCTCATGCTAACATGAATGTTTGCAGTGGAGGTTGATGGTTTATTGGGAGAAAGTATGATTGGAGAAAACTGATCTTTGATCTTCTGCACATTCTGTCCAGTCGGTATTGTAGCTGAACTCTTATCTGCGCTGTGGGTATTAATTTTGGCTTTTGAAGTTTTTTTTCTGGTGTACAAATCTGATCAGCTATTTACAGATTGTTGAGCTTGATGTGTATCAGCAGAAGGATGTAAATAATTAGAAACTGCAGCTGGTGTATTTACCAAAGAGATCATTGTTAGTAAGAAGAAGTAACACAGAGAAAACATAATTGTGACGACCCAAAAGGGTCATCACCGTAATTCTTCCTTTTTCCGTGTTTTATAGGCCTTGAAAACCTCACGTTTAGTTGCCTCGATTTGCATGCGCAGCCTGGACGCGAAACTGGAAAACTTTTATATTGAAATGTGTGAATCATGTGTAAAATTTGAAGAATTTTGGTGTTAATATTGTAAAAGTTGACTTTGGTCAATATTTTGGGTAAACGGACCCGGATCCATGATGTGACTGTCCCGGAGGGCCCGAAAAAAAATATGGGACTCAGGCGTAATCCTGGAATCGAAATCCGAGGTTCCGAGCCAGAGTAAAGAAAATATGAAAGAAATTATTTTTCTGAAAATGATATGAAATTTTATCGAGCTCGTATTTTGGTTCCAGCGCCCGGTACAGGTCTTATATATGCGTTAAGCGCTTTTTTTTGAAGATTGGTCGAAATCGGACGTCGTTTGACGTGTTTCGGACCTAAATAACTAAAGTCAAAGTTTTTGAACTTGAAATGAAAATGATGATTTCAAGGTTTGATTCCTTGATTTTGATGTTATTTTAGCGATTTGATCGCTCGAGTAAGTTCGTAGGATATTATTGAGTTAGTGTGTGTGGTTGGTTGGGAGCCCCAATGACTCGGGAGTGATTCGGAGGTGGTTCGAGGTAATTTTACACTTAGAAAATACATCAAATTTATCAAATGTTGCAGACCAGGTTTTGCTCTTCGCGAACGCGGCCCCGGGCTCGCGTTCGCATTGCTTTGTCGTTGCCCCTTCCACGTTCACGTCCCTCCATCGCGTTCGCATAGCTCTTGTTGACCCTGGGGAAAACTTCCTTCTACTCGTTCGCATCTAGCCTTCGCGTTTGCATAGCCATGCACCCCTCTTCAACGCGTTCGCATACCCCCCTCGCGAACCCGTAGACAAAACTAGGACCCCCTCCCCCCCAAGTTTCCCTTCTATGTGTTCGCATAACACCATAGCGAACGCATAGAGTACCAGCCAATCCTCCTTCGTGAACGCAACCACTGTGTCATGAACGCATAGAGCAAATTCCTGCAATGATTTTTTTTAAAAACAGAACACTTCATTACAGGATTTGGCCATTTTTCTCACGAGCTCCATTCTACACCAAGCCTTAGGGTACCATTGAAGCTCCCCTCTTACAATAGCTCTTGGGTATGTAATTCCTCACCTAATTCCTTCACTTTTCTTCAGTAATTAGCAAATTCCTAAGCATATAATCATGAAATCAAAGTGGAAAATAGGGCTTTTGGGTAGAGTTGGATTTTTAGGAATTTTGGGTGATTCAACCTCAATTTGAGATCAAATCTCGAAATAAATTATAAATTTAAAAACCTTGTGGTTATGGGTGATTGGGTTTTGGTCCTGTGACGACCCAGAGAGTCATCACCGTAATTCTCCCTTTTCTTGTATTTCTGAGGCCTTGAAAACCTCTTTTTGGGTTGTCTCGATTTGTGTGAGCAGTCCGGGCGCGAAGCCGGAAAATTTTTATGTGAAAATATTTGAATTCTGTGTTAAAAACTATGAATTTTGATACCAATATTGCTATGGTTGACTTTGGTATATGTTTTGGATAAACGGACCCAGACCCGTGATGTGACGGTCCCGGAGGGTCCGTAATAAAATTTAGGACTCAGGCGTATTCTCGGAATCGAAATCCGAGGTCCCAGGCCCGAGTTCAAAGCTTTTCTGTGAAATTATTTTTGAAATTGCTTAAGGAAAAATATAAATGAAAATGTGATCAAAAGTGACGTTATCAGGCTCGTATTTTGGTTTCGACGCCCGGTACAAGTCATACATAGGCGTTAAGCACTATCTGTAAAGTTCGATTGAAAACGACCGTCGTTTGACGTGTTTCGGACTAAAAGTGGAAAGTTTGAAAATTTTGAACTTAGAAATGAAAATCATGAGTTTTGGGGGTTGATTTTGTAATTATGATGTTATTTTGGCGATTTGATTGCTCAAGTAAGTTCGTAGGATGTTATTGAGTTAGTGTGTGTGTTTGGTTGGGAACCCCGAGGGCTCGGGAGTGATTCGGAGGTGGTTCGGCGTGGTTTTACACAGGAAATCATAGCAGGTTTTCTGCATTTTCTGCACAGACATTTTGTTCATAGCGAACGCGGACTTAAGCTCGCGTTCGCAAAGCCCTATCCTTTCCCTATTTCGTGATCGCGAGACTCCTCCCGCGTTCGCGTAGTTCAGCTCCCCTTCTTTACGCCTTCGCATCCGCGTAATCCAACCCAGGAACCCCCTTACTTCCTTATTCGCGATCGCGTTATTCCAATCGCGAACGCGATGGTCCCAGTCTTTCTTCATCGTTCGCGAGATTTTCTTCATATTTTCACACGAACTTCTCCTTCTACACCCTCCATTGACAAACTTCGAGCTCCTAAATCATTACCACTCCTTGGGTAAGTAATCCAAACATTATTTCCTCACTATTCCTTCATCAAATAATTAAATCCCTAGCCCTAAGACATGAAATCAAAGTAGAATTTATGGGTTTTGGGTTTAGTTAGGGTTTATGAGATTTTGGGTATTTCAACCTCAATTGAGGTCGAATTTAAAATCTAATTATATATTTGAACTCGTGGGGTTATGGGGGATTGGGTCTTGGTCCGAGCCTCGAGTTTGGACCACGTGGGCCTAGTGTCGGATTTTAGTATTTTTTTAAAGTAAGCTAGGAAATGCATTTCTAGGCTATGGGATTGTGTTTTTGGATTCTTATTGATAATATTGAATCGAATTGTGTTAGATATCGTTGGTTCGGGGTCGAATTCAAGAGGAAAGGCGATTGTTAAGCTTTGAGTTTCCATTTTCGGATTCGAGGTAAGTGTTCGGTCTAACTTTGGCTTGAGGGAATAGGATTAGGTTGTAATTGCTATGTGCTATGTGGGGTCGGTATATAGGTATGGTGATGGATACCTTGCGCCCGAGTCTTGCATGACCGTGAGTCATAATTGCTATTAAATTTCGAAAGAAGTGAACAATTGTGCTAATTACTTGTTAAATGAACTGTAAAGTGATAGTTGAGAAGCAAATGAACTAAAGAAGGAAATCTTGGTACTTTTCTCCCTTGCCGGGACGTATGGTTAAGCTGTTTTCCCTTGTCGGGATTCATTATTGAGATGTATTCCCCTTGTCGGGGTTATTACTATTGCACCTTCGTCCATACCTTCTCCCTATTATTTGTGAATGTTGTTTGGGTGAGGATGAGCGATAAAGCACAATGGGTGATGCCATGCAATTGCTTGGGTGAGGTTGAGTGATAAAGCATGATGGGTGATGCCGTGTAACTACTTCATGTAATTGATTGGTGAGGAAGAGTGATAAAGCTCAATGGGTGATGCCGTGTAACTACTTTATGTTATTGATTGGTGAGGAAGAGTGATAAAGTACGATGGGTGATGTCGTACACTTTAATTGATTATCTTGGTGAGGACGAGAGTAAAAGCACAATGGGTGGTGCCGTGAAAAATTTGATTTACTGGATTCCTCTTATTGATGTTTATTATACCGTTTCCATTCCTTTGTTGTTGTCGATTAGATAATTGAACAATTATACGCCATAGCATGCTGCCATCCCTTTTAATTGTTTAAATTCATGTTTCCCCTTCTATTTCCCATATATGTGGAAATGCACATGTTTATATGATAGTCATGTCTAGGCTCGTCACTACTTCGCCGAGGTTAGGCCATACACTTACCAGCACATGGGGTCGGTTGTGATGATACTACACTTCGGTGCCTTTTTGTGCACAGGTCAGGACACATCCTATGGACTGCAGCAGTATTTAGTGGGCGATCCTTCAGTCTAGAGATTCTGAGGTAGCTCGTTGGCGTTCATGGGCCCTGAGTCTCTTTCTATCTTTTTCTAGGTTGTTTTTATTGTATCAAAACAAACATATGATGTATTTCTTTCAGACCTTTTTCTTTAGTACTCTTAGTCGTCCGTGAGTAGTGACATCAGATACTGGGTAGAGATATATTGTTAGTTTCTGCATTTTGTTTCGCTATTGTTGTAAAAGGACTTGGGTATGTTTTAATTAATTATTTTAGTATTTAACTTGTTCTTTATTTAAGTTTTATGAAAATGATTATAAAGGTTGGCTTGCCTAGCTTCGACAGTAGGCGCCATCACGACTCCCGATGGTGGGTAAAATCCGTGTCATGACAAGTTGGTATCAGAGCACTAGGTTACTTGGGTCTCACAACTGTCGGACAAGCTCATTAGAGTTTGAGGGATCGGTATGGAGACGTCTGTATTTATCCCCCAGAGGCTACAAAGTTAGGAAAAGTATCACTTTGTTCATTCTTGTTGGGCGATTCTGTTTCCCAAATATTGATTGTCGTTCTACTCAGTTCTCTCGCAGATGGTGAGAACATGTGCGTCTTCTTCTACTGCGCAGCAGCCCGATCCCCCAGTAGCAGCTCCCGCAAGGGTCAGGGGCCGAGGCCGTGCCAGAGGCCGTGGTAGGCGCAGAGCTCAGCCCCGAGCCGTTTTCCTAGATGTGTAGCCTCATATTGACTTTGACGCGGAGGTTCCATCCCCACTAGCTCTAGTGGGCCCAGCTCAGGTCCCAGGAGGGGTTATGTTTTCCCCGGATCTCCAGGATGCTCTCGTCCGTATAGCAGGATTTATGGATAGTGTCGCTAGAGCGAGTTTGCAGCTAGTAGCACTAGCCACTTCTCATGCTGGAGGAGGGGTTCAGACTCCTGCTACGCGTACTCTGGAGCAGATAGCTCCCCGGACTCAGGTTTCTCATGGTACTCTAGGTGGTTGTAGTTTTCAGTCGCAGTCTTCCGCCCAACAGCCGAGGGTTTTCTTGCGGCGACTTGAGGCACATTGCTAAGTATTGCCCTCGAGCTTCCAGCAGTTCACAGCAGCAAGGTCCTCGTCCCATGATTCAGGAAGCACACGGTCCTCAAGCCACCCAGCCAGCGATAGTAGGTCAGCCGAGTACAGCGGCTCAGACTAGGAGTGAGGTCTCTTTCCAGGAGACGGCCAATGAGAGTCGTGGAGTTGAGGTGGTACTGCCACAGGGAGGCGGTCATGGATCAGATAAGAGGCCCCGTCATGCAAGCTGGTTCAATGGTACCTCTTATGGAGGTAGAGGTTCTTATGGTAGAGGCCATCCTTCTAGGCCCTTTCAGCCAGATTCCCCTATCACTCATGGTACTTCAGGTGGTCGATCGGGCCAGCCACAGTTTCCTCAATTGCAGCATATTTGTAGATGTTACGAGTGTGGCGAGTATGGGCACCTCAAGGGGGCCTGCCCGAGGCTGAGGGGTGCTCATCCGCAGCAACTGAGTTTCTGCCATGCTTGTGGTGATCTGAGGCACAAGATTAGATCTTTCTTTAGAGCTCTGAGCATCTCTCAGCATCAAAGTTATCGTGCTTGGCTCCGGGCACCGGAGGTTCCACAGCCTACCCAGCCGGCTAGAGGCGAGGGTAGAGGTCTTAAAGGTGGAGTTCAGATCGCCAGCAATAGGGATTAGCTAGCGGCCAATATGGAGGTTGAGACTTCAGAAAAAGACATTCCAGGTATCGTTCTGATTTGTATTAGAGATGCTTTAGTTCTATTTGACCCTGAATCTATGCATTCATATGTTTCGTCCTATTTTTCACTCATTTTGGTTATGGCTAGTGAGGCCTTGGGTTTTCTGTATATGTATCTGCACCGGTGAGTGATTCTATAATGGTTGATCGAGTGTATTGTTCGTGAGTAGTGGTATTTGAGGGACTTGAGACCCGTATCGACTTATTGCTCTTAGATATGGTGGACCTTGACATCATGATGAGGATGGAATTGTTGTTCCCATGACCTTAGCTTACCAGATTTGCCCCATTTAGGATGAGGCGGGATAATTGATTATCCGATCCGTAGTCTGATATTTTATTAGGATCGACGCATGGGTAAGAGAGGAGTGCTTAGCTCGATTGGTGAATGATTGCGCCCCCAGCGCAGAGGTTTCTTCCGTTGGTTCTACTCCTATTGTTCGGGAGCTTCCCCGAAGTTTTTCCATCAGATCTGGTGGGAATACTACCTAATAGAGATATCGATCTTCGGCGTTGATCTGGCGCCCGGCACTCAGCCTATTTTCGTTTCATCGTATCGCATGGCCCCGCCAGAGTTGAGAGAGTTAAAGGAGGAGTTTCAGGATTTGCTTGATGAGGGTTTCATTAGGCTAGAGTTTTGCTTTGGAGCGTACCCAAAGTTATTGTGAAATGGAAGGATGGTTCGATGAGGATAAGTTTCAATCAGCTTCAGAGCACCGGGGTGTTTCCTCTAGGATGGATTCGGGATCTGGTTACCACCAGTTGAGGATTAGAGCATTCGATGTCCTTAAGATAGTTTTCAGCGCCACGATTGATTTTCCCCATGGGATCAGGATCTCATACGGTTTATTGTGATTCTTCCCGCATCGACTTGGCATAGTGTTGACGCATAACGGCAAGGTCATAGTATATGTTTCGAGGCAGTTGAAGATCCACGAGAAGAATTATCCAATTCATGGCCTATGGAGGTTGTAGCCATTGTTTATGCCTTGAAGATCTAGAGGCATTATTTGTATGGGGTTACGTGTGAGGAGTACATGGATCACAAGAGCCTTCAGTACTTGTTCAAGCAGAAAGAGTTGAATTTGAGACAGTGGAGGTGGTTGGAGTTGTTAAAAGATTATGATGTTTTTATTTTATACCACCCAGGGAAGGCCAATGTGGTGGGGGATGCATTGAGTAGAAAGTCCGCCAGCATGGGTAGTCTTGCATATATTCCTGCCAGCCAGAGACCGCTTGCCTTGGATGTTCGGTCCTTGGCCAATAGATTTTTGAGATTGGACATTTCGAAGCCCAGCAAGGTGTTAGCTTGCACAGTTGCTCGCTCGTCATTCATGGAGCGTATCCGTGGGCGGCAGTTTGATGATCCCCATTTGTGTGTCCTGGGAGACACGGTGTAGAGGGGTGCCAAGGAGATGACTTTGGGAGATGTTGGCATATTAAGGTTGCATGGGCGAGTTTGTGTGCCCAATGATGATGGTATTCGAGAGTCGATCTTAGCGGAGGCCCACAGTTCTCGGTATTCTATTCATTCAGGTACCGCAAAGATGTATTAGGATTTGAGACAGCATTATTGGTGGCGTAGAATGAAGAAAGACATTGTTGCATGTGTGGCTCGTTGTCTAAATTTTCAGTAGATGAAGTACGAGCATTAGAGGCCCGGCGGATTATTTCACAGGATTGAGCTTCCCGAGTGGAAGTAGGGGAGAATCACTATGGATTTTGTAAATGGCCTTCCGATGACTCGGAAGAAGTATGATGTTATACGGGTTATTGTTGATAGGATGACTAACTCAGCTCATTTCATCCCAGTTGCCGCCACCTATTCATCCGAGAGATATGCGGAGATTTATATCAGGGAGATCGTTCGCCTCCATGGGGTGCCTATATCTATTATTTTGGATCGGGGTCCGCAGTTTACCTCGCATTTCTGGAGAGCAGTGCAGCATGAGTTGGGTACCCAGGTCCATTCGAGTACAGCATTTCACCCTCAGACGGACGGTCAGTCCGAGAGGACCATTCAGACTCTTGAGGATATGCTACGAGCCTACGTTATTAATTTGGAGGCTCGTGGGACCAGTTCTTGCCGTTAGCAGAGTTTGCCTATAACAACAGCTACCAGTTTAGTATTCATATCGCCTGTATGAGGCATTGTATGGTAGGCGGTTTCGGTCCCCAGTCGGATGGTTTGAGCCGGGAGAGGCTCGATTATTAGGTACACGCTTGGTGCCGGAGGCCTTGGATAAGGTCAAGATCATTCAAGACAGACTTCGGTCAGCTAAGTCCAGACAGAAGAGTGTCGCAGATCGTAAGGTCAGGGATGTTGCTTTCATGGTTGGTGAGCGAGTATTGCTCCGTGTATTCCCTATGAAGGGCGTGATGAGGTGCAGGAAGAATGGCAAGCTTAGCCCTAGGTATATTGGCCCATTTGAGATTCTGGACTGTGTGGGGAGTGTGGCTTATAGACTTGCGTTGCCGCCTAGCTTGTCAGCTGTGCATCCGGTTTTCCATGTATCCATGCTTCGGAAGTATCACGGTGATCCCACCCACGTGTTAGATTTCAGTACTGTCCAATTGGACAAGGATTTGTTGTATGAGGAGGAACTGGTGGCTATTTTAAACCGGCAGGTCCGACAGTTGAGATCGCAGAAATTTCCTTCTGTGCGTATTCAGTGGAGAGGTCACCCTCCTGAGGCATCGACCCGGAGTCCGAGTCTAATATGCAGAGCCGTTATCCTCGCCTATTCCCCGACTCAGGTACTTCCTTCTTTTATCCGTTCGAGGACGAACGGTTATTTTAGAGGTGGAGGATGTGATAACCCAGAGAGTCATCACCGCAATTCTCCCTTTCCTAGTGCTTCTGAGGCCTTTATAACCTCTTATTGGGTTGCCTCGATTTGTGTGCACAGTCCAAGCGCGAAGCCGAAAAAGTTTTATGTGAAAATATTTGAATTTTGTGTTAAAAACTATCAATTTTGATACCAATATTGCTATGGCTGACTTTGGTCATTGTTTTGGGAAAATGGGCCCGGACCCGTAATGTGACGGTCCCGGAGGGTCCCAAATGAAATTTGGAACTCGGTCGTATTCCCGGAATCGAAATCCGAGGTCCCAGGCCCGAGTTTGGAGCTTTTCTGTGAAATTATTTTGAAATTGTTTAAGGAAAAATGAAAATGTGATCAAAAGTGATGGTATCGGGATCGTATTTGGTTTCGACGCCTGGTACAAGTCTTAAATGAGTGTTAAGCACTAGCTGTAAAGTTTGGTTGAAAAGGGACGTCGTTTGACGTGTTTCGGACTAAAAGTGGAAAGTTTGAAAAATTTGAACTTAGAAATGAAAATCATGAATTTTGGGGGTTGATTTTGTGATTTTGATGTTATTTTGGCGATTTGATCGCTCGAGAAAGTTCGTAGGATGTAATTGAGTTAGTGTGTTTATTTTTTTGGGAACCTCGAGGGCTCGGGAGTGATTCGGAGGTGGTTCGGGGTGGTTTTACACTTGAAATCATAGCAGGTTTTCTGCATTTTCTGCACAGACATTTTGTTCATCGCGAATGCGACCTTAAGCTCGCGTTTGCAGTGCCCTGTCATTTCCCTCTTTCGCGATCGTGTGACTCCTCCAACGTTCATGTAGTTCAGCTCCCCTCCTCTACGCGTTCGCGTACCAGCCTTTGCGTCCGTGTAAGACAACCCAAGACCCCCTTTATTTCCTTCTTCGCGATCGCGTTATCCCAATCGCAAACGCGATGGTCCCAGTCTTTCTTCATCGCGAACGCGTCCATCATGTTGCGAACGCGAGGGTCTATAAATGCCAACCTTCGCGAACGCGTCCCTATTCCCGCGATCGTGAAGGGAATTTTTGCCCACCGAATTTTGATGTCTTAAACCAGAAGCAGTGCGGGATTTTCTTCATATTTTCACACGAACTTCTCCTCCTACACCCTCCATTGACAAACTTCAAGCTCCTAAATCATCACCACTCCTTGGGTATGTAATCCTAACATTATTTCCTCACTATTCCTTCATCAAATCATTAAATTCCCAGCCTTAAAACATGAAATCAAAGTAGAATTTATGGGATTTGGGTTTAGTTAGGGTTTATGGGATTTTGGGTATTTCAACCTCAGTTGAGGTTAAATTTAATATCTAATTATATATTTGAACTCGTGAGGTTATGGGGAATTGGCTTTTGGTCTGAGCCTCGAGTTGGACCACGTGGGCACGGTGTCGGATTTTAGTATTTTTGAAAGTAAGCTACGAAATGCATTTCTAAGCTATGAGATTGTATTTTTGGATTCTTATTGATAATATTGAATCGAATCGTGTTACATATAATTGGTTCGTGGTCGAATTCTAGAGGAAAGGCGATTGTTGAGCTTTGAATTGCCATTTTTGAATTTAAGGTAAGTGTTCGGTCTAACTTTGGCTTGAGGGAATAAGATTAGGTTATAATTGCTATGTGCTATGTGGGGTCGGTTTATAGGTATGGTGACAGTTACCTATGCGCCCGAGTCTAGCATGACCGTGAGCCATAATTGCTATTAAATATCGAAAGAAGTGAACAATTGTGCTAATTACTTGTGAATTGAACTGAAAAGTGATAGTTGAGAAGCAAATAAACTAAAGAAGGAAATCTTGGTACTTTTCTCCCTTGCCGGGACGTATGGTTAAGCTGTTTTCCCTTGGCGGGGTTCATTGTTGAGTTGTATTCCCCTTTTCGGGGTTATTACTAATGCAGCTTTGTTCATACCTTCTCCCTATTGTTTGTGAATATTGATTGGGTGAGGATGAGCGATAAAGCACGATGGGTGATGTCGTGTAATTTCTTGGGTGAGGTTGAGTGATAAAGCAAGATGGGTGATGCCGTGTAACTACTTCATGTAATTGATTTGTGAGGAAGAGTGATAAAGCACGATGGGTGATGCCGTGTAACTACTTTATGCTATTGATTGGTCAGGAAGAGTGATAAAGTATGATGCGTGATTCCGTACACTTTAATTGATTATCTTTGTGAGGACGAGAGTAAAAGCACGACGGGTGGTGCCGTGCAACATTTAATTTACTGGTTTCCTCTTATTGATTTTTATTATACTGTTTCCATTCCTTTGCTGTTGTCGATTAGATAATTGAACTGTTATACCCCCACAGCATGCTCCCCTCCCTTTTATTTGTTTAAATTCATGTATCCCCTTCTGTTGCCCATATATGTGGAAATGCACAGGTTTATATAATAGTCATATCTAGCCTCGTCACTACTTTGTCGGGGTTGGAACAGGCACTTACCAGCATATGGGGTCGGTTGTGCTGATACTACTCTTCGGTGCCTTTTTGTGCACAAGTCAGGACACAGCCTATGGACCGCAGCAGTAGATAGTAGGCGATCCTTTAGTCTAGAGATTCTGAGGTAGCTCGCTGGCGTTCACGGGCCCCGAGTCTCTTCTATCTTTTTCTAGGTTGTTTTTATTGTATCAAAACAGACATATGATGTATTTCTTTCAAAACTTTTGCTTTAGTACTCGTAGTCGTCCGCGAGTAGTGACACCAGATACTGGGTAGAGATATGTTGTTAGTTTCTGCATTTTGTTTTGCTATTGTTCTAAAAGGACATCCGTATGTTTTAATTAATTAATTTAGTATTTAACTGGTTCTACATTTAAGTTTTATGAAAATAATTATAAAGGTTGGCTTGCCTAGCTTCGAGTGTAGGCGTCATCACGACTCCCGATGGTGGGAAAAATCTGGGTCGTGACAGGTCCAAGCCTCGAGTTTGGACCATATGGGCCCTGGGTCGGATTTTGGTATTTTTGGAAGAATGCTAGGAACTTCATTTCTAGGCTATGGGATTTTTTTTGAGTCTTTATTAATATTATTCAATTGATTATGCCTAGATATCGTTGTTTCGGAGTCGGATTGTAGAGGAAGGCGGTATTGGAGAGTTGATTGCTATTCTTAGACCGAGATAAGTGTTTGTTATAACTTTGGTTAGAGGGAATAGGATTAGGATATTATTTGCTAATTGCTAAATGAAGAGTACGGTGCATAGGCATGGTGACGGTTATCTATACACCGGAGTCTAGCATGACGGTGGTTCATAAATTATTTGAACCGGACTTTGTGAAACATCTTTCTTGTCTAATTGCTAAGTTTCCTATAATGTGAATGGTTGAGGAAGAATTGCGATTGGTATATTATTGGAGCGTTGTCTCGAACTAGAATTTGATAATTGAGAAAGAAGTGATTAAAAGAGAAAGTGTAGTGACTTTTCCCTTGCTGGGACACATAGTCTATTATTGTTGTTGCTCCCTTGCCGGGATAATTGGGTTGTTAGTTGTACCCTTATCGAGTTAACTCGTTATGTTGTTGAATTCCCCCTAATGGGGCCTTTTTTAGAAAGATTATATGTATTATTCACCATAAAATGGGATCATGTGGCGCGCCGTCCACATATGAACTATGATATGGGATCGTTTGGAATGATGTCTACTTGTGAGTTATTAAATGGGATCGTGTGGCGCGCCGACCGCTTATTCTTCATACTTTGGGATCATTTGGCACGCTGTCAACTTATGAATTATGAAATGGGATCGTGTGGCACGCCGTTCACTTATGAATTATGAAATGGGATCGTGTGGCGCTGACCACTTATATATGAGTTATGGTATTGAGGTTGTTTCGTTGTTATATCCGTTAATCTGTTTTTATGGTATCTCCCCTGAGCATGCCCCTTCCCATTTTTAGTTGATATTCTCTGTTGTTATTTTTGTTGCCTTTGTATATACGTATCTGCACAGGTTGTTCTAGGTAGGTCCTGTCTAGCCTCGTTATTACTTCGCCGGGGTTAGGCCATGCACTTACCAGCACATGGGGTCGGTTGTGCTGATGCTATACTACTGTGTTTTTTGCATAGATTACAGTATTGGAGCAGCTTTTGGACACAGCAGTAGCTTATTGATCCGGAGCAGACTTTAGTCCAGGGACTTATGAGGTTGCCTAGCTGGCATACGCAGGTCGGAGTCCCTTTCGATGTTTTATTTTTTGTTTTCATTGTACTGAGATAGACACTATGTACTTTCTTTTTAGACTTGATTGTAGTACATTTTAGTAGTCCGTGAGCTAGTTACACCAGATTTTGGGCAGAGATTTGTCCTAAACTTCCGCATTTAAATTTCAGTTTTTATAAGCTTAAGATCTTCCGCTTTTATTTAATTGCTTTCGTATAATTATATTGTTGAGAAATTATTAGAGAACGTTTAATGTTTTGGTTGGCCTAGCTCCATTAGTAGGCACCATCACGACTCCCGATAGTGGGAAATCGGGGTCGTGACAAGTTGGTATCAGAGCCCTAGATTACATAGGTCTCACAACTCACGGACAAACTCGGTAGAGTCTGAGGGATTGGTACGGAGACCTATGTATTTATCCCCTAGAGGCTACAGAGTTAGGAAAATTTGCTACAGAGTTAGGAAAATTTTAACTTTTCTTTCTTGTCGTGCGATTCTGTTTCTCAATACTGATTTTCGTTCTACTCTGTTCTTTCGCAGATGGTGAGAACACATACTTTCTCTTCTACCGCACAGTAGCCCGAGCCGCCAGCAACAACTCCTATCAGGGGCAGAAGGCGAGGGCGAGGCCGTGCTAGAGTCCGAGGCGGGGCAGAGCTCGCCCCGAGCAGCAGTCCCAGAGTGGAGCCTCATGTTGACTTTGATTAGGAGGTTCCAGCACTAACAGCTCCAATGGGCCCAGCTCGGGTCCCAGAGGGTATCGTAGCCACTCGAGTACTCCAGGACGCTTTGGTCCTACTGGAAGGATTTATGGAGAGAGTCTCTAGAGCGGGTTTGCTTCCCATAGCACCAGTCACATCTCAGGTTGGGGGAGTAGTTCAGGCTCCTGCTCTGCGTACTCCGGAGCAGGTAGCTCCTCAGGCTCAGGTTCTAGCAGTTCAGCCAGCTGTGGCAGCCTAGTTAGATATTCCAGATCAGACCGGAAATGGTGCAACGATGTCCGTGGATGCTTTCTGGAGGCTTGATAGGTTCACCAAGCTCTTCACCACCACCTTCAGCGGTGCTCCCACAGAGGACCCTCGGGACTTCTTATTCAGCTGCCATGAGGTTCTCCGGACTATGGGTATTGTGGATACCAATAGGGTTGACTTCATCACCTTTTGGCTTGCATGATCCGCCAAGACTTGGTGGAGGGACTATTGTTTATCCAGGCCAGCAGGGTCACCATTATTGAGAGCCTTTAGTTTGGACCATGTGGGCACGGGGTGGTATTTTTGGAAGAATGCTTGGGACTTCATTTCTAGGCTATGGGATTTTGTTTTTGAGTCTTTATTGATATTATGAATTGATTATTCCTAGATATCATTATTTTGTAGTCGTATTGTAGAGGAAAGGCAGTATTGGAGAGTTGATTGCTATTCTTGGATCGAGTTAAGTGTTTGTTCTAACGTTGGTTAGAGGGAATAAGGTTAGGATATTATTTGCTAATTGTTAAATAAAGAGTACGGTGTATAGGCATGGTGATAATTATCTATACACTAGAGTCTAGCATGACTGTGGGTCTTAAATGTCTTTGGACCGGACTTTGTGAAGTATATTTCTTGTCTAATTGCTAAGTATCATATAATGTGAACGGTTGAGGAAGAATTGTGATTGGTATATTATTGGAGCGTTGTCTCGAACTAGAATTTGATAATTGAGAAAGAAGTGATTAAAAGAGAATGTGTTGTGACTTTTCCCTTGCTGGACACATAGTCTATTATTGTTGTTACTCCCTTAGCGGGATATTTGGGCTGTTAGTTGCACCTTTGCGGGGTTAACTCATTATGTTGTTGAATTTTCCCTAATGGTGCCTCTTTTAGAAATATTATATGTATTATTCACTATGAAATGGGATCGTGTGGCGCGCCGTCCACTTATGAACTATGATATGGGATCGTATGGCACGCCGTCTACTTGTGAGATATGAAATGGGATCGTGTGGTGCGCCGACCACTTATGAATACATACCTTGGGATCGCGTGTCACGCCGTCCGCTTATGAATTATGAAATGGGATCGTGTGGCACACCGTCCACTTATGAACTATGAAATGGGACCGTGTGGTGCGCCGACCACTTATATATGAGTTATGGTATTGAGGTTGTTTCGTTGTTATATCTGTTGATCTGTTTTCATGGTATCTCCCCCGAGCATTACCCTTCCCCTTTTTAGTTGATATTCTCTGTTGTTATTTCCGTTGCCTTTGTATAAATATGCATATTTGCACAGGTTGTTTTAGGTAGGTCCTGTCTAGCCTCGTCACTATTTCGCCGGGGTTAGGCCAGGCACTTACAACACATGGGGTCGGTTGTGCTGATGCTTCACTACTGTGCTTTTTGCACATATTACGGTATCGGAGAAGCTTTTGGACCACAACAATAGCTTATTGATCGGGAGGTGACTTCAGTCCATAGACTTACGAGGTAACCTAGCTGGCGTACGTATGCAAGAGTCCATTTCTATGTTTTAGATTGTTTTCATTATACCGAGACAGACACTATGTACTTTCTATTCAGACTTGATTGTAGTACTCATTAGTAGATCGTGAGCCAGTGACACAAGATTTTGGGTAGAGATTTTTCTTAAACTTCCGCATTTAAATTTCAGTTTTTATAAGGTTAAAGTCTTCCGTTTTTATTTAATTGTTTTCGTATAATTATATTGTTGAGATATTATCAGAGAACGTTTAATGTTTTGGCTGGCCTAGCTCCATTAGTAGGCGTCATCACGACTCCTGATTGTGGAAAATCCGGGTCGTGAAAATAATACATACTTACATATATAAATTTAAATTTCTGTTGTTGCAATATTTTTTTCTCTTTGAAATTTAAGCGCATGCGTTTTATCTTTTAAGAAAAGCAAAATCAGAAGAATATATAGATAAAATATTTTATTTAAAGGTATATAACACATATTAAATATTTTTTCACGTAATTTTTTTATTTATTTCAAATTTGAATATTCTGAGATAAATTTCTAGCTTGGACATTTACCACGATTGTCCATTAGTTCATTTAGCCCGGCAATACCCTTCTTTTTCGCTTTCTTCTTTCATTTCCTCAAATTATTAGACTCGTTTTCTTCCTCTTTTTGCTCGACAAAGTAATTAATCTTTACATATTTTTTTAACTTTTCTCCACGTAAACTATGATTGATTCTTTTTTCCTCGGATTCAATAAATGTTCGCCAAGTTGTCATACATATGTAACAAACCAAAGACCTGCTTCTTTTTTACTTTAATTTTTAAAGTAAAAAGATACTATTCAATAATTGAACCACCTAGATGGATGACTCCATTTGGTTCATTCAACGACTTTGACATTGTATCTTAGTTATAACAATTAATTAATAACATAACTTAATCACCGGCAAAGGTAAATTTCAAATCTTCTCATAGGATTCCATTACTTAAGCTATATTATTTATTGTTAATAATAGTTCTAACTTCTAAGAGAGATAGTTGATTTATTAACAAGTACAGATCGAAGCTTCATTGACCTAGTCAAGAATTATTGCCGACAAATATTTTAGACAAAAACATTTGCCTAGACGTGTCAGGGATCTTCTATTATCTTTTGGTTACTCTTTTATTTTAATTAACAGTATATAATTAATTAATTTTTAGTTTGTTTCTAGTTTTTCGTTACTGCACGAGTAACAAACCTTTCTTTCTTTACATAGTAAACAGTGGAAGAGATGAACTCAAATTTGAAAAAAATGATCGAGGGATAAACTCCCTAATCTTGTTCTTTGCATTCCTTTAATTAGCTAGTCTGAAATAATGATCAAAATCAAAGAATTATAAATTTCGAAGAACACAGAACTAATACTATCTATTGTTTAAGAATTTAGACAGGCGGCTATTTGGGTTAATTCTTTCTCAACAATTTAAGTAAGAAAAATTAATTTTTAATTTATAAGTTAGTGCAATTGCTTACATAATCTATTTGACCTACCTTGTGCAAAGACTTCAGCACTTTTATGAAGCTATTCAAAAAGTATTGTACGAGAGTTGTCATTAAAAGGTAATTATAGATTGATCTATATAATGAGCATTGATTAGTATCATGATAAAAAGTAACTTGATTATTATAATAGATTAAACTACACAATAGTATTTTATATATTTGCACTGTTAATACATGCTAGTATAAGATAAGTTCACTGTTAATTACTATAATGAGAACAAATTTGTGACCATATATCGTTTCGTAACGGATGATCAATTTTTTACCAATTGAATTTATACTTAATTAAGTGTTATGCATTACGAAAATAAAAAAAAATATCTTTACTTGATTGAGTTATTTGACATTTATGTTAGTAGAAATAATAAGTACATGTAAAATTAGTCGAGATACACAATAAATCGACACGGGCATTATTTAAAAATAATAGGAACACATCAAAAGAAGCCCAAATTAAAGATAAAAGACTATTGTCATTTGTCAAACCGATTGTTAAATAAGTGATTCCCCTTTGCCACATTTTTCTACCGTTAAACACGGAATTCACAATTTATGAATTATAGTCAAAAATCAGTCTCTATACACTCTAACGAAACGGAAAGTATATATATATATATATATATATATATATATATATATATATATATATAATAAAAGCATCATTTGACTGGAAATCTTTTTTCAATTAGATTTGTGTCAAGTAGGATAATGATTTTTTTTTTTGGGTAGGTATATGCGTTGAAGATGCCATGCAAAAACAAAAACATTGAAATGTGAATATAAATATTTAATGCATGTGGGGTTTGTGTTAGATATATCTAGCAAGATCCTTTTTTACTTTACCTCTTTTGATTTATGTTATTCATTTTCTTTTTTCTTCTCTGTCTTCATCTTTTGAGGGGGTTGTTTCTTCCTTCCTTTTTTTCTATTTAAAAAAAAAAAGGAAGGAAGAAAATTATGATGCACATTTCAATTATGATTCACCTTCTATTTTTGCTAATTTCAATTCCGAATTATGAAATTGTTGCATCAAAGAAAATGCACATACTCAGCTCCTTGGAAGAAAAGACAGAGAAATTTAATGCAAGAGAATTATTGACTTTGAAATACCCATAAAAAGAATTGAACAAAAATTACTAAAAAGAGCAGTTCAATGCATTAAATTCTTATTATGTGCGGAGTTAGAAAAAAGCTGGATTACATCATGCATCACTGGTTAGATCTAATAATATCAGCTAGAGGTGGTAAATAGGCGAGATTGGACGGATTTGGACGGGTCAAAAATAGGTAATGCAAAAGCATACGTAATTATCCGACTTCGACCCATATTTAATATGGATAGAAATAAGTTAGCCGACGTATATAATATATATATATATATATATATATATATATATATATATATATATATATATATATATATATATATATATATATATATATATATATTATGCATGGCTTCTTGAATATAATCGCTTTGGGAGAATTCCTAGTTTCCCAAATTTAAGAAACTCCTAATTTGCATCTTTGCAAATTAGGAATTAAAATCATTAATTATTCATTGATATTCATTTTTAAGTGGATAATATGGATCTTATCCATATTCGATACATTTTAAGAAAATTCAATATCCAAGTCATTATTTTGTGGATACTCCCTCAGTTCACTTTTATTTGGCATGTATGCTAAAAATAAATTTTTATTTTTACCTAATACTTTACGCATATCAAGAGAAAACAAAAAATTCTTGTTATACACAGTTTTTATTAGTCATTTCAAATTATCTTCTCAAATCCAATAAAATATGTATCAATTAATATATGTATCATGGTAAATTATACACTTTATTTATTATTTTTTAAGGGGTGTGAAAAGTCAAAACGTACCAAGTAAAAATAAACGGTCGGAATAATCTCAGCTGTCATTGCATTGTCCCTGCTATTCTCAGCTGTCATTGCATTGTCCTATGCGAGAAGTCAAGCAGTTGTTAAGGTTGGGCTTAGGCTTTTCTGCCATATAGTAGTGTTTTATTTTTGTTAACACTGTACTTAAAGTCGTACATCTTAATTATGTGAAAACTGAAAAGCATAGTCATAAGGCTCTAGGTAACTTATGGAATTGAAGTTCCACACTGTTATGTGAGTTGTGACTATACCGAATTTGTTTTCCCACTAAGTTTGAGTCTCAAAATGTGATGCACTGTATTAAATTTTCATATAAATCTTAGATTAAATACGGAAAATTATATAAAAATCGGATATTTTGTTCTTATTTCTCTATTATTTTATGTATAAGAAAAAAGATTGTGGTATACAACTAAGGGGTGGTCATCAAAAACATATTTATCTGCAATCCAACAACTAATTATAGTAAACGTGGAAACTCATGATAATTGCAAATAAAACTATTTCTCTTTATTCTGTATGATAAGGTATTTTTTAATTTTTTTAAACATAGGGAATCGGGGAATGGAAAAAGAAAAGGAGGTCGTGGGAATCATACCCACGCATATTATGTGGAAGTCTCGTTTTGATACTATTAAACTACATAAGCTTTGGTGGTTTTATTTTGTCTAATAGATTTAAATTCCTTATATCCAGTTACTGATTTGAAAAGAGTACAAAAAGAAAAACTAAACCAAGTATAACAAATATTCCATTCTGTTTAGCTCAAAAATTGTGTTAGTATTTTATAAGTCTAAAAACAATGAAAAAAATATGGGGTAAATCGTAATTAAATATAATAAGCCCAAGAGATGATTATCATTTCAAAAGTAATCGTAGACTTTTCAATGGATAATAATAATAATAGAATTAGCTTAAGAAGGAAGCAATGGTTATGAACTCGGGAGAGAGAGAAATAGAAAAAAAGATTGTATTATCCGAGAATAATACTGATCCCCTTTTATAAAGGTAAGGTTTCCTTTTTATAGTAGGAAACCTTCCTCGAACCAATAAATAAATAAATTATTAAAAAAAGTACAAAGGTTGGTGGCTTCCACTCAGTAAAAGGGGCAGGTACTAAACGACGTTGTTCCTTCTTTGTCGATTTGGGCCGCACTCTTACTTGGGGAGCCCATATCATGGGGGACGTGCCCACCTCTCGTTTTATGAGCCAAATTTAGCCCTATGCTGTTAGTTCCTCCGTTCGTTGGAGATGTACTCGATGATCGTCTTCAATGGACGGACATGTACGATTCATTTTTTACGGAAATTTGGTCGTGTCCGTAGGCGCCTCCTTTGCAGAACATGGACGTGGATAACATTGGTTGGGCTGTTGACGTGTGACCTACCTTTTTAAGGTGATGTCAACATTCACATGCGTCATCATTATATCTTTCCCGAGACTTGTTTAGAACGTGGCGTGACATTTTGGTTTCCGACGCCGGTTTCAGAACTGAGCCTCTTCGACTCCCGTGTGCCTTTCTCCTATATATAGGAGAGTGGTTCAAAGAGTTTCATCGTTCGATCTTTTAGAAGGTTTTCCTTTGCTTCTTCATCCTTCTTTCCTATAATAGTTATAAAGTTTTCAGAGGGATACCTTTCCTGAGAATTATCTTACTCACTACCAACACTTCATTCTTCAATGCGTATTATGGCAAAATGCCAAGAAAGCAAAAAGGCTAAGGGCAGTGCCCCTTTTAGGATTCCACCCTCTTCTGATGGCGAAAGGGAAGGAGCGGGAAAAACCCTAGTTCCATTAACGGTAGACAACATTTTACCGAATGATTTGAGTGCGAGAAAAGACTTCAATACGGCAAGCCCCTTTCACCTTAGGAGGGGAGTGATTTACGTCAGTCTCACCTAGACGTTATTAGAACTAGGAACAACATTCATGATCACGTTGAGATAGTTTCGGCTGGGACAGACCATGCCAATGTACATAAGCCCGGCTTTTGTGCATTTTACTAATATGCTCTTAAGATTGGGTATAGCTTCCCTCTTAACCCTTTGGCGGAAGAGCTATGCCGCTTCTACAATGTATATCCAGCTCAGCTCATACCTTACGCCCTGAAGGTATGTCGGATCCTTACCACGCTTGCGGCTGAGACCGGGGCCATTGTTTCCATTCACCATTTGCTACAAATGTTCAGCCCCAATTATATTAGGGGTACCATGCTCTAACTAAGGAGCCGTGGCAAAAAGAGCTTTGTTGTGAGGGCTGAAGACAAATCTAACTGTGAGTTCTGGCATAGATTCTTGTACGTTAGGATGTGCCATCTAGTGTTTGATTCTGAAGGATTTCTAGAGGTGTGGAATGCAGGATGTGAGTACCTCTGCAAGTAATTTTGCGACGTTCTATTTTAACTGACCTAACTTTTGAACTCACTTTCTTTCTCCTTTTTTCTGGTAGTGGTGGATCGCTCACCCCACCCCGTTGGTGATATTAGGTCGTGGGTGGCGGGGTTGATACCATATGCGGAGAAATTCCGCACTTGGCCTGAATTCCGTAGGTTGTACGACCCAACTAGAAACAAACTTCCCTATATATTTTTTTTACATTTTGTCTTAGCTTTGAGACCTTCCTACCTGATGCACTTTTCGTTTTCCAGGTCGGGGTGATTCCTCAAGGACAAAGAAGAAGAAGACCGACGCCGGCCCAGCCAGGGCGGAGTCTGACTCTGAAGATGTATTTGTGGGCGGCTCACCCAGAGGTAGCCCCCTTTTGATTCCCCACCAAGGGACTACATCGGAGGCTGCATTGGAGGCGGTGCCTGAGGCTGCCTCTGTGGAGGTACCAGAGGTTTCAGTAGCAGCGACACCTGAAACTGCTCCCGTGCCGGCACACGAAGTTGCTCGAGCGGAGGCAGCTTTAGAAGGGGAGGAGCCGCCTGAAAAAAAGATACGGCGGCTGATTACTAGCAAAGGCATTGTCGTTGAGGGCATGAGGAGTCCCAGTGAGGCTCGCCAAGTGCCAAGGTTTACCTTTATGGTCGAGGCCATTCGTGCTGGGCAAATGGTCCCTCAGAGGGCAGCTGCTACCCATTTGGCTCGTGCATCCGGAGGGGAGTCATCCTCCATTGTTAATGAGGTGGTTGTGGAGACTGAGAGGACGGGCTCTGAATCCGCTCTCGAGGAGACGCCGAGCAGCTCGGCCCGTGTGGAGATGAGGGAGAGCTGGTCTACTCACCGCATTGTGATCCCTGGGCGATACAACTTACTAGAGGATAGAGAGCAGGCCGCAATGGACATGACCTTGTTATGCAGGATTGCGGAGCATGAATCGCTGAGAGATGTCAACAATGGGGACTTGTCGAGGCGGGTATCTGGTTCATCTTTACAGGTAGCTTTAAGCCCCTTCTTTATTTTGTCGTTCAATGCGACTGTTATTTGTACTGACATTTTTCATTTCTTCTTTTTCAGACTCTCATTTTAGAGGTAGAGCGGAGGTAGCGTGAGCAAAAGAGAGCGGCCACCTTCTCCAAATTGAAAAGAAGTATAGAGAGGTTTGTGCCAAGCATCGGGCGTTGGCAGACATGTTTGAGCAGGATCCCTAGTTCCGAATGTTCCGCGAGGGCCTTAAAGAATCAGATGCTCTTTTGAAGATGAAGGCGGCGGAGCTGAAGGAGTTGGATGAGCAGCTGAAGGCTGCCTTGGCTCGAATTAATGGGCTAGAGACTCTCCTTCGGTCAAGGGAGGAGGACTTGGAGATCAGCCGCACGGTGGCAGCCGAGGCTGCGAAATTACGGGCTCAGGTTACTGCCCTTACAGCCGAGCTGGACGCCAGGATGCCCGAAGTTGAGGCCCTTAGGTGATCGCCCTCACAAGATGCCATGCACCGTGAGGCGCACGAGATGTGGGTGTACCATGATGCCATATTGGTCATCTTTGAGGAGCTTTTGGCAGCGGGCCGAGCTTATGAGGTGAAAGTAGAGAGGAAACGGCTCTTGACTCGCATTGCCCGTGAAGTGGCCGGTTATAGCTCCGACTCACCTATTTAGGAAGGGCTATAAATCTGAGGATGTCAATCGCCTAGACTCCAGCTCGTGGATTTCCAGGGCTTATCAGCATGGTTTTTTTTCGGCAGTGGACCTGATGGCGACCAGGCGGGTCACGATGGCATGGGTGGTGAAGGCCCTTAGGGCTTGTATATGAATATTTCGTAGATGGAAATTTGGTAGGACCCATTGAATGTATGTTTTGGATAAATGAAATATAATTTTTCTTCCCTCCCTTTGCCGTTATTTTTCTTTCATTCTTTAGAGCTTTTGTTGCGCTCTTTGTTGACCATCGATGTTGGCGTCCTTGGTCGAATCTTAGATTGATGGTTTGGGTCGTAATAGAATCGACGGCCTTAGCCATGTAGGCGACTTTGACTATTGTTGAGTCGTTTATTCACTGTGGCCGAATCTTAGGTCGACCGTTGGTCAGGATGACCTTAGCCATAATGTAATCAATAGCCTTGGCCATGATAGAACTGATGGCCTTGGCCATGTAGGCGACTTCGACTGTTGTCGAGTCGTTTACTCACCGGAGTCGAATCTTAGGTCGACCGTTAGTGAGGATGGCCTTAGCCATAATGTAATCGATGGCCTTAGCCATTATAGAACTTATGGCCTTGGCCATGATAGAACTGATGGCTTTGGCCATGTAGGCGACTTCGACTGTTGTCGAGTCGTTTACTCACCGTAGTCAAATCTTAGGTCGACCGTTGGTGAGGATGGCCTTAGCCATAACGTAATCGGTGCCCTTGGCCATGATAGAACCAATGGCCTTCGCCATGATGGAACTTACGGCTTTGGCCATGTAGGCGACTTCAACTGTTGTCATGTTTTTTACTCACCGTAGTCGACTCTTAGGTCGACCGTTCATAATGTACTCGATGGCCTTGGCCATGATAGAACTGATGGCCTTAGCCTTTGTGCACTGGATATGGCCGTAGCCCTTCATATATTGGATATGACCATGGCTTTCATTCATTTGAGATGGTCGTAGACTTTCATACATTGGAGAAGGCCATAGCCTTTCATATATTGGGGATGGCCGTGGCCTTTCATATATTGGAGATGGTCGTAGCCTTTCATATATTGGAGATGGTCGTAGCCTTTCATAAATTGGAGATGGCCGTAACCTTTCATATATTGGAGATGGTCGTAGCCTTTCATACATTGGAGATAGTCATAGCCTTTAATATATTGGAGATGGTCGTACCCTTTCATACATTAGAGATGGTCGTAGCCTTTCATACATTGGAGATGGCCGTAGCCTTTCATATATTGGAGATGGCCGCAGCCTTTCATACATTGGAGATGGCCGTAGCCATTCATACATTGGAGAAGGTCGTAGCCTTTCATACATTGGAGATGATCGTGGCCTTTCATACATTGGAGATTAAGCCACCGTAGCCTTTCATTCATTGGAGATGGTTGTAGCCTTTCATACATTAGAGAGGGTTGTAGCCTTTCATACATTGGAGATGGTTGTAGCCTTTCATACATTAGAGAGGGTTGTAGCCTTTCATACATTGGAGATGGTCATAGCCTTTCATACATTGGAGATTAAGCTAGCCTAGTCCCTTTATCATGTCGGCCTGATTAAGGAGAGGTAGACATGATAAAATTGTTCTGCAAATATCCCCAAGTACCCCCTCTGTCGCCTCATTAAAAACTTCCCCCAGAAAACCCAATTGGTACAAAACTCGGGTAAGGGAAAAAGAGTACGACTCGGGATATTCCTGTAAAAGTGTAAATACTTGAGGCGAGCAATGTTTCAGTTGTTTTAGAGCGTTTTTCCTTCCATTATTTCTAACTGGAAAGCGTATTTGCTGGCTACTGCTGTGATTTTGTAGGGTCCTTCCTAGTTGGTGCCTAGTTTGCCTTCACTTGGGTCTTTGGATGCCAATGTCTTGGTTTTGAGGACGTAATCTCCCACCTTGAGTGGTTTTATTTTGGCCCTCTTGTTGTAGTATCTTTCGACTTTTTGCTTTTGGGCCACCATTCTGATGAGGGCTATTTCTATCCTTTCCTCAGCTTCGTCGAGGTCTTGGAGTCTAATGGCGTCGTTCTCTGTTCCACTAGCATGTGAATATCTTAGGCTTGGTTCACTAACCTCGACGGGCGTGACCGCATCGGTTCTGTAGACCAGCGAGTATGGTATTTCCCCTGTGCTGGATTTGGGTGTGGTCCGGTATGCCTATAATGCTTCAGGTAGCAGCTCGAGCCACAGCCCTTTGCCGTTCACAAGTTTCTTCTTCAATATGTTTAATATTTTTTATTGGAGGATTCCGCTTGGCTGTTGGCGGCAGGGTGATATGGCGTGGAAAGTATCCTCTTGATGCGCCATTTCTCAAAGAATTCGATCGTTTTCTGAACGATGAACTATCGTCCGTTGTCACGACTAATTTCTTTAAGGATGCCGAAGCGGCATATAATATTTTTCAGATGAAGGCAATTACCTCTTGTTTGCGTATTTGTGCATACGCATCTGCTTCTACCCACTTAGAAAAATAGTCAGTTAATACTAATACAAATCGTACCTTTCCCCGTCCTGAGCCGACTATGTCCATTCCCCGTTTGATGAAATGCCATGGGGAGGTGACCGAATGGAGGGGCTCTCCTAGTTGGTGTATCATGGGGCGTATTTTTGGCATTGCTCGCATTGGCGAACGTATTCTACCGCCTCCTTCTTCATGGTGGGCCAGTAGTAGCAGGCCCGTATGATGCATCGTACGAGGGCACGGTTGCCTGTATGAGCATCGTAGTGACCCTCGTGTACTTATTCGAGTGCCGGCCTTGTTTGGTGCGGCCCTAGGCACTTAGCCAAGGGTCCGCCAAACGTTCTCTTGTAGAGGTCTTTGTTTATTAAGCAGTACCGAGCTGCTTGCGTCCGGAGTTTCTTTGCCTATTTTTTGTCAGATGGCAGCGTCCCGTCCTGTAGATAAGATACAAACTGGTTGTGCTAGTCCGAAGTCAAATTTAAATAGAATAACTCAGTGTGATCGATGGCGAAGTGGAGCAGAGTGATTACGCTCTCTTCGTCAAAGTTTTTAGTGGTCGTGGACAGTTTTGCTACACCTTCTGCATCAATATTTCCAGAAGACATTTGTCAAACGTGACTATTAACTTGCAGATCTCTAACTGGTATTTTTTCAGTCTTTGTTATTTGATCTGGTAAGTCCCTATGACTTGGTTTATCGCGAGTTGGGAATCGCAGTGAAGGATGAGTCGGCAGATGCCATATCTTAAGGCCAGCTTCATGCCTACAATAACGGCCTCATACTCGGCCTCATTATTAGTTATTTCGGGGCATCATATGGACTGGTGAATTGTTTCGCCCGTGGAGATAAGGACAAGTCCCAGTCCAGATCCCGATGCATTGGCGGCGCCATCAGTGTAGAGAACCCATAGGTCATTATTGGCGGAGTCATGTTGTACCTCAAGTTCTGCTTTCGGCACGATTTCTGCGCTACAGTCGGCTATAAAATTCTCCAGGACTTGCAACTTAATGGCGGTTCTTGGAAAATATGAGATGTCGTGTTCGCTGAGCTCAATGGCCCATCTTGCGAGTCGGCCCGATAATTCAGGCTTGTGTAGAATGCTTCCTAATGGAAAGGTCGTTATCACTTTTATGGGGTGGCATTCGAAATAGGGCCGTAGCTTTCGTGAAGCTACGACCAGTGCCAATGCTAACATTTCAAGGTGTGGGTATCGAGTTTCTGCGTCCACTAGGGTTTTGGTAATGTAATAGATAGGGGATTGTGTACCTTTGTTATTGCATACTAGGACGGCGCTAAGAGCGACCTCCGATACGGCCAGGTAAACCAGCAGGGGTTCTCCCACACTTGCCTTGACCAGCAGGGGTGGCGAAGATAAGTATGCTTCACCTTGTGCGTAGTGGTGAACTTGATGTGGTTGATTGTTGAGTCGTCGCAGTTTCCAATGATCATGTTGATCGTGTGGTCTGGTGAGGGCGGCTTTGGTGGCCCGTGGAGTTGCTCTCGTCCTCATGCAAAGTTGATTTTTTCTTTGTCACTGAGTAACTCTCGTAGGAACCCTTAGTTCAGCATCCTGACCATCTCTTGTTGTAGACCTATACAGTCTTCGGTTTTGTGCCCCCGTTCCTTGTGGAACTTGCACAAGACATTTGATTTTATGGTGAAGGGGTCCGACTTCATCTTTGCCGGCCATTGCACCTTGTTGCGCAGCTTCTCAAGTGCGTACACTATCTTTGAAGGGGATACACAAAAATTATGGGCAGATAATAAAGGGGGCATACCTCTGTCGTTATGTAGTGGGGAGACATATCGTCGTAGTGCGTCCACGTGCCTCGATGGCGGTGGGTGAGAGGATCTGATGTGGGGTTGGTGCCTCTCCCTATTGGGATGTGGGCCTTGTTCCGTCGTCCTTTGTTGCGTCGATCTCTCCTGATCTCTGGATGTATCGTTGTTAGACGTTGGGTGGGTCCGTTGAGGTCGTCCTCATATGCATGCATCTCAGCACAATAAGTGTTGTGGATCTCTTCCCATGTGGTGGGCGGGTACTTCATGAGGCGAGCTGAGTAATTTTTTGGCCGCCCTCGAGTCGTTTCTGCTTAACCCATTTTGGAAAGCAGCGACTGCCATGCCTTCCGATATGTCGGGCAAGCTCATCCTAACCCTGTTAAACCTAGCTAGGAAGTCCCTAAGTCTTTCTCCTGCGGTTTTCCAAACAGCAAAGATGTCGTTGACCCTTGCTTCCGGTTTTTTAGCTCATGCATGCGCGGTGACAAACTTGTCCACCATTTCCTCCAACGTGGAAATAATTTTGGCCGGTGGCTGGGAATACCAAGTTAGCGCTCCCCCTGTTAGTGTTTCGCCGAACTTCTTCAGTAGTACAGACGGTACCTTTTCCTTTGAAAGGTCGTTACCTTTTACGGCAATGGCGTAGTGGATCAAGTGGTCCTCGGGATCTGTAGTTCCGACGTACACTTTTAGATAAGGTGGCATTTTGAAGGTTTTCGGAATGGGGTATGGTGCATCCTCTTCCGTGTAGGGTTGTTCAACGAACCTCCCAACGTCACGTTTCAGCAGCATTTTAGGGGCACCAGGGATTTTGTCCCCCCTTTCTTGGTGTTTCTTCATCTAGTCACGGAGTGACCTATTTTCGTTTTCCATTTCCTCCATCTTCTTGAGGATGGCTGTGAGCGCGTCGTCGTCGGCCTGAGTATCGAGGGGCGCGTTGTTTGCGCGGTTGACCTCGAATTCGACTCTGACTACAGCAAGATCTGTGTTTGGCCTGCATCTGATATTGTGTTGAGGTGACTTCTCAACCAAGCCGCTTAGAGTGCTTGATAACCACTCTTCCAGTAGTTTCCTGACCTCCGGGGGTGCTTCTTCAGATGTAGAGGTGGAAGCGCTTTTTTCCCGCAAGATCGTTAGATCTTCGGCGGTAGAGGTGAAATTTCTCCGCTCAAGGTAGTACTAGGGGTTATAATCAAAACCTCATCTTCACCGGCTTCGTTGAGGGGGCCGATGAGGTTGGTTATAACATCTGCTATTGTTTTCATTCTCGCGTTGTTGTCAGCCATTTTTCGTTTTTGTGTTGTAAATAAAGGTTTTCGATGGTTCTCTAGGTACAAACTATGATTTTGATTCTCGAAATCCCCACAGACGGCGCCAATATGTTTAGCTCAAAAATTGTGTTAGTATTTTGTAAGCCAAAAAATAATCAAAAAAGAATGGGGGTAAATCATAATCAAATATAATAAGCCCAAGATATGATTATCAACTTCAAGAGTAGTCGTAGACTTTTCAATGGATGATAATAATAGACTTAGCTTAAGAAGGAAACAATGGTTATGAACTCGAGAGAATAGAGAGAGAGTAATAGAAATAGAGATTGTATTATCCGAGAATAATGATGATCCCCTTTTACAAAGGGAAGGTTTCCTTTTTATAGTAGGAAACTTTCCTCGAATCAATAAATAAATAAATCATAAAAAAAATATAAATGTTGGTGGCTTTTATTCAGTAAAAGGGGCCGGTACTAAACGACGTTGTTCTTTCTTTGTCAATTTGGACTGCACTCTTACTTGGGGCACACTTATCGTAATGGACGTGCCCACCTGACATGGACACGTTATGATCCAAATTTCGCCCTATGCACATTCGTTCTCGATTTATATGACATTATTGAGTGGGAAGTAGTAACGTTAGATAGACTCATTGTCCCTATTTTCCTTAAGATGTCAAACAGGTGTTCCGTTTTCAATTTTTTGTCCTTTACATCTCACACAATTTCTTTTTTGGTACACACGTTACACATGAAATATACATAACACCAAATGTCCTAGTTATAGGAGAAATTTTATTTTGGGTGAGATTCACCCAACAATTATTGTATGAGGCCATTCTATATCTTTTACAAGTGTATTTGTGGAGTCCATTCACTAATATTAGATTGATTTAAATAAGAAAAAAGGGAAAAAGTAAATATGTTGTTTATGTGGTTCCCACCTCATATATTTATATTCAATAAATAGAAAATTAAATAGATAGTACAAGAGAAATGGAGGGGAAGAGAAAACCAGGAAGCCATTTTCCCTCCTTAATTACCATTTGTGGTTATCACAATAGAGTTTAGACTCCAACAAAATTTCTCATCTCTTTGAACTGTGGGTCAGCATAGCCAAACGAAGGCCACAACAAATTTATATTCAAGCAAAGGAAAAACGTATTCTATCCAAATGTAATAATCCATATACGTATCTATCCGTCTTCTTCTTGTTTTTATTTTACTTTTATTATCATAGTTTATATCTTTCTAAATTCATCTTCGGTTGCCAAAGCTTAAAAATTAGACCTTTAAAAGTTATTCGTTGATATAAATATGAAATACAGAATTGTACTCACAAAATACTCTTCTTGTCAATATCAGTGTGAAATACAAAATTGTGCTCACAAAATACTCTTCTTATCAATATAAAATTTATGTCTTCTTGTTAACAAATGCAAATTTGTGTCCACTAACATTGAGACTTTTGCATTTGATCTATTTTGCTACCGTACCTGCAAGAAAAATTATCAATACAAAAATATTATTTACTATAAATTAAAATAAGATCAATCTGAAATTTTGTTATCGCTGTAATCTTTTAGTGCAAATTAAAATGAGATGGTGGGCATAATTTGCACAAAAGATTTTATTTACAACTATAGTTGATAAAAAATAGTGCCTAAGAATAGACAAAATTATATAACTGTAATCTTTTAGTGATAAAGAATTTCAGATTAAAATGAGTCGATGCGAATTGTCCCAATTTGGGTCAACTTCCCTGGACTTCCGATACAATGCTGGGCTGAGGAGAACCTTGGCAGAATAGCAAGCTTACTGGGTAAGCCATTATGCACTGATAGGATAACTGCTGAGTGTGAAAGAATATCCTATGCGAGGGTGCTTGTAGAAGTGGATATAACTCAGCCTCTGCCTGAGGATATCCATATAGAGATTCCAGATGGAAAAGCATGGATACAAAGTGTTGAATATGAATGGAAGCCAACATTCTGCCTTGAATGCAACTCGTTTGGACACAAGAATGGTGACTGTCAGAAGGAGCAACAGAATGAAGGCATCCAGAGGCAAAGAAGGAGGAAAAAGAAGGTAGCAGGAGTACAATGGAAACCAAAAGCTATTGCTGAGGTGACAGTGGAAGGGCAGCAAAGTGACAGACAAGTTAATGAGAAGCTTGCTGAGAAGCCTGCTGAGACTTTGATATAGAAAGCAATAACAAAGGCAAGCAAGTTGAAGTTGCTCGAGGCCCAAAGGACAAGAATCAAACAAGAATGATCAACTATGCTGAGGTAACAAGGCGGAATACCTTTGCAGCACTCACCATAGTTGAACCCCCTGATGACGACCAGGACAGGGAGAATGCAGTTCAGAGCCAGGTGACCCAGGAGGATCCACTGTTTCTCTATGAAACTTATATGATGGAACATTAGAGGGCTGATAAGCCCTTTAAGCAGAGAGAGTTAGTCAAATTTCTAAAGACTAATAGAGTTGATATGATAACCTGTCTAGAGACTAGGGTAAAACAGCAGAATGCAATGGCAGTTTATAAAAAACTGGGAGATGACTGGACTTTAGGGAATAACTATTTACATGCCCCAAATGGCAGAATATGGGTACTGTGGAAAGAAGCAAATGACCAAGTGACAATACTGGAGAGCACTGATCAGACAATTCATTGTCAAGTAAAGGACAGACATTCAACATTCACTAGCTTTGTCACATTTGTATATGGTCTTCACACCACTCAACCAAGGGGAACACTTTGGAGGAGCTTGAGAGCTGTTCACCAAACTGGGCCTTGGCTAATAGTAGGGGATTTCAATAGTCCTTTGGGAGTTGAAGACAGAATCAATGGACAGCCAGTACACCATTCTGGAATTGCAGACTTTCAAGGGTGTATTGATGACATAGGAGTAGGGCAGATTACCAAAAGGGGAAACTCTTTCTCATGGAGTAATAAAAGGGATGCTACTGACAGAATATATAGCCACATTGATTGGGCTTTCAGCAATGCCCATTGGTTTAACATGTACACAGGAGTGGAAGCAGTTTATATGCAGCCCGGAATCTCAGATCACACCCCAATTTTGATAGAGACTGACATTGTCAAAGCTAAAGTGAAGAGACCATATAGGCTGCTGCACACAGTTATGCAACAAACTGAGTACCAGGAAATAGTTCAGAGAATTTGGGATCAACACATACAGGGACACACCATGTACTCTATTTGGAACAAACTGAAGAGAATTGAACAAGAGGCCAGAACTATTCAACAGGAACACTCATCTGTGGATACAAAGCTGCAACAATTGAAGGAAGATCTGAGAAGATCCCAAAACAAACTGGATAATGACTGGTTCAATGAAACAGTGATCACTGAAGAGAAGAACTTATTGCTGAACATTGAAAAATGGGAAGGTATCCAAGAACAGATATTGAGGCAGAAGTCAAGGGCACACTGGATTCAGTTGGGTGACAGAAACTCCAAATATTTCCATGCGTACATGAAATCCAGACAAGCTAGAAACAGGGTGAGCAGCATACTTAATGATAGCCATATGAGGATCACAGACCCATATCAGATCCAAGAGGAATTCATTCAATTTTTCCAACAGCTCCTAGGCACAGCAGCAGACTGTTAGATAATACGCTTAACGCTAGAGGGGGGGGGGTGAATAGCGTTTTAATAAAATTAGCGTAAACTTGCGGAATTTCAAAATTGCAAGAAATAAATAAGTGCGATAAGTAAATAAATTTGAACAAACGCACCGATATATCCTGGTTCACCACAACCCGTGGCTAGTCCAGTCCCCGAGAGACTCTCTCGAGATTTCCACTAACTTGTTAAGCTTACGGGTGCTTAACAAACCGTTACAACTTGAGGACACAAGCCTCAACAACCTTTGCTAGGAGATACAACACTCCAAGACTTCAACCAAGGAAACACAAGTTCCTTCTTACAACACAAGGGACTAACACTTCCCTTCAAGTGTACAAAAAACACTTAGCACTCAACAAGACACTCCTTTAAGAGTAGATATGAGTAAAAAGAATACGCTCAAGATCGCAACAACTTTTGACAAGAATTTGGCTCTCAAAAGCTTATGTAATGAATATAAAATGATAAGCAATAAAGTATGCAAGCTTTAGCAATTGTATGATCAGTTGTGGTATGTTGTTGTACTTAAAAGACTGAATTGAAGCTGTATTTATAGTTGAAAAACCTTGTATTACCGTTGCCTAATTGCCAATTAAGAGTTGCTGAAATTACTCAGTGACAATCGATTGTCAAGTTACCACAATCGATTGTTTGCCAGTTCTTCCAAAAATCAATCCCAGATTTTACGCATAACAATCGATTATATAAGATCAATAATCGATTACCGGCAACGTTCAAAAAATCCTTTCCAGATTATACGTAAAACAATCGATTGTCAACAATCTACAATCGATTACTCAGCAACGTCAAAAAATCCTTTCCAGATTTTAATTAAAACAATCGATTATAGGAAATCAATAATCGATTACCTGACGGTACTTGAAAATATTTTGGCAACGGTCAGTTATACAATCGATTATACTAAGTTAACAATCGATTATATATCAGTCTTGAAAAATCAATTTAGACACTGCCTCTTGACAGTCGATTGTCATAAGTTCACAATCGATTACTTAATAACTTTGAAAAAGTCTGGAAGACACTGCCTCAACACAATCGATTGTCATAAGTTCACAATCGATTATTTTGTGACTTTGAAAAATCTGATGGACATTGTCTCTTCACAATCGATTGTCATTAGCTTCACAATCGATTATTTTGTGCTTTGAAAAACATTGATGGACACTGCCTCATCACAATCGATTGTCATAAGGTTCACAATCGATTGTCATGCAGATTTGAAAAATCTGATGCTTAATGCCTTAACACAATCGATTGTCATTAGTTCACAATCGATTGTCAAGCAGCTGACTTAAACATAATCGATTATCATAAGTACATAATCGATTATCTTAGTCCAGATTTTAGAGGCGTGTCTAAAAATCATTTTGATAAAAGTAAATATGCATTATTTAAAATCATTTTGCTCTAAATTAAATATGCATGATTTGTTAAAAGTATTTTTACGAGAGAAGCCAAGTCTTGAGTTTAAGTTGTCGGATCAAGATCACAATTAAATACCGACTCATATAAAACTTAATCTCGATCTTTGTCTTGTGCTTGAACCACATCATATGTCAATTTGCGCATAGTTTGTCATTCATCAAAACCTACAAATATGAACACACGTTTAGTATAATGCCTTGAGAACGTGTTTCCAACAATTTCCCCCTTTTTGATAATGGCAAACTTTAAGCGGGATATGCATATTAGGCAATTCATAATGACGATTCAAGACAAGTAAAGATATGCAACGAGTATATAGATATGCAATTTGTTCCCCCTCAATATATGAATTCCCCCTCAATTTATGCCGATAAGTATTGAGTGAGAGTGCATACCCGTTATCTTCCCCCTTTTGCCATTAGCAAAAAAATATAGAATAATCAAAAAACTTGTTTATTTATTAAAAAACGTTTACACAACGGGAACAATAAAATGGAAAAATAAATAAAGAAATTATTCATCATCATTTCCCGCCTCATCATCCGGCACTGCTTCATAGGGAACAAGACCGGCATATGGATAATGAACATGGTCAAAATATCCATGGATCTCATGTGTCAATTGACCGACAGAGGTGGTCAACAAAGCAATTTGGTCGGAAATGGATTGAAGAGAAGGTTCTTGAGGCTGACGCGATCGACGAGTTGGAGGATGAGCAGGAGCTACATGATCGCCGTCATGGGGAAAGGAGGATTCTGAAATTTCCCACTTCTTGGTGCTCTTTTTGAGAGGACCGATGGAAGTGTTGAATCCGGAAGCTTCAAGAAAATTCATAATAAGGAGGGCATAGGGAAGAGGTCTATCATCTCCTATGGCATCACGCATGTGAATTTTGACGAACTTACACCAATTGATGTGAGCTCCGGTTATAATGGCATGCATGAGCTTAGCGTCCTCTTGGGAAAGAGTGGTATGATTATGCTTCCGAGGCTTGAGGACTCGGGTGATGAAATAGAAAATCAAACGATACTCGGGGAGCATTCCCGTGATAGTAGGGCGACGAGTAGATAGATTAGGATCATAAGATGTAAGACCTATTTGGTTTAGGAGAGTTTTCTCATCAAATAAGGCGCCAGCCTCTCTAATGTAGCGAGTAATGTTTTCGCCACGTCGAGGAAGATGGGCAAAGGAATGCAAGTTTTCATTGGACAAAAGAATTTGAACACCATTAATATTTGACACAAGCTCACCATCGTCATCCTCATGAAGGTTTGAGTAAAACGCTTGAATCAATGGAGGATTAATATAAGGATAGGTATGATATAAGAAGTCAAGAAGTTGACATTCCTTAAGCATGTTTGCAGCAGGGGCATATGATTCAAGATACTTGCTTGTTGAAAAGCAAGGAGGAAGAATATCACGCTTTTCGAATTTTGTCAAAAATCTAGTAAGCTCGGTTTCAGTATTGAATTATAAAATAGACCCATCTTGATAAGGGAAAGTTGGTGGTGGAGGAGCAGAAGAAGATGCACCTTGTCTACCTGAACGGGAACGTTTAGAGTGTCTGCCCGACATTTTCAAAAAGTAGTAATGAACTTTGTAAGAAACGGAAGATTTTTTTTTGAAAGTTTGGGAGAAAAGATTGATGCTTGAGTGAATAAAATTGAAGACTTATGATGCCTATTTATAATGGGAAGAATGGCATTTCATTTATGATGAAAATCTGCAGAAATTTATGAGCCAAAACAGTCAGAAACGGAAAAAATAAATTGCACTGACCGTTAGACAATCGATTGTTGACATGAAATAATCGATTGTTAAGCAGATTTTGACTTGAACTCGAAACTGACACAAAATCGATTGCAGGGTCCAAACGGTAACAAATATTTGAATTTCTGACAAAAAATAATCGATTGTTGAATTATGATAATCGATTGTTGTAATACAGTGAGCACGGTGATTTTCAGACTCGGAAAATAATCTATTATATTTATGAAACAATCGATTGTTTTAGGAAAGAAGTACTGAATGGCTGAGACGGTAATCGATTATACAGTTAAAAATCGATTATTAAACACAAATGAATAATAGGCATCAAATATAAATAATCGATTAGTGATACTTGCTAATCGATTGTCCGCACAGTAAAATAATCGATTATTTGCTGTAACAATCGATTGTTCTATGCCATTTCTTTATAATTTCCCCTGCCTTTAGGTTTATACCTGCAAAAGAGAATTAGACGTCTCCGACGCTCAAGTTAGTAATTTGTAGCGAAATAATGCAATGAGAACGTGATCTCTTAATAAGTGTGTCCTGAGGTGTTCTTAAGAGAGTTTCGGGTACTTACCTTTTCTCCGACGTCACCAATTACCTGTTCGAGAGGGTGATCTTTGATTGTCCTCCACTCGTTAGGCATTTTTGTTTCTTTCTCCAATTGTGGCGTTTCCTCCGTTGATTGTTCCAAGATTTCATCTTGAATTTCCTTAGGAGTTTCTTCTTGTACTTTGTCTTTTAAACTATTTAAAATACCTGCAAGATCAGAACAAGAATCCTCTCTCGCCAAGCGAGCATTACTTTCGGAAAACACAATATGAGGGGATTCCTCCACATTTTGGGTTCTATTATTAAATACCCTATATGCTTTGCTATGTGAAGAATACCCAATAAAAATTCCCTCATCGGATTTGACATCAAATTTTCCCAATTGATCTTTTCCATTGTTATGAATAAAACATTTACAACCGAATACTCTAAAATGGGAGATATTTGGTTTCCTTCCCTTGTTGAGTTCATAGGGGGTTTTCATGAGTATTGGCCTTATGATTACTCTATTTAAAATGTAGCATGCGGTACTCACGGCATCCGCCCAAAAATGTTTGGGAATCTTAGCCTCTTCGAACATGGTTCTAGCCATCTCTTCGAGACACCTGTTTTCCTTTCCACCTCCCCATTTTGTTGTGGTGTTCGTGGAGCGGAAAAGGTATGCTCGATACCGAGTTCGTCACAAAAGTCCGCAAAGAGATTGTGATCAAACTCTCCCCCATGATCACTTCTAATTGAAGTGACGGTTGTTTCCTTTTCGTTTTGAATACGTTTAAGAAAATATTTAAAATTTTGAAAAGCAACACTTTTATGGGCAAGAAATAAAGTCCAAGTAAATCTGGAATAATCATCAACGATAACAAAGGCATAACGATTTCTACCAAGACTTTCAATGCGAGATGGTCCAAACAAATCCATGTGAAGCAATTGCAATGGTCTAGTAGTTGAAACAATGTTTTTCGATTTAAAAGATGCTTTTGTTTGCTTCCATTTTTGACAAGAATCACAAATAGAGTCATTTTCAAATTTCAAATTTGGAAGACCAACGACTAAATTTTGTGAAACCAATTTGTTCAAAAGATGCATGTTGATGTGAGCTACTCTACGATGCCATAACCAAGAATCATTCTCTTTGCTCATTAAACAATTTACATATTCGGGTGAAGAATTTGCAAGATCAACCATATAAATGTTATCCATTCTAAAACCACGAAGGATAATTTTAAAATCGCTACGTTTAAAAACTAAGCATTCATCCGAATCAAATAAAACAAGATTTCCCTTGTCACATAATTGACTTACGCTTAAGAGATTATGTTTTAAACCTTTCACAAGTAATATATGCTTAATGGAAGAAATTTCATCCTTACCGACCGATCCGATGCCGATAATCTTTCCTTTGTTGTTATCACCAAAAATAACACTTCCCCCTTCCTTGTGTTCTAGTTGAAGGAATTTGGATTTGTCTCCCGTCATGTGCTTGGAGCATCCACTATCAAGGTACCACAGTACACTTGATCCCTTCAAACATACCTACAAAACAAATTAATGAGTTTTAGGTACCCATGCCATTTTGGGTCCTTGGGGGTTAGGCAAATCATAGTGATGTGATTGAGTGTTATGTCTATGTCGTGTAAAACAAGCAGGAGCAATATGTCCAATTCGTCTACAATAATGACAAGTCACGTTAGGATTATTCATCCTTCTAGGTTGATAGTAATTGGACGGACGAAATTCATTTGCTCTATTCTTGACAATATAACTATTGCGCAAATCATGAAAAACATTTCTCCTACCATTTGTTCTAGGATATGCATCATTTCTAGAATAGTTGTTTCTAGGTTGGAAGTCATTTCTAGGTGTTCTAAAAGGTTCAAAACTCTTTCTAATGTTTGGCCTAGAATGTGCATTATTTCTAGCATGATTATTTCTAGGTTGCGATTGATGAAAACCATTTCTAGGTTTGTTGTATCTAGGATGAGCATTTGTTTTATTTATCCTAGGTTGAGCCTTAGGTGGTTGGGGGTTGGCTTCAACTTTCTCTTTAGGCTCGTTTCTAAAACCTATGCCATGCTTGGTCGACTTCAAATTAACAAGCACTTCATTCAAATTTTTATGAGAAGAGTTAAACTTATCTAAGGTGCCCTTACGCCTTTCTACTTCATTTTTGAGATGCATGCAAGAAGTACAATTTCTAGAACTTTCAGGCTTGTCGGCGCTTCTCTTGCCAAAAAATTTGTTTTCCTCTTTCAACTTCTCATTTTCTAAAATCAGTTTTTCCAATTCCTTTTCTTTAAGAGAGAGTTGTTTTTGAAAATCTTTTTCTTTTAAAGAAGCATTTTCTTTTATACTCTTAACAGTTTTTGAAGCTCTAATAAATTCGCTATACAACTCATCAAAAGCATTTTGCATTTCTTCAAGGGAAAAGAAATTTTTGGAAGAAATTTGACATACATCTTCTTGGTTGTCTTCTTGTGCCATAAGACAAAGATTTGCGGCTTCGTCTTCTTCTTCCTCACTTGACTCGTCACCGGAGTCGCCTCCCCAAGATATGTATGCTCTTTGCTTCTTGAAGGGTTTCTTCTCCTTTTTAGCATTTGGGCAATTTGATTTAATGTGCCCGGTTTCTCCGCACTCATAGCACTTTATTTGATCTCCTTGCTTTTTGCCCTTTCGCTCATACTCTTTTCGCATGAACTTTTGAAATCTCTTGATAACGAGTCCGAACTCGTTGTCTCCGTCCTCATCATCTTGAGGTTGGCTTGTGCTTGCCTTGAGAGCAATTCTTTGCTTCCTTTGATCATCAACAAGAGGGTTAAGTATAGTAGATTCATAAGTTTTAAGATTACCTCTTAATGCGTCGATGGTGAAATTTGTAATGCCAATGGATTCTTGAATCACGTCGGCCTTGGATCGCCATTCCGGAGTGAGACTTCGGAGAATTTTTCGGACAAGTTCCTTATCCGTGAAGGTCTTCTTAAGAGCATGTAAATCATTTACGATTTTTGAAAATCGTTCATACATCTCATCGACCTTTTCGCCTTCCTTCATGTGAAACAATTCATATGCATGGGTTAGGAAATCAATTTTAGCTTCCCTTACCTGGTCCGTACCTTCGTATGTAATTTCCAGCTTGTCCCACATTTGCTTCACCGTTGTGCAACAAGATATCTTCCTGTGATCATCAGCATTTACAGCACAATATAATAAATTAATAGCTTTAGCATTATTTTGCACCTTTCGGATATCATCCGCATCGTATTCATATTCGGACTTTGGGACCCATTCATTTTCGACCTTCTTGGTTGGAATTTGTTCTCCATTCATTATGACCTTCCAAAGATGAAAGCTATTTGATTGTACAAATATTCTCATCCTCTCCTTCCAGTATGTATAATTTATACCATCGAATAGCGGTGGTCGGGTGGAGCATTGTCCTTCACCTATTCCTGCAAAAGAATCACGAGTAAAAGCCATGGATGTTTCTCTCAAACGGTTAAGTCTTCAGAGAGTTGGGCTCTGATACCAATTGTTAGATAATACGCTTAACGCTAGAAGGGGGGTGAATAGCGTTTTAATAAAATTAGCGTAAACTTGCGGAATTTAAAAATTGCAGGAAATAAATAAGTGCGATAAGTAAATAAATTAGAACAAACGCACCGATATATCCTGGTTCACCACAACCCGTGGCTAGTCCAGTCCCCGAGAGACTCTCTCGAGATTTCCACTAACTTGTTAAGCTTACGGGTGCTTAACAAACCGTTACAACTTGAGGACACAAGCCTCAACAACCTTTGCTCGGAGATACAACACTCCAAGACTTCAACCAAGGAAACACAAGTTCCTTCTTACAACACAAGGGACTAACACTTCCCTTCAAGTGTACAAAAAACACTTAGCACTCAACAAGACACTCCTTTAAGAGTAGATATGAGTAAAAAGAATACGCTCAAGATCGCAACAACTTTTGACAAGAATTTGGCTCTCAAAAGCTTATGTAATGAATATAAAATGATAAGCAATAAAGTATGCAAGCTTTAGCAATTGTATGATCAGTTGTGGTATGTTGTTGTACTTAAAAGACTGAATTGAAGCTGTATTTATAGTTGAAAAACCTTGTATTACCGTTGCCTAATTGCCAATTAAGAGTTGCTGAAATTACTCAGTGACAATCGATTGTCAAGTTACCACAATCGATTGTTTGCCAGTTCTTCCAAAAATCAATCCCAGATTTTACGCATAACAATCGATTATATAAGATCAATAATCGATTACCGGCAACGTTCAAAAAATCCTTTCCAGATTATACGTAAAACAATCGATTATCAACAATCTACAATCGATTACTCAGCAACGTTCAAAAAATCCTTTCCAGATTTTAATTAAAACAATCGATTATAGGAAATCAATAATCGATTACCTGACGGTATTTGAAAATATTTTGGCAACGGTCAGTTATACAATCGATTATACTAAGTTAACAATCGATTATATATCAGTCTTGAAAAATCAATTTAGACACTGCCTCTTGACAGTCGATTGTCATAAGTTCACAATCGATTATTTAATAACTTTGAAAAAGTGGAAGACACTACCTCAACACAATCGATTGTCATAAGTTCACAATCGATTATTTTGTGACTTTGAAAAATCTGATGGACAGTCTCTTCACAATCGATTGTCATTAGCTTCACAATCGATTATTTTGTGCTTTGAAAAACTTTGATGGACACTGCCTCATCACAATCGATTGTCATAAGGTTCACAATCGATTTTCAGGCAGATTTGAAAAATCTGATGCTTACTGCCTTAACACAATGGATTGTCATTAGTTCACAATCGATTGTCAAGCAGCTGACTTAAACATAATCGATTATCATAAGTACATAATCGATTATCTTAGTCCAGATTTTAGAGGCGTGTTTAAAAATCATTTTGACAAAAGTAAATATGCATTATTTGAAATCATTTTGCTCTAAATTAAATATGCATGATTTGTTAAAAGTATTTTTACGAGAGAAGCCAAGTCTTGAGTTTAAGTTGTCGGATCAAGATCACAATTAAATACCGACTCATATAAAACTTAATCTCGATCTTTGTCTTGTGCTTGAACCGCATCATATGTCAATTTGCGCATAGTTTGTCATTCATCAAAACCTACAAATATGAACACACGTTTAGTATAATGCCTTGAGAACATGTTTCCAACATAGACCACCTACCTGGAATTGATATCAATGTGGCTAGGGATGGGCCATGCCTATCACTGCACCAACAGCAGCAACTCCTCGCTCCAGTAACACAGGTGGAAATCAGTCGGACAGTCCACAATCTCCCTGATGATAAGGCCCCTGGGATAGATGGATATCTAGCAGAGTTTTTCCAAAAGTTCTGGCCTACTGTGGGGGCAGAGGTAACAGATGTAGTGCAGCAGTTTTTTCAGAATAGGAAAATGCTGAAAGAAGTCAACTGTACCACTATTACACTGATCCCGAAAGTGAAGAATCCAAATTATGTTAAGGAGTTCAGGCCAATTGCTTGCTGCTCAACATTATATAAAGTCATTGCAAAATTCTCACAAATAGGCTGAAAATAGTGGTCGACTACTTGGTTGGGCAGGCACAGTCAGCATTCATTGAGGGGAGGAATATTTTGGACAATGTTATCATGGCCCATGAATTGATTAGAGCCTATCCCAGAAGGCTGTCTCTCTCAGATGCATCATCAAAGTGGACATCAGGAAAGCATATGACTCTGTCGAATGGGGCTTTCTGAGAGCAGTGCTACTGGAGTTTGGCATACCTTACAGACTGGTCAATCTGATCATGGAATGTGTTTCTACAGCAAGCTTCTCACTGTTGGTAAATTGGGGCCTTACCAGCAAGTTTCCACCAAAGAAAGGGCTAAGACAAGGGGACCCAATGTCCCCCTATCTATTTGTCTTAGTCATGGAATATCTCAACAGACAATTGAAACAGCTGAACAAGAACCCAGACTTCAACTTTCACCCCAAATGCTCCAAATTGCAACTAACTCATATTTGTTTTGCATATGACCTCCTCATGTGTTGCAGAGGAGATGAAACCTCCCTGAGACTTTTACTAAAAGAGTTCAACAACTTTTCACAGATGTCTGGGTTACAGGCCAATCTGGAGAAAAGTTCACTGTACATAGCTGGAGTATCACAAGAGACTAAAAATAGCTTACTGGCAGAATTCCAACTTACAGAAGGACAATTCCCATTCAAATACTTGGGAGTCCCCTTATCAACTAGGAAAATCACAATTGCACAATGCCTACCCTTGGTGGACAAGATAGTCGATAAAGTCAGATGCTAGTCTTCCAAGACACTGTCCTATGCTGGCAGACTTCAATTGATCAAGAGTGTCCTTTTTGAGATGTAAACATATTGGGTACAGGTCTTCCTCATTCCAAAGAAAGTCAACAAACTGGTGGAAAGTGTAGGAACTATGTATGGACAGGGAAGCATGAAGAAAGCCACAGGGCACCCATAGCTTGGGATACAGTTTGTAGACCAGTGGCAGCAGGTGGCCTCAATGTGATATGTTTTGAACAATGGAACAGAGCAGCACTGTCCAAGCTATTATGGGCACTAATGCAGAAAAAGGATAGATTGTGGATCAAATGGATACACTGCCATTACATAAAAAGAAAAGAGGTGATCAACATGGAAGCACCAAAACAGGCAAGCTGGTTGGTAAGGAAAATATTTGGAGCTAGGGAATGGTGGGCTCATGACTGGGCAGCATTGCAATCTTGCTGCCAGAAGGGAAAATACAGTATCAAAACTGCCTATAGGTACTTCATCCCACAGTTCACCAAAGTTCCCTGGAAAAAGTAGATAATGGTACCAGGCATTCTGCCAAAACAGCAATTCATGTTATGGATGACACTACATCGACGCTTGGCAACAGTAGACAAGCTAGCAAAATGGGGTATACAAACTGACCAGGCCTGCTCTTTATGTGACAGTGACAACACAGAGACACATGATCACCTTTTCTTCGAATGTCCTTACTCACAAGCATTGTGGCAAGGAATACTAAGGTGGCTCAACTTCAATAGAATGTTATACAACTGGGAGTATGAAATACAATGGCTAACTGCTAGAGTAAACAGTAGGAATCCAAGGAAATCCATCCTAGGAGTGGTTTTTGCCGCAACTGCATATAATATATGGATGGAACGGAATGAAAGAAGATTCAGACAAACGAGCACCGAGGCTAAGATTAGAGCAAGAATGATTGCACAGCAAGTGCACATCACTGGCCGAAAGATACACAAATGGAAGCCTACTCTACAATACTTAAATAGCTACCAATATGTAATTCTCGAATGTAGTCACAGTTTTGTAGAATAGACCTTAGTTTTCCAGCCCTCGGGTTGTATAGTGGATACATAGGTTTTTGAGAGCTGTTCTATAATCCCAAAGAACACGCGATGTACAGTTTTATTGGTTGAAATATAATTTTTCATTTTGACCAAAAAAAAAAAGAAAAAAATCTTATCAAAGACTTAGCTTCAGTATTTATAACTGGACAGGAAGGGGGAATTCGCTAAGTTTATTTTCTAATATTGTGTTCTAAGAGGGTTTTGCTTTTGTTTCCTGAAACAGCACAAACTATTGTACCAGTGGCTAGATGTGGAGTTAATTTCATTATGGAGACTACGACAGTTCCTACTACTCCTGTTTCTTACCAAGATCATAATTCAAATGATGAGAAAAATTCCACAATGATACATAATGTGTATAATATTGACAAGAACTTTGCTTTTAAGATTGTGCAACTTCTTTTGGAGAGATAGCATATCTATATTGCACTATGAGTGTTTTGGGGATGTGATGACTTTTGACACTACATATCATACAAATAGATATGACATGATTTGTGCTGTGTGAATAATCATTGGAAAAATATTTTCTTTGGATGTGCATTATTATGCGATGAAACGATTGATTCTTTTGTTTGGTTATTTCAAAAAAAATTGAAGGCAACGGTAGGAAAAGCACCGAGAATAAATTTTACTGATCAAGCTCATGACATAGCGTTTGCCGTTAAAGAAGTTTTTCCTGATACATGTCATCGATTATGTGAATTGCATATTGATAGAAATGCTCAAAAGAACATACCACTTCTGTACTGGAAATCGCGATTCAAAGAATATTTCGATAAACTTATGTGGAGGTGCACGTCAGACATAGAATTTGAGTTAATATTGCAGAAAATGATAAGTGATTGAAATTGTGGGAGTAACACTTGGCTTCAGAAGCTATATGAATTGAGGGTGAAGTGTTGTCCCGCATTCACTCATTTTTTTTTCTCTACAGGTATCAGATCAACGCAAAGAAGTGAGAGCACCAATAGGGTCTGTACAGAAATGGCATGCAAGACAATGAGTATAATTGAATTTGTAAAGCACTACGAGCAATTGAAATGTGTGATATTGAGGCAACTGAGGATTACAAGTGTCGAGGAAAACCTAAACTTTCCATAGAAGATTGTGGGATCTTAAACAATGTTGCTAGTATTTACACCAGAAGAATTTTTTCAGATTTCAACATGAATTTTTGCAAGGGACAACCAAAAGTAATCAATGTTGATACTAATAGGACTTGTAGTAAGTTTACAGTTTTAAAGGGTGAAAGTGGAAAAACTGAAATCGTCCAGTTCAATTCTCTAGAAAATCTATTATTTGTAGTTGCAAGATGTTTGAATCCATGGGTTGACTATGTTGTCATGCACTAAGAGTTTTGTTCTTTGACGTGAACTTTTCTTGTATCCCGAAGAAATACATTTTAAAAGGATGGACTAAGAATGCTTAACATAGTAATGGATTTGAGGAGTACATCAATAAGAAGGAACCATTAAAATCCTTTGTGGCAATTCGCTTAAATGATTTAATGAAGGAGTCATTTGCAGTTATGACTTTAGCAGCAAATACTGTCCTAGGAAGAAGGAAAGGATAAAAGTCCGAGAAAATTGCTAGAAAATATTTGTATCAAGTAAAGTTTGAGATCACTAAGCTCCAAAGTCCGAGAATTTCAATAGTAGATGTGCTTCAACATCTAAAATCTATAATAATGAGATATCTGAAATATAATTTATTTTTGTGAGTAATATACAAAGAAGTCATAGGAGATTGAGAAAGAATTTACCTTAAAGCCATGGAAGAACAGAAGTAACAGAAAATCTTTTGAATTGAGCTAAAGTTTGATCGAACAAGATTAGATCTATACAAGCTAGAACTTTGCATTGAAGTTAATCACAATCTATAATTGATTTCAGATTTACTAGTTGCATTCAAAGCAAACGCATATCTAAGCTTGTCGAAATGAAAGAGTATGAACTGTAAAAGCGTTGAATACAACAAGAATTGGTTTAAGAAGAAGAAATCCTGGTGAATAATACCTTAATACATTAGAAGAAATGGTGTTTGGGGAAATTTTTTATTTTGGGTATTGTTTCAGTTTTTACTTTTTAATTAAACCATCCACCCAGGTTTTCATCTCCTGTAGTGTTGGGGGGTTTGGCATAGACCCTCACCCTGTTTATTCATTAGCAAAATAGTACAAGGAGGGATACAAAGGCCAAAACCTCATAATGTCACACTAATCTAGAAAAAAAATTAAAATAGCTAGGCCTATAAATTATAAAAGAGCTACTATAAATGATATTGTTCGGTACAGCAGTAGCTATTATCTTATCGTTTAAGGAGGAAAGAAGCAGTAGTCTTATTTCAGAATTAGACCAAAAAAGCACTCACGATGGATATTTGATCCTCCTTAAACGATAAGGAATTGTTTCACTTGATAAGAACGAGAAGAAGAAGTCTTCGATGTAGTTTTTTTATTTTTTGTACCACTTTCAAATTAGGAGAATTTATAGTGCTTCCACACTTCCCTTCCCTGGTGACTCGAACCCAGGACCTAACGGTCGTAGGTGGAGGTGCTTTACCAACTGAGCAAGCCTTCCTTGTCTCTTCGATGTAGTTAAGCTGGTGTTTGTGATTTTGCGTGGGACCCACAGTCCACTTTACTTTATTTTTATTTTATGTAATCTTTTCAGTTGGCACACATTTCACTAACTAATTTTTTCTTATTTAAATCAATCCAATATTAGTGAATGGACCCACAAATACACTTGTCAAAACAGAGAAGGCCTCATACAACTATTGTTGGGTGTGTCTCACCCAAAATAAAATTTTTCTTAGTTATAGTATTTGATGATGCACATAATATATATATATATAAGAAAACAAAAAAGAGAAGTTTCCTCACTAGATAGACATATATACTCTTGTGCCATCAATTATTAGCACAATGTCCTGATTTCGCTTGGAGCATTTATGATCAAATAAGGGACCTACATTGGACATGTTAAATTTAGTCCAAGTATGTATTTCAAGATTTTTTTATTTATGTAACGTAGCTTGACTTGGTATAAAGTTCAATAAAAATAATTTGACTTGTATCTTCAAAGCTTAAATAGTTAAATCTTTATAGGGTCATATCATATGTATAGCTACAACGGATTCTCATTAAGTGTAAAATCATAAATTGGCTATAATTATTTCCCATGAAATGGTAAAATAAAAACTTTTTCTTAACTTGAATGATGTAAAGGATATCCATTACTGCTATAATATTTCAAATGTTACCGGATAACAATCCAAAATTAAATTTATAAATAGCTACCAGATAAAAAACATCAGATCTACCCACACTGAAAAGACTATTGAGAACGATTCATGTAGGACACTAATAAAAAGATCTTGAAATAAAGTGATGCAAGTGACACATTAACTAAAGCAGCTATAACCATGAAATTAACTAGCTTCAATAACTACGTACAATCGAAGCTAAAAACTTAGTGGACGGGGAGAAAAATAAACAAGTCTTAGAAACTAGGTGTCATCATGATTCTTAATGTGAAATTTTGGGTCGTGATAAGTTGGTATCAGAGCTCTTCTCAGCTGTGATACCAGGTGAAAAGCAAAACAAAAATCTCTCCTCAATTGGTCTACAAAACCTAATGACTCTAGCAGTGTGACAGTTGAAGAAATGGCTAAGTCCAAAAAACACAATAGTAAAAGTGATAGATCAGATATACCGATAAGATGAGTAAATAAATATTAAAAGTGACTACTACTAACAGTATTTTCTAGATAGAATTTCTTTATCTTGTTAAGATTTAATTTTTATTACGAAATTATAGTGGATATCAAACAAATTAGCTTCTTTCTTAATCTGCTAGAAATTGACCCATAACTCATGTTATTGGAAATTGATGAATGACATATAATCTTATGTAAGGTATTACATGTTAATTACTACTATTATTTTTGGATTAGTTATTTGCGCTACAAGCTTAGTAGGATGAAGACAGAATACTTGTAGTATAAGTTTAGCGCTGAGCAGGGGGAAATGGGCGTAGATATGAGGTTTGAATCACAAGTCATCCCGGGTAGAGGCAGCTTCAAGTACCAGGGGGTGTTATCCAGAAAGGAGAGGAGATCGAGGTAGGATGGATGAAGTGGAGGTTAGCATCTGGAGTATTGTGCGATAAGAGAGTGCCCCTGATACTTAAAGGCAAGTTCTATAAAGCGGTGGTTAAACCGGCAATGATATATGGGGCTGAGTGTTGGCCTGTTAAGAAGTCGCATGTCCAGAAGATGAAGGTAGCAGAAATAAGGATGTTGAGGTGGATGTGTGGGCGTACTAGGATGGATAAGATTAAGAATGATGACATTCGGCAGAAGGTGTGGGTGGCTCCTATTGATGAAAAGATGCGGGAAGCGAGGCTCAGATGGTTCGAGCATGTTCAGAGGAGAAGCCCATATGCTCCGGTAAGAAAGTATGAATGGCTAGTTGTGGAGGGTACGAGAAGAGGTGAGGGCGGCCTAAGAAGTATTGGGAGGATGTGACTCGGCAGGATATAGCGAGGCTTCAAATTACCGAGGACATGGGACTTGAAAGGAACATGAGAAGGTCGAATATTAAGGTTGTAGGTTAGGAGGTAGTTGAGTCTTGCCTGATGTCATAACTCGTAGGATTAGTTTGGTGGAGATACTATTTCACTTTTGCTTTGTATCTTTCTTCTAGATTGTATGTTAGTTCCTATTTTACCTATTTTTCTTATTATTTCTGTGGTGTTACTGATTTTGTCTTATTTTGGCTTTTGTCCTCTTGAGACGAGGGTCTTTCGGAAACAGCCTCTCTATTCCTTCGGGGTAGGGGTAATGTGACGACCCAAAGGTTCATCACTGTAAATCTCCCTTTTTCCATGATTTTAGGCTTTGAAAACCTCGCTTTTAGTTGCCTCGAATAGTGTGCACAGTCCGGACGTATAGCCGAAAAGCTTTTATGTTAAAATGTGTGAATTTTGTGAAAATTTGGAGAATTTTTATATTAATATTGTTAAAGTTGACTGTGGTCAATATTTTGGGAAAACAGACCCAGACCCATAATGTGACGGTCTCGGAGGATCCATAGAAAAATATGGGACTCGGGCGTATTCCCGGAATCGAAATCTGTGGTCCCGGTCACGAGCAAAGAATTTTTGAAAGAAATTGTTTTTCTGAAAATGATATGAAAATTTGAAATGAAAATGAGTTAGAAAATATAGGTATCGGGCCCGTATTTTGGTTCTGGCACCCGTTACAGGTCTTAAATATGCGTTACGCGCTTTTTGGGAAGTTTGGTCGAAATCGGACTTCGTTTGACGTGTTTCGGACCTAAATATCTAAAGTTGGAAATTCATGAACTTAAAAAGAAATATGATGATTTTGGGTTTGATTCTTTAATTTTGATATTATTTTAGCAATTTGATCGCTCGAGTAAGTTCGTAGCATGTTATTGAGTTAGTATTAGTGTGTGTTCTTGGTTGGGAGCCCCGAGAGAACGGGAGTGATTCGAAGGTGGTTTGGGATAGGTTTACACTTAGAGAATACGTCAGATTTTTCAATATGTTGCAGACCAAGTTTTACTATTCACGAACGCGACCCCAGGCTCGCATTCGCATTGCTTTGTCTTTTGCCGCTTCCGCATTCCCACTCCCCTCTCGCGTTCGCATAGCTTTAGTTGACCTTGAGAAGACTTTCTTCTATGTGTTCGCATCCAGCCTTCGCGAACGCATAGCCTTGCACTCCCCCTTCATCGCATTCACGTGGCATCAACGTGTTCGCCTATCACAGGCTTAGGCCTCCAAAAATTTTACCCTATGCGTTTGCATATAACCATTGCGAACGCAATGCCTATATGACCCCACTCAATGCGAACGCGACCCTCTGTTGCGAACGCATAGCACAAAAGTTCCCAGTGAATTTTAAAGAATAAAAATAGAACCCATTTCGGGATTTAACCATTTTTTCACACGAGCTCATCTCTCAAACACTCCATAGACGATTTTCAAGGTCCTCTTCCTCCATAGCTTCTTGGGTAAGCATTCTTAACCTCATTCTCTCTTAATTTCTTCATCTAAACACTAATTTTCTAGTCCTGAATCATTAAATCAAGGTAGAAATTGGGGGTTTTGGTTAGAGTTAGGGTTTTGGGGATTTTGGGTGATTCAACCTCAATTTGGGGTCGAATCTTGAAACAAATTACATATTTGAACTAGTGAAATTATGGGTGAACGGATTTTGGTTCGAGCCTCGAGTTTGGACCATGTGGGTCCGGGGTCAAATTTTGGTAATTTTGGAAGAATGATAAGAATTTCATTTCTAGGCTATGGGATTATGTTTTTGAGCACTTGTAGATATTATTGAACTAAATTGTGCCTAGATATCATTGTTTCGGAGTTGGATTGTAGATGAAAGGTAGTATTAGAGAGTTGAAGCCTATTCTTGGACCGAGGTAAGTGTTTGATCTAACTTTGGCTTGAGAGAATAGGATTAGAGTCATATTTGCTAATTGCTAAATGATGAGTATGGTGTATAGGCATGGTGAAGAATATCTATACACTTGTGTCGAGCATGACCGTGAGTCCTAAATTATTAAATTATTGAATTTTTATTTGTTGTTTATGAAGAATTGGTTGAGAATCTTTAATATTGAGCCGGTAATTGTTGAGACTAAGTATGGATTTTATTGTATTAAGTAGAAATTCAATGAGTTGGTTATAGCTGGATCTCCCTTGTGAGCATAGTTTATTATAATATCTTTTCCTCCCTTGCTGGGATTACTTTGTGTTTTGTGTTGATAGAAAAGGGATCTCACGCCGACCACGAGATATAATGATTGGGATCGCGTGGCATGCCAACCACGAGATATTATGATTGGGATCGTTTGGCACGATGACCACGAGATATTATGATTGGGATCGTGTGGCACGCCGACCATGAGATATTATGATTGGGATCGTGTGGAATGCCGGCCACGAGATATTATGATTTGGATCGTGTGGCACGCCGACCACGAGCTATATGATTGGGATCGTGTGGAACGCCGATCACGAGATGATATGATCGGGATTGTGTGGCACGCCGACCATGAGATGTTAGGAAATAGGAACGTGTGGCACGCTGACCACGTGATATCATTCTATGTTAGTAGAAATCAAATGTAGTTCCCTTTGTTGTTTCCTGATAGTCTGTTTTTATCTGTTACCCCTTAAGCATGTTCCCTCCAAGCTTTAATTGTTTACTTTCCGTTATTATGTTATTGTACTTGTACATATGTATATCGACACAGGTTTGTTTGGTAGTCATGTCTAGCCTCGTCACTACTTCGCTAGGGTTAGTCCAGGCACTTACCAGTACATGGGGCCGGTTATGTTGATGCTACACTGTGGGCATCTTTTTGAACAGATCCAGGTGTTGGAGCAGCATTTGAGTAGCAGTGGTAGTCTGGAAACTAGCCTTTAGTCCAGAGGTTCCCGAGGTAGCCTTGTTGTCGTCCACATGGCCCGGAATCTCTCTACTTTATCTTCATTTTATATTTGTATTGGAACAAACTTTGTACTTTATTTCAGACCTTGTTTTTAGCACTCTTTAGATGTTCGTGAGTACTGACACCAGACTCTGTGTAGAAGTGTACTTTTGGAACTTCCGCATTTGTTCTTATGTTAATTCAAGTTTAAAGACTTTTGCTTTATTTACTTGCTTCATTTTATTTTATGTTATCGCGAATGCTAATTAAAAATGTTAAACGTTAGCTTGCCTAGCTCCTAATAGTAGGCGCCATCACGACTCGTGATGGTAGGGATTCTAGGTCGTGACAAGTTGGTTTCATAGCACTAGATTGTGTAGGTCTCACAACTCATACAAAACCTCATTGGAGTTTGAGGGATCGGTACAGAGACATCTTATCCCCCAGAGGATGCAGAGTTAGGAAATACTTCACATTTGTTCTTTCTTGTCGTGCGTTTTTGTTTCTCAAACACCAATTGAATTTCTACTCTATTCTTTCACAGATAGAAAGAACACATGCTACTTCATATACCGCTCAACAGTCTGAGCCTAGAGCAGTAGTCCCTGAGGCGGAGCCTCAGGTCAAGTTGGAGGAGGATGTTCCATCCCTAGCAGCTCCGATGGGCCAAGCTCAGGTCCCAGAGGGGTTCATATCCATCCAAGTTCTTCAGGACACTTTGGTCAGATTAGTAGGCCTTGTGGAGAGCGTCATACAAGCTGGTTTGCTTCCAGGAGTTCAGCCAACAGTGTCTCAGGCCTGGAGTGAGATCACTTTTTAGGAGACGGCTAATGTGGGCTGCAGAGTTGAGGTGGTTCTGCCATAGGGAGACGGTCATAGGTTCGATAAGAAGCCCCATCGTACAGGCAGATTTAGTGATACCTCATCTGGAGGTAGGGGTGTTTATGGTAGAGGCCATCCTACCAGTCCCTTCCAGTCAGCTCAGTATGTCACTCATGGTATTTCAGGTGTTCATTCAGGTCGACAGGGTCAGCCCCAATGTCCTCAGCTACAGCATTCGAGTAGATGTTATGAGTGTGGTGAGTATGGTCACAACAAGAGGGTTTGCCCAAGGTTGAGGGGTGCTCAGCCGCAGAAGACGAGGTTTTGCCATGCTTGTGGTGAACTAAGGCACATCGTCAGATGATGCCCTCGAGCTTATAGCAGCTTCCAGCATCAGATTTCTCATGTTATGATTCAGGCATCGGAGGTTCCACGGCTTGCATTGCTAGCTAGAGGCAGTGGCAGAGGTGTTAGAGGTGGAGGTAGAGGTCTTATAGGTGGAGTTTAGGTCGCCAGGGGTAGAGGCTAGCCAGCAGCTAAGCCAGAGGCTGAGTTTTTAGGTTCAGACATTATAGGTACCATTATGATTGTATTAGAGATGCTTCAGTGCTATTTTACCATAGATTTACGGATTCATATGTGTCATCTTATTTTGCACCCTACTTGGTTATGCCTAGAGATGCTTGAGTGTTCCTTTATCTACACCGGTGGGTGATTCTGTAGTGGTCGACCGAGTGCATCATTCCTGTGTTGTAGTATTTGAGGGTCTTGAGACCCGTGTTGACTTATTGCTCTTAGATATGGCGGATTTCGACGTTATATTAGGGATGGATTGGTTTTCCCCATATCATGCTACCTTGGACTGTCACACCAAGATCGTGACCTTGGCTTTGTTAGATTTTCCCCATTTAGAGGGGAAACGGACTTCAGATTAATCGACCCGCAATGTATATAGTATGTGAAGGATCGACGCATGGTTAAGAAGGGGTGTTTAGCTCATTTGGTGTATGTTCGCAACTCCACCGCAGAGGTTCCTTCTATTGGTTTTGTTCCTATTGTTCGGAAGTTCCCTGAGGTTTTACCCTTAGAAATGCCAACTATGCCTCCCGTTAGAGATATTGATTTCTGTATTGATCTGGCTCCGCGGACTCAGCCTATTTCTATTCCGCCGTATCGCATGACCCCGCCACAGTTTAAAGAGTTAAAAGAGAAGCTGCAGGATTTGCTTGACAAGATTTTCATTAGGCCCAATGTATCGCCTTGGGGTGCGCCGGTGTTATTTGTGAATAAAAAGGATGTGTCGATGAGGATATGCATTGATTACTAGGAGTTGAATGAGATGACGATAAAGAAAAAGTATCCACTACCGAAGATTGATGATTTACTCGACCATCTTCAGGGTGCTAGGGTGTTTTCAAAGATAGATTTGAGATCTGGTCATCATCAGCTGAGGATTAGGGCGTCTGATGTCCCTAAGACAGCATTTTTGCACTTGGTATGGGGATCATGAGCTTTTGGTCATGCCATTTGGTTTGACCAATTCCCCAGCAACATTTATAGAGTTGATGAACCGAGCATTCAGGCCCTATTTAGATTTGTTCGTGATTGTTTTCATTGACGATATTCTGATCTATTCCCGCAGTCAGGAGGAGAATGAGCAACACCTCAGAGTGGTTCTTAAGACTCTGAGGGATAGTCAGTTATACGCCAAGTTCTCAAAGTGCAAATTCTTGTTGAGTTCTGTTGCATTCTTGGGTCATGTTTTAGCAGAGTGTATTTAGGTGGACTCAAAGAAGATTGAGGCAGTCAAGAATTGGCATCGACCGGCGTCAGCTACAGAGATCCGGAGTTTCTTAGGGCTAGCAGGTTACTGCTGACGGTTCGTGGATGGGTATTCATCTATTGTAGCCCCGATGACTAGATTGACCAAGAAGGGTGCCTAGTTCAGGTGGTCGAATAAGTGCAAGATGAGCTTCCAAAGGCTAGAGACAGCTCTGACTACGGCACATGTATTGGTTTTTCCCACAAGATCAATGCCTTATACCGTTTATTGTGATGCTTCCCATATTGGGTTCGGTGAAGTATTGATGCAGAATGGCAGACTCATAGCATATGCTTCGAGGCAGTTGCAGATCCATGAGAAGAATTATCCAATCCATGATCTAGAGTTTGCAGCCGTCGTTCATGCTTTGAAGATTTGGAGGCATTAGCTATATGGTGTGATGTGTGAGGTACAGATCACAAGAGCCTTTAGTACTTATTCAAGCAGAAGGAGTTGAATTTGAGGCAGAGGAGGTGGTTGGAGTTGTTGAAAGACTATGGTGTTTCTATTTTATACCACATAGGAAAGGCCAATGTGGTGGCCGATGCATTGAGTAGGATCTCCGCCAACATGGTAGTCTTGCTTATATTTCGGTCATCCAGAGACCGCTTGTTTTGGATGTTCTAGACTTGGCCAATCAATTTGTAAGGTTGGATATTTCTGAGCCTAGCAGGGTATTAGCTTGCATGGTCGCTCGTTGGTCGTTATTGGATCGTATCCGTGAGTGGCACTTTGATGATCCGCATTTATGTGTCCTGAGATATACGATGCAGCGCAGAGGTGCCAAGAAAATGACCTTGGGAGATGATGGTGTATATAGATTGCATGGCGAGTTTATGTGCCCAATGTTGATGGTATTCAGGAGTTGATCTTAGCGGAGGCCCATAGTTCTCGATATTCTATTCATCCGGGTACCGTGAAGATGTATCATGATTTGAGACAGCACTATTGGTAGAGCAGAATGAAGAAAGACATTGTTGCATATGTGGCTTGTTGTTTGAACTGTCAGCAGGTTAAGTACAAGCATTAGAGGCCCGGTTGTTTATTTTAGAGGATTGAGCTTCCCGAATGGAAGTGGGAGAGGATTACCATGGATTTCATTTCTGGCCCTCCAATGACTCGGAAGAAGTTTGATGCGGTTTGGGTTGTTGTGGATAGGCTGACAAAGTCAGCACATTTTGTTCCGGTTGCCACCACCTATTCATCCGAGAGATTAGTTGAGATTTATACCAGGGAGATCGTTCGCCTTCATAGGGTTCCTATATCTATCATTTTAGACCGGGGTTCGCAGTTTACCATTCATTTCTGGAGAGCGGTTCAGCAAGAGTTGGGCACCCAAGTTTAGTTGAGTACAACATTTCATCCCCAGATGGATGGTCAGTCCGAGAGGACTATTCAGATTCTTGAGGATATGCTTCGAGCCTCCGTTATTGATTTTTGAGGCTCGTGGGACTAGTTTTTGCCCTTAGCAGAGTTCGCCTAGAACAACAGCTACCAGTCCAGCATTCAGATGGATATGTAAGAGGCGGTGTCGGTCCCCACTCGGATGGTTTGACTCGGGAGAGACTCGGTTATTGGGTACAGATCTAGTTCAGGAGGCCTTGGATAAGGTCAAGATCATTCCGGACAGACTTCAGACATCTCAGTCTAGGCAAAAGAGCTATGCAGATCGCGAGGTTAGAGATGTTGCCTTCATGGTTGGTGAGCGAGAATTGCTCCGTGTATCGCCTATAAAAGGTGTGATGATATCAGGAAGAAGGGCAAGCTTAGCCCTAGGTTCATTGGCCCATTTGAGATTCTTGATCGTGTGGGAGAGGTGGCTTATAGATTTGCCATGTCGCCTAGCTTGTCAGCCGTGCATCTAGTTTTTCATGTATCCATGCTTCAGAGGTATCACGGCGATCCAGCCCACGTGTTAGATTTTAGTACTGTCCAATTGGACAAGGATCTGTGTTATGAGGAGGAGCTGGTGGCTATTTTAGACCAACAGGTTTGACAGTTGAGGTCGAAGAGTTTTCCTTCAGTACGTGTTCAGTGGAGAGGTCAGCCTCCTGAGGCATCGACCTGGGAGTTCGAGTCTAATATGCAGAGTTGTTATCCTCATCTATTCCCCCACTCAGGTAATTTCTTTCTTTTGTCTGTTCGAGGATGAACAATTGTTTTAGAGGTGGAGGATGTTACGACCCAAAGGGTCATCACCGTAAATCTCCTTATTTGTGCTTCTGAGGCCTTGAAAACCTTGCTTTTAGTTGCCCTTATTTGCGTGCACAGTTCAGGCGCATAGCCGGAAATCTTTTATGCGAAAATGTGTGAATTTTGTGAAACTTTTGGAGAATTTTGATATTAATATTGTTAAAGTTGATTTCGGTCAATATTTTCGAAGAACAGACCCGAACCAGTAATGTGACGGTCCCGGAGAGTCCGTAGAAAACAATGGGACTCGCGCATATTCCCGAAATTAAAATCCGAGGTCCCGATCCCAAGTAAAGTATTTTTGAAAGAAATTGTTTTCTGAAAATGATATGAAACTGTGAAATAAAAATGAGTTGGAAAATATAGGTATCGGGCCCGTATTTTGGTTCCAGTGCCCGATACAGGTATTAAGTATATAATTAGCGATTTTTGTGAAGTTTGGTAGAAATAGGACGTCGTTAGACGTGTTTCGGACTTAAATATCTAAAGTTGGAAGTTCATGAACTTGAAATGAAATATGATGATTTTCAGGTTTGATTCTTTGATTTTGATGTTATTTTAACAATTTGATCGCTCGAGTAAGTTTGTAGGATGTTATTCAGTTAGTATGTGTGGTTGGTTGGGAGCCCCGAGGGCTCGGGAGTGATTCGGAGGTGATTCGGGATAGTTTTACACTTAGAGAATACATCAGTTTTTTCAAAATGTTGTAGACCAGGTTTTACTCTTCGTGAACGCGGCCCCAGGCTCGCGTTCGCATTGCTTTGTATTTTTTCCCTTCGGCATTTTCACTCCACTCTCGTGTTCGCATAGCTTTAGTTGACCTTGAGATGACTTTCTTCTATGCGTTCGCATCTAGCCTTCATGAATGCATAGCCTTGCACTCCCCATTCAACGCGTTCGCGTGGCATAACCGCGTCCGCATATCACAGGCTTAGGCCCCCATAAATTTTACCATACGTGTTCGACCATCACAAATGTAATGCCTATTTGACCCCACTCAACGCGAACGCGACCCTTCGTCGCGAATGCATAGTACAAAAGTGCCCAGTGATTTTTAAAAGCTTAGAAATAGAACCCATTTCGGGATTTAACCATTTTTCCACACGAGCTCATCCCTCAAACACTCCATAGATGATTTTCAAGGTCCTCTTCCTCCATAGCTTCTTGGGTAAGCATTCTTAACCTCATTCTCTGTTAATTTCTTCATCTAAACACTAATTTCCTAGCCCTAAATCATGAATTCAAGGTAGAAATTTGGGGGTTTTGGGTAGAGTTACTGCTTTGGAGATTTTGGGTGATTCAACCTCAATTTGTGGTCGAACCTTGAAATAAATTATATATTTGAACTCGTAGGATTTATGGGTGAACGGATTTTGGTCCGAGCCTCGAGTTTGGACCATGTGGGCCCGGGGTTGAATTTTGATAATTTTGGAAGAATGATAGGAATTTCATTTCTTGGCTATGAGATTATGTTTTTGAGCCCTTATTGATATTATTCAACTAAATTGCGCCTAGATATCATTATTTCGGAGTTGGATTGTAGAAGAAAGTCGGTATTAGAGAGTTTATTGCTATTCTTGGAGCGAGGTAAGTGTTTTATCTAACTTTGGCTTGAGGGAATAGAATTAGAGTACTATTTGCTAATTGCTAAATGATGAGTACGGTGTATAGGCATGGTAACGAGTATCTATATACTGGTGTCGAGCAGGACCGTGAGTTATGAATTGTTAAATTATGGAATTCTTAACTGTTGTTTATGAGAAATTAGTTGACAATCTTTAATACTGAGTCGCTAATTGCTGAGACTAATTATGGATTTTATTGCATTAAATAGAAATTGAATGAGTTGGTTATAGCTGGATCACCCTTGTCGGGATAGTTTATTAAAATATTTTTCCTCCCTTGCTGGGATTACTTTTTGTTTTGTGTTGAAAGAAAAGGGATCGTGTGGCATGCCGACCACGAGATATTATGATTGGAATCGTGTGGCACGCTGACCATGAGATATTATGATTGGGATCGTGTGGCACGCCGACGACGAAATATTATGATTGGGATCGTGCGGCACGCCGACCACGAGATATTATGATTGGGATCGTGTGGCACGCCGACCACAAGATATTATGATTGGGATCGTGTGTCACGCCGACCACGAGAATTTAGGAAATGGGAACCTGTGGCACGCCGACCATGTGATATCATTCTATGTTAGTAGAAATCAGATGTTGTTCCCTTTGTTGTTTCTTGATAGTCTGTTTTTATCTGTTACCCCATAAGCATGTTCCCTCCCAGCTTTAATTGTTTTCTTCCGTTATTATGTTGTTGTACTTGTACATATGTATATATTAACAGGTTTATTTGGTAGTCCTGTCTAGCCTCGTCACTACTTCGTCGGGGTTAGACCATACACTTAGCAGCACATGGTGTCTGTTGTGCTGATGCTACACTCTGTGCATCTTTTGGCACAGATCCAGGTTGTCGAGCAGCATTTGAGTGGCAGTGGCAGTCTGGGAATGAGCCTGCAGTCCAGAGATTCTCGAGGTAGCCTTGTTGTCGTCCGCATGTCCCGGAGTCTCTCTGATTTATCTTCGTTTGTTATCTTTTATCGGAACAAACAACGTTGTACTTTATTTCATGCCTTGTTTTTAGCACTCTTTAAATTTTCGTGAGTAGTGACACCAGACTCTGGGTAAAAGTGTACTTTTGGAACTTCCACATTTGTTCTTATGCTTATTCAGTTTTAAAGACTTCCGCTTTATTTACTTGCTTCATTTTATTTATGTTATTGCGAATACTAATTAAAAATGTTAAATGTTGGCTTGCCTAGGTCCTAATAGGAGGCATCATGACTCCGTTGGTGGGGAATTCGGGTCGTGACAGGTAAGGTCTGAGTATACATTACCCTCCCCAGACCCCACTGTGGGATTTCACTGGTTGTTGTTGTTGTTGTAACTATTTGCGTTGCATATATTTTTTGATCATTTTATACAATGAAAAAACTCATACATAAATAGCTTCCTAAAATGTAGGGGGGAGATAATATTCATATTATCCATGACCTTTTAAATATCATCACTTTTAAAAGAATTCTTAATCTTTCGAACTTGAGAAATACCCAATTCGAGGTTTTACAAATGTAAAAGTTAAACCTATAAGTTATCTATTTGTTATCCATAGAATATAGATTCTATGGTCTTATCCATATTTGACCTTTTTTAAAAAAGTTCATTATTCAGCCTATTTTAAAATGGATAATATGGGCGAATAACTAATTTTTTAAACCACAGTGCCACCACTAATTATGAGTAAGTATTAAATGAAGATATATTATATTGTAAGATATAAATAAAGGTAAAATAGTAAAAATAAAAAATAAAATAAAAACCTTTCCTATTTAATATTTTTTAAGTGGCGTGTAAAAGAAAAAAATGGTAAATAATTTGAGATGGAGGAAATATATATTAGATGTTGAATTATCGTGACCAAAACTTGACATGTCTTGATAGTGCATATCATGATACTAGGCAAGCCGACAACTCAAACATTACAAACACTTTCAAATATAAAATGTAATAAAATAGGTTTAAATGAGTAAAACTCACATAAAACAGGATAAAATATCATAACTCAATATGGAAGTTCCCAAAATTAAGGTGTCACTGAGTACATGAGCATCTATACAACACAACTCTGGAATATTGTCTAAGAAAACTGAAACTCAACAAATAAGAATAATGGATATGGGATGAGAGTCAAAGTCCATGAACATTAGGGTAGCTACCTCGAATATCTCTGAAGGATAGAAACTCTGATAATCAGCAACCACTATGACCGAAAATACCTGAATCTGCACACGAAGTACAGAGTATAGGGTGAGTACAACCAACTCAGTAAGTAACAAGTCTAACTGTCAGATAGAAAGTAGCGACGAGCTTCACAAGTACAATTCAATTAAAGAATTACGATACAGAAATGTAGGCATTCTTTCAAGTTCAAAAGTTAACGCCCAACCATGTAAATTATGTCAAATTCAATTGAAACAAGATATGGTATATCTCATTATCTACATGATAGTTATATATGCCCCCTGAAGTACAAAAACAATAGTGAAATCACATGCATACTCTCAAGGTATCAAGCACTCAGTCCTCCCATTTACTCTATCCTTACAGTGATTCAATCCTCTCAATCGCTCGGCACTCGCACTCGGTAAATACCTGCGCTCATTGTGGATGTGTAGATTCCGGAGGGGCAATTCCAGCCCAAGCGCTATAATAAGCTAATCATGATATCAATCAAATAAACTTGTCATGACGTGCAGCCCAATCTCATAAATATCCTCACAATTAGACCCTCTGCCTCACTAAGTCATCAATCTCTCCAGTCTCTCGAGCTCACATGATTCATGATAATCAGCCCAAATAATGATGATATACTGTATCAATGAAGGACAACAAAGACTGTGATGTAATATGCAAATAATAATTGTAGTTGAGTACATAATTACAAATTAAGCAAATAATTCAACATATAACATGACCACGGTGGGTTCCAACTATACAAACACGTAGCCTAAGCATGATTTCTAAGATGAGTAGTAGCTCAATTTCTATAACACAAGGTAAAAATACAGATAACAACAAGATTAATCAACTACATAGTTCCATGGAATCGATCGAGTTACAGTTCCTATGGTGCATACTCACATGCCCATCACCTAGAATGTGTATCACCTCAAAACCAATCACATAACATGTAATTTGGGGTATCATACCCTCATAACCAAGTTTAGAAGTGTTACTTATCACAAACAGTTTCAAACTCTACTCCAAAAAGCACCTGCCTTGCAAAACGGCCTCTGAATACCTCGAATCTTGCCACAAACAATTCAATACAATCAATGGAGCTTCTCCAACTCTTGAAACCAAAATCTGATCTCGCTAACTACACAGTCAACTATCGGTCAAACTTCTCAATTCCAAAACTTCAGTTTTCCAACTTTCGTCATTCCAAGCCTAAATCAACTACGGGCCTCCAAATCACTATTCAGACACACTTCCAAACTCAAAATCACCCAACTAAGCTATAGGAACCATCAAAACTCTATTCCAGAGCCATTTACACATAAGTCAATATCCGGTCAACCTTTTCACTAAGCTTTATTTCAGAGCCATTTACGCATAAATCAATATCCGGACAACCTTTTCAACTAAAGCTTCCAACCTTGAGACTAAGTGTCTCAAACTCATTTCGAAATAGACTCAGCAGAATTAACTTTCAAAAAAGAGTTATTTTTAAAAGTAGTTGTTGTATAATATATATATATACATATATATATATATATATATATATATATATATATATATATATATATATATATATATATATATATATATATATATATATATATATATATATATGGGATAGTATCTCTGATAGAAAAGTTTTCAAATAAGAAAAATAGCAAATACTCCATTTCTTTTGCTTTCGGGTCTATCTAAACATTAAGCTGATTTTTAGTTAAAATCATATCAAAATAAGAGGAGTATGATTATTGTCACGACCCGAATTTCCCACCCTCGGGAGTCGTGATGGCTCATACTATTAGAAGCTAGGCAAGCCAAATAATTATTAACTTCTTAAGCAAACATTGACAATATTAAAACAATGAGACATTTGAATTCAAAGCGGAAGTCTTAATATAAAATAAAGTAAAAACTGGTGCGGAATTTCAAGTACAATCTCTACCCAAGACTTGAGTCACTAACTCACGAACGTATATAGAATACTTAATACAAAGTTTGAATAAATGTGATATTGTTTGTTCAGGTACAAGGATAAAAAACGAAAATGAAGATAGAAGAGACTCCGGGCCATGGGGACATCAGCAAGGCTACCTCGAAATCTTTGGACTGAAGTCAACTCCCGATCAACTACTAATGTCCAAAATCTTCTCCAGCTCCATGATCTGTGCAAAAGAGAACAGAAGTGTAGCATCAGCACAACCGACCCCATGTGTTTGTAAGTGCCTAGCCTAACCCCGGCGAAGTAGTGATAAGGCTAGGACAAGACTCCAGATAAACCTGTGCAGAGATATATATATATATATATATATATATATATATATATATATATATATATATATATATATATATATATATATATATATATATATATACAAATACAATACAGAAATAGCAGAATTAAACAATTTAAATGGGAGGGGGAAACATGTTTCGGGGTAACAGATGAAAACAGAATCTCAAAATATTAAACACTACAATTTAACTTTCACACGGAATAAACATATATACTGGACCCCATTTCACATAATATCACGTGGTAGGCGTACCACTCGATCCCATTTTATAATATAACGTTGTAACGACCTGACCGATCGTTTTGAGATCTAGAACGTTAGTTTGAGGCCATGAGCAGCTTCATTTCAGGTATTGAGACTAGTACGTATGGTCAGAATTAAAATTCAGGAAGATGGGAGTTAAAATTAAATGAAAATTCTCATTTCAGAAGCCATAAGTTGGAGAAAATGGCTAAGAGTGTAATTTTGAGTGAAGGACCTAGGAATTATGATTTGAAGGTTCTATCAAGTTCGTGTGATGATTTTGGACTTGGGAGTATGCCCAGATCGGGTCTTGGATGACCTGGGAGCATTTTGGCACCTATTGTGGAAGTTAGCATTTTGGAAAAAAAAATTAAGTTTGGCTTGAAGTGTATTTCAGCATTATTCATGTCCGTTTGGGATTCTGAGACTAGGAGTAGCTCCATATAGTGATTCTAGAGTTGGGGACGTGATCGGAAGTGAATTCGAAGGCCCGTAGGTCATTTTGAAGCCATTTGACTAGAGATAGAAATTTGATGGTTTTCGAGAAGTTTGACAGGGAGCAGACTTTTTGATATTGGGGTCGGAATCTAATTCTGGAAGTTGGAGTAGGTCCTTAACGTCAAATATGGCTTTTGTGAAAAATTTAAGGTCAATCGGACATTATTTGATAGGCTTAAACATCAGAAGTAGAAGTTAGAAAGTTCAAAGTTCATAAAGCTTGAATCGGGGTGTAATTTATGATTTTAGCATTATTTGATGTGATTTCAGGCATCGAGCGGGTCCGTAATTTGTTTTGGGACTGGTTGGTATGATTGGTTGGACTTCCCGGGGCCTCGGGTAGATTCCGGATGGTTAACAAATCGAAAAATAGGTTTTTTGGAAAAAGCTGAGTTGTTGGTTGCTGGTATTTCTTCTTTTGCGGAGATGGGACCGTAGAAGCAGGCCCACCAAAGCAAGGAGGAAGCTGTAGGAGCGGTTGAGTGTGAGGGCTGCCAGGACCGCAGAAGCAGCGCTAGATCCGCTGAAGCGGAACCGCTAAAGCGATATGCAGACCGCAGAAGCGAAATTGGGCTGGAGCCCCTTGTCTGCAGAAGTGGAGTTTTGTCCGCAAAAGCGGGACTACGGAAGCGGAAATATTTCTGCAGAAGCGGAAGTAGCTGGGAGTAGATAGGTTTTAAAAGTCGGATTTTTGGCCATTTCCTCTCACATTTTTCATGGCTTGGGCGGTTCTTGGAGGATTCAAGAGAGGATTTCATTCATCAATGATAAGGTAAACAAACCCCACCTATTATGAGTTAAATACATTGATTATATATGGATTTTAGCATGTAAATGGGTAGAAAATTGAGGGTTAGAGGAAGACCAAGAAAATTAGTGTTCTTGGATTTTGACCACGATTTTGAGTATGGAATTAAGAGAAAATCATATATTTGAGTTCGTGAATTCATGGGTACAAATTGGGTTAGCAAATCATATATTTGAGTTTGTCAACTTTTCGTTCAGGGTTAGGAATTGTACAAATTGGATTGTAAAGTTTAATTGAGCATATGCTAATGGATTTGTATGATTAATAGCTAGTTTTGGAGCATTGTGCATTAGTTAGAGCTTTTGAAAGAATGTAGAGTGCCGGTTATGAGTCTTCGGAGCGAGGTGAGTCTCCTTTCTAATCTTGTGAAGGTGAATTTACCCCATAGGTGAGTTAAATTGGTTATGTGCTCCTATTTGTGGGGTCTACGTACGCATTAGGTAAAGAGAGTCCGTGCATAGCTACTATTATGCTATTGTCGGGGTAGTCTAGGACCTAAAAGCATGTTATACTTGGATTAATTATTAATTGTGAACTCATTGATGGCTTGAATTGCTTAAATCATATTAAATTAATAAATGTATTTCTAAAAAGACTTAAGCTTCATTTTCTCAAATGATTAAAGAGAATTGGCCTTTTTGGGATATTTTCTCCATGTTGACTTCTTGACTGACTGTCAGTCTGTATGTTTATTTTGGAATCGGTCAAACGCCTCTGCAGGTTAATAGATGCATCTATTGGCGCGTCGTCGACCAACGGCAAGTGCACATTTATTTCTGTTGGATTTGGCCGTCGCCTCGGCGTGATTTGCGCATGCTTGTGTTGCTGTCTGGAACTTGTTTAAGTTATTACTGCCTCACCCTGGCTCGAGATTATTTTGTTAATAATGAAAAGAAATCTTGGAAATTACATATGAAAGAATTATATCTTTACTTGTTTCCTCTATCTGGATTAAAATCATATTAATAAAATAGATCCATTGTTTAATATATATATATATATATATATATATATATATATATATATATATATATATATATATATATGTGTGTGTGTGTGTGTGTGTGTGTGTGTGTGTGTGTGTATTGAGGATGAATATTATTGGACCATTAGAGAGTGTCAAAGTTGACCATCTCGTCTTTATCCTTTCGGGATTAGGCGGGATACTCATTTGTACACGTTATTTTTTTACTCATACTACGCTTGCTGTGCATTTTGTTACACAGGTCTATGTAACTCCAGTGGCCTACTAGGAATAGCAGCGGATAACTCCGGGACTAGGTAAGCTGCATCATTCGAGACGCCCGCAGCTAGAGCAGTCCCTTCCAGTGTACTGTATTTACTTTTCGTCCACTGTATTTCTGATGGATGTTGTATTTTATTTCTATTATTAGTAGATACCCATGCACTTGTGACACCGGGTTCTGGGATGGTTTGAAGTACTATGTTAACTATTTACCATTTAAATTGATTTGAGACTTTATTATCTAAAATTTCTAAATAGTGAAGGAAAATCCTAGATTTCAAAATTGTTAAAAACGAGATTTTGATTAAGTAAATTGGTTGGCTTTCCTGACAGTAGTTTCCGGCACCACCACGACCCTTAGTGGATTCTGGATCGTGACAATATAGTATCAGAGCACTAGGTTCCCATCGGTCTCACGAGTCATGAGCAAGTCTAGTAGAGTCACGCAGATCGGTACGGAGACGTTTGTACTTATCCTCGGGAGGCTACGGAGTTGCTAGGAGTACTTCTCTTCTTGATTTCCTTATAGTGCGGTTCGATTCCTTTGAGGCTTATGCCTTTTATTCCTTCCCACTCAATCTTACGTGACGTAAGTACTTGTTATAAATAAAAAATTGAAGGATTGTAATGGAACTACAAATGTGGTGTGGGATGATTCTCCCGGTATAGTTGATTGGACTATTATAGTCTATGGAAGGATATTCTATTATTTCAACTCAGTAACAAAACTTCTAAGAGCCTCGAGGCTAGTCACAGGATGTCATGATGCTTATGAGCGACTATTCTGCAGTGCTGTTGTGATAGTAGGATGTTGCACACGTGTCGAGGTAGTGAATGAATTGAAGGGAGGTTGACTCAACATGTAATCAAGGGATTCAGTATTTTATTCCCGGTAAGGGAAAGGCAATCGGACTAAATATGGTCAGATATAGGCTGGTGGAAGTAATCAGACCTGGTATTTGCAAGTGTGATGGAGTTTTCTTCTATGATGGGACATCATGGCCCTAATGGAACGTACTAAGTCTGTTGGTGTTACAATCTGCTACAATTCGCCTTTTTGGCGGGATGTTGTGGAATAGTATTGGATGTACAGTTTTCAATTATCGCATTGTGTGTTTGTGATGGATCGATAAAGATGACCTTTGGAAAGGTTTTAAAGTTAGCAGCAATGGTGGATTCAAGTTCCACGAAGATAGATTTTATTTAAGGCAATAATTGAGCAGCAAGGTATGAGGAAGGACATGTGGGAAGTGTCAGGCGGTGTTCTAAACTTCTAGAAGGCCAAGTATGAGGAGCAAGGTCGAGTGGTCGATTAAAGAGATGAGTTCCGCCAAAGTGAGAGAGTGGCGGGTGTTGAATATGGGCGTGGTAGTAGCTTACTACGCGCCCGAAGGAGAGTTTGGATCGAATTGGGAATTTTAATAATTGGTGACTGAAACTTGCGGGTATGATTCGAAGTATGGGCTTTTATGTGGCAGAAGATTGATTTGGAGAAAATGAGCTTCTTGAAATGGAGGAGGGCGCAGCATAACTCTGAATTTGTAAAGGTGTTGCCGCACATTTAATTGATGTCCACGAGGAGTGAACGGACTGATGTAGCTAGAGAGTGAGCTTGGACTCAGGATTTGGTTGTTGATATCATAGTGACTGGGTCCCGTGCATCAGCATTTGGAAGGTATCGAAAGTGGTTTCCGCAAGCGGATTATTTTCTGTGAGCAGATTAGTGGTCGCGTGGTTGGCAAAGCTTCTGAAAAGAATTATATTTGTTGTCCAACAAGGAGATCGGTCATGCAAAAGTGGATGATGATTCAGAATATGAAATATGGGGATTTACAGGAAGATTTTGAGAAATTTTGATAAATTTATGGCACGAGGTTATGTCAATGAGAGGTAAATAGGTCGGGCGAACTCAAGAATTGTAAAATGATAGCATCAAGCTAAGTGGGAGAATCCCACCGCATATGATTGGGTTGTATGGTGGACTACTTGCGTGATTATTGGTTATTAGCATGTTGATGGGTTACTTCAGCTATGAGAAAAAACATAAGTGGTAATTCGATCAAATGAAATGTTGGAGGCATGCTATGGTCGGCCTTATTGGCTCATTTCGGACTTGGAAAAAGATTCAGGATATATGCCTCATATAGATGTAGCTTTCAGAGTAAGTGATTTCGTCGGGTTCTTCATCGGGGGGTTAGTCTTGTGTTATAATATTTATGGAGTGTATTATGTTCCGGACCCAGTCGGAGCGGGTGGCTCTCAATAATGGTCCTAATGAATTCAGAAGTTAAAGTATGGTGCCAATGATTTTGAGCCTATGAGTACAGTTAAGAATCAAACTTTGTAGCAGCTTATGAGAAGGTGCCCAGAATGTTATATGATATTTTGACTTATGGTGTAGCATTTGAGTGATATGAAATATGTCGTGGGAATTGAGACAGTCTAGTCTTGTGATTCAAGGTCACTCGTGGTGAGTGTATATGGCGTATGTTATGTGTTGAATGGAGTTAGTATATTTCTAAGGCTAGCAAGGATAATTGTAAGAAGGCATAAAGATTAGCTATAGTTGAATTGGCATATTGGGGCCAGCGATCAGTTCATTCCGCATGATCAAGTTATGTGTCTGACTTGTGGCGGTACGTGTGAGGCTTGTCGGCCGCCGTAACTGATGTTATTCAGAAGCATTCTTCTGCTATGTCTTGTTAAGTGGAAGCGGATTTCGGAAGGGCTATGGTGGCTTGGACCACTATTTAGATATTTGCATATCCTAAGGCTATGGGCACTTACCTGTGTGTTTCTGTTATTCTCCTAAAGTGAGTTAGGTGAAAAGTTCGTATATGATGAAGTTTTAAATATTAACTATTTTGGAGTTACTATAAAAATTGTGTCCTATCGTATGCCGGCACGTTGGGTGTAGTGAGTGGCATGGAAATTCAAAGTGGGGATCGAGGTTGCAGTTTGGTGTTGACAAAAATGTCACAAGCTCGGATGAGCTAGAGAAGGGTGGAAGGTTTAAAGTAAGGTTGTATTGTATTCAGCGTCACCTGAGATCGATGTGTTGTGAAAGAGGCTTTGCATCCTAGTTAAGGATTCTCGATCGCTTTTCAGCGTTAGTGGGGCCGATGGATTAGATGGGCGGACCCGTTATTTATATCCAAATATTGTGGGAGTGTATCCCACAGGAAGATTGTATAAGTATGACATGTAGCCACTTGATTGCCTAAAGATTTAAACCAAGAATGAGGATTGTGGCAATATCATTAATTTGAGAATTTATGCCTGGATGGCACTATGTTTATTGGGTTACGAACTGAGAAGCTTGCTCCGGTTATGATGTTTGTTCTTATGGATAATGAGAAAGAGTGGGTTTCTAAGGACCTTTGAAAGGTTATTAGCCAAGTTGGTGCAATCAGAAATCTGCTTGAGATTAGTGGATTGATTTACATGTGAACAGGGCTTTATGTCAGGCAAGTTGTGTTCGTTTCAACGAGCGTTCCTTATGAAGGAACAATCAGGGTGTTATTTTGTTATCAACTATTCCAGGTAATGACGTATTGTGCCGTATGAGTTGTGAGACAGCTTGGTAAATTTTTTTGTTTTAAGGTTCCACGTGGCGATAATTATATATGAGCTCGTTCTAGCTGTGAGTCCTCGGTTGTGCTCGATTTTGTGGATTATAGCGTTATATGTCGCCCCAGTGAATGGTATTATACACTTAATTTTTTGTGTGACCGATATCCGGTATTTTGTTGTAATGAGCAATTTAGCTTGGCGTACATCTCCTTATATGAGTCTATGTGTGGATCGGGTGGCACGCCACCATGGGTATGTTATTTGGATCGAATTGCACGCCGCAACAGTGTGATGTTTAGTACGGTTCCCCTATTTGCTTTTATGTGTTCTGTTTTCCATTTTTCGAGGGAATCTCGTTCTAGTTGTGAGCCCGCGTCACATAAATGATTCACGAGCGGGGTGTGCATTTAGCATGTTGCCCGCATCGCATGTATGATTCGCAAGTAGGGTAATTAGATCTCCTTTTCATAGTTCATTTTCCTTCGTATCACATTCGAATTTGTAGCCTATTGGCACATGGTAGCGTCATATGGGTTATTGATTGTGTCTGAGGTGGCTTATTGCCTGAGCGGTTCGTACTGGGTGAGACGGGATTATTGGACTTAGGGCCAGTGCAATTTGATTATATTAAGTGTATTAAGGATCTAAGATCATTAGATGGTTCGGGAAGAGGCAATGACTCTTGTCAGGGGTGTAGACTCAATGATTGGTTGACTCGACAATTGATTATGAAGTTCGGCACATCTCATCCATCATGGCGGTATTGTAAGAGTTAGAGTAAGACTTGTTGTGTCACGAGGTGCAATGGGAGCATCTGATTCGTTAAATTTTGGCTAAGTTGATCAAAAAATATTATCGTGGTCTTGTGGATTAAGTGTTGTAAAGTAAAAAATTTATCAAGGTTATGCAGTCATGTTGGGTACAGCGTGTGGTGAACGATTTGGTGATCTTATGTTGAAAACAGGCCTGGCATAGAATTTCGGATGTTGGAATTGGCTCTAAGGCTTATTTTCTTGAATAAAAGGAGATATCTTCGTTTATCGAGCTAAGGTGCTCAGTTAAGTTGTGGTAGCATGGGAAGGTGCACGAGGTGCTAAGCAGTGATTTCAGGCTACTTCAGTATAATTCTCAACACGTTCGAGGACGAACGTATGTTTAAGTGGGAGAGAATGTAACGAACCGACCGGTTGTTTTGAGCCTTAGCGTGTCGTTCAGCAGTCTGAGGCCATGAGTAGCTTCATTTCAGGTATCGTGACTTATACGCATGGTCGGAATTGAAATTCAGGAAGATTGGAGTTGAATATAAATAAAAATTCTCATTTCGAGAGACTTAAATTGGAGAAAATAGCTAAGATTGAAATTTTGAGTGAACGATCTCGGGATTGGGATTTGAAGGTTCCAGCAAGTTCTATGATGATTTCGGACTTAGGCGTATGCACGGATTGGGTTTTGGATGACCCGGGAGCATTTTGGCGCCTATTGTGGAAGTTAAAATTTTGGAAGAAATTTCTTAAGTTTGGGTTGAAGTGAATTTCACCGTTATCGTTGTCCATTTGGGATTTCGAGACTGGGAGTACCTCCGCATGGTGATTCTAGAATTGGGAGACCAATTGAAAGTGAATTCGTAGGCCCATATGTCATTTTAAGCCATTTGGCTAAAGATAGAAATTTGAAAAATTTTGGAAAGTTTGACCGGGAGTGGAGATTTTGATATCGTGGTCGGAATCTGATTCCAGAAAGTAGAGTTGGTCGGTAATGACAAACATAACTTGTATGCAAAATTTGAGGTTAATCGGACATGATTTGATAGGCTTAAACATCGGAAGCAGAAGTTAGAAAGTTCAAAGTTCATAAAGCTTGAATCGGGGTGTAATTCATGATTTTAGCATTGTTTGATGTGATTTTGAGGCCTCGAGCAAGTCCGTAATGTGTTTTGGGACTGGTTGGTATGGTTGGTTGGGGTTCTGGGGGCCTCGGGTGGATTTCGGGTGGTTAACGAATCGAAAAATGGGTTTTGGAAAAAGTTGAGTTGTTGGTTGCTGGTATTTTTGCTTTTGCAGAGATGGGATTTTAGAGGCGGCCCCGCAAAGCGACGAGGAAGCCGCAAAAGCGGTTGAGAGTAAGGGCAGCTAGGATTGCAGAAGCGGCACTAGATCCGCTGAAGCGGAATCGCAGAAGCGGTAGGAGGACAGCATAAGCGAAATTTGGCTGGAGCCCCTAGTCCGCAGAAGCAGAGTTTTTTCCGCAAAAGCGGGACCGCGAAAGCAGAACCGGGAGTAGCTAGGAGCATAGAGGATTTAGAAGTCAGATTTTTGGCCATTTCCTCTCACATTTTTCATGCCTTGGGCGATTCTTGAAGGATTCAAGAGAGGAGTTCATTCATCAATGATACGGTAAGCTAATCCCACCAATTATGAGTTAAATACATTGATTATATATGAATTTTAGCATGTAAATAGGTATAAAAGTGAGGGTTAGAGGAAGACCTAGAAAATTAGTGTTCTTAGATTTTGGCCATGATTTTGAGTATGAAATTAAGAGAAACCCATATATTTGAGTGTGAGTTCATAGGTAAACTTCATCTTCGAGAAATTTTCAATTTCGAGCACGTGGGACTGAGGGCATTTCTATCAAATTTTCGTTCGGGGTTAGGAATTGATCAAATTGGGTTGTAAAGTCTAATTGAGCATATATTAATGGATTAGTATGATTATTGGCTAGTTTGGAAGCATTGTGCATTGGTTCGAGCTTTTGGGAGAATCTAGAGAGCCAATTGTGAGTCTTAAATTGGTTATGTGCTCCTATTTGTGGGGGCTACGTACGCACAAGGTAACGAGAGTCCGTGCATAGCTACTATTATGTTATTGTCCGGGTAGCATAGGACCCAAAAGCATGTTATAATTTGATTAATTGTGAACCCATTGATGGCTTGGATTGATTAAATCACATTAAATTAATAAATGGATTTCTAAAAAGACATAAGCTTCATTTTCTCAAATGATAGAGAATTGACCTTTCTTGGATATTTGCTCCATGTTGGCTTCTTGACTGACTGGCTCTATATGTGTGTTTATATTGGAACGGGCCGAATGCCTCAGCAGATTAATAGATGCATCTATAGGCACGCCGTCGACCCTCGGCAAGTGCACATTTATCTCTGTTGGATTGGGTCGTCGCCTCGGTGTGATTTGTGCATGCTTGTGTTGCTGCCTGGAACTCGTTTAAGTTATTACTGCCTCACCCTGGCTCGAGATTATTTTGTTAATAATGAAAGGAAATCGTGAAAATTTCCTATGAAAGAATTATGTGTTTACTTATTTTCTCTATCTGGATTAAAATTATATTTATAATAAATCCACTGTTTAATATATATACTGAGTATTAGGCGGAATACTCATTGGATACACATTATTTTTGTACTCATACTAGGCTTGTTGTGCATTTTGTTGCACAATTATATGTAACTCTAGTTGCCTACTAGGCATAGCAGTGGATAATTCTGGGACTAGGTGAGCTGCATCATTCGAGACGGCCGCGGCTAGAGCAGTCCCCTCCAGTGTACTATATTTACTTTCCGTTCACTGTATTCTAGATGGATATTCTATTTTATTTCTCTTATCAGTAGATGCTCATACACTTGGGACACCGGGTTCTAGGATGGTTTGAAGTATTGTATTAACTATTTACCCTTTAAATTAATTTGAGACTTTATTATCTAACATATCTAAATATGGAAGGAAAATCCTAGATTTCAAAAGTTCTAAAACAAGATTTTGATAAAGTAATTTGGTTGGCTTGCCTGACAGTAGTGTCCGGCGCCACCACGACCCTTAATAGATTTTGGGTCGTGACACACGTGGTAGGCGTACCAATCGATCTCATTTCATAATATCACGTGGTAGGCGTACCACTCGATCCCATTTCATAATATCACGTGGTAGGCGTACCACTCGCTCTCATTCCTTTCAACACAATACAGAATATAACCTCAACAAGGGAGAAAGATGTTATAATAAACTATTCCGTCAAGGGAACAAGATAATATAATAAACTATCCCGAAAAGGGGGATCCAGCTATAACCAAACTTATTTAATTTCTATTTAATACAATTAAATCAATACTTTGTCTCAACAATTACTGGCTTGGTGTTAAAGATTTCCAACCAAGTCCTCATAAACAACAATTAAGAATTCGATAATTTAGTAATTTAAAACTCATGGTCATGCTCGACACCAATGTATAGATACTCGTCACCATGCCTATGCACTGTACTCGACAATTAGCAATTAGCAAATAAGACTCTACTCCTATTCCCTCAAGCCAAAGTTAGACCAAACACTTACCTAGAACTCCCACTGCCAATTCAATCCCCAACGACCGCTTTCCTTCTAGAATTTGGCTCCAACTCAATCAAATATATGAAATAACGACTTTATTATATCAATAATAGCTAACAAATCAATCCCAATACCTAAATATAGATTCCCAACCTTTCTTCCAAAAATTCCAAAACCGACCCCCCGCTTGGTCGAAACATGAGGTTCGAACTAATTTCATATCACACATTCCCCCACGATCCAGGATATATAATTTGTTTTCAAATTCGACCCCAAAACGAAGTCTAAATTGAAGAAAATCGAAAAGCCCTAACTCTACCCTTTTCCCCCAATTTCAACCCTAGATTACATGATTTAATCTTACAAACTCACTAATTAATGAAGGAAAATGATGGAAATGAGTAGGGATTTACTCACCCAATAGGTCTTGAAGGATGGGGGCTTCAACGGACTCCTGCAGATTGAGGAAGAAGAGAGCTCGTGTAAAATTTTGATTAAACCCCGTATGCATTGTTCTGAAACTTTTTAAAAAGATCATTAGGCGTTTTTGTTCTATGCATTCGCGACATAGGGGTCGCGTTTGCGAAGAAGGGGGATGTTTGCAAGCTACGCGTTCGCGAGTTAAGGACTACGAACACGAAGAGGAAAATTTTGGGGTCCGGATCTAGGCCTACGCGAACGCGTAAAAAGGCTACGCGAACGTATTGAAGGAGACAAAGGCTTACCGATCGCAATGGCCAGGATGCGAACACGAAGAAGGGTGTGCTCAAAGCTATGCAAATGTGAAGGGCTTATCGCGAACACATTCGAAAACACTCCCGAGCCCTCGGGGCTCCTAACCAATCATACACACTAAATCAACAACATCCTACGAACTTAACCGTGCGATCAAATTGTCAAAATAACATCATAAACGAGTAATCAAACCTCTAAATCATCACTTTTTCTCGAACTTCAGAAACTTTCATTTTTTGATATTAAGGTCCGAAACACGTCAAATGACGTCTGATTTTGACCAAATTTCTCATGAAGCACTTAAACCACATATAAGACCTGTATCAGGCACCAGAATCAAAATACAGGCCCGATACTAACACTTTCTAAGCCATTTTCAGTTTAAATTTCCATATAAATTTGAGGAAAACAATTTCTCAAGAAAATTTATTTATCGGACTCGAGACCTCGGATTTCGATTTCGGGCATACGCCAGAGTCCCATATCTTTCTACGGATCCTTAGGGATCAAATTATGGGTCTAGGTCTGCTTACCCAAAATGTTGACCAAAGTCAACTTTAATCATTTTAAAACCATATTTTAGCAATTTTCATAGAATTTAACATATAAGCTTCCCGGGTATGTATCTGGACTGCGCACGCAAATTGAAGCAAGTAAAAATAAGGTTTTCAAGGCCTCAAAAGCGCGGAAAAAAAGAGAAAACATGTAATGACCCCTTTGGGTCGTCATATTCTCCACCTCTAAAACAACCATTCGTCCTCGAACGAACAAAAGAAAGAAGTACCTGAGTCGAGAAATAGATAAGAATAACGGCTCCGCATATCAGACTCAGACTCCCAGGTCAATGGAGGCTGACCTCTCCACTGAACACACAAGGAAAACTCTTCGACCTCAACTGTGAAACCTGTCAGTCTAGAATAGCTACTGGCTCCTCCTCATAGATAGATCCTTGTCCAACTAGACAGTGCTAAAATCTAACACATGGGCTGGATCGTCGTGGTACCTCCGAAGCATGGACACATGAAAAACTGGATGCACGGCTGACAAGCTAGGTAGAAAGGCAAGTCTATAAGCCACCTCTCCCACATTATCGAGAATCTCAAATGGGCCAATGAACCTAGGGCTAAGCTTGCCCTTCTTCCCAAATCTCATCACGCCCTTCATAGGCAACACTCGGACCAATACTCGCTTACCAACCATGAAAGCCATATCTCAAACCTTGCGATTTGCATAATTCTTCTGCCTGGACTGAGCTGTCTGAAGTCTGTCCTGAATGATCTTGACCTTGTCCAAGGCCTCCTAAACTAAATCTGTACCCAATAATCGAGCCTCTCCCGGTTCAAATCATCCAACTGGAGACCGACATCGCCTGCCGTATAACGTCTCATATGAAGCCATTTGAATGCTATACTGGTAGCTATTGTTGTAGGCAAACTCTGCTAATGGAAAAAACTGGTCCCACGAATCTCCAAAATCAATGACACAGGCTCGGATTATATCCTCCAACATCTGAATAGTCCGCTCGGACTGCAAGTCCGTCCGGGGATGAAATGTTGTACTCAACTCAACCTGGGTGCCCAACTCTTGCTGAAATGCTCTTCAGAAGCGCGAGGTAAACTGCGTACCCCGGTCCGAAATGATAGATATCGACACCCATAGAGGCGAACAATCTCTCTGATGTAGATTTCAGCTAACCTCTCGGATGAATAAATGGCTTCAATAGGAACAAAATGTTTTGGCTTGCTCAGCCTATCAACAATGACCCAAATCGCATCAAACTTCTCCCAGGTCAATGGGAGTCCAATTACAAAATCCATAGTAATCCTTTCCCACTTCCACTCGGGAAGATCAATCCTCTGAAACAATCCACAGGCCTCTGATGCTCATACTTAACCTGCTGAAAGTTCAGACATCGAGCCACATATGCAACAATATCGTTCTTCATTTTGCGCCACCAATAGTGCTTCCTCAGATCCTGATACATTTTCGCAGCACCTGGATGAATAGAATATCGAGAACTATGGGCCTCCGCTAAGATCAGCTCTCGAATCCCATCGACATTAGGCACACAAACTCTCCCCTGCAATCTCAAAAAACCATCATCATCTAAGGTTACCTTCTTAGTACCTCCATGTTGCACCGTATCTCTCAAGACACACAAATGGGGATCATCAAACTGCCAATCACGGATACGCTCCAATAATGAAGAACGAGCGACCGTGCAAGCCAACACTCGGCTAGGATCAGAAATATCTAATCTCACCAATCCATTGGCCAAGGACTGAACATCCAAAGCAAGCGGTCTCTGGCTCATCGGAATATAAGAAATACTACCCACAACAACTCCAACCACCTCATCTGCCTCTAATTTAACTCCTTCTGGTTGAACAGATACTAAAGACTCTTGTGATCCGTGTACACCTCACATGCCACACCATATAAATAATGCCTCCAAATCTTCAAAGCATGAACAATGGCTGCCAACTCTAGAACCGGATAATTATTCTCGTGGATCTTCAACTGCCTCAAAGCATAGGCAATGATTCTACCATCCTGCATCAATATTGTACCAAGCGCAATACGGAAAGCATCACAATAAACTGCATAAGGCCCTGAACCTGTGGGCAAAACCAACACTAGTTTCGTAGTCAGAGCTATCTTGAGCCTCTGAAATCTCGCCTCACACTCATCCAACCATCTGAATTGGGCACCCTTCTAGGCCAATCTGTTCATCGGGGCTACAATAGATGAGAATCCATCCACGAACTGACAGTATTAGCCTGCTAACCCCAAGAAACTCAGAAACTCCGAATCTCCATAACTGATGTTGGTCGAGGCCAGTTCTTGACTGCCTCAACCTTCTTTGGGTCTACCTGAATACCCTTTGCTGATACAACGTGACCCAGAAATGTAACCTAACTTAACCAGAACTCACACTTCAAGAACTTAGCATATAACTGACTATCCTTCAGAGTCTGGAGAACCACTCTAAGGTGCTGCTCATGGTCCTCCTGGCTGCGGGAGTATATCAGAATATCATCAATGAAAACTATCATAAACAAGTCCAAATAAGGCCTGAACACTCGATTTATCAAGTCCATAAATGTTGTTGGGGCATTGGTCAACCCAAATGAAATGACCAGGAACTCATAATGCTCGTACCAAGTGCGGAATGTCGTCTTAGGGACATCAGACGCCCTAATCCTTAGCTGATGGTAGCCAGATCTCACTTCTATCTTTGGAAATACCTTGGCACCCTAACTTTGTTCTTTATTGTAACTTTGTTCAATTACCGGTAATCAATGCACATCCTCATCGAATCATCCTTTTTCTTCACAAATAACATTGGCGCACCCCAAGGCAATACACTGGGCCTAGTGAAACCCTAATCAAGCAAATCCTGCAACTGATCTTTTAACTCTTTCAACTCTGGCGGGGCTATGTGATACGGCAGAATGGAAATGGGTTGCGTGCCCGGAGCCAGATCAATACATAAAAATCAATATCCCTATCGGGTGGCATACCGGCAGGTCTGAGGGGAAAACCTCGGGGAACTCCCAAACAATAGGAACAAAATTAATAGAAGGGACCTTCGCGTTGGAATCGCAAACATATGCCAGATAAGCTAAACACCCCTTCTCGACCATGCGTCGAGCCTTCACATATGAAATAACATTGTGGGTGGTGTGACCTGGGGTCCCTCTCCATTCCAAACGGGGCGCATCTGGTAAATATAAGGTCATAGTCTTGGGGTGACAATCGAAGATGGTATGGTACGGGGACAACCAATACATCCTTATATGACATCGGAATCCACCATACCTAAGAGCAACAAATCAACACGGGTCTCAAAACCCCTAAACACCAAAACACAGGAATAATGAACTCTGTCGATCACTATAGAATCACCCACCGGTGTAGATACATAAATAGGAATACTCAAGGCATCACTACGCATATCCAAGTATGGTGCAAAATAGGACGACACATATAAGTATATAGAACCAGGGTCAAATAGCACTGAAGCATCACTAATAAAAATCAGAATGGTACCTGTAATGTCTGCATATGAAGACTTAGCCTCAGGCGTGGCTGCTGGCTGGCCTCTACCTCTGGCGGCGTGAACTCCACCTCAATGACTTCTACCTCCACCTCTAACACCTCTGCCACCACCTCTGGCTGGCTGGACAGGCTGAGGAACCTCTAATGCCTGAATCCTAGTATGAGAACTCTGATACTGAGAGTTTCTCGAAGCTCGAGGGCAAAATCTGAAAACGTGCCTCCGATCACCACAAGGATGGAAAGACCTCGTCTGTTGCGGCTGAGCACCCCTCAACCTTAGGCAAACCCTCCTATTGTGACCATACTCGCCGCACTCATGACATCTACATGAATGCTGCAGCTGAGGAAGCTGAGGCTGACCCTGTCGACCTGAATGACCACCTGAAGTACCATGAGTGACATGGGGAGCTGACTGAAAGGTCCTAGGAGGATGGCCTCTACCATAAGTACCTGTAGCTTCAGACTATGTACCACTAAATCTGTTCACATGATTAGGCCTCTTATCCGACTCATGACCGACTCCTTGTGGCAGGACCACCTCAACTCTACAGCCCACATTTGCCACCTCCTGAAAAGTGATCTCACTCCCGGCCTAAGCCACCATACCCGGATGACCTGCCACCGCTGACTGAACTCTTGGAAGCAAACCCTCTCGAATAAAGCTCTCCACAAAGCCTACCAATCTGACCAAAGCATCCTGAAGAACTGGGGTGACTATGAACCCCTCCGGGACCTGAGTTGGGCCCATCGGAGCTGCTGGAGCTGGAACCTCCTCGTTATAATCAATATGAGGCTCCACCTCTGGGGCTGCTGCTCGAGGCTAAGCTCTGCCCCTTCCTCGGCCTCGCCCTCTGCCCCTCGTGGGAGCTACTACTGGGGGCTCGGGATGCTGAGCAGCAGAAGAGGAAGCACGTGTTCTCTTCATCTGTGAAAGAACGGAGTAGAAAGACAATCATTATTTGAGAAGCAGAACCGCATGACAAGAAAGAACAAAAGTTAAATTTTCCTAACTTTGTAGCCTCTAGGGATAAATACAGACGTCTCTGTACCGATCCCTCAAACTCTACTAAGTTTATTCGTGAGTTGGTAGTGCTATGATACCAACTTGTCATGACCCAAATTTTCCACCCTCGGAAGTCGTGATGGCGCCTACTATTAAAAGCTAAGCAAGCTAATTAATATTAACTCTTTAAGCAAACATCGACAATATTAAAACAATGATACGTTTGAAATGAAAGCGGAAGTCTTAATATAAAATAAACTGAAAACTTGTGCGGAATTTCAAGTACAATCTCTACCCAAGACTGGAGTCACGAACTCACGAACGTCTATAGAATACTAATACAAAGTATGAATAAAAAACAATACCATTTGTTTCGGTACAAGGATAATAAACGAAAATAAAGATAGAAGAGACTCCGAGCCATGCAGACGTCAGCAAGGCTACCTTGAAATCTCTAGACTGAAGTCAACTCTCAATCAACTACTGATGTCCAAAAGCTGCTCTGGTTCCGTGATTTGTGTAAAAAAGCACAGAAGTGTAGCATCAGCAAAATCGACCCCATGTGCTGGTAAGTGCCTAGCCTAACCTCGGTAAAGTAGTGGCGAGGCTAGAACCAGACTCCAGGTAAACCTGTGCAGATTTATATATATAATAGAGAAACGGCAGAACTAAACAATTTAAATCTGGGAGGGGGAAACATGCTTCGGGGTAACAGATGAAAACAGAATCTCAGAAATATTATGGAAATACTACAATTTAACGTTCACACGGAATAAACATAAATACAACTGTCACCTTTAATTTTATCTTGTTGCGGGCGTGCAACTTGATCCCATTTCTCATAATTTCACGTGGTAGGCATACCACTCGCTCCCATTTCATAATATTACGTGGTAGGCGTACCACTCGATCAAATTTCATAATATCATGTGGTAGGCGTATCACTGGACCCCATTTTGGAATATTACGTGGTAGGCGTACCACTCGATCCCATTTCATAATATCACGTGGTAGGTGTACAACTCGATCCAATTTTGGAATATCACGTGGTAAGCATATGACTCGATCCTATTTAATAATATCATATGGTAGGCGTACCACTCGATCTCATTTCATAATATCACGTGGTAGGCGTACCACTCCCTCCCATTCATTTAAACACAATACACAATATAATCCTGACAAGGGAGAAAGATGTTATAATAAACTATCCTGGCAAGGGAACAAGATAATATAATAAACTATCCCAATAATGGAGATCTAGCTATAACCAAATGTATTCAATTTCTATTTAACACATTAAAGCAATACTTTGTCTCAACAATTACTGGCTCGGTGTTAAAGATTTCCAACCAAGTCCTCATAAACAACAATTAAGAATTCGAGAATTTAGCAATTTAGGACTCACGATCATGCTCGACACTAGTGTATAGATACTCGTCACCATGCCAATACACCGTACTCGGTAATTAGCAATTAGCAAATAAGACAATACTCCTATTCCCTCAAGCCAAAGTTAGACCAAACACTTACCTCGAACTCTCACGGCCAATTCAACCCCCAACGACCGATTTCCCTCTCGATTTGGGCTCCAAATCAATCAAATTTGTGAAATGGCAATTTTATAATATCAATAATAACTAAACAAATCAAGCACAATGCTTAAATATAATTTCCCAACCTTTCTTCCAAAATCGACCCTAGGCCTGCTTGGTCGAAACAAGAGGTACGAACCAATTCAAATCACTCATTCTCCCACGAGCCCGAATATATAATTTATTTTTAAATTCGACCCCTAATGAGGTCTAAATCGAAGAAAATAGAAAAGCCCTAACTCTACCCTTTTCCTCCAATTTCAACCCTAGATTACATGATTTAAGCTAAGAAACTCACTAATTAATGAAGGAAAATAAAGAAAATGAGTGAGGATTTACTAACCCAATAGGTCTTGAATGATGGGGGCTTCAATAGACTCATAGAACTTGAGGAAGAAGAGTGCTCGTGTGAAATTTCGATTAAAACCCGTATGCACTGTTCTGAAACTTTTTAAAAAAAATCATTGGGCATTTTTGTTCTATGCGTTCGTGAAGAAGGGGGAAGTTGCCAATCTACGCGTTCGCGAGGGAAGGACTGTGAACGCGAAGAGGAAAATTTTGGGTTCCAGACTAGGCCTACGCGAACGCATTGAAGGAGACATCAAGGCTTCGTGATTGCGATGGCCAGGACGCGAACACGAAGAAGGATGGGCTCAAAGCTACGCGAACGGGAAGGGCTTATTGCGAACGCGATGAAGGAAATCCCTGTGCAAAAATTTCAGAAAATCTGCCAACTCCCTAAGTCCAAAACTACCCCGAACACCTCCGACATTACTCCCGAACCCTCGGGGATCCTAACCAATCACACACACTAACTCAACAACATCCTACGAACTTAACCGTGCGATCAAATCGCCAAAATAACATAATAAACGAGGAATCAAATCTCAAAATCATCACTTTTTCCGCGAACTTCAGAAACTTTTATTTTTTGATATTTTGGTCCGAAACACGTCAAATGACGTCTGATTTCGACCAAATTTCACGGAAAGCGCTTAAATCATATATAAGACCTATACCGGGCGCCGGAACCAAAATACGGACCTGATACCAATACTTTCTAAACCATTTTCATTTCAAATTTCCATATGAATTTCAGAAAAATAATTTCTCAAAAAAATTTATTTCTCGGGCTCGGGACCTCGGATTTCGATTCCGAGCATACGCCCGAATCCCATATTTTTCAATGGATCCTCTGGGACCGTCAAATCACGGGTCCGATTCCATTTATCTAAAACGTTGACCAAAGTCAACTTTAATCATTTTAAAGCCACATTTTAGCAATTTTCACATAATTTAACATATAAGCTTTCTGGCTACGCACCTAGACTGCGTACGCAAATTGAGTCAAGTAAAAATAACATTTTCAAGGCCTCGAAGTACGAAAAGAGAGAGAAAATAGGTGATGACCCCTTTGGATCGTCACAATGATGACAATAATCAAAATTATTCTACAAGATTTTATGCAACCAGTCTAATATACTTTCTATTCAACTTTTTTTTTGAAATCTTGGTTGTAAAAGTGCTAAATAACTAAATTATAGGGAAAAAAATTGTTTGGTTCATTTTTCTTTTTTTCTTGATCGAGTTTTTCAGTTTAGGAAAATTCTAGATTTCTAGTTTGTTTACATCATAATTATTGATTATCAAACTAGTAAAAGGCATGTTATTTAAGAATTTATTAACCATTTTGATTTTGCGAAGAAGATCTAATAAATGGATTAGATATTTGTTGCATTGAGGCTTTGACTTGTGAAGTGACTTCTCTTGTTTATTCGTTTTTTTATTTTTTGGGCTCTTTCTCTAAAAAGAAATTTGAAAAAACTAATTGAAACTAAAAAAACTAACCATGTTTTTGAATCAATATCAAATCAAAGGTGAATGAATAGAAAAATCGAACTGAAAAAGTATAAATTTTTTATATAACTGGTTTTTGTTCCAAAAAGGAAAGATAATATTATGATGTGGGAGAAAAGATCAATAACTAAAAAAATTATATTTAGTTTAGCTGATTTAATGTTGTATAAATACCTTTTATGTTAATGAAGTTATACAAGTTCTCTCCTCACTATAGTTCTATATGGTACCAAAGCTATAAAAGGCTTCACAATAATTTTCTTCCCCTAGGCATTCCTGATTTCTCTTTGCCTAGCACAATGGCTAGAAGCCTAGAACCAAAAGGTATCTCAACCGCTCTACGAGCTCGTTCGATGAAGCTGTCAAAAATTACTTATTTTGAAAAGTTTTCTTGTACGAAAGTGCTCTTAGAAAAAGTAATTTGAAGAATAGTATTTTGTGTTTGACCAATTCATTTCAGAAATATTTTTTGTAATATTTGATAAATAAATTATGCTGGCCAATCTTTTTAAAAAGTACGTTTCGATACCAAATCGAAAAAATATATATTAAAATTTTTTATCAATATAAAATATAATTATTCAAAGAAATAATATTGGGCATATAGTATCACTTACTGTTTACATAATGACTCAAACATATTAATAAATATCGTTAAATATAAATTTAAAATTTACTACATATACGCTATATAAAATAAGAAGAAAACTATTTATAGTAGAGAGAATATTTCAAAGATGAAAAATAAAGAAATGGAGAGTATTAACAACAAGAAAAAGGAAAAGTTAAATTAACGAGGGATTGTTTTAAAAAATATAAATTAAGCTTGGCCAAACAGGGGCTACCGATTAGTGTTATTTTAACGTGTTGTTGTTTCAACTGGTAATCCTATTGCCAATGACTGTAAAAATATTACGGGCTAGCTAGTTTTCGAATTGGTCAATCAAAAATATTCATTGTTTGTAAAGTCATTGAAAAATAGCTACTATTTTGCTGCAACACGAAAAGTTCCAGCATAATATATTGGAGATCGGTGCAACTGTTTATGAACTTCCAACATATTATGCTGGAACTCCAACACGTGGAAAGTTCCAGCATAATGTAGCACTTGTGTATGAACTTCCAGTATATTATGTTGAACGGGTGTATTATACTGGAACTTCAGTATATTATACTGGAAGTCCAATATATTTATGCTGCAACTCCAGTATATTATACTGGAGTTACAGTATATTATGCTAAAGTATTTTTCGAATTTTAATTAGTATTTTAATTCAGATTTATCTTTACATGAAAAATAGCTAAATTTCGATTACTTTTAAAACGGTGACTATTTATAATTGACCACTTGTAAACCTGGCTATTTTTGAATCTCCCTAAATGACTATACTAAAATTCTGGAACACGTGAAACGTATCCCCCGCAAGGGTGTTGCTAATTTAATTAACTCTTCCAAGCATTGGAAAAACAAAAATCACTTAATGCACTTGAAAATATATACTAATATATGCAACGAGTACATCAATTTGGGACACGAAATACATAAAAACCTTGGAACCTCAGCAGCTGTAGATCCAAAATTCACATACAAACTGATCGATGTTCATAGTAGACCGACAACTTGCATATTGAATAGGCAACCAAATGCATTAAAACGTTTGGCTGCTGTCATATGTTACATTTTGTGCTCTTTTACCACATTTCTTATGTGCTTCTAATCTATTGCTTTTAATTACATATGTAGTTTATCATTTAAAATATAATTTTATTTAGCGTTTGAAGTGCAAAAAATATAGTTATTCAAATTTATTAAAATGACAAGCTTTGTCGTCTGCTTTATCAAGGTTGTGTTTGTGGTGTAAGTATTATGAGGCAGCGAGTGTTATCAATACCAATTAGATCATTTTAAAATTCTACTTAGTTTTCCGTCCTTCCCCGGACCCCTTTTTGTCCCCTACATCTCTCACAATTTCTTTTTTGGTACACGACACATGAAATATACATAACACCGAATGTCCTGGTTATAGTATTTGATGACCTGCTATGCACATAATATAATGGAAAACAAAAAAGAGGTCTCCTCACTAGATGGACACACATACTCCTTTGCCATCTATTATTAGCACAGTGCCCAAGTTGGAAACTTGTAACTGTTTTTTGGAGGAACTAATGAACACCTTCAAGTTGCCATCTATTATTAGTAATGCGTATAATCCTTATGATATTCTTTGTATTGGTTCAGTCTTTGCAAAACATTTTCTATTTGAAGGAAACAAATAAAGCAAGATGAGAAGCACTTATCCAGATTTTTGTCACACTAACTCTTAAAAATCCACTGTCTGGAATAAAATTAAAAGCATTTCATCAACAATTAGTACTACAACCTGCATCCGCCTATCAAGTTGTACATTCTTAGCAACTAAGTTTCACTGGCTTTAAAGGCTGTTGAAGTGAAAAACCTCCCACTTCAAAAACCAATAGCGTGCATAATACTGTAACCTTGGATACTGCCCGCTGTTGAGCCAATTGTGAGTTGCATATTCCAGTTACAGTACATAACAGAAGTCTATTCAGACGGAGCAATAAAAAGTAATAAATAAAAAGCTGATGGATGCTATTTATCGCTTCCCACGACTCCCCGAGCCACCAGACCTCGGACCTGGAAACTTCGAGAACTGCAATCGCAAGTAGGCCGAATCGGGGTCATGTTCATCCATTTTGTAACCTGGCAAATTCATCAGCAGAGACCCTGATGAGATTGTCCCACAAGGAACTTCATATATGAAATTCCAAACAGTTGTTATTTTAATCTTAGATATAGTAATATTTTTTGTACACGCATATGTTGGGCCCTCATAAACACCTTTAAGAGAATTTTAGTAAGAGGAGTAACTTGACTAATTTATACTTATTAGTTCTTCAATCTTCAAAATTTTGACCACACAAACCTATTTTCAGTAAATAACAGAACTCTAGTTACATCCTCTTCATCTCTACATCAATTGTGTAACTAATCTCTATTTACATCAACGTGCATATTCAAATTGGGTTTAATAATCTAAAAGAGATTAGATACACAATTAATGGAGAACGAAAAAGCACGGAAATATAGTTTGCTTATCTACTATTGAAAATAGATTATTCTGTTCAAAGATTAAAGAATTGATAAGGGTATATTAGCAAACTACTCCTCTTATTACATCTTTCTTAAAGGGCATGTAAAAGCCTAACCTGAAAACTAAATGGGAACAGAGGAAGGAAGTATCAAATAACCAAAATAAGAGAGTGAGAACTTGCAAGAGCAGTATGTCCTACAAATAAATGACCCAAAATGCAAGTATCACAAAATAATAATGGAGAGTAATAGATATTTAAACCAAACAAAGCGAACAAGAAAATGTCACTTGTCATAGCAGCAGCTAGAGAGTAACCCCATCCTCATAATAAATGATTGGACTGCAAGTATCATCATATGAATTATGTAAAATATAAGCTATCTTAACCAAAGATTGGCATCATTCTAAAATAGCAGACCCAACAGCTGTCCTGTAAGCCGGTCTGGACCTTTTTCAAGAATAATAAGAGGAACTACAGGAAAATTTCTTCATAGATAAAGATGTTTTATTTCAAATGTTTTTACAATACTTTACACAAGAAATGGGTGAAGGAAATGGACAGATCAGAATATAAGGACTACAAACAAGAACCAGAAGATGCAGGGCTTCTTGTCCAAGGTGCATTGCCCATGGGGGCTTTGCACCTGCACATAGAGGAAAGGTCATCAGTGGATATACAGGTCTGCGACCTTGCCGGGAATAGCATATAAAGCAAGTTGGTTTTATTCCACAGATGACCCCACGATTCGACTTCATACGGGGATGAAGAATCAGAACTAGAGTATGCATGCATCCGAAACAAATTCAACTGCAATAATCTATAGTTTGAAAAGGCAAAGAGCAAAAATGACATTTAAAACACTCTAACACCCACGTACACTGAGCAATCATCATATATCAGATAACTGCAGCAGAGATAACAATTCACTAATCGAAGTTGAGAGCAGAGATAACAATTCACTAATCGAAGTTGAGGGGGATTATTATTATTTTGAAAGAATTACCTTGCAAGGCACTCAAAGCAGTAGCTGCACAAGCTGGATCAACGAAATCCACAAAACAAAGGATAAGAGGATCTCCACCACGCTGCAAAATGAAGTTTTTATTAAAATACCACCTGCTAGATAAATACTATACCAATTGAAAAGGCATAAACATCAGCTTACATGTTTTGATTCCTTTCTAACAAGTCTGACTTCTTTGTAGCCCACAAAAGGGCGAAAAATATCTTTTTTAGTACAGTTAGGGAACATGCAGAGTGAGACAGAAATATTTAGAAAATTAGTGGAACAGTCCTAATCAAGTGAATTATGTCTCAAAGGATACGGGCTACTTCTCTTCTGGAGCTGTCTGCAGGAAGTCCCTCTATATAGAGGGTGTTAGAAGCATCAGGAGGGAGAGGCAGTGTTTCACGAGGCCTTGGCAGAGATTCGACTGGCATTTGACCACTTAATACCATTGCTCTTCCATTTGGTGCTAGTTCTGGCCCACGAGCTGATGGAAGCGGATCACGTACAGGAAGGGAAGATATACCACCAACACCTGCTCTAGCCAATCCAACTCCCTTATAATTATTAGCTTCTCCGACTGAAAGAGAAGAAAGTTGCTACAGGAGGAAGAGACGAATATAGAAAATCAAAATTAGCACATAATCTAAGCATGCCTGAGGGAACTTAGGAGAATTGTCAGCTTCAGTGATTACCGAACTCTGAAGATAACGATCATATGCTGATCCAATTGATTGTGTGTCCACTACTCGAGGTCCACCACGATCATCATCCCGTCCTAAGTAATGATGCATTTCATGAGCTGATGACATCCCAGATGGTGGAAGATCTGGCACTGCAAGAAATATGGTCAGACCACATATTCTTATCAAAACATATAACAAAGTGAGTGCACAATGTTGCTCGCACAGCAGAGTTTGACCTCGAAAGTTAAATTTTCATTTGGCCGACAGGTAAGGTCAAAATGGCCTTACATAAACGCACTGCATACAGAGCAATCACAGTAAGACTGAGATAAGAATACAGGGCACCAGAAATATGTAGAGCACACGCAATTGCTAATGGGAACTCTTGTATCCAAAAGCATCACAGCAACATGAAAAGATATTGCCAATTTCAGCAATCAGCAGCAGGTTCAAGGTAGAACTTGAGATTTGGTGCCACAACAAGTCAGCAATCATTGTGGAACCAATACAAGGCGGATGTACATTCCAGTGTTAACTCTGAAACCACAGATAGTTCTTCAATAACTAGAAAAGAGGAATGAGGTGATATTGGACACCCATTCTCTCAAAAATGGGCTTCTGCAGTAATGAGAACTAAGAAGATGTAAAACTAAGACAATCAGAATTCTGCTTTAGCCAGAACATTACTCAACAAGATCCAACACCACTATAATCATCCAAAGAACTCAGAGAGAGGAGGGGGGCGAGAAAACAACTCATAGAAATCATTGGGTTGGATGGGGTCAGGTCAGAAGGGGTTGTTGAGGTTAAAGCCAATTGAAATACACCAAAACTAGAAACAGAAGAACTTGGAGCTCATAGTCTTCTATACTTGGCACAAGAAGAACAAGTTCCCAGCCTTTCAGGTTTTCCACCCTCTAATCTTCTTCTTCCTCTGTTTTGTTGTCCTTGCTTACAGTGAATTGTGAAATTGTGAATTGTGAGCATTAACTCTGTAACATGTTTCTTTTCTTCTTCTTTTTTAACTTTTAGAATTAGCAAGGACATGTCCTTGCTAATTCTAAAAGTTTCTCCAACCTCAAATCGAGTTCTGTATTTCCTTAAGAAACCTCCACTCTATAAAACCATGATTAATTTGGCCATAACGCTTACGTTAAGTAATTGATTAACCTAACTTTTTAAGTGCCAAACTTTACGAAAGAAAATATAGTCATGAGGCCACAACCTTATAATTGGGCAATATCACTAATACTGTTCAAGCCAAGAACACTTCAACCAGGATCAGAACTTCCTACTTGTTCACTCACAAACCACCCCATCTGTCCCCCAGTTCCAAAATATAATGTTCTTCAAGACTCCAGCCTACTCGATGTTTTTGCAATTCAAAACATGCACAAAGAACAACATAAAGGAGATACACTGCCAGAAGACATCATAATACAACCACTAGACTCTTTCATCCAACAATGCAACACCTTGGATTCAAACTAGTGACTCAAAGCAATCTTTAAACCCCTTTATCGCTATATTTGAAGTTCCCTTCATGTCAAGGAATTCAAAAACTTATCCATAAAATACAAAACAAAAATCCCTTTTTGCACATATAACTTTTCGACGAGGGGGTTCAATTGAAACTCCCTTCATTGAACCTAGCTCTTCCACTTTCTCCAAAAATGGAAGGTCATGAAAATACACTCATCCTACAACTATTTCAGGCTAACTTACAAAGACTTTCTCTTCTTTCTTTTTTTTTTCAAAATCTCAATACAGATCAATCTACAACTTGAAATATTCCAAATGTCAGTGTAATTTTACATGACGAAAAAAAAATTATAATTCTAGGGTTTCATACTTGCACAGTATCTAGCAATTTATTCATAATCACAAGCTAATTTTGATGCAGCACAAATAATTACTATAGAGTATTTATTCCGCCTCCAAACCAAATATAAGCTACAAAAGATCCCTTTTTTTGCAAAAAAAAGAACGGATTTTTACCATATTCAGAGCGAGGTCGTTTCAGTAAACCGGCAGATTGAGGAAGCGGCGCTTGACGATGCTGATTCCAATACGCATCTCCCATCTTTTCTCTCTACTACTACAATGAATAATTTACTACCTCCAAATACCTAAAATAACCACACAATAAAAGAAACAAATTCGTATATTATAATCGAATCACACACACACACACACACGGAGCATATAGAAAACGGAATAAAGTAGAAACCTTTGGAGAGTTTGAGGAAGAACACAAGCTCCAGTCAGGCGGTCAGGTCACCCTTCTGGATGTGGATTTGCGAAAGCAAAATTTTGGGGGAGAAGTTAGGGCTTTATTTTCCTCTATCTGGTACACAGCTGGTGTATCTTTTGTCCTAGTACAACCAATAGTATTTGACACGTGAGGCACTATTATGTTGTATTTCTTTTCGGCGAAAATAATATTTGATTTTTCCTTTTAAAGAAAAAATAATTTGAAAATAACTTATTTTTCAAGACTTCTTACAATAAAAAATTAAAATAATATCATTATTATGAATACTACGGTAAAATATGTATATCATCTATTATTTACTCTATCCTAATTTCTAGACACAATAACACTGCTACTATTTTTTTTATAATGCTCACAATTTCAATATTTTAAATTATTAAAGTAATTGTGATGTTATTTTTTTCCTATGCCAAAAATAGTCGTCTATTCAATTACTTAACCTTAAAATAATCAATGGAAATATAATATATGCATAATTTATGTATTATATATGTATAAATATGTATAATAAATATATACTCTATGTATGTTGTAAGAAAAAGTAAATAATGTATATGGACGGATATTTGTGTAAAGATCCATCCAAGTGTGTTTTAGCAAACTAAAATCTTCAATTTTACTTTAAATATTATTTATATTGTTACTCATATTGTAGATTAAATTACATTTTAAATTATTACAATACAATAATCAACGCGCACCATACTTGCCCATATATCACAACACTTGCCAAAAATTAACTATACCAATTTTACCACAATATATAGTCCACGGCTTAACCAACAAAGTGAACAAGAATATCAATAATAATAAAAAGATTGAGGAATACTCAACAAGAAGAGATATCTTAATAATCAATAACTTCAAATAAGAATAATTCAACAATATAAAAAATAACTAGATAATGAGACATGTAACAATATCAACTAAAACATATAAGAGCAAACTTAACAATAAAAGATAGAACATATGCTAAAACATCAAATAGAGCATGCAAGAGCAAATTCAACAATGTAGGATATAACATGTTATGAAAATTTTAATTAAATGCATGGAAGAAGCATAAGACTCTAACAAGTCAAAATACCACATATAAGACTGTGCACACACTCGTTACCTTGTACACATCTTTCACGTAATTCAAATAACACAATGAATCCAAATCCTAAGGGGTAGTTTTCCTCCCCTCCCCTCTTCTACCCCCCCCCCTCCCCACGCACACACGCACAGTTAGACAAGATACTTATGTCAACTAGGCCAAATCGACACTCAAAATGACATTTACCTTCAAATTTGCCTCTGCACGACTCAAATCTAACCAAAACCGACTTAAGAACATCAAACAATGCAAGAGAAATCAATTATATTTGTGACGATACGGCCCGTCATTTCATGAGTTACCGCCTTGTTTCCCCATTTTATGCTTCTTCACGTTTCATTATTGGAATTGGGTGTGTTTAATTTAATTCGGATTGAACGAGATGGCTTGAAATTGCGCTTGGGCCGTAAAGGGACCCTCCCGGAGTCTGTGATCGGTGCGGACTCAATCCTAAGAAAGAGTGGGCGCGACTACTTAAAACCCAATAGTGTATCGGGGTCGATATTCCACAGAGAGCTTCAAATTGGAGTTGAGTATTTGCTAGCTTAGAACTGCATTTTGGCTTCTAATTGATCTTCTATCATTATTGGTTTTTCTTTTGTTAAACTAAATTTATCAACTACTATTATAAACTAAATTATGCTAAGTTATGATGCTAGTTTTATGCAATAAGAGAAAGGCACTAGGGTCATGACACCTAGGTGGCTAATTAACGGTATAAAATTCAAATACATGGATCATAATTATGGGAAATATGGATAATTATTGCACTTTAGCACTCACTCTCACACCTCTCGGTAGAGAGAGTATTTTTGCCCAATTGACTCTCTCGAGACCAATTGGGTAGGCTAATTTGCCCGAGCAACTTAAGGTTCAAGTAGGGTGATTACTCTCTCGAGGTTTAACGCGTTACTTGGGACTACCATTCTCATAGGTCCATCCCAAATCCTTGTTGGGTTGAATATGAGGTCATAGACTCTCTTTCTCAAGAAGAGTCAAAACTCACTAAGCTAGACTTAGTATTTGCAACCACCAAATCCAACTGAAAACATACAAACAACCCAAATACCAAATACCCAATATCATCCAAGCATTAATCAAGAACACTCATTTATTACCCACACTAGGGTTGAGCCACAACCCTAGCTAATGGGTTTAGCTAGACATGGAAGAAGTAGAAATAGAAGAAATACTAGAAGAAATTAACATCATCATTAAATACAAGATTAATCTACTTGAATCCACGCTAATTATAAGAGAAAATTGCCTAAAGTAGGTTAATATAGACTATCACGAGCTCAACTGCTACAGAGATGATAAAACTTGACCTAAAAAAGTAAAGTGTTCTATTTATGCTACACAGGAAAAACAGGACAAAAATACATATGAGGGTCTGGTGCGGACCGCATAGAAATGTCATGCGGCCGCGTAGGGCATGTGGTCTTCAGTTTTGGCTTTTGGACTTAAGGATGTGGACCGCATAGGAATGTCATGCGGCCGCATAGATCAAGCCATGCAGACCGCATCGCAATGGAGCGCGGCCGCATAGGTCAAGCGATGCGGGCCGCGTGGAAATGGTGCGTGGCCGCACAGAAGGTTTTGCTCAATTGCAGGTTCTCTGAACTTCGCCCACGCGGACTGCACTGTTTTGGTGTGCGGCCGCGTGGGCCTTTTGCCTTGAGTTTCTGAACCTCTGATCTCTTGTCAGTGCGGACCGCGTGGAAATGGATGCGGTCCGCGTGGGATTTCATCAGTTTTGGTCACTCTCTGAACTATCTTGCGCGGCCGCGTGGCAAAACAGGGTGGTCCGCATATGTCAGGCTTGGCTTGGTTTTTGCAGAAATCTTCGACGTGGCCGCACATCAGAACAGTGCGGTCTATGCAGATGACCTTTTTCCCACTTTCAGTTATCTTTTGGCGCTTGGTAGGTTTCACTCCTCTTTTGAGCCGATTTGTGATAGGTATCATCTAGTCGCTCAAACCTGCAATCGAACGCACCTTGTAAGCAATTTAGGACTAATTTAAAGCAGTTTATGCACAAAGCTCAGGTAAGAAGGGGTATAAAATATGTATAATTCACAAATATCAACTCCTCCAAACTTAAACCTTTGCTTGTCCTCAAGCAAATAAAAATGAGACTTATCCCTCAATGAAAAATACCCCAGTAATTCCTGTTCTTCCTAAGGTAACCTCAATGAGCCTCAGTTGGGACTAGAAATTGCCTAAATGCATATGTATCATTAACACATTTAAAACCTTGAACACTTGTGGATCAAGTGAGACACAAGAGCATCAAAGGTTGATACAACTCATCAAGGAGCCTTTCTCAAGCACTTCGGTCATTGTGGAACTTAGACTCACGTGTCCTCGACTTCCCCTAAGTGGACCTCACCTTTTAGAATAGTTATACGCAAATCGAGGTGAATGAACTCTCTCTCATCTCTCATAAAGAAACGGCCCTTAGTCCGACTTTAAGCACCATATGCTTGCCCTTCATGTAAGTATCCACTACAGTAGGCTTCTCTCAACTCAAGATCACATATGGCTTTTGAGGAGTCATTGTGAAGGCTTTTGGGTAAAGGTAGCATATGATGTTGTTCCAATGGTTCAATCTTCCCTTAGGCACTTCATTTGATTCATTTTGGCACACTTTCTTGATTCAATTGAGTAATTCACTTCTTTTGGGGGTTATAGCGATATAATATCGCTCTTTCTTTTGCAATTCAAAATCTTTCTCCTTTTGTACACTTTTCCACACCTTTTTCACTTATTGTTGTCCTTTTGATTCCCTTTTTGATTGTTACTCTCTTTTTGTCTTTCTTTTTGTCTTTTTCTCTTTTTCATTGCCTTCCTTTTCTTTTGCTTTTGTGCCTTTCCACCAAATTGATACCTTTCTTATTTCCTTCCCCCAAACTTAGTCATTTTCCACTACTCAAGGGAAGATTTGGATACCAAGAGAAAGTCTAATTGAGAACGGGTATAGGCTTGTAATTTGGTTCATGAAAGAATAAGGTTCAAGGCTCAAAAGGGGTGAACTAGGGATCATTTAATTGGTAGGTCATGGAATTGTTATTTGCACTTTTGGATCAAGGAGAACCTAAGATCATTTCTCAAGTCAAGTTCCACCTATTATTTTGCCTCAGCAAATATTCAAGGCAAGTTCTAGGCCATTGGCACGGTACTTGGGCGCAACAAATCAAATTCTCACCACACGCACTCAAGGATTGCCAAAATGGATTCGAGGGCCCACAACGACCTTAGATACGATTCAAGAACACAATGGCCTAACATGACCATATGATGATTGTTTAGTCAACACAAGAGTCTCAAGGTCACGACTTTCGCTATCCGAAACACAACTTAATGTCTTTGACTGTAAGATCAGAGGCAAATGTGCTAGGCCCAAGTGAAACTTTGCCTGAGGTACCCTTAACTACAAAAACTTGAAAATCAAAAAGAAAAACTAAAAACTGATACCCTTATGAAAGTTGTCATGCTATCTATCATTGGAAAAAGACACTCGGTTCGCACAACATTCTACCCTTAGAAAGAACCGTGGCAATAAGAAAACCAAGGGCTTATTGCCAACTCCAAAACAGAACCAAAAAGATGCTACGAGCCTTTGCAACTAAAACGAAAACTTTTAACGAAAATAACGAAAAATAGACAGAAAGCTAAATTTAAAGCCAAATGAATATGTACACAAGGGAAGTAGAATATACAACTAAGGGAGTTCAGAATCAAAATTTATATACAAATCAACTGTACCTACGAATGTACTAAAAGTAGTGAATATATATACAATCATCCAAATAGAAAACAAAAAGTAGGGCCACACCCCCACGAATAAGAGCAAGCATTGTACCCAATGCCAACTACCAAATAGAGCATCAAAATAGAGGCAAAGGATAAAGAAATGGCCCCTCAAGCCTCATAAGTGGATCTTTGCTGGTCAATGGCTCCCGTGTCCTCTATACTGGCCGGGACCTCAAACCGATGCCCAGCCTGCTGCTGCTGTGCTACTGGGACATCAGGTGCCTGATTTTGAGCTGGCTCAACTACTGCTGGGGCTGGAGGAGGCTCAATATCTGCAATGTTGGACGGGCCCTCTTGAACTGGAGCCACTGCTATCACTACTCCTTCAGTGTTAGGTATCTTTCTCTTCTTCTTCGGCCTATCCTCCTCCACCTGCGGCTGCACATCTGATAGCTCTACAGACGGCTCTACAAACAATAAGTCAATTAGTAGTTGATCCGCCACCAACTTGTCCACCTACACCTGTAGCTTTGCCACTGACTCCTTAGAGGACTTCGTCTTTCTCAACTTCCCGTGCTCTTAGCCAAATCCTTGAGAGCTTTGCTATGATCCCAACTGCTTTTGCCAATTTTCTCTGCTCCGCTATCATCTTTTCCTGGTTGGCCAGGATCTTCTTAAAGGTCTCATCAATCGAGGCAGGTATCTCAACAGTCACCGGAGCTCCCTAAGCCTGAACGGCTGTGGTCAATGTGGATAACTTGGATGTCGCAGCCGACATCCAATTGTTCAAACTAGCAAGTGAGTGTGTGAGTTGGTTGGCGGTAAGTCTTTGACCCCGGAATCACCGGCTCATCTGTGGCAGTAGGGGGAGCTGTGGATGGGCCTGGAGGCATTGTCCTAGTGGTGGGCTGCTTAATGGCAGCTGGCTCCTCAGACTGGCCAGCTGCGGAAGAAGTAGAAGCTTGACTCTTCTTGGTGCCCTTAGGGTTGTCCGGACCCTTTTGATCATACCAAGAATAAGGGTTTACTAGAGGCACCATAATGTGATATTTCTTCCGTTTCACATTCATCTCTTTAAAATACAGGGTCAATGTGTTAGGTAAGGGGTAGTTAGTCTTTGTCTCGTTCCCTACAATAGAGATCACCTGTGACATGATGTTGCCGACATTCAACGGAAAACCCACCATGATGGAAGCAACTAGAATAGCACAATCGATGGGAATATAGTGATCATGTGTGGTCGGGTCAAGACGATTGCACACGAAGGTCAACCACCCTTTGGCTTCAAAATTGAGGGTGTTCCTGTATATTTTCTCCTGTGCCTTCAACCACACAGGGACTGTACCTGGAGCAGCTAAAATCCCGGCTAACCACGGGCAAACTTCTTCTTTCATTACCAGCTTCTTCAAGTACTGAGACTCATCTTCTTCCCCAAACCACAGAAAATCATTCACTCATTGCCCATCAAACACCATTGTCTTGTCCCTCACTTTAGTCGCTTTTGTATCCCGAACTACATGGTGAACATTGCTGTAGAATTCTTTCACTATGTGTTCGTTTGCATTGTCCACTTTTTCTTTGAAGAACCCCTAACCCTCTCTTATACAGAATTGAGCTTGTACGTGAGGGTTTTGAGGGAGAAAGTCAGCATCAATGAATCGTCGCTCCGGAATAAGCTTTCTCCTGGGCCACCACTCCCTGTACCGGTGGAAAGCAACCTAACTCACAAACCTATCCTCCCAAGCCTCCGGCTTCCTAGTTCTCTATATCCCCCCAACTTTAGGTTCTCATCCCTCGGCATACCCCACACCCTCCCCTGATATTGAAGTTGTGGGAGAGGTGGAGCATTGGCCATCCTCTTCGTCATCAGTCCCGAATTCATCAGACGAGCTCAAGACTACATTTACGGGCTTCTTGGAAGTGGCCATATATGCATCCTCAGGAGAAGAGCCCTCTAGTACTGGTACCTCTATTGACATATGAGTGGGGGCGGACTCTGAAGTTATATCCTGGGAGGGTTCGTACTCACTTTGTGTTGAATGAGAAGCAGCCTTATCGGCTGCCCGAATGATCTTTCTATTTTTCTTCATAGTCTCACTGTCTTTGGGAGTGAGTTTCACTACTCTTCTCATAGTTTTCCCCCGGGAAGCACCACCACCCTTCTAGGATTGTTTTTCCGTTCCCCCACTTCGTATTTGCTTTCCACCCCATTTTGCACCATTGTCTGCAAAGCATAAACGTCTAATGTTGTTAGTAGAAGCACAGAAGGAGAAGCAGACAATTTTAGTTTCATTTCAAAGCACAGATAGCATGTTGCAGATAGGAGTCGTGCGGATCATAAAGAAAAGTCACGTGGTCCGCATATGCAAAATAATTTCAACATCAGTTCGCAGAAAGTACATATGGGGACCGCAAATGTTTTGGATTGCAGCCGTGTAGGATTGACGCGGACCGCCTAGAAATGGACGCGATCCTCACTGGTTGAGTATCAAAATTGCACCCTCTCTGAACCTTGACCATGCGGTCCGCACTGATTTGGACCGCGTCGCATAAGATGACGCGGACCGCAAAAAGTGGACATGGTTCGCTCAGATCAAACTCCAAAAATTCTATCTCTCTAAACCTCTAGCCACGCGGTCCGCACTAATTTGGACTGCGGCCGCACTAGGTTCACGCGGACCACACAAAAGTGGATGCGGTTTGCTCAGAACAAACTTTTAAAATGCACCCTCTCTGAACTTCTGGGCACGAGGTCCGCACTGATTTGGACCGCAGCCGCACTGGTCTCACGCGGACCACATAGAAGTGGTCACATGGACCCGTTGAGAGGGTTCCACAATTGTCAAACAAACCAACGCGGACCGCACAAAAATATTGTGCTGCTGCGTAGGGCAACGAAACTAGCATGTTCTTATCAGTCCAATTTTAAGCATTAAGGATCTTAATTGTCCCTACTCAGTTTTTTTCGGATGTAATATAGTTTAAGGTTCAAAAAAATTAACCAAAACCTAATCTAATCAATTAACTAAGAAAAAGAGAAAAGAAAATAAGAAGTTATACTAGTGGAATTTAACGAAAATAACAAAAATGAAACTATGAATGTAAATCAATGATGAAAAGTTACTAGGGAATTAATGAGAATGAGGATACGTGCACAAATGGAGTGAATGAACAGTAGTAGTGTAAGCTCTGATGAAAATTCGCGAAAAGAGTTAAAGGGGGCCCTAAGCTTCTATTTATAGACAACCGTGGGGCCCAGTTCTTACCTACACGCGCGGCCGCACAAAAATGGCATGCGGACCATGCATGATTTTTATCTTTCAAGTCAAGAACACAGGCCACGCGTACGTCACTGCTTTGGCACGCGATCGCGTGGGAAACTTCAGAGACTTGCTTAATTTGGCCATTCCCACGCGGACCGCACTGTTTTGGACCGCTGCCGCATGGGAAATTTATCATAGAGGTGGCCATTTTTAATTCTTCCTACGCGGACCGCACAAAAATGCTATGCGGCCGTGTGGGGTCTTCTGAGTTTAAACCTTAAGTTTATCAAGCCCACGCGGACCACACTGTTTTGGGGTGTGGCCGCGTGGGCACTATTCAGAGACTGTTCATTTTCTTTATTTTACCCTGCACTGGTTCAACAGTATCCCTACAACACTTCACAAATTATCAGTTCAAAAATCCTATTCTACAACAGAAAAAATAAAGAAAAAACAAAAGACATGGGTTGCCTCCCAAGAAGCGCCTGATTTAACGTCGCGGCACGACGCATGTTACCATCATCTTCATTTCGAATGAATTAGCGCCACCACATGGCTATCATCAAACTTGCCCAAATAATGCTTGACTCGATGCCCATTAACCCGGAATACCTCACCATTTTTGTTTTGAGATAAATGGCACCAAAAGGAGTAACACCAACCACTTCAAAAGGCCCGCTCCACTTAGACTTAAGCTTTCCCGGAAACAGCCTTAATCGGGAATTGAAGAGAAGAACCATATCACCAACCTTGAATTATTTCCCCGGGCATACTTGTCATGGAGATACTTCATCTTATCCTTGTACAAGGATGAGCTGGAGTATGCATGAGATCGGAACTCATCAAGTTCATTCAATTGTTCAACCCGGAGATTGGCCGTAACATCCCACTCTAAATTGAACTTTTTTAAAGCCCACATAGACTTATGCTCTAATTCCACCGGGAGATGACATGCTTTCCCAAAAACCAACCGATATGGCGACCTACCGATCAGAGTCTTGAATTTTGTACGATAAGCCCAAAGAGCATCATCCAATTTCTTGGACCAATCTGTCCTATTTGCATTGACAGTCATGGATAGAAAAGTCTTAGTTTCCCGGTTTGCCACTCGCTTGAGGATGATAAGGAGTGGTCACTTTGTGGTTTACCCCATACTTGGTAAGCAAAGAATCGAAAGCCTTGTTGCAAAAATGAGAGCCATCATCACTAATTATGGCATGGGGTGTGCCAAACCTATTGAAAATGCTCTTCTTCAAGAAAGCCACCACAGAGCTTCATTGTTGGGTAAGACGATGGCTTCAACCCATTTTGACACATAGTCCACCGCTACCAAAATGTAAGTGTTTCCTCAAGAACCCACGAATGGCCTCATAAAGTCGATCCCCCAAACATAAAAAATGTCGACCTCAAGAATCGTGTTAAGGGGCATCTCATCTTTCTTTGAAATCCCTATGGCACATTGTCACTCATCACACCTTTTCACGAAGTCACCAGCATTCTGTTAGGATTTATGCCCGTCACTAGAGGGGGGTGAATAGTGCGGCACGAGAATATTGATAAATATTGCGGAATTAAAATTGCAGGAATAAAATAAATTCGGTAATTAAAATAGTAAGGAAAGAACACACCGAATTTATCCTGGTTCACCACAACTTGTGGTTCCAGTCCCCGAGAGACTGTCTCGAGATTCCACTAACTCCGTTAAGCTTACGGGTGCCTAACAAACCGATACACTTGCTCGTAGATGTACACTCTACAAGACTTCAACTTGCTCGAGGATACTGCACCTCAAGACTTCACCTTGCTCGTGGATACCAGCACCACAAGACTTCACACACTAAGATTTAGGGCACTTAGCAAACCCGACAATCAATGAGAAGATATGGTCTTCTCAAACACCTTTCTCTTTTACAACAAGAACTCTCTCAAAAGAGTAGATAAAGAGATACAATATTAGCTCTATGAACAACTCAAAGTTGTCTCTCAACCGGCTCAACAAAAGCTCTAAAATGATGCACAAATATGATCAATATGTATATGAATAATGAGAGGTGTTGTGTTTTTCAATTCAGCTCAAAAGACCTCTATTTATAGGTGGTAGAAGTAGTATGTCCGTTGATTAATTGGCAATCAATTATGCTGATTTTATGCCAAGATAATCGATTATCAGATTTGGATTATCGATTATCAGCTTACCGTTACAAAATCGGAAGCTGATTTTATGCAAAATAATCGATTATTGGATTTTGCATAATCGATTATTTTGTTACAGTGTTCAAAAACTTGGCAACGGATACAAGATAATCGATTATGCACTTCTGATAATCGATTATTTTGCTGTTTTGTAAATTCCGGTTTACACTGTCTTAACATAATCGATTATCAGAATAAGCATAATCGATTATTTCTGTCCAGCTTTGAAAGACATGTTTAAAATTTATTTTGGCTAAAATGAAAATGTTTGAAATCAATTTGTTTGAAGTATTTGAAATATGATTTGATAAAATAAATTTATGCATATTTATGATGACCTATGTTGAGCCAAAAGACGAGATGACTTTAAATGTTGCTCTTACATTTGTTCTACCTAACGACCTACGCCTTGGGTCTTCGGTCTTGAACTTTTGATCTCGTCTTTGACTTTTCCATGCAATCCGTTCATCAATATGCTTCTCGTCATTCAATCTTGATTGTTTGTCATATAATAACTTGTTCGACACTTGACTTTATTGTTTGTCATTCATCGACTTCATTGTTTGTCATTCATCAAACCCTATACCTGAAAATCATGCTAATACAACCAAAGCACACATATCATGGATAGAATGATTTTCTATAATTTCCCCCTTTTTGATAATGACAACAACAGGAGATATGCATATCGGATTCCCCCTAAATTCATGTTATATCTCAAGATACAATTCATGCAAACAATTCCCCTTAATGATAATTCCCCCTCAAATAAGGCGTACTATAACGTAGATACATTCCCCCTTATTTGATACATTATTTGATGCATATCGCCTAAACTCTTCCCCCTTTTGGCATTAGCAAAAAGAGAGTATACAAAGGCTATATCCCCTTTCGACACTTCCCCCTTTTGGGTATATCAATTGTTAGTGTCAAATATAAGATAGGAAATATAATGAGGAATATACATTGACGATATTTAAAAGATCATACCAGCATGAAATAATACCAAATGTTAGTAAAAACATAACAACCATAATAACGGTTATTTTCGCAAATCATATTGCTTAAGAACATATCAACAGTTAATTTTTAACAAACCAATAGTTGTATTAAAAACACGAATCATTTATTTTTCAAGAGTATAACAACTGTTATTCAAACCAAAAATAATATTCATCAAAACATGAATCAATTATTATTTTTAACAAAAATAATTGATACCAATTGTTGTTCAAGATAAAAGTTATCAAAACATGAATCAACAAAAATAATTAATATCAATTGTTAACAAAGATATCCATCAATTGTTAACAAAGATATTAATTGTTAACACATATCAACTATTATGTTTTTATCAAAAATATGATAACTAACCGAAATTCCCCCTCGATGCAATAAGGTTTCGTGCTTGGTGCATCTACTACGATATTGTAGTCTTCAAGCACACCTGCAAACGTACCTAAAAATAGGTTTTCGGTACCCGGGCACTTTTGGGTCCTTGGGGGTTAGGCAAATAATAATCATAGTCAAAAGATAAATCTCTATGTTTTGAAAAACATACGGGTGCTTTGTGTCCTACCCGGTTGCAATAATGACATATAACATTCGGGTTGTGCATATGTCTTGGTTGAGCCAAAAACGTTCTAGGTGATCTAAAGTCGTTATTCCTAGAAGCGTTGAAATTCCTAGAGTCATTTCTAGGTGGTCTAAAATGATTAATTCTAGACTCATTTACAAAATTCCTAGAGTTGTTTCTAGGTGGTCTAAAATGATTAATTTTAGACTCATTAGTGAAGTTCCTAGAATTATTTCTAGGTGGTCTAACTTCATTTCTATCATCCTTTTTAATATTCTTCTTAATTTCTTCAATTGTTTTAGGATTATCAACACTACGTTTTTCTAATGTGTTTCTAAGTCCTATGCTCTCTATTTTCAAAGACTTACAAGAAGAACAATTTGAACTTTGTGTTGGAAACACGTTTTCAAGGCATTATACTAAACGTGTGCTCATATTTGTAGGTTTTGATGAATGACAAACTATGCGCAAATTGACATATGATGTGGTCCAAGCACAAGCGCGAAATTGATATATAACAAGATTCAAGCACAAGACAAAGATCGAGATTAAGCTTTATATGAGTCGGTATTTAATTGTGATCTTGATCCGACAACTTAAACTCAAGACTTGGCTTCTCTCGTAAAAATAATTTTAACAAATCATGCATATTTAATTTAGAGCAAAATGATTTTAAATAATGCATATTTACTTTTGTCAAAATGATTTTTAAACACGCCTCTAAAATCTGGACTAAGATAATCGATTATGTACTTATGATAATCGATTATGTTTAAGTCAGCTGCTTGACAATCGATTGTGAACTAATGACAATCGATTGTGTTAAGACAGTGAGCATCAGATTTTTCAAATCTGCATGACAATCGATTGTGAACCTTATGACAATCGATTGTGATGAGGCAGTGTCCATCAAAGTTTTTCAAAGCTCAAAATAATTGATTGTGAAGCTAATGACAATCGATTGTGAAGAGACAGTGTCCATCAGATTTTTCAAAGTCACAAAATAATCGATTGTGAACTTATGACAATCGATTGTGTAGAGGCAGTGTCTTCCAGACTTTTTCAAATTTATTAAATAATCGATTGTGAACTTATGACAATCGATTGTCAAGAGGCAGTGTCTAAATTGATTTTTCAAGACTGATATATAATCGTTTGTTAACTTAGTATAATCGATTGTATAACTGACCGTTGCCAAAATATTTTCAAATACCGTCAGGTAATCGATTATTCATTTCCTATAATTGATTATTTTAATTAAAATCTGGAAAGGTTTTTTTGAACGTTGCTGAGTAATCGATTGTAGATTGTTGACAATCGATTGTTTTACGTAAAATCTGGAAAGGATTTTTGAACGTTGCCGGTAATCGATTATTGATCTTATATAATCGATTGTTATGCGTAAAATCTGGGATTGATTTTTTGAAGAACTGGCAAACAATCGATTGTGGTAACTTGACAATCGATTGTCACTGAGTAATTTCAGCAACTCTTAGTTGGCAATTAGGCAACGGTAATACAAGGTTTTTCAACTATAAATACAGCTTCAATTCAGTCTTTTAAGTACAACAACATACAACAACTGATCATACAATTGCTAAAGCTTGCATACTTTATGGCTTATCATTTATATTCATTACATAAGCTTTTGAGAGCCAAATTCTTGTCAAAAGTTGTTGCGATCTTGAGCGTATTCTTTTTACTCATATCTACTCTTAAAGGAGTGTCTTGTTTGAGTGCTAAGTGTTTTTTGTACACTTGAAGGGAAGTGTTAGTCCCTTGTGTTGTAAGAAGGAACTTGTGTTTCCTTGGTTGAAGTCTTGGAGTGTTGTATCTCCGAGCAAAGGTTGTTGAGACTTGTGTCCTCAAGTTGTAACGGTTTGTTAAGCACCCGTAAGCTTAACAAGTTAGTGGAAATCTCAAGAGAGTCTCTCGGGGACTGGACTAGCCACGGGTTGTGGTGAACCAGGATATATCGGTGTGTTTGTTCTAATTTATTTACTTATCGCACTTATTTATTTCCTGCAATTTTTAAATTCCGCAAGTTTACTCTAATTTTATTAAAACACTATTCACCCCCCCCCTCTAGCGTTAAGCGTATTATCTAACAATTGGTATCAGAGCCCAACTCTCTAAAGACTTAACCGTTTGAGAGAAACATCCATGGCTTCTACTCGTGATTCTTTTGCAGGAATAGATGAAGGACAATGCTCCACCCGACCACCGCTATTCGATGGTACAAATTATACATACTGGAAGGAGAGGATGAGAATATTTGTACAATCAAATAGTTTTCATCTTTGGAAGGTCATAATGAATGGAGAACAAATTCCAACCAAGAAGGTCGAAAATGAATGGGTCCCAAAGTCCGAAGATGAATACGATGCGGATGATATCCGAAAGGTGCAAAATAATGCTAAAGCTATTAATTTATCATATTGTGCTGTAAATGCTAATGATTACAGGAAGATATCTTGTTGCACAACGGCTAAGCAAATGTGGGACAAGCTGGAAATTACGTACGAAGGTACGGACCAGGTAAGGGAAGCTAAAATTGATTTCCTAACCCATGCATATGAATTGTTTCACATGAAGGAAGGCGAAAAGGTCGATGAGATGTTTGAACGATTTTCAAAAATCATAAATGATTTACATGCTCTTAAGAAGACCTTCACGGATAAGGAACTTGTCCGAAAAATTCTCCGAAGTCTCACTCCGGAATGGCGATCCAAGGCCGACGCGATTCAAGAATCCATTGGCATTACAAATGTCACCATCGACGCATTAAGAGGTAATCTTAAAACTTATCAATCTACTATACTTAACCCTCTTGTTGATGATCAAAGGAAGCAAAGAATTGCTCTCAAGGAAAGCACAAGGCAAGCACAAGCCAACCTCAAAACGATGAGGACGGAGACAACGAGTTCGGACTCGTTATCAAGAGATTTCAAAAGTTCATGCGAAAAGAGTATGAACGAAAGGGCAAAAAGCAAGGAGATCATATAAAGTGCTATGAGTGCGGAGAAACCGAGCACATTAAATCAAATTGCCCAAATGCTAAAAAGGAGAAGAAACCCTTCAAGAAGCAAAGAGCATACATATCTTGGGGAGGCGACTCCGGTGACGAGTCAAGTGAGGAAGAAGAAGACGAAGCCGCAAATCTTTGTCTTATGGCACAAGAAGACAACAAAGAAGAGGTATGTCAAATTTTTTCCAAAAATTTCTTTTCCCTTGAAGAAATGCAAAATGCTTTTGATGAGTTGTATAGCGAATTTATTAGAGCTTCAAAAATTGTTAAGAGTATAAAAGAAAATGCTTCTTTAAAAGAAAAAGATTTTCAAAAACAACTCTCTCTTAGAGAAAAGGAATTGGAAAAACTGATTTTAGAAAATGAGAAGTTGAAAGAGGAAAACAAATTTTTTGGCAAGAGAAGCCCGACAAGCCTGAAAGTTCTAGAAATTGTACTTCTTGCATGCATCTCAAAAATGAAGTAGAAAGGCTTAGGGGCACCTTAGATAAGTTTAACTCTTCTCATAAAAATTTGAATTAAGTGCTTGTTAATTTGAAGTCGACCAAGCATGGCATAGGTTTTAGAAACGAGCCTAAAGAGAAAGTTGAAGCCAACCCCCAACCACCTAAGGCTCAACCTAGGATAAATAAAACAAATGCTCATCCTAGATTCAACAAACCTAGAAATGGTTTTCATCAATCGCAACCTAGAAATAATCATGCTAGAAATAATGCACATTCTAGGCCAAACATTAGATAGAGTTTTGAACCTTTTAGAACACCTAGAAATGACTTCCAACCTAGAAACAACTATTCTAGAAATGATGCATATCCTAGAACAAATGGTAGGAGAAATGTTTTTCATGATTTGCGCAATAGTTATATTGTCAAGAATAGAGCAAATGAATTTCGTCCGTCCAATTACTATCAACCTAGAAGGATGAATAATCCTAACGTGACTTGTCATTATTGTAGACGAATTGGACATATTTCTCCAGCTTGTTTTACACGACATAGACATAACACTCAATCACATCACTATGATTTGCCTAACCCCCAAGGACCCAAAATGGCATGGGTACCTAAAACTCATTAATTTGTTTTGTAGGTATGTTTGAAGGGATCAAGTGTACTGTGGTACCTTGATAGTGGATGCTCCAAGCACATGACGGGAGACGAATCCAAATTCCTTCAACTAGAACACAAGGAAGGGAGAAGTGTTATTTTTGGTGATAACAACAAAGGAAAGATTATCGGCATCGGATCGGTCGGTAAGGATGAAATTTCTTCCATTAAGCATATATTACTTGTGAAAGGTTTAAAACATAATCTCTTGAGCATAAGTCAATTATGTGACAAGGGAAATCTTGTTTTATTTGATTCGGATGAATGCTTAGTTTTTAGACGTAGAGATTTTAAAATTATCCTTCGTGGTTTTAGAATGGATAACATTTATATGGTTGATCTTGCAAATTCTTCACCCGAATATGTAAATTGTTTAATGAGCAAAGAGAATGATTCTTGGTTATGGCATCGTAGAGTAGCTCACATCAACATGCATCTTTTGAACAAATTGGTTTCACAAAATTTAGTCGTTGGTCTTCCAAATTTGAAATTTGAAAATGACTCTATTTGTGATTCTTGTCAAAAAGGGAAGCAAACAAAAGCATCTTTTAAATCGAAAAACATTGTTTCAACTACTAGACCATTGCAATTGCTTCACATGGATTTGTTTGGACCATCTCGCATTGAAAGTCTTGGTAGAAATCGTTATGCCTTTGTTATTGTTGATGATTATTCCAGATTTACTTGGACTTTATTTCTTGCCCATAAAAGTGATGCTTTTCAAAATTTTAAATATTTTCTTAAACGTATTCAAAACGAAAAGGAAACAACCGTCACTTCAATTAGAAGTGATCATGGGGGAGAGTTTGATCACAATCTCTTTGCGGACTTTTGTGACGAACTCGGTATCGAGCATACCTTTTCCGCTCCACGAACACCACAACAAAATGGGGTGGTGGAAAGGAAAAATAGGTGTCTCGAAGAGATGGCTAGAACCATGCTCGAAGAGGCCAAGATTCCCAAACATTTTTGGGCGGATGCCGTGAGTACCGCATGCTACATTTTAAATAGAGTAGTCATAAGGCCAATACTCATGAAAACCCCCTATGAACTCTACAAGGGAAGGAAACCAAATATCTCCCATTTTAGAGTATTCGGTTGTAAATGTTTTATTCATAACAATGGAAAAGATCAATTGGGAAAATTTGATGTCAAATCCAATGAGGGAATTTTTATTGGGTATTCTTCACATAGCAAAGCATTTAGGGTATTTAATAATAGAACCCAAACTGTGGAGGAATCCCCTCATATTGTGTTTTCCGAAAGTAATGCTCGCTTGGCGAGAGAGGATTCTTGTTCTGATCTTGCAGGTATTTTAAATAGTTTAAAAGACAAAGCACAAGAAGAAACTCCTAAGGAAATTCAAGATGAAATCTTGGAACAATCAACGGAGGAAACGCCACAATTGGAGAAAGAAACGAAAAATGCCTAACGAGTGGAGGACAATCAAATATCACCCTCTCGAACAGGTAATTGGCGACGTCGGAGAAAAAGTAAGTACCCGAAACTCTCTTAAGAACACCTCAGGACACACTTCTTAAGAGATCACGTTCTCATTGCACTATTTCGCTACAAATTACTAACTTGAGCGTCGGAGACGTCTAATTCTCTTTTGCAGGTATCGCCCTAAAGGCAGGGGAATTATAAAGAAATTGCATAGAACAATCGATTGTTACAGCAAATAATCGATTATTTTACTGTGCGGACAATCGATTAGCAAGTATCACTAATCGATTATTTATATTTGATGCCTATTATGCATTTGTGTTTAATAATCGATTTTTTAACTGTATAATCGATTACCGTCTCAGCCATTCAGTACTGCTTTCCTAAAACAATCGATTGTTTCATAAATATAATCGATTATTTTCCGAGTCTGAAAATCACCGTGCTCACTGTATTACAACAATCGATTATTTTTTGTCAGAAATTCAAATATTTGTTACCGTTTGGACCCTATTGTGTCAGTTTCGAGTTCAAGTCAAAATCTGCTCAACAATCGATTATTTCGTGTCAACAATCGATTGTCTAACGGTCAGTGCAATTTATTTTTACCGTTTCTGACTGTTTTGGCTCATAAATTTCTGTATATTTTCATCATAAATGAAATGCCATTCTTCCCATTATAAATAGGCATCATAAGTCTTCAATTTTATTCACTCAAGCATCAATCTTTGCTCCCAAACTTTCAAAAAATCTTCCAAGTTTCTTACAAAGTTCATTACTACTTTTTGAAAATGTCGGGCAGACACTCTAAACGTTCCCTGAACCGTTCAGGTAGACAAGGTGCATCTTCTTCTGCTCCTCCACCTCCAACTTTCCCTTCTCAAGATGGGTCTATTTTACAATTCAATACTGAAACAGAGCTTACTAGATTTTTGACAAAATTCGAAAAGCGTGACATTCTTCCTCCTCGCTTTTCAACAAGCAAGTATCTTGAATCATATGCCCCTGCTGCAAACATGCTTAAGGAATGTCAACTTCTTGACTTCTTATATCTTACCTATCCTTATATTAATCCTCCATTGATTCAAGCGTTTTACTCAAACCTTCATGAGGATGACGATGGTGAGCTTGTGTCAAATATTAATGGTGTTCAAATTCTTTTGTCCAATGAAAACTTGCATTCCATTGCCCATCTTCCTCGACGTGGCGAAAACATTACTCGCTACATTAGAGAGGCTGGTGCCTTATTTGATGAGAAAACTCTCCTAAACCAAATAGGTCTTACATCTTATGATCCTAATCTATCTACTCGTCGCCCTACTATCACGGGAATGCTCCCCGAGTATTGTTTGATTTTCTATTTCATCACCCGAGTCCTCAAGCCTCGAAAGCATAATCATACCACTCTTTCCCAAGAGGACGCTAAGCTCATGCATGCCATTATAACCGGAGCTCACATCAATTGGTGTAAGTTCGTCAAAATTCACATGCGTGATGCCATAGGAGATGATAGACCTCTTCCCTATGCCCTCATTATTATGAATTTTCTTGAAGCTTCCGGATTCAACACTTCCATCGTTCCTCTCAAAAAGAGCACCAAGAAGTGGGAAATTTCAGAATCCTCCTTTCCCCATGACGGCGATCATGTAGCTCCTGCTCCTCCTCTAACTCGTCGATCGCGTCAGCCTCAAGAACCCTCTCTTCAATCCATTTCAGACCAAATTGCTTCATTGACCACCTCTGTCAGTCAATTGACACATGAGATCCATGGATATTTTGACCATGTTCATTATCCATATGCAGGTCTTGTTCCCTATGAAGCAGTGCCGGATGATGAGGCGGGAAATGATGATGAATAATTTCTTTATTTGTTTTTCCATTTTATTGTTCTATGTTTTATTGTTCCCATTATGTAACTGTTTTTTTAATAAATAAACAAGTTTTTTGATTATTCTATATTTTTTTTGCTAATGGCAAAAGGGGGAAGATAACGGGTATGCACTTTCACTCAATACTTATCGGCATAAATTGAGGGGGAATTCATATATTGAGGGGGAACAAATTGCATATCTATATACTTGTTGCATATCTTTACTTGTCTTGATCGTCATTATGAATTGCCTAATATGCATATCCCGCTTAAAGTTTGCCATTATCAAAAAGGGGGAAATTGTTGGAAACACGTTCTCAAGGCATTATACTAAACGTGTGCTCATATTTGTAGGTTTTGATGAATGAAAAACTATGCGCAAATTGACATATGATGCGGTCCAAGCACAAGCGCGAAATTGATATATTACAAGATTCAAGCACAAGACAAAGATCGAGATTAAGCTTTATATGAGTCGGTATTTAATTGTGATCTTGATACGACAACTTAAGCTCAAGACTTAGCTTCTCTCGTAAAAATACTTTTAACAAATCATGCATATTTAATTTAGAGCAAAATGATTTTAAATAATGCATATTTACTTTTGTCAAAATAATTTTTAAACACGCCTCTAAAATATGGACTAAGATAATCGATTATGTACTTATGATAATCGATTATGTTTAAGTCAGCTGCTTGACAATCGATTGTGAACTAATGACAATCGATTGTGTTAAGGCAGTGAGCATCAGATTTTTCAAATCTGCATGACAATCGATTGTGAATCTTATGACAATCGATTGTGATGAGGCAGTGTCCATCAAAGTTTTTCAAAGCTCAAAATAATCGATTGTGAAGCTAATGACAATCGATTGTGAAGAGACAGTGTCCATCAGATTTTTCAAAGTCACAAAATAATCGATTGTGAACTTATGACAATCGATTGTGTTGAGGCAGTGTCTTCCAGACTTTTTCAAAGTTATTAAATAATCGATTGTGAACTTATGACAATCGATTGTCAAGAGGCAGTGTCTAAATTGATTTTTCAAGACTGATATATAATCGATTGTTAACTTAGTATAATCGATTGTATAACTGACCGTTGCCAAAATATTTTCAAATACCATCAGGTAATCGATTATTGATTTCCTATAATCGATTGGTTTAATTAAAATCTGGAAAGGTTTTTTTGAACGTTGCTGAGTAATCGATTGTAGATTGTTGACAATCGATTGTTTTACGTAAAATCTGGAAAGGATTTTTTGAACGTTGCCGGTAATCGATTATTGATCTTATATAATCGATTGTTATGCGTAAAATCTGGGATTGATTTTTAGAAGAGCTGGCAAACAGTCGATTGTGGTAGCTTGACAATCGATTGTCACTGAGTAATTTCAGCAACTCTTAATTGGCAATTAGGCAACGGTAATACAAGGTTTTTCAACTATAAATACAGCTTCAATTCAGTCTTTTAAGTACAACAACATACAACAACTGATCATACAATTGCAAAAGCTTGCATACTTTATTGCTTATCATTTTATATTTATTACGTAAGCTTTTGAGAGCCAAATTCTTGTCAAAAGTTATTGCGATCTTGAGCGTATTCTTTTTACTCATATCTACTCTTAAAGGAGTGTCTTGTTTGAGTGCTAAGTGTTTTTTGTACACTTGAAGGGAAGTGTTAGTCCCTTGTGTTGTAAGAAGGAACTTGTGTTTCCTTGGTTGAAGTCTTGGAGTGTTGTATCTCCGAGCAAAGGTTGTTGAGGCTTGTGTCCTCAAGTTGTAACGGTTTGTTAAGCACCCGTAAGCTTAACAAGTTAGTGGAAATCTCGAGAGAGTCTCTCAGGGACTGGACTAGCCACGGGTTGTGGTGAACCAGGATATATCGGTGCGTTTGTTCTAATTTATTTACTTATCGCACTTATTTATTTCCTACAATTTTTAAATTCTGCAAGTTTACGCTAATTTTATTAAAACGCTATTCACCCCCCCCCTCTAGCGTTAAGCGTATTATCTAACACTTTGATCAATTGAAGAGGCTTCATTCATCTCCTTAATTTTATTTCTAAGATCAATATTGTCATTTTCCAAAAAATTATTTTTCTCTTCTAAAACTTTAATTTTAGCCTTGGCCTCTTTGGAGATTTTTGAAGTCTTTTTCAATTCACCATATAAGTCATGAAAAGCTTCTTGTAATTCTTCAAAAGAATAAGAGTTAGAATTACTTACCTCTTCTTCCTCGTTTGCCATGAGGCATAATGCGGCAGTTTCATCGCCTGAGCTGTCCGAATCCCATGTCACGCGCCTTTGGTGTTTCTTCTTTTTCTTGTCCTTGGGTTTTGGACAATGTGACTCGGTGTGGCCAAGTTTTCCACACTTATGGCATGAAGGACTTGGTTCTTCCTTCTTTACTTCCTTTTTCATAAGCTTATAAAACTTTTCGATCAAGGCATTGGAAATATTATCATCATCTCTATCCGAATCACTTACCTCTTCTCTTTGAGAGGATGAGGCTTTGAAGGCAATATTCGAACCTTTACTTCTAAGATAGGGATTAAGAATTGTGCTTTCATAAGTTTCGAGGTTACCTCTTAGTCCATCAATTGTGACATCCGTGATTCCTATCGACTATTGGATGGCTTTGGCTTTGGAACGCCATTCGGGAGTGAGACTCCGTAGTATTTTTCGAACAAGATCTTTGTTCATGTATACTTTCCCGAGAGCAAGAAGATCGTTGACGATTTTTTAGAATCGTTCGAACATAACACCGATGGGTTCTTTCTCCCTCATTTTAAAGAGTTCATATTCATGTGTTAGAAAATCAACTTTAGATTCTCGGACTTGAGACGTACCTTCATAAGTGATCTCGAGTTTGTTCCACATCTCCTTGGCGGTTGTGCAGTAAGAAATCTTCCGATAGTCATCCGGATTCACCGCACGATATAATAAGTTTACGGCGTTTGCGTTATTTTCAACTTTATTGATGTCCTCGGCAGTATATCGTCTTCCTCCTTTGGAACCGGGGTTTCTCCAACTTTCTTTGTCGGCATTTGTTCACCGTTTTTGATGATTTGCCACAGACGAAAGTTATTTGATTGGATGAAGATTCTCATCCGATCTTTCCAATATGTGTAATTTGTTCCGTCAAATAGTGGAGGCCTATTGGTGGAGTGTCCTCGCTCATCATTCATGCGTTCAATATTCTCAACAAAAAAATATATCGTTCTCTCAACCGGTTAAGGGTTTCAGAGAGTTAGGCTCTGATACCAATTGTTAGGATTTATGCCCGTCACTAGAGGGGGGGGGGGGGTGAGTAGTGCGGCACGAGATTATTGATAAATATTGCGGAATTAAAATTGCAGGAATAAAATAAATTCGGTAATTAAAATAGTAAGGAAAGAACACACCGAATTTATCCTGGTTCACCACAACTTGTGGTTAGTCCAGTCCCCGAGAGACTGTCTCGAGATTCCACTAACTCCGTTAAGCTTACGGGTGCCTAACAAACCGTTACACTTGCTCGAAGATGTACACTCTACAAGACTTCAACTTGCTCGAGGATACCGCACCTCAAGACTTCACCTTGCTTGTGGATACCGCACCACAAGACTTCACACACTAAGATTTAGGGCACTTAGCAAACCCGACAATCAATGAGAAGATATGGTCTTCTCAAACACCTTTCTCTTTTACAACAAGAACTCTCTCAAAAGAGTAGATAAAGAGATAAAAAATATTAGCTCTATGAACAACTCAAAGTTGTCTCTCAAATGGCTCAACAAAAGCTCTAAAATGATGCACAAATATGATCAATATGTATATGAATAATGAGAGTGTTGTGTTTTTCAATTCAGCTCAAAAGACCTCTATTTATAGGTGGTAGAAGTAGTATGTCCGTTGCTTAATTGGCAATCAATTATGTTGATTTTATGCCAAGATAATCGATTATCAGACTTGGATAATCGATTATTAGCTTACCGTTACAAAATCGGAAGCTGATTTTATGCAGAATAATCGATTATTGGATTTTGCATAATCGATTATTTTGTTACAGTGTTCAAAAACTTGGCAACGGATACAAGATAATCGATTATAAACTTCTGATAATCGATTATTTTGTTGTTTTGTAAATTCCGGTTTACACTGTCTTAACATAATCGATTATCAGAATAAGCATAATCGATTATTTCTGTCCAGCTTTGAAAGACATGTTTAAAATTCATTTTGGCTAAAATGAAAATGTTTGAAATCACTTTGATTGAAGTATTTGAAATATGATTTGATAAAATGATTTTATACATATTTATGATGACCTATGTTGAGCCAAAAGACGAGATAACTTTAAACGTTGCTCTTACATTTGTTCTACCTAACGACCTACGCCTTGGGTCTTCGGTCTTGAACTTTTGAGCTCGTCTTTGGCTTTTCCATGCAATCCATTCATCAATATGCTTCACGTCATTCAATCTTGATTTTTTGTCATATAATAACTTGTTCGACACTTGACTTCATTGTTTGTCATTCATCGACTTCGTTGTTTGTCATTCATCAAAACCTATACCTGAAAATCATGCTAATACAACCAAAGCACACATATCATGGATAGAATGATTTTCTACACATTCTTGAACAATGAAGGGCAATAAAACGCGCAACTCAAAACTTTAGACTCCGTCCTCGCCCCGCCATGATGGCCAACATAGGGCGAAGAGTGACAAGCTTCCACAATACTCAATTTCTCTTCTTCGTTAACACACAAGTGAATCACACCATTGGTGTAAATTTTAAAAAGGTGTGGCTCATCCCAATAAAAGTCCGAAGCATCCCGCTTAAGCTTCTTCCTTTGGTTAGAAGAGAGCTCATACGGGATCACATCGGTAACCAAACAATTTGCAATTTTGGCAAACCACGACATGTCAAGCATAGAAATTGAGAGGATTTGTTCGTCCGGAAAAGAATCATTTATCTCAAGGCCATTCGAAGTCCTCGCTTCCTCCTCCAATCTAGACAAGTGGTCCGCCACTTGGTTCTAACTTCCTTTTCAATCTACGATCTCCAAATCAAATTCTTGTAGAAGAAGCACCCATCTGATCAATCTTGCTTTTGAATCATTCATAGTCATTAAGTACCTAAGGGCGGCGTGATCAGTATGGATAATCACTTTGCCCCCCATAAGGTACGGGCGAAACTTCTCCATGGCAAATACAATGGCAAGCAATTCCTTCTCGGTAACCGTGTAATTTCTTTGCGCCTCATTCATCGTCTTGCTAGCATAATACACCGGATGGAATAATTAGTTGATTTTCTAGCCCAAGATCGCCCCCACCGCAACATACTGGCATCGCACATGTGCTCAAAAGGCAAGCTCCAATTGGGCGCGGTTATGGCGGGGGTAGTCGTCAACTTTTGGTGAAGATTACAAGCCTCCATACACTTGTCATCAAACACATATTTTGCATCCTTTTCCAACAACTTACACAATGGGTTCACTACCTTAGAAAAATCCTTAATGAATCTCCGGTAGAAACTCGCGTGTCCAAGAAAACTTCTTACTCCTTTTATGGAGTTAGGGGGAGGAAGCCTTGGGATCATATCAATTTTTGCTTTGTCGACCTCGATCCCCCTTTTCAAAATTTTATGAACCAACACAATTCCTTCTTCCACCATAAAGTGGCATTTCTCCCTATTGAGTATCAAATTTGTTTCTTCACAACGGGCCAACACACGATCAAGATTTTTCAAACATTCACCAAATGAATCCCCGACCACACTAAAGTCGTCCATGAAGACCTCTAATATGTCTTCCACCATGTCGGTGAAGATTACCATCATACATCTTTGGAAGGTCTCTGGAGCATTACATACTCCAAATAGCATACGCGAGAATGCAAATGTGCTATACGGACATGTGAAGGTTGTCTTTTCCTAGTCCTATGGGGAAATCAGAATCTGGTTATATTCGGAATACCCATCTAGAAAACAATAGAGCGCCCAGCCCGCCAGACGGTCAAGCATCTGATCCAAGAATGGCAAGGGAAAATGGTCCTTTCTTGTAACCATGTTCAGTTTTCGGTAGTCCATGCATACCCTCCCACCCATCACAAAATGAGTCGGAATCAACTCATTATTATCATTGGTCACTACTGTCATTCCTCCCTTCTTTGGCACACACTATACAGGAGAGGTCCACGAACTATCTGAAATTGGATATACCACACTGGCGTCAAGTTACTTGATGATTTCCTTATTAACTACCTCTTGAATGGCCTCATTGAGTCTCCTTTGATGTTCAAGAGACGGTCTCGCATCCTCCTCCAATATTATCTTGTGCATTCAAAACGCGGGACTAATACCCCCGAATATCCACCAAGGTCTATCCAATCGCCCGCTTTCGCTTTTGAAGAATTGCCAAAGTGGCATCCACCTACACGCTAGTCAAGCAAGAAGAAAGAATTACCGGGAAAGTGAAATTAGGACAAAGAAACTCATACCTCAGGTGAGGAGGAAGTGGTTTCCACTCCAACACCGGTGGCTCCTCAATGGATGGCTTGGTGGGTGGAGTTTTGCGATTTTCAAGATCGAGAGATAGCTTCCTCGGCTCATAGGAATATGAGCCCATGCCATGAAGTGCATTCACACACTCCACCATTTCAAGAATATCATCAACCTCCATGTTCAAGATCACGGCCTCGAGTGGGTCCTCAACATTTTCCATTGCACTTGTGTCATCCACTATCACTGCCGTGACAATATCAACAAACGAGCACACTTCGGTGCTATTTGATTGGCGCATAGACTTGCATACATGGAAAACCACTTTTTTATCACCAACGCAGAAAGTCAATTCTCCCTCCTCTACATCAACCAAGGCTTTCCCCGTAGCTAGGAAAGGCCTTCCAATAATAATAGGCACCTTGAAATCCACCTCGCAATACAAGATCATGAAGTCCGCCGGCAATATGAACTTGTCAACACGAACGAGGACATCATCAATAATTCCTAAGGGCCACTTTTCCGCAATTTGAAGCCTTATGGAAGTCGGCCGAGGTTGTCCGATCCCCAAAGTTTTGAACACCGAATAAGACATGAGATTGATACTTTCCCCCGAGTCACATAAGGACTTTGCAAAATTTGCACTTCCAATAGTGCATGGTATTGTGAATGCACCGGGATCCTCTAGCTTCGGAGCCATTGAGTGCACAATGGAACTCACTTGATGTGTCATTTTGATAGTCTCGCACTCCATAGATCTCTTCTTAGTAACCAAGTCCTTTATGAACTTTGCATATCCAGGAATTTGTTCAAATGCCTCCACCAAAGGCACATTGATGGTCAAACTCTTCACCATTAATGTGCTTTTGGTGGACTTGGTCAAACTCGCACATTGTTGGTTGAATTTGTTCAAGTGCCTCAACCAAAGAAACATTAGCACTCACTCTCACACCTCTTGGTAGAGAGAGTATTTTTGCCCTATTGACTCTCGAGAGAGAGTAATTCGGTAGGCTAATTTTCCCGAGCAACTTAAGGTTCAAGTAGGTTGATTACTCTCTCGAGGTTTAACCCGTTACTTCGGACTACCATTCTCATGGGTCCATCCCAAATCCTTTTTGGGTTGAATGTGAGCTCATAGACTCTCTTTCTCAAGAAGAGTCAAAACCCACTAAGCTAGACTTAGTGTTTGCAACCACCAAATCTAAGTGAAAACATACAAACAACCCAAATACTAAACACCCAATATCATCCAAGCATTAATCAAGAACACTCATTTATTACCCACACTAGGGTTGAGCCACAACCCTAGCTAATGGGTTTAGCTAGAGATGGAAGAAATATAAGAAATTAACATCATCATTAGCTACAAGATTAATCTATTTGAATCCACGCTAATTACAAGAGAAAATTTCCTAAAGTAGGCTAATATAGAGTATCACGAGCTCAGCTGCTACAGAGATGATAAAAACTTGACCTAAAAAGTAAAGTGTTCTATTTATACTACATAGGAAAAATCGAACAAATATCCCCCTGAGGGTCTGGTGCGGACCGCATAAAAATGTCATGCAGTCACGTAGGTCATGTGGTCTTTAGTTCTGGCTTCTGGACTTGAGGACGTAGACCGCGTAGGAATGTCATGCAGCCGCATTGGTCAAGCCATGCGAACCGCGTGGAAATAGAGCACGGCCGCATAGGTCAAGCGATGCGGACCGCGTGGAAATGGTGCGCGGCTGTAGAAAAGGTTTTGCTCAATTGTTGGTTCTCCGAACTTCTCTCACGCGGACCGCACTACTTTGGTGTGCGGTTGTGCCTTGAGTTTTTGAACCTCTGATCTCTTGTTAGTGCGGACTGTGTGGAAATGGATGCGGTCCGCGTGGGATTTTATCAGTTTTGGTAACTCTCCCAACTATCCTACGCGGCCGCGTGGAAAAACAGGGCGGTTCGCGCAAGTCAGGCTTGACTTGGCTTCTGTAGAACTGTTTTGCGCGGTCGCACATCAGAACAGTGAGGTCCGTGCAGGTGACCTTTTTCCACTTTCAGTTATCTTTTGGTGCTTGGCAGGTTTCACTCCTTTTTTGAGCCGATTTGTGATAGGTATCATCTAGTCGCTCAAACCTACAATCAAACGCACCTTGTAGGCAATTTAGGACTAATTTAAAGCAGTTTATGTACAAAGCTCAGGTAAGAAGGGGTATAAAATATGTATAATTCACAAATATCAGTATGCATACCCCAGTGAGCCCTGTCAGCGATGAATAAATGGATCGGGAGCGCCACAGTGGGTACTAGAGTGTACCGTTTTATGTGTTGCATTTTCCTTATTCATTTGTTCTTTATTTTTAATTAGTTGCAGTATTTCTATATTTCTATCTCAGTGGTTTAGTGCTTCCTTATTAATTGTTATAAATTGCCAATTATAGATTACTTTACGTTTTCCCATGATTTTTTTATTATCAACCATTATTTATGTTTATTACTCACTGTGTTGGAGTACTCACATTACTCCTTGCACCTTGCGTGCAAATCCAGGTACATCACATGCTAAGTGAGGATTGTGCAGCTAAGCAGAACAATATCCGGGAGTATCGAGGTAGCTGCATGGCGTTTGCAGCCATGATCTCTCCCCTATATTTCTACCTTTTATTTCGTACTTCCTAGATAGACTTGTAGTATGTGAATATTATATATTAGAGGCTCAAACTCGTGACACCAGATTTTAATGGGCTGTGTTGCAGTATTATAATGAACTTCCGCATATTTTATCGATATTTCTAGACTTCTAGTATAATGCCTTAGTAAATTTCTTGTGTTATTTAATCATAATCTGTTTTAGAAAAGGTATAATGTTGTGAATGGTCGGGCTTGCCTAGCAGTGTGTTGGGCGCCATCATCACCGGGGTTGGGGTCGTGACAAGTTGGTGTCAGAGCCTACGTTACTTGGTCTCGGGAGTCATGAGCTGGTTTAGTAGAGTCTCGCGGATAGGTACATAGACATTTGTATTTATCCTCGAGAGGCTGCAGAACCTTTAGGAAAAACTTCATATTCTTGAAATTCTTGTTGTGAAACTTTGTTGATCCAAGAACTAAACTTCTCTATTCTATTCTCTCGCAGATGGCGAGGACTCGTGCTACCAGATGTGGCGGACGACCACCAATACCACCCACTAAAGACACCAGAGGCCGTGGGCGGTCATAGTCGTGGCCGAGGCAGAGCAGCGAGGGCATCACCTGTTGATCCACGAGTTGCCCCAGCTCAAGACTAGACACCAGCTGTGGATACTCCAACAGCACCTGTTTAGGAACCGGCTGTTCCCATTGTGCTTTCGGGTATTCAGGAGGACCTGGCTCAGATCTTATCGGTTTGTACTGGCCTGGCTTAGGCAGTTTCAGCCATTACTACAGCAGCAACTTCACAGGCCGGGTGAGGCAATCAGACCCTTGTTGTTCGCACACCTAAGCAGGTAGTGCAGGGATTACAGACAGCGGGAGTAGCTCCAGCTCAGCCAGTTGCATCAGTTCAGGAATTTGTGGTTCCAGTAGTGCCAGACGATGAGCAACATCGTCTCAAGAGATTTGGTAGGCTCCAGCCTCTATCGTTTAGTGGTGTTGAGGTCGAGGATGCCCAGGGTTTTCTAGACAAGTGTCAGCGTATGCTTCATATCACGGGGATTTTGAGGTCGAGTAGTGTGGCTTTACTACCATCCAGTTCTCAGGGGTTGCATTTACGTGGTAGGAGGATTTTGAAAGGCGTAGGCTTGTTGGTGTAGCGCCCCTTACTTGGCAGCAGTTCTCTGCTCTATTCTTGGAGAAGTATGTACCGCAATCAGAGATGAGCTACGTAGACAGTTTGAGTGGTTGACTCAAGGGGATATGATAGTGACTCGGTAGGAGATGCGGTTTTCACAGTTAGATCGGCATGCTTGGATGATTCTAATTGATCGTGAGAAGATAAGCAGATTTGTAGATGGCCTCAACTACCATCTCCATATTTTGATGACTAGAGAGAGAGTATTGGGTGCTTTGTTCGAGGAGGTAGTTGACATCGCTTGGGAGATTGAGACGGTTCACCATAAAGACAAGAGGTCAGGGAGGCCAAGAGGCCTCGTGGTTCGGGCAGTTTAAGTGGTGCTCCGTCTATAGGTCAGTTCCAGCGTGGTAGAGGTTGTTCATTCAGGCCTCCTCGATCGTCCCATCCAGAGTATAGTGGGGCATCTTGAGGCCGTGGTCATCAGGGGTTCCAGAAGATCCAGTCTTCACATAGTGCCCTCCTAGCTCAGAGTTCGTCTTATGTCTCTTCAGCTCAGGGTTCTTCTGCCCGAGTTCATCGGCTGATCATTCTGGTGCAAGGGGTTGCCTTCAGTCCCCTTCTCCAGCACTTGGTATTTGCTTCGAGCGCGGAGAGTTTGGTCACATGAGGAGGTAGTGTCCTCAACTTCATGGTGGTTAGCTTTAGCAGAAGGATCATCCCTCATCTTCTGCTCCAGTTTCTTCAGCACCCACCCAGCCAGCTAGGGGTGGAGGCCAGGCAACAAGGGGTTTCTCTAGAGGTGGAGGCCGACCAGGTGATATTATATCCAGGCAGGACATATTCCATTGCGTGAGATGTTATTATCATTGGTATTATCTCAGTCTACCACGCCTCTGTCTTATTTGATCCCGGTTCCACCTATTCATATGTGTCTTCATATTTTGCTTATTCTTTGAGTATGCCCCGAAAGTCTCTTGCTTCACCTGTTCATGTGTCTATTCTGCTGGGCGATACTGTAGTTGTGGAACATGTGAAGCTGTCGTGTGTTTTGATTATCGGGGTTCGGAGACCTGAGTTAATTTATTTCTATTGAGAATAATGGACTTTGATGTTATTCTAGGCATGGATTGGCTATCACCATGTCATGCTATTCTAGACTGTCATGCTAAGACAGTCACTTTGGCTATGCCGGGTGTTCCGAGGATCAAGTGACGTGGTGTGACTGATTATGCCCCTAGTAGAGTGATTTCTTTCCTAATGGCCCAGCGTATGGTTGGGAAGGGTTGTCTTTCATATTTAGTCTTTGTACGAGATGTCGGAGCTGAGGATCCTAGCATTGATTATGTTCCAGTGGTGAGGGGGTTTCCTGATGTATTTCCTATAGACCTGACGGGCATGTCACTGTTCAGGATTATTGATTTCGGTATTGATCTGGTGTCGGTCACTCAGCCCATCTCCATTTCGCCGTATTGTATAGCACCAGCGGAGCTGGAAGAGTTGAAGAAGCAGCTTCAGGAACTCCTAGATAAGGGGTTCATTCGGCCTATTATATCACCATGGGGTGCACCTGTTCTATTTGTGAAGAAGAAGAAGAATAAGAAGAAGAAGAAGGATGTCACAATGATAATGAGTATTGATTACAGGAAATTGAACAAAGTAACAGTGAAGAACAAGTATCCCCTGCCTCGTATTGATGATTTATTCAACCAGCTTCAGGGAGCGAGGGTGTTCTCCAAGATGGAGCTCTGTTCGGGTTATCACCAGTTGAAGATTAGGGATTCAGATATTCTTAAGACTGCTTTCAGGACTAGATATGGTTACTATGAGTTTCTTGTCATGTCTTTTGGGCTGACCAATGCCCCAACAATGTTCGTGCATCTAATGAACAGTGTATTTCGGCCTTATCTAGATTCATTTGTTATCATATTCATTGATGATATTCTTGTGTACTCGCGTAGTCAGGAGGAGCACAGGGAGCATTTGCAAGTCGTATTGCAGAGATTAAGGGAGGAGAAGATTTATGTAATGTTCTCCAAGTGTAAGTTTTGGCTCGGTTCAGTGGCTTTCTTGGGGCACGTGGTGTCTAGTGAGGGTATTCAAGTTGATCCGAAGAAGATAGAGGCTGTGCAGAGTTGGCCTAGACCGTCTTTAGCCATAGAGATTCATAGTTTCCTCAGTTTGGCAGGTTATTATCGCCGGTTTGTTTAGGATTTTTCATGTATTGCCTCGGCCTTGACCATGTTGACTCAGAAGGGTGCTCCATTTGTATGGCCGGACGAGTGCGAGAAGAGATTTTAGAAGCTCAAGACAGCTTTGACCACAGCTCCATTATTGGTTTTGCCATCAACTTTATTTTCTTATACCGTCTATTGTGATGCTTCGAAAGTCAGGATTGGTTGTGTATTGATTCAGGAGGAGAGAGTGACTGCTTTTGCTTCTCGTCACTTGAAGCCCCACGAGAAGAACTACCCTGTTCACAATTTGGAGTTGGCTGCCATAGTTCATGCATTGAAGATTTGGAGGCACTATCTGTATGGCGTATCTTGTGAGGTATTCACTGATCATCGCAATCTTCAGTATTTGTTCAAGCAAAAGGAACTTAACTTGAGGGAGCGGAGGTGGATTGAGTTGCTTAAGGATTATGATATTACTATTTTGTATCATCTGGGAAAGACCAATGTAGTAGTCGATGCTTTGAGCCGAAAGGCAATTAATATGGGAACTTTGGCGTACATTATAGTTAGGGAGAGGCCCTTTGCAGTTGATGTTAAGGATTTGGCCAATCGGTTTATGAGATTAGATATTTTGGAGTCCAGTCGGGTATTAGCTTGTGTGGTTTCTCGGTCTTCCTTATATGATCTCATCAGAGAGCGCCAGTATGATGATCCACATTTGCTTGTCCTCAAGGACAGAGTTCAGCATTGTGATGCCATGGATGTGACCATCGGTGATGATGGGGTATTGAGGATGTGGGGCCAAATTTGCATGCCCAATATAGATGGGCTTAGAGAGTTGATTCTTGAGGAGGCTCACAGCTCGCGGTATTCCATCCATCCAAGTACCACAAATATGTATCAGGATATGAGGCAGCACTATTGGTGGAGGAGAATGAAGAAAGATATTATGGATTATGTAGCTCGATGTCTCAATTGTCAGCAGGTGAAATATGAGCATCAAAGACCGGGTGGTTTACTTCAGCAGATGGTTATTCCCGAGTGGAAGTGGAAGAGAGTCACTATTGATTTTGTGAGTGGTCTTCCTCGGACCTCGAAGAAGTTTGATTCAATTTTGGTGATTGTGGATCGGCTGACCAAGTCCACACACTTCATTCTGGTGTGTACGACTTATTCCTCAGAGCGGCTGGCAGATATCTTTATCTTGGGAGATTGTTCGATTGTATCAGGTTCCAGTTTATATTATCTCAGATAAGGGCACACAGTTCACTTCCCAATTTTGGAGGGCTTTTCAGTGAGAGTTGGGTACACATGTGGAGTTGAGCACATCGTTTCATCCTCAGGCGGACGGGTAATCCGAGCGTACCATTCAGATATTAGAGGACATGGTGCGTGCATGTGTTATTGATTTATCCGATTTCCTTCATGATTCATCTTTAAATTGATATTCTCCCTTGCTGTAGCACCACAATACCTCAACCCATATTTACCACACGAGACTCGCACATAAGACCACATTGCCTAAGACCCATAGGCCATTGAATACCCTCGCAAACATTTCCTACAAATACCACATTCTAGAATGCTTTACTTGAAGAACTTCCTGAGAATCTGAATTTGTTACCATTACCTTCCAAATACGGATACATAGAATCCCATTATTAACATAAAATACCACAAGTCTTGATCTTTTCTAGTGAAAACACAGCCTCTGGCCACATACACAACCTTAAGACACCTGATTATTACATGCAATGTCTCGAACACAATAAAACCATTCTCGAGAGTCATTCACTCTTATAGAGCTGATCAACAACAACCTCCCCAACTTGTCTCGAAGCCATATATCAAGGCACTCTTAAAAACTCGCAACTCTAATGATGCCACAATGCCATAGTGAGATCAAACTCAAATTATTTACAGTTTTGTGAATACACAAATCATCTAGCACTGACATTCTCTGCAAACCTCGCATTCATTCCCCACATCAGCTGAGTCCACTTTCTTAAGCGTCCCAAATTTTCAAATTTCAACATACCCTTCAATTACACATGAGATCTTCTAAGATACACCTAAGGATCATACCACTCAAAAACACTCTGCAGGATATACCCACCCGTTTTGCCTCATTTCAATATTTCAACATACCTCCCACCATCATATACGGTACACAGTCAATTAGTCTTTCTGAGTCTGAACGCATACCGCCACATGTAATGCACTTTACTTTCCAAATAAGAGACATGAAAATATTCTTCTCGGACCCATAACTCGGACTACAAATTTAAGCACAATAGGAAACGAATCACTTAACAACTCATCTATCATTTAGCAAACTCCTTCGTCACTACCAAGATCACATAGATACATCTCACAGAACTAACATACTCGTCACATGGATATCCAACCTCCATTCCGACTAATAGGGACAATATCAAATATATAAGTTCAAAACACTTGCTCACACAAACAGCACCTCAGTGTTCACTCCATAGGCAAAGATCCGGCCTCAAGTCCTCCAGACTGGACCAACATCAAACTCACGGGGATCACATCTCACCCCTTGATCGGGGAATCACAAGCTATCAAGGAACATATAATACTGAGCGCTCACGTACGCATACATACATGTGGAAGGAATTTCAAGAGTTATCTCACATTGAACTAAGTACGCACAATAAGAATTCCAAGAAAGCAAGGTTTTCCTAAAGGTTCTATAGCCCATCGAGGATAAATACAGACGTCTCCATACCAATTCGCGAGGCTCTACTAAACATGCTTATGACTCGTGATACCTAGTAACCTAGGCTTTGATACCAACTTGTCACGACCCAATCTCCATACCCGGTCATGATGGCGCCTCTCGTGAAGACAATGCCAGCCAACTAACCCAATTCATTTTTTTATCACTTGCTAAACATAAATAGATGGGAAAATGCAACTTAAAGAACACTAATTGTCAATATTATAGCCTAACTCAGTCCGACCAGGGTGTCACAGGTCACGAGCATCTAGGAGGGTCTTTATTACAATTTTAAAGTCTATAATACATAGAGTAAAAATTTGGAAATCAAGAAGAAGAAGAATTTCGGTGCCGCGAACGCCGGCGGTCACCTGCTTAGCTACGATAGCAATACCTTCAATCCTGTACTAACCCGCTACCGGGTGAACAATACCGACAACTGCACGCGAGGTATAGGGAGTAAAGTGAGTACTTCCAACTCAGTGGTAATAATAGCGAATAATATCTGAGCGATAAGCAAAACACGTATGAGCACTTCAAAATACTATAACAGATAGTACAACCCCTTTTTCTTAAAAAAATTAGTAAAAACTGTTACACCGAGAAAATCTTTTAGAAAATCTCAAGCTCAGTTAAAAATTCTCTTTTGCAAATATACCTTTTCAACAGTTGCAAAAATAATTTCAACATGTAGGAAATAATCAAAAATTTGCCCCTCGGGCTTAACATCAACCTCTCAGTACAGTATCTGCCCTGCGCGCTCAACCCAGAAAGTACAACATCAGCCTCTCGGGCTCAACACTCCTTAACATGTAACACCAGGGTATCTGGGCAACAAGGCAAGTAATAGCATGTATGCAAGTGATATGTGAGTACTAAAAACCATGCCACGTAGTACAAACAGGTATGAATGCATGAATACAATGCAATGCACATGACCGCTGCGGTGCACAGCCCGATCCATTTGGGTACCTTGCGCTCACTGGGGTGTGTACAGACTTCAGAGGGGCTCCTAGAGCCCAAGCACTATAATACTGCGGCGCGCAGTTCGATCCATATAATATACTACTGCGGTGTGCAGTCCGATCCATATAATATACTACTACGGCAGTCCGATCCGTATAATATACTACTGTGGCGTGCAGTCCGATCCATGCACGTATATGTATCTACTGTTGTGGCGTGCAGCCCGACCCATATCTCAGTCCCGAAATGCACACATATCACTACTGCAGTGTGCTGTCAATCCATGCTTAGTCCAGCAATGCACATAAGCCCCTTGGGCAATAGTAAAATAATGGTTCTCAGCTCAAAATGTCAGTAAAATATCATTAAAGTTTTCAAATCTTAGAAAAATGGCTGAGTTTGCAAAACAGTATTTAGAACCTTGGACAGAGATCAAATAATATGCAACGTAATACAAAACAGTAATATTAATCCCTGAAGGATTCAAATAATCGGCATGAAGCCCAAAATATGGTGGTCAGTCCAAATCATGATAGCATCAAGTAGTTTCCAGTCAATCACGCATAAAAATCAACAACCAGGATGGACCAAGTCACAATCTCCAACGGTGCTCTATCCCACGCTCATACTGGAATGCAAATCACCACAATATAGCACTATGATATGCAAATTTGGGTTTCAAACCCTCATGATAGCATTCACAAGTATTACTCACGTCGAACTGGCAAGATCTCTATCCCGCGATGCCTCTACTCCTCAGCTTGGCCCCCACGCGCATTGAATCTATCAAAATTCAGAGTGAATACATCACAATATGCTAAGGAAACAATGCCCATTAGAAAACAATCGAGAAATAGCACAAATCTCGAAACTAGCAAAACTCGAGCCCTGGGCCTACTTCTCGAAAAATTATAAAACTCATATTACCGGATTCCTCATCTCACCACGAGTCCATACATACCAAGAATGCAAAAATCGGAGTTCAAATGACCCCTCAAATCCTCAATATAAAATCTTAACACTCAAGCCCTAGTTCTTCCCCTTTTTTATAAATTTTCATAAATTTCTAGATGGATTTCATAATAAAAACGAGTATTGAGACCAAGATTCTTACCTCAAGTCGTTTCCCTTTGAATCCCTCCTTCTTTTTCTCCAAAAATCTCCAAAAACGGGCAGCCATGGTTGAAAATAGACCCAAAATCGTGAACAAGATGATTTTAAAACATTCTTCCCAGGTATTTACTCTTCGCGATGGCAGAAAATACTTCGCGTTTGCGGAAGACAATTTTCCAGCCCCCATTTTACTCTTCGCGATCACGGAAAAGGCTTCGCGATCGCGGACAACAAATGTCCAACAATTCCGGACAGGCTCTAGTATAATGGTCTTAACGTTTTGCACACAACTCCAAAAGAAAATTGGTTTGATGTTCTGAAAACTAGACTCAAAGATTTACAACTTTCATGTGTTGGTAATTTCCCAATTCCTTAATTATTTCTAGATATAATCTGTGAAAGTCAGCCTATGCGCTACACAAATTTCTTCTTCATCTTCCCGTACACCCTGTAGTGTAACAACAATATCTCTTTGTACACAAGTTCAAATCATGAATGGTTTACATTTCTAGAATCTAGACATAAATGGCTACAAATTTAATTTTTATATAATCTCAAAATCCCTTATAGATTATAAGATATAAGCTTCCGAAGTGGGATCAACGCAATAGAAAATTTCTTCTCCATAATCGCAAAAGGCCTTATGCGATCACGATTCACTGGCAGGTTTCTCACGTTTTTCTCATCGCAATCGCGACCCATTATCTGCGATCGCATAGAACACTACTTCAAATAAAAATCCAGCAGTTAAAAATGGCCTAGAAATGGTCCGAAACCATCTCGAAACTCACCTGAGGCCCTCGGGACCTCAACCAAAAGCACATATAAGTTCTATTACCTTATTCAAACTTGCTCGAACCATCAAAACACTACCATTAATATCAAAATCATCAAATTTCGTCAAATCAAAGCCTAAGTTTAATTAGAACTTTTAAAACTCGTATCTGATCAAAAACCCGACCTAAACACCTCCGAATCAACTGAAATTTTGCATGCATATCCAAAATCATCTAACGGAGCTGCTACAACTGTCGGAATTCCATTCCGACCCCTGAATCAAAATCTTACCTATCAATCGGAATTCGCTGAAATTCAAACTTAGTGAATTCAAGCTTAATTCTACACTGGACCTCCAAATCCAATTTCGATTTGCGCTCCTAAGTCACAAATCATCACCCGAAACTAGTCGAATCATCGGATAAATTTATTCCGAGCCTTTTAACTCATAAGTCAACATTCGGTTGACTTTTCCAAATTAACCTTCTCATAAAGAGACTAATTGTCTCATTTCTAACCGAACTCTATACGAATTACTGCAAATTCTCCAAACACATATAATGAAACATACAGAAGCATAAAATGGAAAAAATGGACCGGTAATTCACGTGACGATGGGTCGGGTCGTTACAGGGGGTAGGATAAAAAAATACGCAACGTAATGAGTATCGATGTAGGAGTTTTGTTTTGAAAATGAGTATTTTAGAGATAACATAGTAAAAATCTTGATTAAACTTAAAGTATTATAAGCTAAAAGTTCATAAGTTGGGGTTGACCAATTTATGACTTTTGGCTAATTTTGGCTTATAAGCATTTTATCATAAGCACTTTAACTTTACCAAAAGCGTAAATAAACCGAAAAGTACTTATAAATTGGTCAAACTAGCTTATATGCTTAGTCAAATACTTCTATATCGGAAACTTTCATAACTAAAAGACTTATAAGAGTTAATTATATAAATTATAACCAATTTAGATATTACAAATCGTGCAACTAATATTTTTACATGTTTGTATCTGATTTATTTGGCTACAATAATATAGGGCTAGGTGTAGAAATTGATTTAGGGCTAGGCAGAGTTTACAATATTAGTGGGCTGGCTATTGGCGGTTTTTTCTCTTGAACTAATGGAAATTGTGACGGAAAAGCTGGGGAAAATTTCACGTTATAAAATAATACAAGAACAAGAACAATATTGCAGAGCAAGGTAAGGAGAGGAAAATTCTTATTGATATTTTGGGGTGGTTTTACAATGGGGTAAGACCCCTCTATTTATAGGAAGAGAAATGACTTCGCCTCAAAGTAAAACTCTTCTATAAGATAGACATTCACTCTAATTAGAATTCTATTCTTAACACTCCCCCTTGAATGTCTACTCAATAAGTAATGTGCCTCATTAAAACCTTAACTAAAACAACACCCAATGGGAAAAAATTCTAGAAAAGGAAAAAGAGTACACATATTTAGAAATGCGCCTATTGGTTGCCTCGTTAAAAACCTTACAAGGAAAACCCAGTGGGACAAAACCTTGAAAGGGAAAAAGAGTGCAACGCGCATTAACTCCCCCTAATGAGAGCATCAATTCACATATTTGAGCCTTTGCATTCCAATCTTGTGCACCATCTTCAAAACGATCTTTGGTAGAGATTTGATAAATAAATCAACCATATTGACTTGAATGAATATTCCGCACCTTGAATTTATCATTCGTGATAGATATATAATGTCTTCACAAATATCGTGGAATGGCTCTTCAATATCTCCATAGAGATATCCTCGCTATCACATTATCCACTTAAAGTTATAGCAAGATACATATGTGCACAAATTGCACTAAGAAAGTGGTACTTCAAGATCAAGAATTGTATATGCTTCAAGAAACTTAAATCCTTCATAGATTGACATATAAGTTAAGTCATATAAGCCATATAATATAGAGAGATGCATATCAAGTTTTCATGTCATGTTAGAGAAATAAGATATCGAAAAATGACTGCACATACCATTGACTTTATACTTTCAAGTATTTGAACTACATGTCCAAAACTACATGTCTTTCATATAGAATCAATTCTACTTGAATTGTATCTCTTCCATTTGGCCAATATTTTGTTTGTATTCGACAAACATAAGATCCTCATCGATATTTAGCGCTATCATAGATGTCACCGACGAACATTTTATATCGGTTCCAGTAAATTTTCATAAAGACATAACATGGAGATCTCTTCATTCATACATTCAGGTACCTGAGTCTCTCATGAGATTTTATGAAGTGTTATGTCATGTGACCTTCTAGATCACTTGCCTCCTTATTATGATCACTTTGATCATTTGCTCATCTTCTTTATTAAGAAGTTCTTTTGAAACCGATTTGTCTATACGCTTTAAGCGTATCAAAGACTTTGTCCTTCTAGGACTTAATATGAGCATTTGCAGTGAGAATATAGTTACTTTCTTTGGGTCAGCAAATGCGTATGGCATGCTTTGCAATATGTTGCAAATGAATTATCTTTTTATGAACTTCAAGTTCATATTATCCTGTTCGAGGATCTTGATATACAAATGATAATTCATTCTACGTAACTTTTTCTCAAGTGTTTATCATGTCTCCCCCTCATGTTAGAAAAACTAACTTGTTTCCTCAACTCTGGGAAATCATCTTTGTGCATTATCATGTTAATATACACTGCACATCAATAATAATAAGATGAAATTATTTAGTTCCTGACCCTGAACCACTTGTGAGGGGAGAATATAATATACTCTCGTATATCAAATTGATATAGATAATTTTGTTCTCATAAGCAGTAGTTTAGCTATTAAGTGGAGGCACTCAATAAATTATTTTGCTAAACCAACTATGATGTAAACCAACTTATCAAGATGAACTATCTTGAATAGAAAATCTGGAAATTATGCTCGAAATTAGATTACTGAGCAATTTACCTCTCAAGCACCGGCCAGGTTGCAGGTTAATAATAATCGCACATGTAACCATATCATAGATGCATCATATGTGGTATACATGGCAGGTGAATGAGCTCATATTCACCTTTGATATTTCCAGAATTTATGGGATTCAACCCCAACTTTAGTTGGTCAATTAATTAATGAGAACAAGTAATATAAGAGAATTCGTAAAGAACTTTCTAGTTCTTTAATATTTACCCATGTGAATTCTTTATTATTGTTGCACATCATACTTAAATTGATATGGCTAACCCGAATTCCAATTGAATAAATTATCAATATTGATAAGTTCATGTTTACACCATGACATGTGCAATTCTCAATAAACCCCAAGTTTATTATGATATGGGTTTTTATATCAATAAACATCCACTTTATTGTGGTATTCGTTTATTTGTGTAGTACAAACTGGAGAATAAAGCGGGTAGCTTTTCATATACAGATTATCCCGCTACAAGTTGTAGTAATAGAAGATATCAAATCTTTCCTTTATTTATTGTCTCAATATAATCAACCGCTTTCACATATACTTTGGAAACTGAATAAGTTTCTTTGAGACTTACTACAATACAATACCTTATTGGTAATCAATTGTGTTTCTCCAACATAGTAATAATTGGCTCTTCTAGAGCTCTCAATTAATTTTGTACTACCACAAATTCATCAACATCCATGTGGTGAATATCTCTTTTAAAGAGAAAGTTATACCATTATGGTCATGGTCAAAATTATATGCAAGGTATGTTTCTTGTATTATCGTTGTCCTTTAATAATCATATTTCCAAAATATTTTGGCGTACAATAGATACGTGACCAATGATCATTCATGCCATAATAATGACATTATTTTCATATATCATCTCAAACCTCTTTCTAGAGGTGATGTGGTATATTCACTACCACTAGCACGTTCATATTCTTCCAAGAATGAATATGTATTCATAAAT